>VDFB02281492.1:710849831-710911230 GCA_007258455.2 Sequoia sempervirens
ATGGAGATTTCCTCCACAATTCACTCACACACCTTTAGACATGCTTGAATGATAGAGTGCACCTTCAACTCACTACTTCTGGAAACTCACCACTTGAATTTCACACTGATCTACTCAAACTCGCATCACACAAACACTATCTCAAATGTATCTTATTTTTCATTCATTAAATCACAAACTTCTTAGTCATCTTAACTTATATTTATACCATCTTCAACTTTGAAACTTATCCAAAGTCGGAAAACACCATTTGTATTTACAAATTCAAATTAGGTTGGTGCCAAAACCTTCTATTGTGTAATTAGAATGAGGGCGACAAAAACACATAATTAATGAGGAACTAAATAAGTCCCAACACATCTCAACATGCTTCCATGAACTTTGTAAGTAGTGATAAACAAAAGGTTGGCCAATACCAGTGTAAAAGACATATATCAATTAATAACACTTAGCCTTAACATGATCTAATATTTCTAGTTTTCAAATTTTACTTGAACATTACCTCATCAAATTATCTTGAGAACCGCAAATTATAAAACCTAAACAAGAAGAAATATAGAGCAACTACATTTCTGCCGAACCTCATCCAGATACATTAAAAATCACGGTTCATAATTGGTGAACATAACTTGCATTGTACAATAATATAGAAACCCAAAAACTAGATATATAAGCTTCCAAAAATCATGAACAATACCTCAAATCCTCAATAGCATAGCAACAAATCCCAAAGCAAAACCTAGAGAAAACACTTAATACCTAAAACCTTTCTTTATTACAATTTTCTCAATATCCTCAACATATACAACCAATAGTCAGCATAAATGACATCAATAGCTAGTTCACTAGTTAACCACTTGACTTAAATGACAACACCTTCATACTTGCAACAATGATGCAATGTACAACTTGATA
This sequence comes from Sequoia sempervirens, assembly GCA_007258455.2. Classification (NCBI taxonomy): domain Eukaryota; kingdom Viridiplantae; phylum Streptophyta; class Pinopsida; order Cupressales; family Cupressaceae; genus Sequoia; species Sequoia sempervirens. The sequence continues at coordinate 710,850,747 of VDFB02281492.1, forward strand.
TTACTTTCAGTGGTAGTTTTATGCAGTTACATAATGTGTTATATCTTCTTTATTTCAAGATTTTGGTTCTAATTTGTTGTTGTTACAATGTGTAGTGAGCCATGGACAATCTTTTATTAGAAGATTGGTGTTTTATAATGGTTGTTGGTGTCATAAGGAGATCTTGGATTCTTCCTTCAGATTGTAGTGAGAGTTACGACATCTTAAGTTCTGTTGACAAAGGATGTGTAGAATTTGCATCTTCTTGGTTTGAATATTATGGTTGTACTTTATCTTTTGGGAGCTCATGGTGTTGAGTTTTTTTATTATGTTGGATCCATGTAGGATCTTCTATTAGAAGATGGTTATCATGACTAATAGAGAGCTTGGTTACACATTTTAGTGGGATCTTTGGAAGTAATGTTGATTCATAATTTGATGATGGATGATTATTTGATGTGATGTCCTAGGAGGGGATGTTATATCATGATGCCATGATATGTTCCTAATTCTATAGTTGGAATTTTGACAATGGTCTTATTTGGTTCTCTTTGGTTTTGAGTATTAGTCATTTTCTTGGAGCTTCATGATCTTGCAGGTCTGCATTTGAAGTTAGCATGGATTGATTTGTGAATGCTCATGGAGACTAGAGAGACTTGGGTGATGTTAAGAGATCTCTTATTTATGGGATCATATGTTGAGATGGTTACTCTTTGATGAGGATTTTAGTAGAAAGACCGAGGAGCCTACAACTAATTATAGAGGTGAATCCATTATGGACTTGAAAAGAATATAATTTCTTGGTGTTGTGTGTATAAGACAATCTTGTATCCCATTCTTGGTATACTCAGCAGGTGAATGATCTAAAAGGTATTTACCAACTAATTATCATATGAATTCTTTATTTTCTATCTTTTCTTCTCATATGTGTTAGTCTTCAATATAAATATTTTGAAGGCTTGTTAAGAAGAAGATACATGGTTTATGCATTTGTTTTGTTCTCCTTGTTTTGGTCTTGAGCTATGGATCTAGTTCTAAGGACTTATTTGGAGAGGTATAAGAAATGGTTTGTGTCTTTAGGAAAACTCCCTTTTTTGTGGGAATGATTGGTTGGTTTTATCTACCTTCAATTTGAGAGGTTTACATATAATTCTGCCATGTTTTAATTTGATTTGAATTTTAGATGTTGATATCCTTTCAATTTGGGAATGAAGGATATATTACATTACATAGCTTGGTACATGCTAGTGTGGAACAAGGACATGGTTTTTTTTGCAGGTTCTCTCTTTGGACATGGTATTCTTCCTGTATGTTTGGTTTCACATGGTTGAGTGTGAAGAACTTGGGAGAGCTATGGAGACTAATAGTGAGGGAGGTATTGTAGGATTTACATATCATTGTATATTTCCTTGACACTATGTAATAGAGGAATTAGCCACATCCTCTATATAAAGTACTATAGATAGACTTGGTATGCCTTGATCTATTTTCATATTTGACATTACTCGTGTAGTGGGATTTTTTGGATATATCTCTGGTTATCCTCTTTGATATCATGGTTTCATAGTTAATGATGTGATGATGAGTTTGCATGTCTTCATTAGATTTGGATCTATGAGTTATGCAGGTTATGGATTAGCTACCCTCTTTCTTGCAGTGGGATGACTCAAATGTGGACTATCAATATCCATGAGATTGTTTCAGTGATTGTGTAGACTTGTTAGTTGGCATTTTTTGTGGTCATTTATTCATTGGTATGTTGCATTGAGATAGGATGTTGGATATACAAATACTTGATTGTAGTTTTTGGGATGATATGTTGATGGTATGAATTTTTATTTATGTTTTTTATACCTTGGTTTGAGGTATGGTTAGATTGGATGAGTTGTAATTTGTTGTGGTTGCTATTCTAGGTGGTATGAGTAAGGAAGCTATTCAAAGCCTTTGTTATCATTTGAATTTTTTTATTTTTTTTGATGAATAGGTAGCTATCTATATTAATTCAAATATAAAGATACATGTATTCACAAAAAAGGGGTGGGTGGTAAAAAGGCACACCTTGAGAGTCATGAATTTGATGCCTATGTTCATGTAAAGATTGGTGTAGGTTTTAGTGATAGTTGATATGTTTCACCTTGGCATGTTATTTTTTCTTCCATAGGTGGCATTTTGGAGGATGTGAGGAGTATTTTTCTTGATGGTGGTTATCATGGTTGCTTTTTTAGGTATCTTGTTGGAGCATGAGAGTATGGTGAATATTTATATGGTACATGTTTGGCTAAGGGATTTTTTTCCCTTGTTTGTGATTCCTATGAGTGTATTTACAATGTTGATGTCAAGTGGTGGAATGTTAGGATTGGTTCCATCCACCCTATAAATCCTATGCCATATTTCATTGTTCCAACATCCATGGAAAGTATCTCTAGGCACTTAGGGTTTACTAGAAAAATATTTTGTAATATTAATTATCACTATTGTTTGTTATATAGTCATGAGGGGTGATGGGTGCATTAATAGTGATAAAGGTGGGTTGTGGATATAAATATTTAATATTATTTTCCCTACATGTGGACACCTATAATTGTATAATACAAGATAAAGGAAATGATAAATAAGTGACTATTCAGATTCTCCAAGTGGGTGCTTGGAAAGAGGCAACAAGTGTCACTTGGTTTTACATCATTTATTGCATTTAATGTAATGTTTATCTCTCATGGTTCGGAACAAAAGTTGGAAGGAAATTATTGTATCCAAAATTGGTGTCCTTTCATATTTTTAGGAGGTAATCCAAAGTTTTGGGATGTTTAGAATGAAGGGTTATCTTTGGGTGCCTTGTTTGGTGCATTAAATGCTTTCACACAACTATAAATTTAGCCTCTTGGATGTAGAATTGAAGAGGAAGTATAGTTGAATGTATTGTTACTTTATAGGAACAAGGATAAGTGGAGGCATAAGTAGGTTGTTAATAGGTGTACAAGTGCTGCCATGTTGGAGGAAAAGAGAACATAAGTGGTTATATTCTATTCTCATTTATTTTATGATAATGCATACTTGACCTCTCTTCTTGGTGAAGTTTTTCCCGAAAGGATTTCTCCATGAAATTCCTATGTTATGTGATGATCTTGTGTTGTTGGTTTTTTCCTCTTTGCTTCTATCTTATGCTGATGATATTCTTTATGTATTTTTATTATAAGTTCACATAAGGTAGCGTTTACAAGCATGATATTTAGGATTTTTTTTGGTATAATAAAGAAATGGATTTAATCATGGTAATTCTATATTAAGGCAACTTAATTTTTAGATTTTAAAATAATTTTTATATTTTCATGTTGTTGTAGTTCAAGCATTGAATCTCATCCATTGAAGTCATTTTTGGATAGATATTGAATTCCCTAACAATCATTATTGAACCTATTTATTTCTCATCAAATTTGTCATATGTCCAAGATTCCAAAGTGGGATGCCTACCTCCACTTGGAATGATGATGTATCATATAATTAACTCCAACAAGGATTCCACCAAGTTGGTGGGTCCCAATTGGTGACATGACATTGTAAGGAATCAAATAATACAAATAAATATACTAAATAATTAAAATAGTCATGTTAGGAATCCAAGGTTGAGACACCTTAATCCTAAAACCTCCATTCCTCCTCTATATATATACCTCACCTCTCTCTCTCTCTCTCCCTCCCTACCTATCGATCCATCCCCCCCTCTCTATCTCTACTTTTATACTTCTCTCTATCTCTCTATCCCTCTCTACCTATCCCTCCCTCCCCCCATCTCTCCTCCTATATCTGTCTCATATATATCACTCTTATTATCCTACGACCTTCCTTTCCACTCATATATATATATATATATGTCTGTCTTATCCATTGTCTGTCTCCATCGTACCATCTGCCCCATGTCTTCCGCCATCCATCCTGATCTCTGACGTTAATATCTCTCTTGATCATCCTCGTGTTGCATATAAATATATTTAACCATCATAACATGTCGCCGTTCTGTGATGTTTTGTGGCTATACATCTTATGTCATCACTGTGGCTATCTGTCTCCCGTCATCTTATAATGTAATGTGTAATAAAAAATAATATTCCTTCCTCCCTCCCGTTCCTTCCATTCCACCATTCCTTTCCTTCCTTCCTTCCTCCTTCCTCCATTCCACCTTCCTTCCCTCTCCACCCCATCTCTCTATCACCCTCTCTCTCTCTCCCCCTTCCTCCTCCTTCTCTCTATCACCTCTCTCTCACCATAATATATCTTTCTCGTATCTCATCCTACACTCCCTCTTCATCTCCAAAACACGCCACCTTCCGGCTCTGCTTCTCTCATCTTCCCTCTCTCCCCCTCTCTCCATCTTTTATTCCCTCTTTCCCTCCCCCTTCCTTCTCTCTCTGTCCCTTCCCTCCTTCCCTCCTTCCTTCCCTCTCCACTTCTCTCTATCTCCATTCCTCCCTATATCTCTCTATCTCACATATCTATCTCTCCTTCCCTACCTCTCCCTCCTTGTTGGTAGGTTTTTTGTACACTTTCTCAACATAGGCGATGTATAGGTGCATCACCTCTCTTGAAAGGAAACATCCAATGGAAAAGTTGTTGAAAATTTCCCCAAGGTCTCTCAGGTGTCAGGTCATGACTTGCATGGAATTCCTTAGTTGATGTTTGATGTGATTTTTCTGTTAATCACAAGGTAGACTTACATATCTGGATGTGAGGTGGATCTTAAAACTTGAAGTTTCTAAGGTGGAAGTTGAAATGCACTTTGCTGTAATCTAAATTTTATTGTTTTCCTTAAATTGTGGCTTTACAATGTGCAATGAACCTTAGCACAGGCCGTTTCTAAAAAAAAAAAAGGAAAAAGAGTAGGGAGGAGGGAAGGTTCCTAGATCTATAACTAATTGTGAACAGTGATCATGGAGGTTTTGCTATGGACAACTCCCTTCAAAAATAATTCCACTTAACCAAGAAATCTACAGTATCGTGAAATTTATGCTATCTTCAAAGGTCTGCTGATATTTTACCATTCCTCCACCACTTACATGCATGAATAAGATAAAATTTTAAAGAGAAACTTCGAATTTCAGCCCAAACTAACTTTGTAAAGCCATTTACCAGCAACAAACAATAATAAGTATGGGTTGGAAGGCATCAACACAATGGAAATTTCAAAAAATCACAGAAAAACATTACTAAAGTTTATCTAAGCACTTTGAATCTAACTAAAAAAACATTATAAATATAACTAAAGGCTATAACAATGGAGATTGAAGCATGTAACATGTGATGAACTTAGAAAATGCACCAAGTCAATGTATTTTCATTAGAAATTTTTGCAACATGTCTTTACAACAACTCAACTCTCTTTGAAATGAGAGGACACCCCCTATTTATAGTTTCCAAAAAGTAGAAAGAATGACCAAGATCCAATCTCATTGTGTTGCCAAGATCCACTACAAACTAGGGTTCTACCTACCCCCCAATATATTACAATTTAAAATACAATTTTGTCCACATCCCTATTTTGTCCTCTAGTGACAACATTGTAGCATTTTGTCTTTTGCTAACTGCTCTTTCTGATGTAGCTACTCCTTCAAGAGCTCTTCACTAATAATAGGGCTACCCTCTCACTTCTTCAAAGATGCATATTCCATGAATTTCAGAATCACTAGTTGGATTTTGTCAACCTCTATGATCTTGGACCATAGCATCTGATAACTCCATTCTTTTGAGTTGTCCTCAAGATTCCTCCAGTCTTCATCATACTTTGTGGTGTGATCTCTAAACAACTCCAATTGGGCAAGGGAACAGGCAGAAAAACTCATGAAATCCACTGCTATCTCATCTGACATCCTGTCCTTGATGCAGAGCTAGGAGGATTCACAAGACATCACACAAACCTTCAATAATAATCCAAAACAATCTTTGTATAACACATGTTATTAAACATTGTATATCACATTGGAAACATAACTATGGCAGCCCACAATTTATTGCCATGAACAGTCATTAATAACTTATAAAAAACAAATAAAGAAAGCCAATCCCTCTGGTGAAATAGAAGAAAACATAGTGATACACTTCTCTTCCAATTCTTATAAGGATCCAACGGTTGAAATGAAAGTTATTGTATTTTTCTCAAAACTGCAAACCCTAGGTAGGGTTCAGACCTGCCCTCACAAAAATGGTCATAACACATTCAAATCTTAATGAAATTTGATGAGAATTGAAGAAAATGAAAGTAGATTCACATGGTAACAAAATATATTTGTTTTCAAATCCAAAATATAGACTTCATATTCCGTACCATCACACTTTTCAGATTGTAAATTCTACACAATATTGTTAGAATAGGCAGTCTCACCAAAACAATCATATCTTTCACAAAACTCGATGAAATTCAATGAGACAAAAAGAATTGGAAACTAGAAATAGAGATATTTCCATAAATATATGATACTCTATTATTTGAGTCCATACCAGGCTGTACAAATCACAACTTCAATCTGGTAACAATGTAAAATCAAAAAATGCATACCAAACTTGAGGTTGCCATTCATTTAACTTCAAAAATAATGTCTCCCAATCCCCAATTCGAGTTTTGGAGGGTTTATTTATACATTTTCAACCCAAACTAACTATTTGCAACCACCTTTTGATTAGTGTGTTGACAAAACACCTTAATGACATTTCATCTACCTAATTTTGTACTTTTGAAATTTTTTACAATATATGAGAAATGAACAACATCCTAGGACCTATTACACCACAAAGGTGGCCTCTTGGGCCTTATTACAATATAAAAACATAAAAATGGAACAAATGCCACAATATGGCCTCATGGAGGCATGTGATAAAATAGGTGCTTCTGCAGAGCTAGGAGGATTCACAAAACATCTCACAAACTTTCAACAATAATCCAAAACAATATTTATATAACACATGTTATTAGGCATTGTATATTACATTCGAAAACATAACGATGGCAGCCCACAATTTATTGCCATGAAAAGTCATTAATAACTTCTACAAAATGACTAATGAAGCCAATCCCTCTAATGAGATTGAAGAAAACATAGTTCTATAATCTTCCTCAAATTCTTATGAAGATCCAACGGTGGAAATGAAAGTTATTATATTTTTTCCCAAAACTACAAACCCTAGGTAGGGTTCAGACCTGCCCTCACAAAAATGGTCATAACTCATTCAAATCTTAATGAAATTTGATGAGACTTGAAGCAAATGAAAGTAGATTCACATGGTAACAAAATACATTTAGTTTCAAATCCAAAATATAGAATTTTTATTCCGTACCATCACACTTTTCAGACTGTAAATTCTACACAATATTGTTAGAATAGGCAGTCTCACCAAAATAATCATATCTTCTACAAAACTCAATAAAATCCAATGAGACAAAAATAATTGGAAACTACAAATAGAGATATTTCCATCCATATATGATAATCCATTATTTGATCCCATAAAAATCCGTACAATACACAACTTCAGCCTGGTAACAATGTAAAAATCAGAAAATGCATACCAAACTTGAGGTTTCCATTCATTTAACTTCAAAAATGATGTCTTCAACCCCCAATTCGAGTTTTGGAGGGTTTATTTATACATTTTCAACAAAAAACAACTATTTTCAACCAAATTTTGATTATTTTGTTGACAAAACACCTTAATGACATTTCATCTACCTAATTTTGCACTTTTGACAATTTTTACAATATATGATAAATGAACATCCTAGGACCTATAACACCACAAAGGTGGCCTCTTGGACCTTCTTACAATATCAAAACATCAAAATGGAACAAATAACTCAATATTTCCTCATGGAGGCATGTGATCAAATAGGTGCTCCTGCACCAAACTCCCGAGGGCAAAAGAATTCAAGCCCCTTTGAATTATCTTCTTCCTAGTCTTCCAGTTACTTTGCACCTTGTCCTTTGTATTTTCAATCAGATTTTGTCTTTTCTTCCTTTTTTTCTTCTTATGCCTTCTTCTATCAAGCATCCCTACAACTTGGAAGTCCCAAAACTCTATCATATCATCAAACACTTCACTTTGTCCTTCATAACCTGCACATACATAGTCCAAGGAAAAATTAGAAACAAAATATAGAGACCTTGAGGTCTCCTCCTTGTCTTCTTGTACTTCAAATTCCTCTTCACCCATAACCAACTTATCCAATCTTGACACCAATTCACTTTCAACCTCAATTTCCTTGCTTTCTTCTACCTTGATGAGTTCTTCTTCCTCTTGTTTGAATTTTCCATCACCAACCTTACTATTCCATTCTTCTTCAATAGCTGCATATTGTGCCCATAAATCTTCTTCTTCATCTTTGACTAAATTTTCTGCCTTCTTTTGTTTTTTTTTCTTCTTCATAATATTCTTTATAGGCCATCTTAACCCCTTTGAAATTGGTATATGCCAACTCCTTAGTGCTTTCTTAAGAAGTTGGTGTTCTTTATCTAATCTTTCCAACCTTTTGCTCATCTCTTCCATAGCTTTTTCAAACTCTATTTGTCTTTCCTTCTCTCTCTCCATCTTTCTCAACTATTTTTCCTCTCTTTCCTTATTCCTTTGTGAATCCTCAGCCTGCAAACATCTTTCCAATCTTCTCAACAAATCCATCTCCACAAGCAAGTCTCTCCTTGCTTCCACTTCACTTTGCCACACCTAGGCAATCAGGTTTTCTTCCTCAACCTGCACAACACATAACCACAAACACCAAACCAAAAAAGTTCACCAGCCCATATCTTTTCTAGGCTCTGATACCACTATGATGCAGAGTGGCAAGGGAAGACAGTCTCTTAAGAGCTTCTCTCAAATACGCTCAAATAAACTCCTTAATACACCATCAACTAATGAGAAAATTAAGCATTATTTTAACTCCACACACCCAAATACAATCAAGAGGCTTGTAAATGACTCATAATCTCTTAACATGGCTAAACTAAGCCAACAAACAAGACTTTTCACTTTGGAACACTCTTTCATCTATTGCTGCCATATTATGCCTTGTAGCCCTTGTAGCCCTATCTAATGGGATAGTCAACATAAAATCCTTCTGGTGAATGAAACCAGGCCAAACTCACTGGTTTTTGACACTTGATACTATCCTCCATAAACCCCCAAAACCACAAGTTTTGACTCCAACACAAAGGGCAACAAATGACATGTTTTATAATTCTACAAGGAGGCCTAAAAGACACTTTTCAATGCAAGTATGGTTACCTTGGCACACCCCAACAACCCTAAGCCAATGAATGCATTCCTATACCTTCAATAAAATCATTCCAACTGATCCCAAGCAACACAAAACAGAAAACTCACAAATCTTACCTCAAATCAGATTTTTGCAACAAATTTTGGCTTGTCACATAGAGATACCAAGCCTAGGGTTGCTCAAAAGTTGCACCAAAACCCCTTCCATCCTCCAAGACCTTCAAGAACATAAATTATATGATCTTCCTCACCTTCCCACCAAAAATCAGGCCATGAGCAAGTGGAGAAGGCGAGTTATAAAGCTTTTTAGACCAAACCTGAATTTTGAGGGTTTTCCAGACCACTTTCAGTAAAATGCGAATATCTCTTTCAATTATTAATGAAAAATTCTCAAACCACCACCAAAAGAAAGGTAGTTCAATTATATATCGATCCATTATGGTCTTCATCCTGTACAGTACATAATAATTTTGTACCACGTGTTTTAGCAATAATTTTACACACAGAAAATGAAGGAAAACAGGGTTTCTTTTTATTCAAACTTTATCCAAACTTCAGAATCAACATGCCTCGACCAAAATAGGCCTATTTCAACCTTTTAAACCTCTTTCCAAATCCCTCCAACTGATTTTTGAATTATTTGGATGTTGGAAACAACTAATTTTTAAAATATTCCAAACTAGACTCCTAATTGCCTAGTTAAGGCAATTTATACTACTCTCAAGAAGCCCACTTACAATAAACATTTAAAAGGTGTTAAAACACCACAAAACAAATCAAAAACATCAAGGAGACTCCCCTCAAATTCCTGGTTTCACCAAGGCATCTTAATTCCTTAAATTGCTTAGATGCACCAAGTTCACATGGTGAGGAAGGAGACCTTGTTCTTACAACTAGACTTGACTTCAAACCCAAAACTTGTTACAAGACATGAAAGATGGTTCTTGGAACCTTATTTCATCCCAAACTTCTTGACAACACATAAAAAAAAAACAAACAATACATCCAAGAGGCATGGAGACCCCAAGGTGCTCCCAATTACATTATTATTGGTCTTTTTTAGACCTTATTAAGCCTAAATAAGCACAAAACATTCTTATTCCATCCTAGAATTCATTGTCATCATGAAATTTGTTGAACCTTCAAGGAATCTTTTCCCTTTCATTCCAAGGTGTAGGTTCCCCTGCACCATACACCCCCCCATAGGAAAACTCTTGTCCCAAGAGTAAAATCTGGTTCTTTGTCTCCACATTGCTACTCCATGCATATCCAGGCCTGCTACTTGCCTTTTCCTCACACCTGGATCAAAATTTGATATCCTCCTAGCCCTTATACCTGCAAACAAACAAGGGTTAGAAACATAGTGTTATCCCTTATTCCTTGTTCCATCTCCACACTTGTATCCATGCATTTTTTCTTCCATAATATTCTGTACCATCACACTTTTCAGACTGTAAATTCTGCACAATATTGTTAGAATAGGCAGTCTCACCAAAACAATCATATCTTTCACAAAACTAGATGAAATTAAATGAGACAAAAGAATTGGAAACTAGAAATAGAGATATTTCCATCAATATATGATACTCTATCATTTGAGTCCATACCAGGCCGTACAAATCACAACTTCAATCTGGTAACAATGTAAAATCAAAAAATGCATACCAAACTTGAGGTTGCCATTCATTTAACTTCAAAAATAATGTCTCCCAACCCCCAATTCGAGTTTTGGAGGGTTTATTTATACATTTTCAACCCAAACCAACTATTTGCAACCACCTTTTGATTAGTGTGTTGACAAAACAGCTTAATGACATTTCATCTACCTAATTTTGCACTTTTGAAAGTTTTTACAATATATGAGAAATGAACAACATCCTAGGACCTATTACACCATAAAGGTGGCCTCTTGGGCCTTATTACAATATAAAAACATAAAAATGGAACAAATACCACAATATGGCCTCATGGAGGCATGTGATAAAATAGGTGCTTCTACACCAAACTCCCAAGGGAAAAAGAATTCAAGCCCCTTTGAATTGTCTTTTTCCTAGTCTTCCAGTTACATTGCACCTTGTCCTTTGTCTTTTCAATCAAATTTTTTCCTTTATTCATTTTGTTCTTCCTATGCCTTCTCCTTTCAAGCATCCCTACAACTTGGAAGTCCCAAAATTCTATCATATCATCAAACACTTCACTTTGTCCTTCATAACCTGCACATACATAGTCCAAGGAAAAATTAGAAACAAAATATAGAGACCTTGAGGTCTCCTCCTTGTCTTCTTGTACTTCAAATTCCTCTTCACCCATAACCAACTTATCCAATCTTGACACCAATTCACTTTCAACCTCAATGTCCTTGTTTTCTTCTACCTTGATGAGTTCTTCTTCCTCTTGCTTGAATTTTCCATCACCAACCTTACTATTCCATTCTTCTTCAATGGCTGCATATTGTGCCCATAAATCTTCTTCTTCATCTTTGACTGAATTTGCTGCCTTCTTTTGTTTTCTTTGTTTCTTCATAATATTATTTATAGGAAAAACCATCTTCCTTTTCAATGTCAAATGCCAACTTGTATCTTGTTTCATCATTTGTTCCATCTTCATCATGGATTCTTGGAATTCTTCTTCAAGTCTTTTCAATTCTCCCTTCAACTTAGCAATCTCTTTGTCCATCTTCTCTTGCCTTATCCTTTTCTTTCTTTCCTTCTTTCTCAACTCTTTTTCCCCTCTTTCCTTCTTTCTATAATCCTCAGCCTACAAATATCTTTCCAATATTCTCAACAAATCCATCTCCACAAGCAAGTCTCTCCTTGCTTCCACTTTACTTTGCCACACCTAGGCAATCAGGTTCCTTCCTAAACCTGTACAACACACAACCACAAACACCAACACAAAACCGAAAACTTCACCAGCCCATATCTTTTCTAGGCTCTGATACCAATTTTATGTAGAGCTAGGAGGATTCACAAAACATCACACAAACCTTCAATAATAATCCAAAACAATCTTTGTATAACACATGTTATTAAACATTGTATATCACATTGGAAATATAACTATGGCAGCCCACAATTTATTGCCATGAATAGTCATTAATAACTTATACAAAACAAATAATGAAGCCAATCCCTCTAGTGAAATTGAATAAAACTTAGTGATACACTTCACTTCCAATTCTTATAAGGATCCAACGGTTGAAATGAAAGTTATTGTATTTTTCCCAAAACTGCAAACCCTAGGTAGGGTTCAGACCTGCCCTCACAAAAATGGTCATAACTCATTCAAATCTTAATGAAATTTGATGAGAATTGAAGAAAATGAAAGTAGATTCACATGGTAACAAAATATATTTGGTTTCAAATCCAAAATATAGACTTCATATTCCATACCATCACACTTTTCAGACTGTAAATTCTGCACAATATTGTTAGAATAGGCAGTCTCACCAAAACAATCATATCTTTCACAAAACTTGATGAAATTCAATGAGACAAAAAGAATTAGAAACTAGAAATAGAGATATTTCCATCAATATATGATACTCTATCATTTGAGTCCATACCAAGCCGTACAAATCACAACTTCAATCTGGTAACAATGTAAAATCAGAAAATGCATACCAAACTTGAGGTTGCCATTCATTTAACTTCAAAAATAATGTCTCCCAACCCCCAATTCGAGTTTTGGAGGGTTTATTTATAAATTTTCAACCCAAATCAACTATTTGCAACCACCTTTTGATTAGTGTGTTGACAAAACAGCTTAATGACATTTCATCTACCTAATTTTGCACTTTTGAAATTTTTTACAATATATGAGAAATGAACAACATCCTAGGACCTATTACACCACAAAGGTGGCCTCTTGGGCCTTATTACAATATAAAAACATAAAAATGGAACAAATGCCACAATATGGCCTCATGGAGGCATGTGATAAAATAGGTGCTTTTTCACCAGTCCTCCATTTTCTTTTGGAAATAAGGCTTTATTTTCTCTAGATCAATTTGTACCATAGGTATGTCATATTCTGTCATTAGCTTTAGATATCGGGTGCAATCTACCCTAATTTCCTTGACCCATTCTATATTTGGATTGACCTTATCTATTATCTACTCTAATATTTCTCCTTTGTTATAAAATTCCCACTTCCACACATCCACCAGCCAATGGTCATCTCTTTCGAATGCGAGCTCTTTTTCCCATGTGACTTTCAATAGCTGGAGGATGGCCTCAATTTTAGGATATGTGGAATCATATGTTGTAGGGATGTTGGTGCTGAGACTTCTTGTGTTCTCGAGGGACTATTGTAAATCCAAGAACTTTTTGGTTGTCTGAACAACTTGGGTGATACCCATGTTCCCGACGTACAAGACTTGTTAGAACCAGCCTTCCATAATCTTATCCAAGTTCTTCCTCTTCTCTCGTTTGTTAATCTGTTCTTTGGATAATAGTTGGGGTGGAGCCGTAGACATGGTAGGCTTGTCAGCAGGCCATGACCAGCTCAAGGGAAATGAGAGATGGGGGGAAGCCTGCAGCTTTTTCAATCCCACTTTTCCTGATTAACCTGGCATTGTCAGTTTTTGGGTGAATTTTGACTCTTAGTTTAAATTCATCAATATTGACATGGCCTTTATTGGTGTTCATGATTTCCTTCTAGTCAGTGATAATCTTTGACCGCAAGGGTTCACCCTAGAATTAGAACTTCATCTGGTCCTTATCCTCCTTCCCACAAGGAGTCTTGCCTAATTTCTTTCCTTTCTCCCTTTCTGCAGTTGCCCCCGAGGGTCTTGCACCCGATTCCATATATCCTACAAACCTGGACATAATGAGTATAATCATTTATAAAAGCATTATCATTAGTTAAAATCCCATGGAATAAATCCAATTAAACGTTATGTGATTAATGAAGTTAAACCTTTTCCATTTAGATATTGTTAGTCACTTTTAAGGGATTTTGGATAGTCCGGGCCCAGAGTGCCAGAACTCCCTGGCAGGAATGTCGTCTTGAAAGGGCGAATAGGCTGGGGTGATTTGTGTGGTTTCTCACATCCTCACACTTTGATGGCTTTAGGGGCTCATGTTGAAGAGGGCCAAATTTAAGCACATGGGTAGACGTTGGTTTTCAAGTTTGAGGTCATTTTGCTCAGTTTAGGAACACCTAGAGGTTCAGGGTTGGAAAGCTGCTAGGAGTTCATTGTTTGAAAAGGCCAGAAAGAAATGGAGTTCCAGGGTTGGAAGTCTGGGGTTTGAGATCCAGGAGGCCCAAGAATGGTCGATTTTTACTTCTTATTTGAGGCACTCGGGCTCGAAGTGACGAGAAGTCGCTAAGGTTTTTCTGTTTAGGATGATGATCGTTAGATAGAAGTCTAGAGGGAGTGACCGGACAGACTAGACCTAACACCAATCTTGGATGTCAAATTTTCTCATGAGTTTTCTATTGGTGATTGGGACAACAGGCCCCGAAGGTCAAGAAGACATGCATGTTTTTCCCTTTTGAATCTAATAGAGATAAGACGAAATCCTGATGGGTAGAGCCCAGTGAGGGCAAGGACATTTAAATTTGTTCATTTTATTCTCATAGAAAAAGGTGGATCGATAACTAGGAGGTGAGAGGACGTTAGTGCTTGGCCATTTGGAATAGAAATTTTTTGATGGAAGTCCGTGGATGGAAGTATGTGGATCAGGACCCAGCGATATGTTCGATTGGTTAGGTTTGCACTTTGAATTTCAGACGATGAGAGGCAAGATGGGCCTCAAAACTCAAGCAAATGGAGTCATCTCACTATTTTGTGAATGACGGAAGCTTCACAAAGTTTTGCACATGAAATTCCAAGATTTTGGGCTTGGGAAGTAGAAATGGAGGTCATGCTTCAGGTTTGTCAAATTTTAAGTCCAACGACAAATAACTGATGGAGGTCCATGGTGGCGGGCCTGAGAGGGGATCTCACCATTTTTTTAAAAGAGGAAAAAGGTTATGTTTTGAAGTTCTCACCAGCGGTAGAAGGGCTTGGGCCTAGAGGGTATGAATTCCCTACATGAAGAATAGTGGTAGTGAAGTCTAGTTCCAAATTCTTATTTGAGCGCGTTTTAGAGGTTTTTCGAGGATTTGAAGACATGGGTTTTTAGGTGCTGGTTATCCTTTATCAATTCAATGCATTTTTAGCCCTTTTTTTGTTATTTTAAGTACAAACAAAAAACCTCAGTTTATTGAATGGCGAACCTACCTCGAACACTTGATAGTAGATGGTGTGGAATCAACAACAGGTGGCCAATAATGATCTCGAGCACGAGGGTGGCGGTCAATGGATGCACCAAGATATTATGACAAGGACTCTAATCCTCCTTTACAAACCTAATGAATGAAAATGATAGGTTGGGGCTTAATATTTATACCCCTATTTGCATTTAATTCCTTCATTTAATGTTGGTAC
Source organism: Sequoia sempervirens (assembly GCA_007258455.2). NCBI lineage: Eukaryota > Viridiplantae > Streptophyta > Pinopsida > Cupressales > Cupressaceae > Sequoia > Sequoia sempervirens. Next base: position 710,866,411 of record VDFB02281492.1, read on the forward strand.
AAAGGACATAAAATTTGGTAAGGTTCAAATTCACGGACGGTGGTGGGAGGTCTGAGGCCTAGATCTCGGAAAGATGTGAGGTAGTGGTCACTTTAAAGTTCATTTCATAATTAGTTGACAAAAGGGGGCTCAGGGCCTAGAGGGAAAAATTATTTCATAGGTTTTTCATTTAGAATGACAAAGTCATTGTGGAGTCCCGGATGTGGAAGTTCGGAAGGTCAAGACAAACAAGAGGAAAGGCAGATAATTATCACAAGTTAAAATGGGCAGAAAAGAGGGAGTCAGGCCCTGGGGATTGGGAAGGTGGAAGACTTCTGCCATTTTGGAATGGAGAACTCCTAGAAGAAACCCACTGAGGGAATCCTTGCGAAGCAGGCCCGAGAGGTGCCAAGGCCATTGGTAGAGGCAAACTACCAAGGAGACTCTGTAAGGCACCAGAACTTAGCCAAAATGAAGGGGGAAAAACATGGTCAACTCAAGATTAGACTTCAGAGGCGTGTTGACCACTTGTGACACCGAAAATGAGGGGCATGCAAAATGAGGGGATGAAAAAATGACCCAGCAAGGTGAAAGAAAAGAGGGTCCTCATTCCAAACGGGGCATGTGTGCTGAGGGCACAACAAATGGAAACTCTATTGGAGAATGCTCCCATGCGTTCTAAGGATGAATATTAATTTAGGACCCAAAATCTCTTGTTTCGCAGACTAGGGATAGATTTCCAAGGGTGAACTAGGATAATAATCACCTTAGTTGTGTTAGTCTACAAAACATCTTAGAATTGTGTGTAGTGAATTCAATTATTTCTGTGGGAATTGTGATAGGTGGTTGCTAATTCAACTGAGTGAGCTACACAAACCATCCAACACCAAAAGTAACTTGGAAATCACTCTGCTTCTAGTTAGGTTTCCATAGCCCTGATGGAGTTGTCGCTATGATCCCATGGGTATTGCTCTACAATTAGTCGGGTGTCCATAGCCCTGGTAGAGTTACCCACACATGCATATGGTCACTTGATTTCAAAATTTTATTTTCTTCTTTTGATATTTCTTTAACATTTCCTTTCCTCACTTATATTTTGCTTGACCGTGTAAGCACTGAAGCCTACAATAGGTTTGGGAATCACAGTGGTCACTAGAGAAAATTTAATATTTTTCACTTACTTGGATATCATAGTAGCCATTGTACAGTTCTTTAGAAATAATTAATGTGAATTTTGTGCAAGACCTGAGATGTGTGTAAAGAGATCCAACCAAGGGTGGAGTTCTAAGACAAAGTTGAAATAAGGAAACCCTTCCTAGGTAGCTTTTAGGGACCAATAGTCAAGAATGAATGTTTAGCCAAAGAACACTAAGGACAGACAACAAAGTGAACCATTAGTCGAGTGAGCAGGACCACTACAACAAAGCTCAAGCTTGGAAGTAATGCTTGAGGTGCTTTCCATTGATTGGCAATGAGACATCTTCACTAGTTAAGGTCTTTAGGTGGAAAGCATTGTCTCCCAAAAATTTAGCTATTTGAAAGGGGCCAAGCCAAAGCTTGTCAAATTTGTTGTGTCCCCCTTTCTTTTCATGGGCCTTGTCCCAGTATAGGTCTAAATATATGATTCTAAAGGCCTTGATCTTGGCTCGGTGGTCAAACCATTTCTTAACTACACCCTAATATTTGGAAAAAATTTCTATTGCACGGTCTTCGACTCCCTCTAACTGCAAGAGCTTAGCTAACTAAGCCTCTCTACGATCCCCTCCATAAAATTTGTTGATAAATTGGAGAGTGGGAATCTTTAGGTGGATAGAAAATATGGGTTGTAGGTTGTAAACAAGATGGAATGAGGAATCACCAAGGGTAGCCTTGTGGCAGGTGCAATCTACCCAAAGGGTGAATGGGAGCTAGGTATGCCAGTCCTTGGGATTTCTATCTAGCAATTTCTTGATCACCATGATCAAGTTCTTGTTCATGGACTCAACAAGGTCATTTCCTTGAGGGTAGTAATTTGATAAAAATTTAAGAGCAATCTCATAGTCAAAGGCCCAACCAACAAATTTTAATGAAGAAAAAGAAGGTCTATTATCACACACCAATGCATAAGGACAACCGAAGCGATTTAAAATGAAACCTTCCAAAAAATTTGTAACTATCTCAATTGTGCATTGCTTACATACAATTCCTCCTATCCATCTAGTATAGTAATCAGTAGCGATAATAATGTACCTGTGTCCCATAGATGATGGTGGACTTATCAGACCAATGAAATTGAGATGACCCCGTTGCATAAATGACCTCACCTCCAACACAGGTTGTAGTGGGACAACATTCTTCTCCTTGGTAGCGGCAGTCTGACACATGTGACATGAGCAAACATGACAATAGGAATCCTTGAAGATAGTTGGCCAATAATACCCCACTCTTAATATTTGATGTGCGGTGGAGGGCCCAGATCCATGACTAGTGTTGAACTTGTCATGAAACTCCTTCAAGAATTTATCTGCTTATTCCTTGCCAAGGCATCTCAAGTAAATTCCTTCATGATTTCTCTTGTATAAAATAGATCCCTACAGTGTGTAACTACTGATTTTCAGTCTAAGGGTGCATTTTTGGACTCCTTGTAAGTGAGGTGGACACTTGTGATTCAACAAATAATAAACCACGGCCTTATACCACTCTCTCGACGAGACATCTTCAAGCTGGTATTGTTGCACAGTAAGTTTAGGTCTTTCCTATGCTGCTGCTTCGGTGATTGTGTAGGTGAGTGCCTATCCTCTTACCAACTTCATTGGTTGGATTTCCATATCATATTCCTGGAGTAGTGTGACCCATTTAGCTCTCCGTTCACCCAATTCATTTTGCATAAGTAGCATTTTCACTACTGGGTTGGGGACAATGGGGAACACTTTATTGTGCAAGATATAATGCTAAAATTCTTCACTCCCCTAATGAGGGCATAGGATTTCTTTTCTACATGATGGTAGCGTAATTCAATGTCTTTTAGATGAGCACTCATGAAGGCGATCAGGTGTTCATTTCCTTCATCATCTTTTTGAGTCAGAATACTGGCACAAGAATGCTCTGATGTGAATGAATAGATATAGAATGACTTCAGATAGTCTGGACTGATGAGCACAGGTGCTTCAACAATAGCCTTTTTGATTTCTTCAAAAGCCTATTTGGCTTCAGGATTCCACTCAATTTTGGCATCATATTTTAACATAGCGTTGAGCAGTTTAACAATCTCAGCAAAACCTGTGATGAATCTCTTGATGAAATTGATCTTTCTGAAGAAGGATTTTAGTTCCTTTTTGCTTCCTAGTGGCGGGATCTTTAGCAAAGACTAGATATGTTCAAGGTCTATGGAGATTCCCTATTCTTAAATGATATATTCGAGCAATCTACCCTTAGTCACACCGAAAATGCACTTCTTTGGGTTAAGGGAAACTCCAAACTCCCTACACCTTTGAAACACCTTACACAATTTAGAGACATGATCACTCCATCTCTTGGAGAATGCAGTCAAATCATCCATGTAGATGATTATGCACTTCCTAGTCAGATCTTTGAAGGTGATATCCATGACACGTTGGAACATTGCACTAGGATTGATGAGCCCAAAGGGCATTCTTCTATAAGGAAAGGTTCCCCACTTAGTGGTGAATGTTGTCTTATGGTGGTCTTCATACTGCACCCTTACTTGGTTATATCTGAAGTACCCATCAAGGAAATACATCATTTGGGAGCCGTTGATAATCTGTAGTACCTCATCCAATGAAGGCACTAGAAATTTGTCCTTCTCCAAAGCTCTGTTCAGGTTGTAGAAGTCTACACATAGCTTGATCTGTCCATTCTTTTTTCTGACTGGAACCAAGTTGGCCACCCATGTGGAATGCCTAATGAGGAAGATGATTCTCACTAAAAGTAACTTTTGTACTTCCTTGTAAATGATGGGCTCCAATAAGGCATTGATAGGATGTTGTCATTGGCGGAAAGGCCTGACCTCTGTCTTGAGAGGGATGGTGTGCATGAGGATGATGGTGTCATAAGTCTTTAGATCCTTGTAGCTCCATGACACCACATCATGACACTTTTGCAAAGCATCCAAAATTCCTTTCTTTTCTTCGAGCATGCATACTTTGTCAATAAATAAAAAATTAGTTCCTTCGGTCGTCCCTAGGTTGTGAGCATCACACTGGTTGCATACAGATTCCTTCTTTATGTGCCAATCTTAATCTCTAATTTGGTCCAAATCAAATATTCATTCAAGCTAAACCATACCTCTAGGAATCATGTTGGTTTTGAGGTTGATGACCCCTTCTACATCCAATTCAGTTTCTTCCAGATCAATCTCATCAATTATTTGGGTCAAGAAGACATCAGAGCTTGTGATGAAATTGAGGATATTCTTATCATCATTAAAGACCTAAAAATGAGTGACATTATCTAGGATAGATGGTGTGGATGTCAACTCAACTATAAATTTCTTAAGCCCAAATAGTGAGAGGGGTTGCAGAGTGCTTATTGCTTGATCCAAAGTATCGGCTGTATGATTCTAGGCATGAGGGATCAATTGTATATTAAATACATCTAAACCTTCTAAGAGATCCCAAACCCTATTCCTATAGTTTTCAAGTCTTCTATCATGGTAGGAATACAATTTTCAAACTTGTTTGAATACAAGTTTAGAGTCCCTAAACACTTGCAACATTTTAACATTTTTCTTTAAGGCCATAAGAAGACCATGCACTTATGCCTCGTATTCTACTACATTATTAGTGTAATAAAACTATAGCCTATGGGCAGTGAGAAAGGTCTTACCCATTGGGTTGATGAGCTCGAACCCAACACCAACTCCTTGTTTTGAATCAGATCCATTGAATCGAAGTGTCCACAAGCTAGACAAATCTTTGACTTTGGGACCAACTTGGCTCTTACTTCCTTTTGGCTGGGTGGTCACCTTGGAAACCTTTTGGGAATCTTGCAGCTTAGTGTGTTTAACAATGGGTGGTTCTCCTAGCACCTCCTTTGATATTTTCTTTTGAGGGATAGCTGATTTTTTGACATGCTCTACTGCCATTTGGCACAAGCAGCAATCAAACTTAGAGTGGGTAGCATTGTAAATTCTACACCAATTTGGTAGCAAGAGATCCTAGAAATCCATTTGGATACCCAAGTTGAGTTCATCCTTAGCGCACTTCCCATGAATTCCTAGAAACCATTTAGTAGTCCCAAGTTGTCATCTTCATCAGGTTCATCATTTGATTCTACTAGCATCTCTGAACTCTAAGGCATCTAAGTTAATTCGGTTGGAGGGATGCATTGAACCAAGAGGACTTCAGTAATGTACTCTTCTTGGGATTCAAATTTTTCTTGGTAGGCAAAGGGACAGTAATTTCCCAAATCTATCTTAGCAAACAACACTTTGTTTAGGTTGTTGTATTCCATGATCATGTATCTCATACGAGGCTCATGGTCTATATGGATATGATTTGGCAGCCCTTTACATGGAAACCACATGTGAGAGTGATCTATGGCAATGTATCCATTCAATGTTTTGGTGAATTCCCTTCCTAAGATGATCCCGTATGCATCGGGAATATCAGCCACTTGAATATCAATGACTTGTTGTATCCTTGGATCTACAACAATTTTCATTGGGATATGATTCATTTCTCTCATGATTTTGATCTTCATTTTTTCCAACTGGGTCACTTTCCTTCTTGAGGGTGTGGGGGTAATCCCAAGATCCTTGCATACTGCTAGCAGCATAACATTAGCAGACACTCCTGAATTGAGTAGGAAGTTGTGCAAGTTTTTCTCGAATATCTGAATGGTGGTAAGGAAAGGGGGAGTTTCCAATCTTCCTTTAAAGAGGGCCATGGGGGTGTCTACCTGAGCTACTTGAGCTTTCTTCTTATCACCAATTTTATCCTTAATCTGTCTAGATGGCTGATCCTTGGAAATCTTCCTATTGTTCTAGGCTGGTTCCTTTTTTGGTTGTTTACCTATAGACTGATTTGAGGGAACATGCTTCTTTTTTCCTATGTTATCCTATATCACAGGGTCTTGCCTAGGTTCTTCAAAGGTGGCTCTTTTAGCTGATGCCTCCTATGCTTTTTTAGAGGACGGGGTCCCATTAAGTACCCTAAATAAGGTGTGCCTTACAATAGGGACTTTGAGTAGTTTAAAGGTAGACAAACTAATTTTCACTTTCTTGAACTCCTCTACCACATATTCACCCATCTGTTCAATTTCAGAGTCAAAGGCTTAGCCTATGGCAGAGCTAGAAGGTTGGGTTTTCACTTGATTTGACTAGTTTTGTGATTGTCCTTGAGGCTGATTTGGTGACTGATTTTGGGGCCTATCCTTGTTGAGATATTGGGTGGGCACATGGGGAAGCCGAGGATTATTGTTGGCATAGGGGTCAAGCGGGGCAGTAAAATTATTTGGTGGAGTAGAAGTTGTGAATGGTCCACCTGCCTGCCAGTTCCTGAGGAAGTAAGGAGTTGTTCTTTGGTGGAACATGTGAACTTCATCTACAAGTGGTTCTTCCTCATCTACTAGACCATTATCTAGTAAATCAAAAATTTGGGCCAAATTTTGTTCATTACTTACTTCTTGCACTTCTTCACTCCTAACAGGGGTGGTTTTGACCTCGAGCTCATTGTTGTCACTTCGTAGAAATGGTGCTTGGTTGACCATGAGACAGGAGGAGACATAAGGCTCAGATGGGATGATGTCTCTACAACTGACACTATCAACAACATTTTGGACCTCCACTTGGAAGATTTCAACAGTTGTCTAGAATTCAGGACAATCTAATTCAGAGTGTCTGATGGTTTTGTGAATCCAGCACCACCTAGACAAGTCTACCTCAGTGAGATATACCCCGCTCGTCATTTTTTCATTGTCAGTTAGCTGATCAAGAGGAGTAGGGACACCTCCATTATTTGTCTTTGTATTCCATGTGTGATTCTACCTTTGAGAAGGTCTCCTTTTGACATTTTGATTTGAGGTCTGCCCTCTATCATTGTTCTACCCAAAAGAAGTGGTTGCTTCGTGGTTGTCTCTACCATCTCTATTGTCTCAGCCTTCCTGATTGAAGTTGTCTTGGATGCTATGCTAGGATGCTTGAAACTAATTATTCTGATTCTTTAAGTTTGTGATTTTTGTAGACATTTTCTTGATCATCTTGGTTAGTTCTTCCAATTTTTCCTTCTTAGCACTGCTTGGCTATGGCACTGGGTTTTGGAGAAAGACAAGTAGGGCTGCCAACTGATTTTGATGCACAGGGGGGAATTTTGGTCCCGATAAGCACAATAGTGCTTGCGGTTAAGAGTAGACTTGTTGTTGTTAGGGATCATGAGGGTAACTTTTTTGTTGTTGAGGTTGCAAATAAGAAGGCACAAAAGGTGCATAGTTCATTGGTTGTCCAAGGTGTAGAACGATGGGAAGTTTGGGCACCTGGTTCATAAGAGTGGTCTGGTTAGTGAATGCTTGATTAAGCCCTTGAACTTGCTTCAGTTGAGCTACTGGTCCCAATGAAGGAAACAGGCCTAAGATGTTCTACCCCAAATCTACAGTGGAAACAACCGCCTCCGCATAGGCAGTTACTAATGAGGTGAGTGGCGGATGCATCCTTTTTACCAAAGCTGATGTAAGGTTGTCTAATGCCGCATAGTAGACTGGGAGGGATGCAACATCATTATGAATGTATGGGTCCTGAAGCCTTGTGAAGGAATGATGGAAATAATCATTAAAGGATCTAGTGGGTTCATTAACCTCCCTCCTGATAGACATAAACTACCTGTATAACTCTGAGGGGCTGATCAGGATCTTGTATTTTTGTAGGAAAGCATTATTCATGAGGTCCCATGAGGTGACAGACCCCCTCGAAAAATTCATGTACCAATAAAAGACCTCCTCACCCAATGAGTACAAAAAAAGGTGGCAAGAAACATCTTCATGAATGATTTTCATATCTGTGATTGTTTCAAATATTTTGATATGTTCTTCTGCCATCCTTTATGGGTCACAAGGATTGAATTTTTAACATAAACCCTCTAGATTCTTGGGCATGTCGTGGTAAGTGTTGAATTGCAATGGCGAAGGATTTTGTAGCAACCAAGCCATGTCGAGAGGTGGAGGTGGTGTTTGTAGTTGAAGGAAAACAATTTGGAGATGTATCAGTTGTAAAATGGTAGACTGGGATTGCACCTGGGATGCAACTATTTTGACTGCACTGTGAGTTGGTAGGGCCAAGGGAGAGGCAACTTCATGGCTATCGGAAGCAAGAGGTGGAAAAGAAGTTTTGTATGGTTGGATTGAAGGTGAACATGAGCTGAATGGAGGTGAAGGTGAAAGGGAAGTGGGTGGGGTGGAAGAAGAAGGAGAAGCAATGTTTCTTTCCCTAGTACATTTTTCGCTTGTGGGGGGCTACAACTCTTGAAATTATCCTTTATTTGGTGTTGACCATAAGATTCTTTGAAACTATTTCAGGGAGAATGATCCAATTCAATCCAACTTCATAAGGCCCTTCTTCTAGCACCAGTTCTATTGATGGGTGTTTTGTACACTTTCTCAACATAGGAGATGCATAGGTGCATAACCTCTCTTGAAAGGAAACCTACACCAGGCAAGTTGCTGAAAATTTCCCCAAGGTCTCTCAGGTGTCAGGTCATGACTTGCATGGAATTCCTTAGTTGATGTTTGATGTGATTTTTTTGTTAATCACAGGGTGGAATTACGTAGCTGGATGTGAGGTGGGTCTTAAAACCTAAAGTTTCTATGGTGGGAGTTGAAATGCACTTTGTTGTAGGTTCGAACAACAATCCAAACTTCAGTGTTTTCCTTAGATTGTGGCTTTACAATGCGTAATGAACCTTACCATAGGCCATTTCTATAAAAAAAGGAAAAAGAATAGGGAGGAGGGAAGGTTCCTGGATCTGTAACTAACTATGAACAGTGATCATGGAGGTTCTGCTATTGATAACTCCCTTGAAACAAAATTCCACTTAACCAAGAAATCTATAGTATCGTGAAATCTGTGCTATCTTCAAAGGTCTATAGATATTTTACCATTCCTCCACCACTTACATGCATGAATAAAGATAAAATTTTAAAGAGTAGCTTTCAATTTCAGCCCAGACTAACTTTACAAGGCCATTTACTAGTAGCAAACAACAAAAAGTATGGGTTGGAAGGCATGAACACAACAAAAATTTCTATAATCATAGAACAACATTACTAAAGTCTATCTAAGCACTTTGAATCTAGCAAAAACAACAATATAAATCTAATTAAAGCTTCTAACAATGGAGATTGAACCATGTAACATGTGAAGAACTCACAAAATGCACCAATTCAATGTATTTTCATTAGAAATTTCTGCAACATGTCTTTACAACAACTGAACTCACTTTGAAATGAGAGGACACCCCCTATTTATATTTTCCAAAAAGTAGAATGAATGGCCAAGATCCAATCTCATTTTGTGGCCAAGATCCACTACAAACTAGGGTTCTACCTACCCCCCAATATATTACAATTTAAAATATAATTTTGTCCACACCCCTATTTTGTCCTCTAGTGACAACATTGTAGCATTTTGTCTTTTGTTGACTGTTGTTTCTGCTATAGATACTCCTTCACAAGCTCTTCACTAATAATAGGGTTTTCCTCTCACTTCTTCAAAGGTGCATATTCCATGAATTTTAGAATCATCGACTAGATTTTGTTAACCTCTATGATCTTGGACCGTAGCATCTGATAACTCCATTCTTTTGAGTGTTCCTCAAGCTTCCTCTAGTCTTCATCATACTTTGCGGTGTGATTTATGAACAACTTTGATTGGGCGAGGGCACAAGTGAAAAATCTCATGAATTCCACTGTTATCTCACCTAACATCTCATCCTCCATCTTCTTTTGTAAATAAGGATTTATTTTCTCTAGATCAATTTGTACCGCGGGCATGTCATATTCTGTCATTAGCTTTAGATATCGGGTGCAATCTTCCCTAATTTCCTTGATCCATTCTATATCGGGATCCACCTTATCTATTATCTTCTCTAATCTTTCTCTTCTATTATCAAAGTCCTGCTTCCACACATCGACCATCCAATGGTCATCTCCTTTGAATGCAAGCTCTTTTTACCACATGGCTTTCAGTAGCCGGAGGATGGCCTCAATCTTTGGATAGGTAGAATCGGATGTTGCAGGGAAGTCAGTGTAGAGCCTTCTTGTGTTCTCGAGGGATTGTTGTAAATCCAAGAACTTGTTGGCTATCCAAATAGCCTAGGTGATACCCATGTTCTTGACATACAGGACTTGTCGGAACCAACTTTCTGTAGTCTTATCCAAGTTCTCCCTCTTATCTAGTTTTTCAATCTATTCTTTGGACAATAGTTGGGGTAGAGCCATAGACATGTTAGGCTTCTCGACATGCAATGACCAGCTTAGGGGCAATGAGAGATGGGGGGAAGCCTGCAACTTTTGCGATCCCACTTTACTTAATTAACTTGGTGTTGTTAGTTTTTGGGTGAATTTTGACTCTTCATTTGAATTCATCAATATCGACGTCCCTGGTATTAGTGTCTATGATTTCCTTCCAGTCAGTGATAATATTTGACCATAGGGTTCACCCTGGAACTCGAACTTCATCTGGTCCTTATCTCCTTCCAATGAGGAGTCTTGTCTAATTTCTTTCCTTTCTCCCTTTATGCAGTTGCCCCTGAGGGTCCTGCACCTGATTCCATATATCCTGCAGATGTGGACATAATGAGTACAATAATTTATAAAAGCATTAGCATTAGTCAAAATCCTATGGATTAAATCCAATTAAACATTATGTGGTTAATGAAGTTAAACCTTTTCCTTTCAGATTTTGTTAGTCACTTTTAAGGGATTTGGATAGTTTGGACCTAGAGGGCCGAAACTCCCTGGCAGGAATGCCATCTTGAAAGGGTGAACAGGCTGGGGTGATCTGGGTGGTTTCTCCCATCCTCACACTTTGATGGTTTGAGGGGCTCATGTTGAATAGGGCCAAATTTAAGTACGTGGGTTGAGGTCAGTTTTCATGTTTGAGGTCATTTTGCTCAATTTAGGAACACCTGGAGGTTCAAGGTCGAAAAGCTGCTAGGAGTTCGTTGTTTGCAAAGGCCAAAAAGAAATGGAGTTCTGGGGTTAGAATTCTTGGGTTCGAGACTTGGGAGGGCCAAGGACGACTGATGTTTACTTCTTATTTGAGGCACTTAGGCTCGAAGTGATGGGAAGCCGCCAAGGTTTTGTTGTTCAGGATGATGATCGTTAGACGAAAGTCCGAAGGGAGCGACCCAACAAACCAGACCCGATACCAATCTTGGATGTCAAATTTTCTCACAAGTTTTCTATTGGTGATTGGGATAGTAGGCCCTGAAGGTTAGGAAGATGTGCATGTTTTTCCCTTTTCAATTCAACAGAGATGAGATGGAATCCCGGTGGGTGGAGCCTGACGACGGTAAGGACATTTAAAGTTCTTTGTTTGTTTCTCACAGAAAAAGGTGGGTCAAGACCCGAGAGGCAGGAGGACATCAGTGCTTGGACATTTGGAACAACAAAGTTTCCATGAAAGTCCATGGACCGGGACTCAGTGATATGTTCGATTGGTTAGGTTTACACTTTGAACACCAGACGTCGAGAGGCAAGGCAAGCCTCAGAACTCGGGCGAATGGGGTCATCCTGCCATTTTGTGAATGGTGGAAGCTTTGTAGAGTTCTGGACATGGAAGTTTGGGGTTTTGGACCTGGGAAGCAGAAATGGAGGCCACGCTTTAGGTTTGTCAAATTTTAAGTTCAACGACAAACAACCGATGGAGGTCCATGGCAGCGGGCTTGAGAGGGCATCCCACCATTTTTTTAAAGAAGGAAAAATGTTATTTTTTGAAGTTCTCACTGGTGGTGGAAGGGTCTAAGCTCGAAGGGTGCAAATTCCCTACATGAAGAATGGTGGCAGTGAAGTCCAATTTTGGATTTCAATTTGAGGGCATTTTGGAGGTTTTCTGAGGATTTGAAGACATGGGTTTTTAGGTGTTGGTTATCCTTTATCAATTCAATACCTTTTTAGCCTATTTTGTTTGTTATTTTAAGTACAAAATTAAAAAAACCTCGATGTAATGAATGGCGAACATACCTCAAAAGCTCGATAACAGATGGTGTGGAATCGACAACAGGTGGCCAAAGGTGATTTCGAGCATGAGGGCAGCGGTCAATGGATGCACCAAGCTCTTCTGACAAGAACTCTAATCCTCCTCTACAAACCTAACAAATGAAAATGATAGGTTGGGCCCAATATTTATACCCCTATCTACATTTAATGCCCTCATTTAATACTGGTATGGAGGATAGGCAGGTTGGTAAGGTTCAAATTCACGGATAGCGATGGAAGGTCCAGGGCTTGGATCCTGGAAAGATGCAAGGCGACGACCGCTTTAAAATTCATTTCAAAATTAGTCAGTGAAAGGGGGCTTGGGGCCTACAGGGAGGAATTATTTCATAGGTTTTTCATTCAGAATGACGAAGTCATTGTAGAGTCCTAGACATGGAAGTCTAAAAGGTCAGGCCTGACAGGAGGAAAGGAAGACAATTATCACAAGTTAAAATAGGTGGCAAAGAGGGAGCCAGGTCCCGAGGATCAGGAAAGTGGAAGAATTCTTCCGTTTTGGAACGATGAACTCCCAGAGGAAACCCACTGAGGGAATCCTGGCAGGGCGGGCCTGAGAGGCCCCAAGGCTGCTGATAGAGGAAAACTACAAAGAGGACTCTGCAAGACACCAAGAATTAGCCAAAATGAAGGGGGAAAAACATGGTCAACTCAAGATGAGACTTCAAAGGGGCATTGACCACTTGGGACACTGAAAATAAGGGCACACAGAATGAGGTGGCAACAAAATGACCTGACAAGGAAAAAGAAAAGAGGGTCCCCATTCCGAATGGGGTGTGTGTGCTAAGGGTACAACACTTCCCTCCTCTCTCTCTACTTTTTCCTCCCTTCTCCACCTTTCTATCTCTCCTTATAGTTTCTCCCTCTCTCAATCTTCCATCCTTCCCCCTTCTCTCTCTCTATCTCTCTCCCCCACCTTTCTCTCCCACTCTCTCCTTCACTCTCTACTCTTTATCTCACCATTTTCTCTCTCTATCCTTCTATCTATCTATCTATCTCACCTCTCTCTCCCTCCTTACTTCTTCATCCCTCCTCCCACTCTCTCCTTCTCTCTCTACTTCTATCAATCTCACCTCTCTCTCCCTCTATCTTTCTCCCCCTCTCTATCCCTCCTTACTTCTCCCTCCCTCCCCTCTATATCTCTCTATCTAGAGAGAGAGGTAGGTAGAGGGAGGGAGAAAAAAGATAGTTACTATAGACAATGAAAAATTTCCTAAGCTTGCAAGTGTCATTTTTCTTCACCCTCATCCTTTGATAATTGAATAATGTTAGTTATTTAGTTATGTTTGATCATATTCCTGTATTAATTAAATATTTTTTAATAATTATTTAATTAATTTACTTTCTAATCTTTATTCTATTTTGATCGATTAAATAAACTAATTGTGTCACTAGTTTCTCCCTTTTCTTCAATAGTTAAATAAATTATTATTTATTTAAATATTGTCACCTTTCATTATAGTTAAATAATTACCATTAATTATTTATCTATTCATGGCCCTTTAATTTTTCCATAGTTAAATAATTATTAAAATTATTTAACTATCTCATGCCACCTCCCATATTAAATAATTAATTTAAATTAATTATTTAAGGTCTAATATTCATCTCTCCATTTAATTAAATTGATTAAATGCTCCTCTTTTCATTTTCTCCAAATAAATAATTTGAATAAATTATTTATTTTCAACTTGTCATTGTCCTCTATTTTGAATAAATAATTTAAAATAAATTATTTATGCACCTCCACTTGGTCAAGGATACCATGTCATTATTTCATGCCATAGCCTGCATGTCCTTGTCATAGCCTACATGTCCCTGCATGTCTATCTATCATGATCCCTCCAATAATAACATATTCTTCGTGCATAAATTATGGACCATTGATCTTAGAATCCTTCTAGAGTATTAACCTCGGTCATCCATTTGAAAGGTTGTCCATAAAAGCAACCTTCCTTCTCCATTTTCACCTTAACAACTAATTGTCTTCAAATTTTCTGCTACCATTTACAAGTTTTGAACAAGTATTTTAACAAATCTGAGGGAAAAGTTGTATAACAAGAAGAAGAAGAGTAGGAGAAGTGATTCAAGTTCAAGCATGGGGAGTACTTTGATTTGATGTTTAATTTTCCTTATGCTTTCATTGTTTTCTCTTGTTTGGATGAAGTTAATAGTTTAGAAGTGTTGGTTGTCACTTTGTCTATGATATTTGATTTCTGACCCCATCTTACATTGGTGAACTCTACGTGAATCCTACAATTTTTTAGAGAAATTGGTTTGTTTTCTTGTTTGTTTTGTTGTTTTATAGGTTACAACCAAGAATTCATACGAAATCCTATCATTTTATATTGAGAACAAAAAAATGTGCATATGGAATATTTAAAAATGATTATCTTAGTTTTTTAGGCCTCATTCTTAGCTTTTCAGAACTTCAAACGATTTAAAATTTTGTTAAGATTTGAGAAAGTTATGGTTGTTTTAGTATTTGTTGTTTTTAAAATCTAGCTTTGAAAACCCACATTTTCTTTTGCCTATAACAATTTTTTTGTGCAAAATTTTTGAAAAATACTTTTTGGGTTTCGAAGGTTTGATTTTTAGTTTTCCATGGATTCAAACGATTTAAAATTTTGTTAAGTTTGAGAAATTTATCACTATTTTAATTTGTTGTTGTCATTAAACTTTTTTTTGAGTTACTAATCTCTTGTTTTCAGCATGTGGCACAACTTGGAGGGAGTCTAAAAATTGTTTCTATAGAAATAAAAATCAATTTTTTTCATTTCTATAGACATAATCAATTTTGTTTGCTTTCAACAACAGCAAAAAATTGCATTTACACTCATGAGGATAAAATGAACCACAATTTGCATGTCACTCATTTGGTCTTAAAATGATTAACAAATTGCATATTTCATTCATGAGGCTTAAAACGAACAATAAATCTACATGAATAACTCATTGGGCATAAAATTTACAATTATAACTTGCATTTTCATGTCATTGGGCTAAAATCAACATAAACATGCATTGAAACTCATATGGTTAAAATGAACTTGCATTCTTATGACATGAATTTAAAATGAACTTTGTTTTTCATATTTCAAGTTAAACTTTTAAAAAGAACAAAGCGTCTTGTGTGTCATCCTCACATTATCATTTGGTAATTAAAATTTACAAGTGTCTTCAAATTTTGTCACCTTGATGCAATAATCAAAGTATTCTCTCCCCTTGTGCATTCATGTGATCCTGGGTGTAAGAGAAATGGTTATTGCCTCTAGAACTTGGGCCTACTTTGGTGGAAAAATGTACTCACCCCAAGGGACTTAGATCGATAATGAAGGTTTTTGGCCAAGCCACCCCCGACTGGTATATAAATGTGAATCCTAAGGGAAAACCTAGGATTACGAGTGTGGATGTGTCATACGGACCAAGTAGTACTCCCCAAAACCATGTTGACCTTAACCTCTTCAAGCTGGAGTGCCTCCTAAACGGAACTTAATCTTACACCCCATGTATGGCCACTTGAACGGGGGTCCTAAACTAAACACCATTGTGTAGTAGCCAAAAACCTTCTATTTGCTAGCACAACATTGGTCAGTGTGAAGACATCTACATCTTCACAGTTTGTAGTAGAGGTGATCAATCTACCATGGGAGTTTCATGGGGGATGGAAGCTTGGTTGGCCTAAGAATAGAGTGCACTATAAGTGGGAGCCTATGTAACCAAGCTTCTGGATTCACACACTACTAATATGTGGTTGGGGAAACCCACGTGGAATCCAACGAATATTGTCCTGGCCTAACTATAGAATTGTGCTTGTCTTATTTGTGTTTTTCCACATTCAAACATCATGCTTGTCAAGTGCTTTCTGAATTTTTAAACAATATACACAACATTCACAAATTTGGACACAAACAATCAACATTAGACAACTCATACTTTTCAACCAAACATCAAAAAATAGTCTTAGCCTATTGTCAAACATTTTTTTTCTAAGAGGTCTCTGTCAGAAATCAGTTTTGAAATTTCTCAAAATCCTCATTATTCAACCATTAGTTTTTATTCTTGACCATAGACTTAATCTTTCAAATTTTAGTTGCATACATTAGGCATTAGTTTGACCCTAGGTTTTCATCTTTGCATTAGGCCAATCTTATCACAATTTGAAAAATCATTGCTTTCAAAACTAGGTTATCTTGGACTTAGTCATCACTCCTATTTTCAATCATTGTCCCTTTTGTGAGAATTTCCAACTCAACAGTCTAGTTAAGAAAACTCACTAGTCATCTTGACCTTGTCACTTTGTCATTTTCAACAAGTCCTTTGGTAACCAAAATCGAAAACAAAGATTAATCTTAGAATTCTTAGGTACCCCTTTCTCCAAATTGCATTCATTTTAGTTCATACCTTGCATACTTTATTTCTAAAAAAATAAATCCAAAAATATTGTTCATCCTAGTTGTCATTTTGAACCTACACCTTGCATTAGTTCCCTCATTAGTCCTCATTTTTCACCTTGGCCTTTCAATTTTCCTAGTCCACATTGTCATTTGGCTGTGGGGGAGGAGGTTGCCCCCATAGCCGCCCCCCATATGGGAGGCACTGGCTGTGGAGGTAGCACCCAACGCTGCCCCCACAAGCAGCGACTCCCCACATATGGGGAGGGGCTGCATAGCAGCTCCCAGTAGGGGCTGCACCCCTGTTCTTGAGGCTGCACAACAACAAACCCCTTGTCTTTTTTATTTATTTTATTTTAAATTTTATTTTATTTTATATTATATTATATATTATATATAATATATATATTATAATATTAATTAAATAAGATTTTTATAATTATTTATATATATAATATATATTATATATATATATATAATATGTATATATTGTGTGTATATATATTATTTATATATTATGTATTCTTAAATAATTTGGAATGTGGAATTTTAATTGGTTGATTTAAAAATATTTATATATTTAAACAATAATTATATTTTTAAATATATATATATATACTTGTATATACATTAAGTATATAGTTTCATATATATATTTAATATATAGTTATATTCAATTATAAATTATTTTAAGATGATTATTGTTACGTTAATAGAAGCAAAAAAGTGAATTTTATAACAAATGTTTTTATTTAAAATGTTGATTTTTTAATCAAATGATTTATTTAAAATGTTGATTTTATAATCAAATGATTTATTTAAAAAGTTGATGTTATAATCAAATGATTTTATTTAAAAAGATTGTCTTAATCATTATGTATGATTGAACAAATGGAATTAAATTATTAGCTTTAAATTCCTTAATGTTGTCAATGTGGTTTGATTTACTTTTGAATATGTGCAAATAATGTTAATTATTTAATTAATTTCCTACACTATGTCATTGCTTGGCTTGGGTTTAGGAAATCCTAACATTAGTTTCTTGAGTTTCTTGAAATGCTTTCTAAATGATGTTTTTCATTCATTCTTGATGTTGGGAAAATGGGATTGTTTGTCTAGTAAGTCTTCCATGGGAGTTACTCTACGTTGGGATGTTTTATGAGGTGGTTTGAATTACGAACTGCCTTGGGAAATGCGTATAGTTGTATCTTGTTGTTTTACTCAATTTTCTCGAATAGGGATGGTTGTACCTCCTTTGGATTAGGAATGGTTTATGTGGTTTGTGCCTCCCTTGGAAGGAGTTGATTATGTATTTTTTCTCCTCTAGTGTTTGGAGTGAGTTTTCTTTATTTGTTGCCTCCTTGGATTGGAGAGGTTGTCTTATCTAGTTTACCCATTGAATTGTGGTTTTGTACTGTGTATGTTGTCGATAGGAGAGTGGCTCTTTGTGGGGGTTTGGCACACAAAGGGGCACCAGGGTAACTCACTTAGGGTATAAGTAAGTGATAACTAAAAAATAATTAATGAAAAAATTTCATACTAATTAAGATAATAAATACCTCTCTCATGACTCATTCATTTTAAAGGTTTGAGGTGAGACGAGAAGCATAGTTTGTATGGGGGTCCAGCAGCTGGTAGAGGCAATCCAGGGTAAACCCGAATGGGGGTTCGATAGCCTAGGAATGTTGAGCTTGGGTAACTCAGAAAATGTCATGTGACACTCTCTCTATGTCAACCAGAAGTTAGTTTGTCATACTGTGTGGATGATCATTTTTCCTTGGAAGCATTGTAACCATTGTGTTAAGTAATATTGTGTTGTATTTGTTTAAGTTCAGTTATGTTTTAGCCTATTTCTAGAGGTAGATGGTCCTGTATAGGAATTC
This sequence comes from Sequoia sempervirens, assembly GCA_007258455.2. Lineage (NCBI taxonomy): Eukaryota > Viridiplantae > Streptophyta > Pinopsida > Cupressales > Cupressaceae > Sequoia > Sequoia sempervirens. The sequence goes on from VDFB02281492.1 coordinate 710,884,868, forward strand.
CTTGTTACTATCTCCTAGCATGGGGGGTGAGCCTTCAAGTATCACATGGTTGGGTGGAATGTGCACCTTAATCCATTGGGTCTTCTTGTTTGTGTGGATGATATTTCTAGTTGGAGAGCTCATGGGATTAATTTTCATTTCATGTTTATCCATTTTAGATGATATTGTATATTATTACCCCTCATTTGTTATCGAGGTGAAAGTTATAATATATAATCATGCTTATTGGATATATCTCATTTGGGGAATGAGTGTTGTAATCTTCTTGTTAAATGATTACTGATATTTAAAATCATGTGGTATCTCTTATCCTTTGATGTATTTTGTCTTATATGGAATGTATGTGTATTTAATTTGTTAAGTAACTAAATGTTATGGTTTCAATTCATGTTTCTTTTTTGAGTTTAAGTAATCTCAATCTCATAACCTTAGGGGTTGTTGGAAATGGGTAGTGAACTTGCATGTTAATTTTACTTTAAAAAAAAAATTATTATGTTTGAGTAGTTAATTGCAACTTCCCCTAGGGTTGTGTGGTGGGGTGTTACATTCATTGTTTTCTCTTGTTTGGATGAGGTTAATATTTTAGAAGTGTTGGCTATCACTTTGTTTATGCAATTTGATTTCTGACTCCATCTTACAATTACAAGTAGAGAGAGAAGGTGGAAGGGAGCTAGGAACTATTGAGGCTATCACTGATACTTAGGGAAATCTTAGAGGAGGCTTTATCTTCATCATCCGTCCTCGAGGATATTGATACAAAATAGTTTTAAGCTATGGCAAGGCATATCACTAATCATCTTCTCACCTTCTCAAAACAAGACCTACCATCACACCCATCTCATAACTATGTGTTGTACCTTGAGGTTGTCATTCATTAGAAAAAGGTTAAAAGAGTCTTAGTAAATGTAGGTTTTAGTCTAAAAATTTTCACCCTTCAATTGATTAAGGACCTAGGCTATTCAAAGGATACTATTGAGAAAGCAAAGAGTACCACCATTGGAGCATATGATGGTCAAGAGAGGGTATCACAAGGCATCATTACTCTACCCATCCAGGTGGGACCCATCATTTCTAAGACTGCATGCCAAGTATTAGACCTTGATCTCTCCTACAACATCTTGCTTGGCTAAACATGGATCCATTCCCTAAAAGTTGTAGCTTCAACCTATAATCAATGTGTAAAGTTTCCTTTTAAGCATAGAGAAGTTACCATCCATAGAGATCCTAAGCCCTTTTACTATTGAAAGAACCTTGAGGCTATGTCTTACAGTATACCCCAACTCCCTAAAATGATGAAGGAGCTACACCATCCTCATCATTTGTTGACCCATCATCCCTTCCATCTACTTCGGAAAAAAAAATACCCATTGTGTAGAGCATTCATGATATCAAACCAGTGATCCAAGATGATGGTTGTGGAAAATATAAACTAATGAAGGATACTTTTGTGTTGGGAGAACTACCTATTTCTCCCAAATCCCATGGGAAACCCACATCTGACAATAATACACAAGAAAAAATCAAGATGGTAGCTACCACCCTCACCAAGTGGGGGGATTTGAACAAATAAGATGTCAATGAGGAGGATGTCTCTAAAATCCTCTATAAAGATGAATGACCTATCCCTGTACTTCCCATGGAAGATGATAACAAATGCCTATAGCTAATGAAAGGATGGGGGTACAACAAGAATGAGAAACTAGGAAAAAATGACAATGGTTTGCTAGAACCCATTGTTCCTAAGAAACATCCAAAGAATCTCAACTTAGGATTTACTACTAGCAAGGTAACCCTTACTGGAAAAGGTACTTTCACTAAACGAGCTAAGGCTTCCTCTTAGTTACCAACATCCCATGATACAACCTTAGATAACTTCCCCCTTGATGTTGTTGACCTATTTTAGAATAAATCTCTCTTCATGATATCCACAACATCCTTCACCCTGACCAATCGACTGACTAAACTAAGCCTAATATACCCACAACTAATTGACTTAGACCAAAAAGGACCACTAATTCTAGATTTATTTGAAAATGATGAAGCAATCTTAGAATTCATGGGACTTTGTGACAACTTACCATGGGAAAATAACAAAGCTGGTTTTGACATAGAGCTAGACACATGGGCATACTATATGGAGACAATTGAATCCTTCAGTTGTAAAATGGACAATATGCAACTAAATTGCAAATCTTTGAATGAAAACCACACGGTGGAACTTTATGATCCTATAATAGTAAAAATTAAAGGATGCATTTGAAGGTTAAAACCTATTTAAGGCCCCCAAGGATGAGGGATTCAATCTCCACCTTAGTGTAATACATCCAGAGAAGTTAGCAGTTCTAGTAGAAAAGGCCACTCCTATCAATGTGAGAACAAAAGGAGCACCCAAGATAACTTTCTATGTCGAATCCTTTTTGGATGACGAATAAAAGAACCTAGCAATGTTTGTGAAAGAGTGAAGTACTAACTTTGTATGGTCATACACTGATATTTAAAGACTCGATCTAGAAGTGGTTGTGCATCATTTAGTAGTTTACCCTGAAGCCAAATTGAAAAAGAAGAAATAACGAAAGATGGACCCTTAGATAGCACTCTTGGTGAAACTTGAGTTACAAAAGATTCCTCACGTTGCATTCATTTGAATGATATATTATCCTAAATAGGTTTGAAGCCTAGTACCAGCCTCCAAACCCACTGGGGGCATTAGAATATGCATGTATTTTAGAGACTTAAAGAAGGCATGCCCAAAGGATGATTTCCCCCTTTCTAAAATTGTCCTCATTGTAGATTTAACAAAACTTGGGCATGAAATGCTATCACTCATGGATGGTTTTTTAGGCTACAATCAAATCATGATCACCAAGGAGGATCAACAAAAAACTACATTCACTTGTCCACGGGGAACATATTGTTGGAACGTGATGCCATTTAGATTAAAGAATGTATGAGAAAACTATAAAAGAGCAATGGCCCTCATCTTTCATGACATGATCTACACAAAAATTCAAGACTATGTAGATGATTATTTTTCCAAGTCAAGGAAAAGGAGTGAGCACATAGAATTCTTAGGACCCATCGTAGACAAACTTGAAGAGTACAAGGTATGAAAAAAATCCAAAAAAGTGTGTCTTCGGGGTTACATTACGGAAACTTCATGGCTATATCATCTCACAAAGAGGGATAGAAATCAATCCAATGAAAGTAAAATCCATCCTCAAAATGGAACCACCACAAATAATGAAACAACTGAGAGGGTTATAAGGAAGATTGTAGTCCATTAGAAGCTTCATAAAATCCACCCTTTCTCCCATCTTCTCCATAAAGGAATAACTTACAAGTGGGATGAGAAGTGTGATAAATCCTTCTAGTAGATCAAAGACTACTTATTGAAACCTCCAATTCTCATGCCACCAATGCTGAACAAACCTTTGATCCTACTATCTAAGCAACATCAACAACATTAGGCTCTCTTCTAGCACAACATGATGAAAATGAAAAGGAAAGAGCCATATCAATAGGACTGTGGTTGGCTATAAAATTAACTCTTCATCCATTGAGAAATCATGCTTAGCAATTGTTTTTTCTTCACAAAATTTCAAACACTACATGCCATCACACCAAATCAAGCTTATTACAAAGATCAATCCCTTAAAATACTTATTATCCAAAGCAACTCTCAGTGGACAAATGGCCAAATGGGTAATGATATTGACTGAATTTGACATAGAGTATGTAGAGCCCAAGGCAATCAAAGGACAAGTGATGACAAACCAACTAGAAGAAGCACCTATCTATGTAGAGAACCCTTTGACATCTGAATTACCTGATGAATTATGTTCCTTGTCAATCTAAAAAATTAGTGGAAAATGTACTTTGATGGATCATTCACCCAACATGGATTAGGGGTGGGTATTTTTTTTATTACCCCTCAAGGTGATTGCATTCCAAAATCATACAAGTTTCCATTCTTGTGTACTAACAACATTGTTGAGTATGAATCCCTAATCATAGGTTTAAGGATAGCAATTCAAGGGAAAATACAAGAGTTAAAATTTTATGAAGACTCATAGCTGGTGTGTGATTGAAAAATAAATGCGTAAATGAATTGAAACAACTATTCAAACACACCAATAGGACATTGTATCAAAACAAATATAAAAATGTATAGAGATGCAAACTCAGTATTATGCTTCCATTGTCGTCCTATTGTCCTCTATCTTCAGTGTTTTTGTCAATTCCAACTTTGTGTTCTCAGATTGTAGGCTAGGCTCAACAAACTGTCTTCCTAAAGAATGAGATTTTGATATGATGTATGATGCAAGATTAAGCTATGATAATGATTTAAACTAATAAGCTTGAAATAAAAATGATGCTATGATAAATGAATACTAAATGAATTAAATGTATGAACTCTAATTAATTGCCTATTACCAATGCTTGGATTCACACAGGTATTTATAGAGTTTTTCGAATGATTCTGATTGGCTGTCTTGTTTGACGATTGTGATAATTCCTGGCAGATCGAATGGCTGAAGAAAGATGAAACTGAAGAGAAAATAGAAGAAAGCTTGAAAACAAGATTTTTCTATTTTATGAAAGAGGGAAAAGTTAAGAAGATAAGAAATCATCTTTCTTTAAAAGAATAAAAGAAAGATTTAAAGCTGATAAATAATTAATTAAAAAAATTCAATTATTTATTTGTGGATGACATTCAGCTTTTCTTAATTAAATGAAATATTTAATTAAGCTTTTAAACGCAGAAGAAAGTTGGTGATAAGAATAAAGCTTTAATCAAGTTTTATTGAAAAAAAAAAAATCTCATAATTAAATAAAATATTTAATTATGATATGAGAAGATTGCACAATTAAATAAAATACCTAATTGTGATTTGGAAAGAAAGCATAAGATATTTTTAATTAAATAAGATTTATTTAATTAAATCACTTTTATGAAATTAATTAAATGAAACATTTAATTAGTTAAAAGAAGAAATTAAAATAGAAGAAAAGGATATTTAAATTTAATTAAATCAAAAGATTTAATTTAAATTCAAACAAATGATAATTAATTTAAATAAATAAAATATATTTATTTAATTAATTAAGTGGACATATGAAAATAATTAAATAAAATAAATTTATTTAATTATGAAAGAAGAATAAGATGAATGAACAATATAATTAAATTAATTAAATTTAATCATATGTAGAGGATTTTTAGAAAATTAATTAAATAATAAATATTTAATTAATTGCCAGGATTATAGACATGACCATTTTTATGCGTATACATTTTGCCCCTCTTTGAAGTGATGTGTGAAACGCATTGTTTCAAAGAAAAATAAAATTTTCCCCTGATATGTTTCTAATTTTTTATGTCGATGATGCCCCCTCAGGAGGTAAATCATGGAAGATGGGGTTGATATTGGTAGGAGAATAGTGATTTAGCTCCTGATAGATGCTGATTATGAAGGCCCAGTGAAAAATAATATGGAAATGAAGGAAAATGCCATTAATGCCCACCCTAAAAAGACCCTTATAAGGTAAAAAGGGTAAAATGAAGTGTCATTTTCACCCTGCTGCTACAGTAAAAAGTGAGCTCTAATAGTGACTTGACGAGATGGAGGTCACAGTGCACAGACATAGATTTGAGCAAGCGCGACGATACCAGAGACCCACTGCATATGGACCACCAGTGAGTGATTCCAACCGTGTGTGATTTCGAATTTTTTATTTTGGATCAAATTTGTAAATGTTTTAGATCGACTGTCATTTTTTTCGCACGTTTTAGTACATATAGGAAAAGTTTTAGCACATTCAATAAATCTTTTAGCGCATATAAGAATTTTTGTAGCACATATAAGAGCAGGGTAAAAATTGATCCTTTAGCACATTCGATAGATAGAGTTGCGCATCTAGGCGAAAGTAGGCTTAGGTGATCCTGTAGCGCATCTAGGGCACAGAGTTGTGCATCTAGGGTCAGGGTGATGCATTTGATAGAGTTGAGCATATGGGAGTTAGAGTGGCGCGTCCGCAAGACATAATAGCGCATTTGGAGTTTTAGCACATACGGGCAACAAAATTGCGCATTTAGGAAATTTTTCTTAGAATGCTTGTTTGATGAAAAATGATGATGAAAATTGCTTCCTTAGTCAATAGATAGATAAATTGTAAGACTAGCATGCTAAGATGATAGAAAATCTGATAGAGAATTGATAACTTTGCTTCCACAATAGAAAACAAAGAGTAGATAGTGGATAACTTTGTGACGGATCAACAAAGAGGAAAATGATTGATTGATTGATTTGAGTTTGATAACTTTGCTTCTCGCAATTGAAAAACAAATAGTATATGTTTTGATAAATTTACTTTCTGCAATAGAAATCAAATAGTAAATGAGGATACAAATTTGCATTCATGCTTGAAGTTCAAATAGGAAATGATTTGTGTGTTGATAAATTTGCTTTCCTGAAAAGAAAAACAAATAGTAATTGATGATAGAGTAGATTGATTTGACATGCTGATAGATTGATGTAGCACTTGATATGGGTCATTGATATGTTTTGTTGGCTAGATAGATCACATGATATGAGTCTGATTTGATGTGTCCTTGTGATGATTTTAAACAAAATAGGAGGCTTTTAAAAGCCTCCAGGTTAGAGAGCGGTTCCCACTATGTTGGGAGCGGATAGGAGAGCTTACCCCTGCCGACCTATAGGTGATAGTGGATTGTGGACTGGGACCATTGTTGGCCATGCCGCGAGGTATTCGGGCCAACAGGGGGCAGTTGACTGCTTTGGCAGAGAGATGGCATTCGGAGCATAACACCTTTCACCTACCAACGGGTGAGATGAGTGTGAGGCCCGAGGATGTATACAGGATTCTTGGGATTCCAGTTGTTGGTGCCCTTGTGGTTTACGACCACAAGGAGATTGGTGGGACCGAGGCGCTGCAGTGGATATGTGGTGATCTGAGCATATATGGTTATTGGATAGACTGGGAGGATTTTAGCAGGTATCCCGCGTTAGTTGTCATGTTGGCTGCATTTGTCAGAGGTTTCCTTGGACCAAACCATCGGTCGAAGGGATTCATAGTTGGTTGGGGGAGGATGCTGGAGTGGATGATTACTCAGCTACGGAGGTTTTCTTGGGGGAGCTGTGTCTTGGATGACATGTATCACGATCTCCATCAGATTGTTTACAGAGGATCCACTAGCTTGGCGAGTGGAGTGACATTGCTACAGATCTGGGCGTGGGAGTACATTGCAGTCACGAGACCACTGTGCACAAGAGATAGGCCAGTAGGGAGGCCCTATGTGTATGCATATTCTGGTGTCGTTGTCTAGTAGAGGCTGGGCAAGGTAGAGTACTAGCAGCAGGTTTTGGATGATGTCGACGCAGTGATATGGAGGCCCTACATAGACTGCGAGGCATGGGTGACTGATCACCTAGAGATGTCTTTTGTTTGTAGACCATGATACCTGATAGGGCGGACGCCCTTTATCATTGAGAGATTTCTGGCATTACGGGTCCTGAGGCAGTTTGGATTTACACAGGGGATGCCCCAGGGCGTTGCTCATTATGGGTGGCATAAGGGGGATGTAGGATGGGGACCATGCATTGCATATCAGGTAGCATATACAGAGTACTCCACCTTACAGCCAGAGGTATGGACAGATAGGCCAAAGGTACAGGATGCAGGGATGACAGATGATTATGCACAGTATTTTCATACGCATCCATTTCCACAGTTTATAGTGCCAGATGAGCCACGGGTGATCGGGGTAGCACCACAGCCAGGAGCAGGGATACAGGGAGATGTGGCCAGTGGGGAGAAGGCTATGGGAGGAGGAGAGGAGGGAGAGGAGGAGGAGGGAGAGGAGAGCGGGGATGGAGAGGAGGAGGACAGCTCAGATGACGGAGATGATGGGGATGATGGGGATGAGGAGAGGCAGCAGAGATTGGACAGTCTGGGCAAAGCACAAATTCTTCGTCGACCCAGATCTGGTGGCAAACCTCTGACAGTGATTCGGGTGTCATCCTCATCGTAGCAGGCACAGATAGATGTCTTGCAGGGTCAGGTGCAGACCTTTCAGGGACAGCAGGCATAGCTATAGAGTCAGCTAGTGTAGGCTTAGAGTATGATAATGCAGTTACAGGCACATCTTGCACAGGCCCAGACACAGGTTTAGGCTCAGGCACAGGCTCAGGCACAGGCACAGGCACAGGTACAGGTTCAGATGCCTGCCCCTGATTCCCAGGTGGCATAGTTGGTTGCAGAGAGAGATGCTCTTAGACGGCGAGCACTGGAGGGTGAAGGTGTGGCACAGAGACTTATGGGTACCGTAGAGAGTACCTCATTGTGGAAGGCCATTGCAGAGGGATTTGAGGCAGCCAGAGAGGCCAGGTATTACAGAGTTCGATACGAGGAGCTATGCCCTCCCGAGCGGTGAGAGCTTTATCCCAGATCTCATAGTAGGACCAGGACCCGATCACGGACATTGACACATGGCAGAGAGGTTACAGGGCCTCGACGGGATCCTGATGCAGGTACGAGTGGTAGGCCGCCTCCTTCCGAACTAGCTCCTTCAGGGGCATCCACCAATTAGCCGTTTGGGACTGATTTATTATGTATATTGAGTTTTGATCATGTCTTATGTATTATGTTTTGAACCTTTTAGTTTCATTGGACATTGGACACTTGTATTATTTTGATGAGCAATGATATGCAGCGGTGATATTTTTGATGATGATATGTTTATGCGTTTGTGATGTGATCTGGATGTTATTTATATGCATGATATGAGATGGATTTTGGTATGTTTTTTTATTATATTGGCAGACTAATCTTATGATGCAGGATGGTTTAGTGATTATGATGTGAATGTAATGATTTGTGATGATGTATATATGTGAGATGTTATTTTTTGAATTTTTAATGTATGAAATGCATCGTGACATGATAGATAATGAATGTGATATGAATAATGATAGTGGTGAAAAGATAAATGATATGTTTGATAATATTTATGTTATGATACTATGATGATAATGAAAGGATAATAATGTGGAATGGTAAGGAAATGACATGAGATTTATAATAGCAAAATGATGAATTGATAATGATAAATGAAAATAGTAATGATAATGGTAAATGATAGTGATGGAATGATAATAAATGATATGATAATGATAAAATGATCATGGTAAAATAATGATAATAATGATAAAATGAATGAATGACATGGTAAAATGATGATGATAATGATGAAAGGGAATGAAATGACAATGATAAGAATGAAAATGGGAACGATAAATAATAAATGAAGGAAAGGTATGATAGATGATAGATGATAAAGATGGATAAATGATAATGATAGAAATGAATGAATGAAATGATTGGATGAAATGATACAAGAGAACGATAAAAAATGATAATGATAAAAATGAATGTAATGATAATGATAAAATGAATGAAATAATAAATGATGATGCAATGAATGATAAATAATGATGATAACAATGAAGTGAAAGGATAAATGATAAAGGAGAATGAAATGATAAATGAATGATAAAATGATAAATGAAAATGAAATGATAAACGAGAATGATAAAAATGAAGTGAAAATGAGAAATGATAAAATTGAATGAATGTAATGAATGAGAATGATGATGATAATAATAAAGATGATAAATGATAAAAATGAATGGATGGAATGAATGAAATGTCCAAATGTCCTCCACAAAAAGCTCAAAACTATATGACAACTGTTGATGCCTTCATTCAGCCTTTCAAAGCACTGATGTGAATCCAATATGCAGATATATACAATGATCTAATAAATATGTAACTAAATGAAACTAACCAGTTTGTTGAGCCTATTTCAAGCCTTCTTGAATCATCATAGAACATTTTAAAATGTTGGAAGTATGTACAAGCATCAAAGGGGAAGTTAGCACCAATGATGACCAGAGTACAACTTTCATGATTTTTGATATAGCAAGCGAACACAAGCATCGAGGTATAATTGAACCGAGATGACCTGAGCATTTCTTGCATAAACAGACAAAGATTAACCACCTTTTTGATGCAAATGTGGAACTGTCATCGATGATATTGCTTTGGTCGTCATGTCCTGTGACATATTTGCATCAGATTGACTGTTAACCTCAAGACAGCAGACAAAGAAAAAAAATCATTCGCGTTCCTCGCCACTCTAGTTCGATACATCATCGAGTGTGCTCCAGAGTAATGATATCGAAAATCAAACCTCTATTCAAAATGTAATACTATTATTTCATACATTATTCAGATTTTTGGATCATCCAATAGACAATGATATGTTATCTACTGAAAAGTGTTTCGTGAGAAGGCTCGATGATCGAATGATGTTTCAAGTGAGTTGATTGTTTGTTCGTATGATCGGATTCTAGGACATAGTCTAGCTGTTTTGGTATGTTCTGAAAGTTAAGTGCCCCCAGTTGAGTTTCTGCCCTGTTTGTTGACACAACTTGCGGAAAGGAAATCGGTACAATAGTCAAGCCATGGTAAGACATTTTATTACTCTGGGAAAAATGACGGTAGGATGATGCGGTTTATGACCCTAAGATGCGAAAAAGATGCGGAAAAAGGAAAGCTTTGAAAAAACAAAGTGCAAAACAGGAACTAATAGATGGAGAGGTACGGATAGCGTTTGTTTGCCAGATTTTCACTATCTGTATTTATTGCATTTTTCTGATTGCTTTTTGATTTTTTTGTATTTTTCTGTCAATAGACTGCCTGTTTGCCAGGTTTTCACCCTATGACATGTTTTTTGATTTTTTTTGTATTTTTCTATCAATAGACTGCCTATTTGCCAGGTTTTCACCCGATGACATTATTTTGATTTTTTTGTATTTCTTCAGGACTTTTTCTGCTTTTTTTGGATTTCTTCAGGACTTTTTCTACTGTTTTTGGATTTCTTCAGGACTTTTTCTGCTGTTTTTGGATTTCTTCAGGACTTTTTATGCTATTTTTGGATTTCTTCAGGACTTTTTCTGTTGTTTTTTGGATTTCTTTAGGACTTTTTCTGCTGTTTTTTGGATTTCTTCAAGACTTTTTCTGCTGTTTTTGGATTTCTTTAGGACTTTTTCTGCTGTTTTTGGATTTCTTCAGTACTTTTTCTGCTATTTTTTGGATTTCTTCAGGACTTTTTCTGCTATTTTTTGGATTTCTTCAGGACTTTTTCTGACTTAAACATAATATTTCTTAAGATGCATACTGTTGATGGGTTCATCAAACAGGTCTCCTTTTGGCGTTGATAGCTTGTATGCTCCTGAACCGTAGACTATAATAACCATGTAAGGGTTGAGCCAATTTGGTTCAAACTTTCCTTTCTTTTCTCGGTCTTGTTGATTTCGTGGGTTCTCTTTCAGAACTAGATCCCCCACCTGAAAGGTACGTGGCTTTACTTTGTGATTATAGCTGCGAGACATCATCTGGTGGTATGCTTTCAAATGGTCAGCTACTCTTTGTCGCTTTTCATCTAGAAGTTCTAACTCTTGTAGTCGGGAAACTCTGTATTCATCATCTGTTATGAGACCTTTCAGTGATACCCTTAGCGAAGGTATTTCAACTTCTAAAGGAAATATGGCTTCTACTCCATAGACAAGGGTAAAAGACGTTGCTCCTGTTGGCATTCAGACACTAGTTCTGTAGGCCCACAAGGCAGGATTGAGCTGAACATGCCAATCCTTCCCTGAGTCATTGACAGTCTTCTTCAAAATCTTTAGTATAGTCTTGTTTGAGGCCTTTGCTTGGCCATTCCCTTGTGGATAGTAAGGTGTTGAATATCTGTGCTGAATATGGAGTCTTTCACAAAGTTCATCAACATCCTGATTCTTGAAAGGTTGACCATTATCTGTAATAATAGCATTAGGAATACTATATTGACAAATAATGTAGTTGAGTATGAAGGATGAAATCTATTTTCCAGTGACTTTAGAGAGAGGTACTACCTCAATCCACTTAGTGAAATATTCAGTCGCTGTGATGATGAACTTATGCCCATTTGAGGAGGAGGGATGAATTTTCCCTACTAGATCTAACCCCCATTGAGAAAATGGCCAGGTTGATGTGAATGAGTGAAGTTCTTGTGCAGGAGCATGAATAAGATTCCCATGAATCTGACATTTTGAGCATGTTTTAACAAAAGTGAATGATTCTCTCTCCATTGTAGGCTAGTAGTAACCCATTCTAATCAATTTCTTGGATAAGGTTAATCCACTCGAATGAGTACCACAAATTCCCCCATGAACTTCTTGTAAAGCTTTGTCAGATTCGTCACGTTCAAGACATCGAAGTAAAGTACCATCAAGACCACGATGATAAAGGGTATCAGCGATAAGGGTATATCGAGAGGATTGTCGAATAAAGTTACGTTTTTGGTTAGGGGATAAGTCAGACGGTAAAGTGTCATCTTTTAGGTAGGCATAAATCTTACCATACCAGGGTGAATCAGATCCTACCAAGTGGTAGATAATTTGGCTTTCAGGTGTGTCGTAGGCAGGTGTAAATAATTATTCCACCATAAATTCATAGCGAGTCTATTTTTCTAGGAGTTGTACCAATGAGGCGATCGTAGCCATAGCGTCAGCTGCTTTGTTGTCAATCCTTGGAATTTGTGTGAACTGAATGTTTACAAAGTAATTTTTGAAGTCATCAATCATCTTCTTGTATGGCAACAACTTGTCATCTTTAGTCTGATAATCATCATTGATTTGGTTAATGACTAACTATGAGTCACCATAAACTTGTAGCTTGATAATCCTCCATTCCAATGCTGTCTTTAATCCAGTGATTAGTGCTTCATATTCGGCTATGTTATTGGTGCATGGAAACATTAGCCTATATGACCAAGGAATGGTATGTCCTTGAGGGGTGACAAAGAGAATGCCCGCCCCTGATCCATGTTCAGTAAAAGAGCCATCAATGTATAAGGACCATAGTTGCTTAGATTCTGCAGTGAAAACATCAGCATCCAAAAATTCAATGTGTAAGGGGTGCTCTGTTTGTAGAGGAGCATCTGCTAATTGATCGGCAATAACTTGTCCTTTGATTGCTTTGCGATCAACATAGTGGATTTCAAACTCACTCAAAATCATGACCCATTTTGCTAACCTTCCTATTAGCGATGCTTTACTTAGTAGATACTTGAGTGGATCAATTTTTGAAACAAGATTGATTGTATGAGTTAGCATGTAATGTCAGAATTTCTGTGAAGCAAAGACTACTGCTAAACAAGCCTTCTCAATAAAAGTGTAGTTAAGTTCATGACTTGTCAGTGTTCTACTAATGTAATAGATTGCATGTTCTTTCCCTTCATGGTCTTCTTGTGCTAATAATGCCCCCAAGGATATCTCGGTTGCAACAATATATAGGATCAATGGTTTGTCTGGATTTGGTGGTACTAGAACTGGTGGGTTCATTAGGTACTGCTTGATTTGTTGAAATGCCATTTCACATTTGTCATCCCATCTAAAAGCAACATTCTTATGTAGGAGATGTGTGAACGGTAGACTTTTGTCAGCCAATTGTGCAATGAATCTTCTGATGGACTGAAGTCGCCCCTATAATGATCTCAATTGACTGATGTTCTTTGGAGGAGGCATCTTCATGATTGCCTGAACTTTAGCAGGATCTACTTCAATTCCCTTTTCTGAAACAATATATCTTAATAGTTTTCCGGATGTGACCCCAAAAATGCATTTCTTAGGATTTAGGCAAACTTTGAATTTTTCCAATCTGGTAAATATTTTTGACAATATTTCTAGGTGTCCTTCTCTGGTATATGGTTTTTCCAATATGTCATCTACATAATCTTCCATGAATGTGTGCATCACGTCATGAAAGATCGTAGTCATAGCTCTTTGATAAGTAGCCCCAGCATTCTTTAAGCCGAAAGGCATGACATTCCAACAGTACGTTCCCCACGGACACGTGAAAGCTATTTTCTCTTGGTCTTCTGGTGCAATCTTGATTTGGTTGTAACCAGAGAAACCATCCATTAATGAATACATGGCATGGCTAGTTGTTAAATCAACTATAGTGTCAATTCTTGGAAGCGAAAAGTCATCCTTTGGGCAAGCTTTGTTAAGATCTCTGAAATCAGTGCATACTCTTACGCGTTTGTCTGGCTTTGCTACTGGTACAATATTGGAGATCCATTCTGCATAGGCAATTGATCTTATAAAGCCTGCATCAAGGAGCTTCTTGAGTTCTTCCTTAACCAGTAATGCAACATGAGGATTCATCTTTCTGAGTTTTTGTTTTACTCGCTTAGCTCCTAGTTTGATAGATAAATGATGCATCATGAGATTGGGATCAAGACCTGGCATGTCTGCATAGGACCAAGCAAAATTAACTTGATTTTCTTTGAGAAAGTTCATGAACTCTAGAATTTCTTTATCTGTCATCGATTCAAATACCTGTAGAATCCATGGATTGTCTGTAGTTGCAATATTGATTTCCTTTGTAGGCTCAATCAAGATGGGCGATCACTCATGATAGTGCTCTGGGAGAGTGTCAAGAGTCCCATCAACTGGTGCCTTAAAAAGGTTTTCATCGTCTGATACGCTCTTTATTTTATCTTTTATCTGATCTAGCACTGCCAAATTCTAGTTTTCACCACTAGATCGGTTTTCTTTATTTTCATTTTTGCAACTAGGAGACTTGACACTCTCCTAATTAAAGACTTCATACCGAAAATCGCTAGTGGAACAATCATTTACATTATCAACAGAAAGGAAGTTTATGATAGCTTTGTCATTTGGAAAAATAGGTATATCAATAGGTTCAGTTAGATCCCAGTCGATGAGATCAGGATGGATTAATGGTAACAAGTCATTTGGTCATGTGAAATCAGTGATTATTAGGGTCAAGATAGAGTTATCAGTAGGATCCGAGGTATGAGGTAGGTCAATGATGGTACTATTCTCCTGATAGTCTTGTTCGTGAAAATTTGACTCAGTATCACTAGACTCATAGTTGCTTTGTGGTTCAGATTCTCGTGGTTGGGACCCTGAACCTTCTCCTTTGATTAAAGTGGGCGTATACTTGTGTATGACATCTATCTCTTTGTCCCTCCAAAATTCATCATTGTGGATGGTATCCCATTCATATTCAGCAGAATCGGTATCAAAATTATTTTCTATGAAATTTAGGATTGATGTCAAACATGTCTCTTTCTTATCAGAACCTTCTTGCAGTGTAAAAACATTACCTTGTGATTGTTTAGATGGGGTAGCATCATAGCCTAGTCCAGTTTTATCATATGCAGCAAGCCCTAGAAGATGGATAGGCTCAACTATACCTTCTTTTCTTTTTCCAAGAGGACCATTGTCATATCCCATCTTTTGCATGATGGAATATCCTTTCCCATATTGATCCGTTGGTAAGGTGACATTTAGAACTGTTTCCTCTTCATCCTTATAGAGCCAATCCAGAATTGCCGTATCCTCAGGGTCTCCCATGGGAAATTTTTCTTTAATAAATTGTCCATTGAACTTGGTAGTTGGCTCTGTTTGTACTTGTGCTGATGTTGATGCTGTTGATATTTGTTGTTGTGTAATAGAAGGTTTTCCATGTGATCGAGGAGATGTAGGTAGATTAGCAAGACAAAGGGAATATTCCCCAACTCCACTTTCCTTGAACTGCAGTTTCTTGTCAAAGTTTTTGGCTAATTGACTGGTTTGTGTATCATGCTTAGGAGAAGTATTAGCAAGTGCTTCTAGATTATTCAGAACCAAAGTATCCTGATGAGCTTTGACATTGGCACAAGTTTGGGTGTTTGAGTTATCAGCTGGTATAGTGATTTCTTGTCCATCATATGGAAACTTAAGACATTGATGGTAAGTGGACGGAACAGCTTGCATTTCATGGATCCAAGGACGACCCAACAAGATGTTGTACGCAAGATCCCAGTCTAAAACTTGACAAAAGGTATTTTTGATAATAGGTCCTGCTCTGATTGGTAGAATGATTAGACCTTTAGATGTTCTCTCCTCATCGTCATAGGCTTTTATAGTAATCTTCCTTCTAGGATAAATGGAGTCCTCTGCAAATCCTAATACTTGAACCACCTTCAAGGTGCATATATTTAAACCAGCCCCTCCATCTATTAGGACACGTTTAACACAGAACTTATGGATCATGACCTCTAAGTATAATGATGAATTGTGGGGATGAGTCATGGAAACATCATCTTTGTCTAAAAATGAGAGACATGTAGGTGAGGACAAATGTCCTACCATGGCTTGAAATCACTTGACATCCAAATCTGTGGATATAGTTGTTTCGAAAAGGGCCTTGTCTAAAATTTCCTTATGTGTAGGGGAAATCTTCAGGAGTTCTAAAATGGAGATTTGAGCCGGATTTTTTTGAAGTTGGTTAACTAAGTCATATTGATGTTGAGGGAAGGTCTCAGTGGATTTCAAAGAGGTACCCTTCAAGAAAACTTTAGCTTGTGCTCTCGTTGTGACATTCACTTGTCCATTGTCTACTTTCTCTTTGATTTTTATAACGTTGACTCACTCATCGTCCATATAGAGGTGGCGGATTACATTTTCATCAAGTTGGTTCACATTTTTGTCAGACGACTCTCCCTTTTGATAATTCGGTAAAGGGTTGCAAAATGCTTGGTGATCTTCATTGGATTTTTGTTGTCCTTCTACCGTGATGATTCCTTTGTCAATTAGGTCTTGAATAGCATGCTTCAAAGCTTGACAATTGTTTGTACGATGACCTCTACACCTATGATAGTCACAATAATAAGCTTCATTCCATGATGGAGGTTTTACACTAGGTTCATAATTGCGTTGAGGTGGCAAAGTAAGGACATTTTTTTCCATAACCTCTTTGAAAGCGGATTCTAAGGATTGTCCTAGTGGAGTGAAAGTTATTCTATTGGAGAAGAATGAAAAGCATTGTGGGTTCATGTTTGAGGTATTCCCTAAGGTGTTGTTGTTGTTGTTTCCCTGGTAGTTTTGGTTGTTGACAGTCCCCTGATTGTTGTTCGTTGGAGGGGGATGATTGTTTCCTAGATTCGCGACTGAATTGACATTGTTGTAATTATTGTTATGAGTAGTATTTGGAGTGCTCAGAACAAATGGCCTAGTCGTGATATGATTTGCATCTACAACACCATTGTTTACAATGTTCTTGTTGCGGGTCCAAAATTTAGACTTGTCTTGATTGTTGTAATGGTTAGATGAGCTAGGATTGTCCCTGTCAAGTTTTATTGTCCCTCTTTTGACCAATGCACTTTCGATGGTGATGCATCCTCAATCAATTTCTCAAAGGAAGATGGACAATGTAGATTTAAGCGATAGCTCATTTCGGAGTTGAGGCTATTGATGAAAGTAACCATTTTTTACTTTTCAAGGACATGCCATGGGTACCTAGCGAACATTCTTCTCCATCTTTGAAGAAAGGTAGTGAAAGGTTCACTAGGTTTTTGCACAACTTTGCAAAGATCAATCATGGTGATTTGGTGCTGAATGTTGTAGGCGTATTGTGTTATGAACAAATTGATCAATTCCTCAAATGATTGAACAGGAGGTGTAATCTTAGATAACCATTCCATAGAGTTAACTCCAAGGCTCCGAGGGAATAATCACAATAAATAAGTATCCTCATGGGCGAATTCCAATGTCATATTTTGGATATATCTAACGTGATCAATTGGATCTGATTTCCCATTATAACGATCAAATTTGGGAATTTCACAATGTTTAGGAAATGGAATCATGTTGAGACTTCTATCAAAAGGATAAGGACATATGTCATCAAGAGTGTATTTCTTTGTTGTGGTTCCCCCTTGTAACTCTTTGACTTGTCCTTGGAGTGCTTTAAACTATTGTTTAAAGATAGCAAAATCAGATGGGGATGTTTCTTCTTCTTTGTTCTTTAATTTCTCAGTATCAAAATCCTTAGGCAGTTTAGCTCCTTGATCAACTAAGAACAGAAAATATTTTTCTTTGTCACGTTGTAGAATCTTTTCAAGGGCTTTAAGAAACTTGGGGTCTTGTTCAGCCTCCCTAAGGTGAAGTTCTTCTTCTTGGTCATCATCACTATCTACAGGAGTTTTGTTCATGTCTTTGTTCTTGTAAAACAAATTTTCCTCTCTATCAGCCATATTGTCATTACTGAAAAGAGGGTTGTGACTCACACTAAAAAGAGGACTATCACGTTCACCTTCTTCTTGAATGTTGTGGGGGGAGTGTCTTGTTGAGATGTTTCTCCTAGTTTGTTGTATTGAGATCTTGTAAAAATAGGCATATGTGAGAAATCCTAGGATATGATCAAAGGTCACTAAAGAATTTGACTAGGATGCATTGAATATTCAATTGAAGGTTGTGGTATATTCTCAAACTCAAGAGGTTGAATGAGATTGTGATGTTGAGACAATACTAATCTTTGATAATAAGCTTGAGTAGCCAAAGGTTCTACAGCGTAATCGTCAGTGAATCCCCTAATGTAGTCTTGGTATCTATGGAGAAATATGCGATAATGGAGCAAGACGTCTCGACTCTTATATAGGAATTCTCTACGGTCTAAAGTCCTCTTGTAACCTAAGTTCTTTTTGGGCTTCTTGATCCTATTAAAAACTAACTTCTTGACAAACTTGGTTGATTTCCACTTTCTCAACATGGGAGAGAAATCTCAAAGATTCAGGTCTATGTACAAATTTTGACAAAAATCTATAAACGCTATTCTGTTTCCTAAATGCGCTGCAGAAAGAGATATATGAGCTGGAGAAAGAGTCAAATGCGCTGTAGAATACCTTAGATGTGCAGAAACAGAGCACAGATGCGCTAAAACATGTCCTAAATGCGCTGAAAAATAACTCAGATGCACCAGAACAAAGTTTAAATGTGCTGCAGTTTTTTCCTAAATGCGCTAAAACAATTTTCTAAAGACAGTTTTCGACCAATTTCAGCTAAAGTTTTCATGTTTGTTTTGGATGATCCTTTATCTGAATTAATGTTTTTGAAGGCACAACAAACAGTCTGATTTAAGTTGATCGTAACCAAGCACAGAATAAGACAAGCACAACCTAGGTTAGGCCAGGCCAATATCCGCTAGACTCCATGTGGGTTTCTCCAACCGCATATCAGTAGCGTGTGAATCCAGAAGCTTGGCTGCACGGGCTCCCCCTTATAGTGCACTCTCTTCTCAGGCCAACCAAGCTTCCAACCCCCATGAAACTCCCATGGTGAGCTGATCACCTCTACTACAAACTGCGAAAGTGTGGAAGGCTTCACATCGACCGGTGCTAGACTAGCAGATAGAAGGTTTTTGGATTTCTAAACAATGGTATTTAGTTCAGGACCCCCGTTCGAGTGGCCATACATGGGGCAAGAGATTAATCACCATTAAGGTGGCACTCCAGCCTAAAGAGGTTAAGCTCAATAGGGTTTAAGGGAGTACAACTCCGTCCGTATGACACATCCACACAAGCAACCTTAGGTTTTCCCTTAAGATTTATATTTATATACCAGTTGGGGGTAGCTTGGCTTTAGCTCCGTTGCCAGTTTGAGTCGCGTTGGGGTGATGAAATCACCAGGCATGCCCAATTTCTAGAGTCAATAACCGTTTCTCTTGCACCCAGGATCACACAAGTGCACAAGGGGAGAGGTACTTCGATTATCAAGTCAGGGTTACATAGGGAAAAGTGGGTCTAGTTTTCTGATCATCTAGTTTGCATAAGGTGAGAGCATAATCACCTACCAATTTCAAGCACAGTCAAGAAGAGTAGACAAGTTCATTTTAAATGCACCAAAATCAAAAGTGATTTAATGTAAGTGAAGATTTTGCTTCACAACAGACATGGGGTTCGTTTTAACTGCATGATAAAGGTGTGGTGGCTACCCTAAATTGATTCATTTTAAATCCAACAAGAAAATGAAAGAAATTCTGTCTGCGGAAGGTGTCAGACTCAGAATCTCTGTTACAATTTAGATGTGAAACTCTGTCACCCAGATGCGTAGAAATAGAGACTAGATGCACAACTCTATTACCCAAATGCGCGAAAATAGAACCTATATGCACAACTCTGTTACCCAGATGCGCGAAAATAGAACCTATATGCGCTAATCTAAATGCAAATTTTTTTAAATTTTTTTGAAACATATTTAAATGCACTAAAGAAAGTCCTATATGCGGTAACTAAATTCCTATATGCTCTACAGAACTTGTCAGATGCGCCACTCTGTTTCCCAGATGCGCCGCAGAAATGCCCAGATGCGCCAAAACAGTCTTTAGATGAGCCGAAATACCTGCAAAATAAAAATTTCTGAATCTTCCAGATGCGCTGCCAAATGCCAGAAAACCAGCAAGAAAGAAGTCTAAAATGGGGGCATAGGCCCCACGGTGGGCGCCAAATTAATGTGTGATTGAAAAATAAATGCGTAAATGAATTGAAACAACTATTCAAACACACCAATAGGACATTGTATCAAAACAAAATATAAAAAAGTATAGAGATGCAAACTCAGTATTCTACTTCCATTGTCGTCCTATTGTCCTCTATCTTCAGTGTTTTTGTTGATTCCAGCTTTGTGTTCTCAGATTGTAGGCTAGGCTCAACAAACTGTCTTCCTAAAGAATGAGATTTTGATATGATGTATGATGCAAGATTAAGCTATGATAATGATTTAAACTAATAAGCTTGAAATAAAAATGATGCTATGATAAATGAATACTAAATGAATTAAATGCATGAACTCTAATTAATTTCCTATTACTAATGCTTGGATTCACACATGTATTTATAGAGTTTTTCAAATGATTCTAATTGGCTGTCTTGTTTGACGGTTGTGATAATTCCTGGCAGATCGAATGGCTGAAGAAAGATGAAACTGAAGAGAAAATAGAAGAAAGCTTGAAAACAAGATTTTTCCATTTATGAAAGAGGGAAAAGATAAGAAGATAAGAAATCATATTTCTTTAAAAGAATAAAAGAAAGATTTAAAGCTGATAAATAATTAATTAAAAAAATTCAATTATTTATTTGTGGATGACATTCAGCTTTTCTTAATTAAATGAAATATTTAATTAAGCTTTTAAAAGCAGAAGAAAGTCGGTGATAAGAATAAAGCTTTAATCAGGTTTTATTGAAAAAAGCAAAAAGATCTCATAATTAAATAAAATATTTAATTATGATATGAGAAGATTGCACAATTAAATAAAATACCTAATTATGATTTGGAAAGAAAGCATAAGATATTTTTAATTAAATAAGATTTATTTATTAAATCACTTTTATGAAATTAATTAAATGAAACATTTAATTAATTAAAAGAAGAAATTAAAATAGAAGAAAAGAATATTTAAATTTAATTAAATCAAAAGATTTAATTTAAATTCAAACAAATGATAATTAATTTAAATAAATAAAATATATTTATTTAATTAATTAAGTGGACATATGAAAATAATTAAATAAAATAAATTTATTTAATTATGAAGAAAGAATAAGATGAATGAACAATTTAATTAAATTAATTAAATTTAATCATATGTAGAAGACTTTTAGATTAATTAATTAAATAATAATAAATATTTAATTAATTGCGAGGATATAGACATGACATTTTTTTTTGTGCGTGTAAAGCGGACATCAGCCACCAAGTCAATGATGACTACCAAACCAAGGATGACAAGCTCACTCCTTATAAGAAGATGGTAGAAAGTATCAAGGACCTTTTCATTAATATAACTTTTGAGAAAATTCCTTGCATGAAAAACCAAGCAACAAATGCTATGGAAATAATTGGATCATTGTTAGACATGCTTCATGACATCCTTCAATGCAAATTCTTGGTAGTAC
Source organism: Sequoia sempervirens (assembly GCA_007258455.2). Taxonomy (NCBI): domain Eukaryota; kingdom Viridiplantae; phylum Streptophyta; class Pinopsida; order Cupressales; family Cupressaceae; genus Sequoia; species Sequoia sempervirens. The sequence goes on from VDFB02281492.1 coordinate 710,906,739, forward strand.
AAATTCTCGTAACAACTTTCAAAATCCTAGAATCTAAATTTGTGTGTGTCATCATTGGTCCTAGATCCCCATGGTATCATGATATATTCACCCACCTTAGAAAAGGAACCATCCCATCCAATATCACCTCCAACCTTTAAAATACTTTTGTTAAAAAGGAATCCCAATTTCTGACCCTAAGTGATACTTTATACTACTGAAGCATTGAGGGGAAATTACTACGATGTCTTAACTAAGAGGAAGCCTTGATCATTTTAATAGAAGTACATGATGGCATATGTGGTTCCCATACTAGCAGTATGACTTTAGCTAAGGAACTATTGAGGAAGAGGTACTACTAGCCAACCATGGAAAGAGAAGCCAATTAGTATGTACAAAAGTGTGTCCAATCTCAATAGCATGGAGATCTGATTCATGCTCCAACTCAAGAATTACAACTAATGGACACACCTTATCCTTTCTCATAGTGGGGGCTTGAACTCATAGGAAAAATTACTCCAACCTCATCTAATGGCCACATGTTTATCATAATAGCCATCGATTACTTTACCAAGTGGGTGGAAGCCATTCCAATGACCTACATAACAGGGAAGAAAATTACTAATTTATCTTGAATTATCTCATATATCGTTATGATATTCCACAAACCCTTATCTCAAACAATGAAAATACCTTTAAGAATCAAGATGTGAAAGAGCTATGTCAAATATTCAATATCAAACATCGATTATCTACCTCATATTACCCCTAGGGTAATAGTCAAGCTAAGGCTACAAATAAGACAATTCTAAAAATCCTAAAGAAAATAGTTAATGAAGTTGTCCATGACTAGAATCTATAGTTAAATCCTACCCTTTGGGCCTATCAGACCAATATTCATATGCCTACAAGTGCAACCTCTTTCTCCTTGATCTACGGATCAAAATCCATCTTGTCTATTGAGGTTGGGCTTCCTTACCTACAAGTGTCACTACATAACCCAATCATTGATGAAGAATACAAAGTATCTCGACTGAATGAGCTAGAATTCTTGGATGAGTATTATCTTGGTGCCCTTAACCACTTGCAAGTATACCAAAACTGACTAAAATAGAGCTATAAAAATAAGATCAAGTGTCAATCTTTCTAGGTAGGGGATCTCATCCTAAAATAGAATGAGAAATATCTTCTATATCAGGATAATAAAGGAAAGCTTGAGTTTGATTGGTTGGGTCCCTTTGTCACCACAACAAGCTATGGATTAGGAGCATATCAATTGCCAAAACCTAAAGGTGAACCATTACAGGAATCGAACAATAGTCTACATCTTTAAAAAAATTATGCCTAGGCTTGAACAATGTAAATTTGAAAATAGAAAAAAAATCAAAAAATGATCAAAATCCAAAAAAAAGAGAAAAATGATTGAAAAAAATAAAGAAAAATAATTGTCCTCTAGTGAAAACCATCTAGTGAAAACCACTTTGGTGGTGCTTTTATCATGTACCTTGGTAAAAACCTAGCAAACATATGCCTTGCATAACTAAAGCACCTCCATTTATCTTTGGATCTTTATCCTATCTTTCTTTGCAATGCATCCATCCATTGTATCATTCATCCTTTTTATTCCATCACCCATCATGTCCATATCATAGCTTGATATTTTGAAGTATCGTATCCCCTTTAGTACTACTTGGCATATTCTTAATGTCAATTTTTCTTGCCTATATCGAGGTAGTCTATCACATAATGCTAGAGGGGAGATTCATTCTAGATCAGATTGGGTTCTTGTATATCTTAAGGTTATTGGAAGTCACAATAAAAAATCCCAAAAAAATTCATAAAATTTTCATCAGAAAATCCAAAAACATCCAAATTCCTATACAGCTAAAATCCAAAAACATTCAAAAAATTATAAATTCAAAATCTAAAACATCCAAAAGAAATCAAAATCCCTAAAATGGTCAAACATCGAAAAACTAAAAATAAAAACATTTCAAACTACATTGTCTTTGAGCTTGAATGTATGCAATTCCATCATTGATTTTCACTCGAGACACCCTAGGTTAGTCCTTTAGGAGTCCATCATAATAAAGTGGCAATCCATGACTTGTTCATCTTCATCTTCAATAAGTCAAGATAGTCAAACTACGTGCTCTCTACATGTATAACGTAGGCAAGGCTAATCTCTTATCAGCCCCCAAGGCCTGAAGGATAGGTCTTTGAGGTTAGGTTCTTGGTTGAAAACTTAAAAAACCCCTAAAAATTTAAATATCAGAAGAAGAAAAAAATTCAGAAACTTAGAAAAACCCTAAACATCAGAAAATCCAAAAATCCAAAAACAATTGAAAACTAAAAACACAACAAAACATTTGAAATTTGAAAAACCCAATTCATTAGAAAACATCAAATATCTTAGAGAAAAACCCTAAACAACCTCAAATAATTTGAAAGCATAAAATTCACATTAACTTTCAATAAAAAAAAAAACCTCAAAACATTTACAAAATACCAAAAACATTGAAATATTCCAGAAAACCCCAAAACCATCCATCCCATTTCACTTTCACCTACAATAAACCTTCACCCATAATAAATCAATTGTCACCTTCAACCTTTGGTAAAACAAATAGAAAGAAAGTATCATAAGTTGTAAAGTGAGAACCTAAGTGTCAAAATCTAAAGTCTAAATCATAGGTAAACGAGTTAGTGGAGTTTGTATCAATCGCTTATCATACACCTCATTCTAGTCAAAACATATGATCAACATTTCCTAGGATGAATCCTTCCTATGATGGACATCAACATCAGAAATCACCTTAGCTAAGTTAAATTTTCAAGAGCTATAGATAACACTAATTTTTTTTCTTTGATCTTTTCTTATGATTTATCTTGTTGACCCATTCTGAGGACCTCTTGATGATGTCTATCAAAACAATTTTGAGAGAAAGTAATGGGGCATCTATCATTAAATTTCAAATTTTGTGCTTGTGGGTATTCTTGTAAAATAATCTTGGTGCATACTTGCTTAGTTGTGTGTAGGGAAGTTTTTTGGAGTAGATTGTTGAACATATGGTTTGGTCTGAGATACTCTAAACTTGTAAACTACATTCTGACGAGGTTTTTGTATGTCAAGGTGTGAACAAGGACTATCCTATCTGTTTGCAGAGTTGAATTCCATTACACTAGATACAACACCATCCTGGTTATTAATACCTTGATGCATCATATCTCTGTGTTATATCAAAAATAAGGAATGATGGAAAATCTCAATCTCAAGATATGAGACAAATCATCATCTTTCATCACTATCTCTAATAAAGTCTCGATGGATCATAGACTTGTCAGACCTTTTGAATCAATCATCAAAATCAATGGTCAAATCACTCATTTTATTCTTCTATCTTCTTTCCATGCTAACCTGGTATCATGATAGTCAATAAAAACATCATCAATGCATCCATCCTACACCCATAAATCATCAACATGCATACATCTTGCATCATCATAGCATATCATAGTTCAAAAAAATATATTTCACTACATCTTTATCATTTAATTTGTCATGAATAATATATATTTTTTATTCTAAGCATCTTAAATAATTTCATTATCATAGAATAAGTATGAAAATCTGCATAAGCATACATATCATGAACATATGTACATCCATATGCATACATAATCATCTCATAAATTGCATAGAAAAGTACACAAAAAGAAATGCATCCATATCATTTGCATGAGAATAACATCTACATATCATAGCATCCATCCCATAACATGCCATAAAAAGATACTAAAAAATAAGTACATCACACCATACATTCATCATCACATATCGCATAAATAAAATACATGCATCTATGCATAAGCATATCACAGCATGTAACATCACATGCATCCATACATTCATGAAATAAAGAGAATATCGCGTCACATTGAATCTAAATAATCTTGTATATATATATATATGAATAAATGGTGGCTATCATAATATGATATATGAATCAGTGTCTCTATATCAATAAAAAATAAAATATCTAGGAGGCTATCAAAAAGGATCCCATGAATGTATATTTGTATAAATAATCAGGAAATAATAAAAAAAAGTATCTACATAAGTAGGCTAGCCATTGTGGCCACTCGTCTCACCCCTAATTGATGGTTTATCCTTAGCTCTAGGTGGTGCTCCACTTAGTTGTGAGAAATCAGGTTGTTGCATCCCCTAAGGAACATCATGATGATAGTGCATGTGGTAGTAGGTTGCCTCAGTGATTGCCTATATGTATAACCAAGCATATACAATTTGGCCCTATGATGCATATGTCACTAACTCCAATTGTTGCCTCTGCCTAATCTCTTGGCATAGTTGTATGTCTAGTTGCTTCTACAATTGGACCTCTTGATATCTCTATGTAGTCATGGCCTCTAACTATTGTTGCATCCGATCTCGCTTAGCCTATAGCTAATCCCTCTTTACTCTATGGGCTGTAATCTACCCATCTTGTGGATC
>VDFB02281492.1:710911330-711029416 GCA_007258455.2 Sequoia sempervirens
TGATACCAAGTAGTGTGTATTCTTGTGTCATGAGATTTAGGATCACATTGATGATAGGACTATCTATCTCAATGGAAGGAAGCAAAACTCTAATAAATTTATAGCCAAGGCTAACAACCAGTTACAAATTTACACAAATATGTTTCCTTCTTATCTTGTCAATCTAGTCACATAGTCCTTTGCATCTTTTGAGTTGGTCCCATATGAGTATGTGAACATGGTCTTGTTCACACATATACCTCCTACTAAGAATGTGAGTGTTATTCCTTATATAAATTTTACCTCACATGATTTTCCACTAAACAAGGAGCCTTCCTCATTGTACATTCCCACTTGGACTAATGCCAACATCGTGACTAGTGTTATGGTTGATCTAATGAGCTTAGTGAATGTGGTAATGGAGGAAATTGTGTCTATTAATAGCTTACATAAGGAGGAGTATGATGAGTCATAGGCCACTCTCTGTACTCACAATAGACTTTTTATTTCCCTATGGGAAACATTTCTTTGTCAATATTGGTAGGACCTAAGGTTGTAGATGTTTCATTTTTTATGATTCTAGAGTTCAACTTGTTCAAATTTAGGCTAGGTATTCCATGGATAGATTCTATGAATGGGGTCACCTCTATAGTCCACAAGTGTTTGAAGTTCCCCCACAAGGGTGCAGTGTGTGTGGTTCATCACACTAGCTATAAACCATTGGTGTCATGTAGGGTATTTTCTTTAGATCATTTTTAGCCCACCCCAATTAGACCCCTCCCTCCAAGAAGATATTTGTTGTATTAAGCTTATGTTAAATATAAGACTAGGGGATTGACATTGAAAGTTAGCTTTCCTATGTCTTTGTAGGTTGTTTCTGTGAAGGCCTCTATGATAATGTAGTAGCAAGTTCTCTCTTTGACCCCATCAAAAGGGAAGGAGAAGCTTGATCTTGTTGTGGATCGTTCTCCTTTTGTATTTTTTGTTCCATGTACTTCTTCCCAACCTATGGTGAAATTTTTTATTCCTGCTCTTATGCCTTGCATGGGAAGTGGAATGGTGCCTATGTCGTGGAAGGAAAAGCATCAGGCATTTTAGTTGTCTATTTTTCCTATGGTTCCCTAGCCCACCCTATATGCAAAGGGGAAGCATTCCCATGGGGTTGTTTTTTCATATTAACCTCTGTGGCATGTGATTGTTCCTCCACTTGATCCTCAGGTAATGAATGGGAAGAGGCCCACTATTGAGGCCCTTGTGTATGTTTCTCCTTCTATCACTATTTTTTCTCTTATGCCTCCTCCTCCTCCTCCTAATTAGGATACCACCCTTGCATTAGGAATAGTTGTGAAGGATGCTCTCATAATGGAGCAGTAGTATTTTTCCTCTTCTCAAGACACATCCTCCAATGCTCATAGGAAACATAATTGGCTTGTTCATGAGCACAAGTGATAGAAAAAGTCTCTAGTTGTAGAGAATGCTACCTCATAGAAGACTAAGGAGTTTGATGTATCTATTCCTATCTTTTCTATTGCTCTTTATATTTATATTGTCTCTACTTTAGCTCCCATTGCTTATATCCTTCTTTCAACTACCCCTATGGCTCTTGATGTTCCTCAGCCAAAAACAGTGTAGGTCTTCATTGCTCCCTCAATAAATCCTCCTCTTTTCATGTCCCTTCTAGATATTCCTCATTTTTAATAGCCAGTTGACATGCTTAATACAATAATGGTATCCTCTACGGATTTTTCTTCTTCCTCCTTTGCTTCCACTTCTTGTTGAACATTCAAAATACTGAAAGGGGGTTGAATCAATATTCTATAAATTTTTGAACATACCATATTCAATCATCAAACCATATTCACTAAAATAAGAAATGAAAGTGTGAATCATCCAAAAAAATACAAAACACATGAACACCAAGATTTTTTATGTGGAAAACCCAAAATGGGAAAAGGCATGGTGAGGATTAGCTCACAATATATTATATTTAGATACAGTATATTATAGGGGATCACTGCTAGGACATATTGTCTTTATAAGACTCATAGCCAAAGTTAAGTACAATAGAAAAATGTGGCTCAATACCAAGGTGTGAACTAATGTAAAGTGAACATCTCTTTTGTTTTATTTTAATTCCTTTGAAGCTCTAAATATGAAGTACTTCTCTACTTAGTAGTCACTCAACAACACTACTCTGATTTTGAACTCTTAACATTGAATTCACCTATTTGTCACATATAACACTACTAGCATCTGATATCTCATTTTTTCTCACTCATCCACCTATTTTCACACACTTCTCAAATTCCAAAATATCTCATATATATACCGAAATACATTTGCACACATTAATTAGGTCAGCCTAATTAGATGTAAGTAGAATAGTCCAAAATAGCTTTTGTTGACACTATACAAGATTCAAAAATCACCTTCACTCCAAAGTAACCCATGCAACACTAATTTAGGTTGATGTTGATATAAAATAGATCCAACTAACATCTAAAATGTGATGCAGCCTTAATTCTTATGTCCTTGGAATTGAATGAGTGTTCTATTTTGTTGTTCACTCCCTATTGCCCATTGCTAGTCACTATTTTAATATTTTCTATTAGGCAACCAATTCCCTCATCATGTGTTCAAAAAATTTGTTATAAAGGTTTTGGGGTTCTTAAGTTTTAATTCATCTATTGTATCATCCTAGGAATTTCCCTTCGTTAAATCAACTTATTGAGCACATGCATTAAAGTTTTCACTTAAGTTCAACTAGCCTTAAGTCTTTATTGCTCATCGCTGATCACTTTCAAAATGTATGTTTTAAATCAGGGATGATTGACGAGGTAATATCTTTTGATATTACTCATTGCAAATTGATCCTTGAACTTTTGTTTACAATTATCAATGAGTGAGATTCTCAAGAGATTGTGTATCACTAATATTTTTTGGATTCTTAAAGCTATAATAGCAATAAACGATGACCTCTCACTTTATGATCATAGTTTCATCGCTCATCACCAATATATTGCAAAGAGATTGTTTGCAATTATTGATGAGTGAGATTATGAGTTCCCAATTGTATGACATCTCACGGATTTGTTTTGAGCACTAAGGTTATGATTAGCAATGAGCGATATGGTCCCTTACGAGGAGTTTTCTCTCACAAACTTGACTACATCCTATTTGTGATATCTTTTGTGCCATTGAATGTTATCCAGGTGTACATGTCAAACTATGGTGCTTACATCTCTTGTCACTGATGGAAGTCAAGATGCAAAATTGAACTAGTGAGGAGCAATGGATATGGATGAGATTGAGAAACTAGCCCTAGATCTAAAGGGTAGATATTTTGTCAGATGAGAATTTGTAGCACTGATAAAGATGGATGAGAATGAAGTGAATTAGCAATTGGTGACAATTGGTACATTAAGAGGCAACGTGGTAGAATCCTAAGGATTTTGTATAAAGTAGAAACAAAATTAGTGGGGTGGATTATTGACCATTGATACAGTTTTAAAGCTGAAGGATCAACGATCAAGGTTTAAACCTAAATGACCAATTGTTAGTTCACTCATGCAAACTTACTATCAAATATTAATGGTGATATGCTCCCCTATTGGGTGTAACCGAAAGTAGATATCTAGTTTATTGTGCATCCTAATTCATTGGCTAGCAGAAAGAATACTAGAGACCAAAGAATTTGCAAGGAAAGCTCCAAAAATTTTCTACAACTAGGGTGACATAGCTTTCATTTGGTTAAGCAAAACAGATACTTCTTTTTAATTAAGGTAGTAAGGTAAATTCCCTTGAAAGATGATAAGAAATTGGTGGAAAGTGCAATTTAGTTTTTTCTAGTGATTTCAATTTGATAATTGAGCACTATCTAAATTGTGAAGAAAGGTGTCTTGTTCAATAGTAGAGTTTTATCTTGTCATAATTGTGAAGGGTTTTGTTTGGCCATAAAAAATTGTAAACCCTAGTCTCCATTTTCATTACAAGCATGAATGACCTAGAGCCTAGTGAATCCAATGTTATATTGGAAAGGAAACCAAAGAAAAAGAGGGTTAAAAGTCTTAGAACTCAACATGCTTTAGTTGAAGTTGAGCCCAAACTAGTAGCTATGCCTGACCCTTTTCTAGGTAACCCTGTGGCTTCCACAAGGTCTGGAAGTACAAAGAAGGAAACCAAAAATTTTATGCAATAAAATTCTAGAGGTATCAAAGAGGGAGGGTCACAAATTGGTAAAAGGCCCACAAGACAAGCTACTGTTACCACTAGGTTAATTGATAATGCTGGAGAAATTGGTGAGAAACCCTAGCCTCAGAGTGGATGGTAACTATTTTTGTATGCTTTCAATAGGTGAAATTCTAATCAGCCTACATGCTATTTGTGGAGATTTAACCTAGGAAGGTTAGTGGTTCCAAATTTCTTTGTGGAAGTTGATTTAATGATGGAGCTAGCAAGACACTATGACCCTACTGGCAAGAAAATCAAGAGTGAGAAGGGTGATATAATTTTGGAGGTGACAAAGGATAAAATGGTGGATGTATTTGGGTTGAATCCCAATTACACTACAAATTTCAACTACATCTTGTTTGCCAATGTTGTAAGACATGGTATCTTAGAGTCATTGGGTGTGGTACCTAGATTCAGACTTTCTCTGGAGATTAGAAGTGTTATGCACCCAAAGGATATACTAGGTTCTACAACAACACATAATTGGGCCAATTGGTTTCTGCATTTTGAATATATTTTGATAAGGTTTTATTGAGCTAAAGTGGAAACCCATTGTTTACCATTGCATGTCTTAGACAGATTGGATTTCATGGAGCTCATGTGGAAAATGGAGGCTATGGATTATGAAATGTTTAGAAAGGACATAAAGGGCTTTGTGGAATACCCCCAATGTTATTTTTCTTATTTTAAGGTCACTATCCTTAAATGGTATGAGAAATTGGGAAATATGGTGAATAATCTCATAATGCCTATAGATGAGGTTAGATTTTTTGATCTAGAAAGATTTGTGGTAAGAAAAAGAATACAAAAGAACTTAGGCATCATACATCATGAATTTTTCTATAAACATGATGTACTAAGTAATTTGACAAGTGATGGGGCTATTATGTTTAGGAAAAAGGAATGGCTAGCTATGACAAACCTTGAGGAGAAGATTATGAAAAAGAATGCCTTTTACTTCATTCCATAAATGAAATTACAAACCCCTTGGAGAGGGCCTTTGCTATGATAAGTAACTATTAGTCTATAAATTTAAAGTAAAAGTAAAGGAGGTTGTAGATAGAGCCCAGGTCCTCTTAGAGCAACAACAATAAGAAGCTATGGATATCCTAGAACAACTTGAAGATGTTTAGCAGGTCAAGGAAGAACAAGTGGTAGGACATCTGCCAGGAAATGAGGAAATTGAGTAGAAATTTCCCCTTCCTCATATTGAGGAGACTCATAGTTGAGATGTTCCTCTTGACAAGATTGTCCAATGGTAGTATGATAGAGAAAATATTGATGATCCCAGAATTAGAGAGTGTGATGAGTTTTTGGTTGATGATAAATTTGTGTAGACTAAAGAGTTTTAGGAGTTTATGATTCAACAATGGAGTAAGGAAATAGAAGAAAGAATAGAAGCAGCTCAAGTCAATGTTCAACCTTCTCATCAGGAGGAAGCTGAGAAAGAAAAGGAAGAGAATATTAAGGCTGAAATTGCAGCTATTACTCCCATTGAAGCTCAAAGAATTGTTAAATATAGTGGAATCATTTTATTACTAGGATGTACTATAAAAATTTCCATAGTATATGATACAATTAGAAGAGATCCTCAAGATTTGATATTTGAAGAGCAGTTTGAAATAAAGTATTTGGTTATGTATATAGTCCAAAGCTGCATACCCTTGCAATTTTGTCTATGGCACCTAATACTAGCAAACATGAGGTTGTTGGGCCTATTAAAGAAGTCATTGGTTCACTAGTGGTCAAAATAGCTACTTACATAACTCCAATCCAGGTAGCTGAGTTAACTTCACATGCTACAATGCTTAGTGTGGACACTACACATATTTCTCAAAAGAAATATGAATCTTTGGTCAAGGAATATAATAAAGCTTTGAATGAATTGAGTTGAAAGAGAGCTACCATTCAAACTACCCAAAATAAAATGACTCAACCTTATTCCTCTTCTTCATTTGATATGTCTACACAAGATAAGGAAACTTTGGCCCTCAGAATTGATGATTTGAGAGGAAAGTTAACTATTGAAGAGGAAAATGTCAAGCAGGCCAAATTAGAGATAGTCAAGGTGGCCAATGAAATTTTTAGAGATGTGCTTAAGCATAGGGTTACCAAGTTGGTCCATAAGGGAGCTAATGATGTATGAGATACATATAAAAAAATTCATGAAACAAATATAAAATATTTGCAAGTACAGGAGGCCTTTAGGAATGAGTGGAATAATTGGATTGCTAGGGAAAGTTCTTTGAAAGAAATGATGTCAAAAATAAAGGAGGATCCCAAGGCACCCAAAAATATTCCTAACATATTGAAGACTATTGAATCAATAATTTTGGTAACTACTTTCCATGGAAAGTTGGGAATACAACTCCAAAGTAAGTTGAAAATATTCAAGGGAATGGAGGATCGTGGTATGCCTCAAAAATTGAATTCAAAAGGTGAACTGCATCCGTTTGACACCTAGAAGGAAGATTTTGTAGGGTTTCTTAAAGTGGCTATGATGCATTTGTCTATCATTGATTATATCTTGTTCAATTCAAATATTGATATGATGGTGGAGATTGAATCAAAGATGGATATGCTTTTTAGGGAAGCCAGGATTTTAATTGATGCAAGGTACTTCCAGTATACTACTAAGGTGCCAGATTTATTGAATGTTAAATGGCCCACTAAAGAACAATACAATATCTAGTTGGAGAGACATAAAAAATGAATAAGAATAATGAACAGGAGGAGAATAATACATAGGCTAAAAACAATATAGATTAGGCGGGTATGTGCAGGATCATGATGGGCCAAAAAGTGGCAATATGATGGGTATGTGGTTGACGACTTTTTTTTAACCCAAAATTGATAAAATGAAAAGGGTTTTTAAAGGAGATTCCCAACTTTCCACCAATATAAGTTATGCTTTACATTGAATTTAATAAGTAATTATTATTCATTTTCTATTTGAATTATGATTAAAGCCTGATTGATAGGATGATTGAAAACATCTATAGATTTCAACGATATCACATTTTTGAATCCAAAACATGCATCAGCATTCTATGCTTCAGATAATTATAGGATTAAAAAAAAGAAAATTGAATTTCATGAAGTTTTGACCAAGTTAAGGTGGCTCCATTATACGAAGCCAGATATATTTTTAAAAGTTGAAATAAAATAATCATAATTAATTATTTACTTGGAAAAATTACAAAAAATATGCATCACATCAAGACATGAGTCCTCTACTTATATCTAAAATTTTATCAAAAATATTATTATTCATTGTGGTTAGGTGGCTTCCAGACAACACCACGAGTTTTTTCCCCAAATTTAAGTACTACTACATTGAAATTTCCAAATTTTCACCAAATAGTTTTTATTTTTAAAAAGCTAGTAGTTTAGAAACTACATTTGATTTATTACATATTCTATTCCTCACATATTTTGAAATAATATAGATAAATTATTAAAAATTATGTTGTTTCCTAACTCGATTTTTCCAACTTTTTGCCACTTAAGGGCCTATATTTTTTCCATGATGATCCCGCACATTCGTGCTTTTGTGATGTAACATGGTAAAATATTATTCTCCCCTTAAAACTCAAAGTGATTAGCACATGGTGCTAATGTGGATTAACACATTTTGACCTTTTTTTTCTTTATGTGCCTTGCTTCATAAGTTTTGTTGTTTTTATTTTCTTATAGTTGTCATTTTGAGCACATGGAGAATATATTGTAACTGTTGGAACAAACTAATGATGTCTTTTAAGGTGGTACCTATTTTCCATGAAGAATTGAGGATAATTTTTCCTCATGTATATTTTCTCCACCTGAAGACTCAAGCGTAACTAGGAAGGGAATATTGCTGCAAGCGGTCCTATGGGATCATGACATGTGTGCTATTTGGTATGTGGCTTGTTTTGCTCCTTCATCTCTATAAGAAGGAATTCAGGACCAAAATCATAGGAGTTAGAAATTTTTTGAGTTGATATCGCGGTGATTGAAAATATAGATGCGTAAATGAATTGAAGCAAACATTCAAACACACCAATAGGACATTATAACAAAATAGAATATAAAAGGTAAAGAGACACAAACTCCTCAAAGATTCTACTTCCTATCATCCAATCATCCTCTCTATCTTCTCAAGTGTTTTTGTTGATTCCAGCCTTTGTGTTCTCGTGACAGGTGGCCAGGGCTCAACAAACCTGCCTTCCTAAAGAACGAAAGATTTTGATATGATGTATAATGCAAGATTGCTATGAATTAAATGTATGAACTCTAATTAATTGCCTATTACCAATGCTCAGATTCACATAGGTATTTATAGAGTTTTTCGAATGATTTTGATTGGCTGTCTTGATTGATGGTTGTGATAATTCCTGGCAGATCGAATGGCTGAAGAAAGATGAAACTGAAGAGAAAATAGAAGAAACCTAAAAACAAGATTTTTTCTATTTTTATGAAAGAGGAAAAAAAGATAAGAGGATAAAAAATCATCTTTCTTTAAAAAGAATAAAAGAAAAGATTTAAAAGGCGATAAATAATTAATTAAAAAAAATCAATTATTTATTTATGGAGGATATTCAGCTTTTCTTAATTAAATAAAATATTTAATTAAGCTTTTAAAAGCGGAAGAAAGTTTGCGATAAGAAGAAAGCTTTAATCAGGATTTTTGAAGAAAGCAGAAGATCTCATAATTAAATAAAAATATTTAATTATGATATGAGAAGATTGCACAATTAAATAAAATACCTAATTGTGATTTGGAAAGAAAGCATAAGATATTTTTAATTAAATAAGATTTATTTAATTAAATCACTTTTATGAAATTAATTAAATGAAACATTTAATTAATTAGAAGAAGAAAAATAGAAAAGCGGAATCATTTAAATTTAATTAAATCAAAATATTTAATTTAAATTCAAACAAATGATAATTAATTTAAATAAATAAAATGGCTTTATTTAATTAATTAAGTGGACATATGAAAATAAATAATTAAATGGAAATAAATAAATTTATTTGGTATGAAAGAAGAATATAGGATAAATGAAGAATATAATTAAATTAATTAAATTTAATCATATGTAGAGGAATTTTAGAAAAATTAATTAAATAATAAATGTTAATTAATTGTGGAGTTAAGACATGACCATTTTATGTGTATACATTTTGCCCCTCTTTGAGTGATGTGTGAAAGCATTGCTTCAAAAGAAAATAAAAATTTTGATATGTTTCCGATTTCTGATTGTCGATGATGCCCCTCGGGAGGTAAATCACGGGAGAAGAAGTTGATAGTGATAGGGAAACAGTGATTTAGCTCCCGATAGATGATGTATTATGATGGCCCAGTGAAAAATAATAGGAAAAAATGGAAAATGCCATTAACTGCCCACCCTAAAAGACCCTTATAAGGTAAAAAGGGGTAAAATGAAGTGTCATTTTCCTCTCTCGAGAAGTTCACCTCCTCTCCCTCTCGTCAGCTCTCCTCTACGCCTTCAAGGTCCTCTTCCTCGTCGGCTTCAACTAACACCTCGCCAACGCTTCTGCCCCCTCCTTCGCCTTTTCACCTTTCGTCATCCACCGTCCTTGCCTCCTACAGTTGCTCCTCTCCCCTCCAGACGCCGCGCAATCCTCTAGCAGTCTCCAAAGACGACATGGTGGCTGCAGACTCGACCAAATCGGGGCTTAATAATGAAGTCTGCATTTCTTCACTTGAATTTCCTAGCATCGCGGGAGCGCATCGTGGTCCGATTAATCCGCTCTCTACATCTCTGGATACAGCTCACAAGCCCACTATTTCGGCTTCGTCTTCGGGCCTTCCCTGCAGCGCAAACCAGCGGAATGTCTCCAACGGTCATCATCTTGCTTCTCCAGGTACGCAACTTCAGGCAACCTTTTCTCTCTCCTATCAGCATTCGTCTCCTCCCTGTAATTCTAATATTTGCATTAACTCCTGCACGCTACCTCACAATGGCAATTTTATTTCTTCATCCTTTAGGGTTGATGGCAGCCAATCCAACAGTTCCGGTGTCAGCCCTCGAGCCACTACCCACTCCATTTCTAAGGGTAGTGCCTCCTCGGATCCTTCGCCCAGTCTCTTTTCAGCGTGCAATTCTGTCTCGACTTCTTGTTCTTCCCTTGATCATCACCTCTCCGAGCCTCGGGTCTCTCCCATCTCCTATCGCAATCATTCCCCCCCCCCTCATCATTTTGTCGATCCTTCCCAACATCTCTCCTTCCTCTTCGCACCCGTACATCCCCTCTAACCTAGCTGATGGCTCTAAAGTTAATACCGATAACAGACCAACCATTCATGATTGGGAAAACAAATTAGTTATTAACCTTTCGGACACTCCTTTGAGCCCCCCAACGTTCAACTTTCTAAAAAGGGGCTTGGGTTTTGCCATCTCGCCTCACCGTATTCCCTTTACAGACTTCCTCATTGAAATTGAAAAGGCCATTCAATTTCTCCCTAATGAGGTTTCTGAAGAAATTCGTCAGGATTGTGCTGTTGCCCTTAGGCATTCTAAACCCCTAAACATAATATACCTAAATCCGAGCTCCTCGCCTTCAGAAGTCTTTTAAGCAATTCTGACTTAGTCATCTCCAAGGCTGACAAAGGAAATGCTACTGTGATCATGAACAAGCGGGATTACCTGTCCAAAATGAACACCCTCTTATCAGATTCTAGTAGCTACAAAGTCCTTGACTCCAATCCCACCTCCAAATTGGTAAAAAAGGTTAGAGCTGCCATTTCGGGGTCATCCTTTGATGATGCCACCAAAAAATGGCTCTACCCCTCTAAAGAGGTGACTCCTCGAATCTATGGAGTTCCTAAAATACATAAAGCAGGCACCCCCCTCCATCCTATAGTTGATACTATCAACTCCCCTACCTACAGATTGGCTTCCCATCTGGCCAAACTAATCTCTCCTCTCATTGGGAAATCAAGTTCCTTCGTAAAAAACTCTGCCCATTTCGTGGATTTCGTCAAAGACAAGAAGCTAGATAAAAATGACATTCTTGTTAGCTTTGATGTCATTTCCCTCTTCACCAAAGTCCCCTTATTTGACTCAATTGAGCTTATTAAACAAAAGGCAAGCTTTGAAATTGCCTCCTTGGTTGAGTTATGCCTCAGATCCACCTTTTTTTCCTTCCAAAATGTCATTTATGAGCAAGTGGATGGAGTTGCTATGGGCTCTCCTCTTTCTCCCATTGTGG
This sequence comes from Sequoia sempervirens, assembly GCA_007258455.2. Classification (NCBI taxonomy): domain Eukaryota; kingdom Viridiplantae; phylum Streptophyta; class Pinopsida; order Cupressales; family Cupressaceae; genus Sequoia; species Sequoia sempervirens. The sequence continues at coordinate 710,922,758 of VDFB02281492.1, forward strand.
CCAACCTTTACATGGAGCACTTTGAAGAGGTCGCCCTCCATTCGTTTCCCCTCAAACCTAAGTGGTGGAAACGTTATGTAGATGACACCAACATTTGTTGGTCTCATGGTAGGGAGAAGCTTGAAGAATTCCATTCCCACTTAAACAATTTATCTCCTCACATCTCTTTCACCAAGGAAATTGAAACTGACAACCAACTTCCTTTTCTTGACATTCTTCTCATCAAACAAGCAGATGGTTCTTTATCTCATTCCATCTTCAGGAAATCTACCCATACTGACCTTTACCTTCACTCCTCCTCCCACCACCACCCCAGCCAAAAAGCAGGGGTTCTCAAAACCTTAGCTTATAGAGCATTCTTAATTTGTGATAAAGCACACCTAGACCAAGAATTAGCACACCTCATCCATGTCTTCTCTCTGAATGGATATAAAAGAAAGCACATCAACAGGGCAATCAACCAAGCCAAGACTAGGCTCACCCTCAAGCCCAACCCCGCTCCCTCTCCTTCCCTTCCCTTGGCCACCCTCCCCTATGTTGAGGGTGTCTCTAACAAAATTGCCAAGATCCTTCTCAAAAAGGGCATCAATTGCACATTCAAACCCATTTGCACCGTAAGAAACCACATCCCTTCCTCCAAAGACCCCCAAGATCACTTCCTCAAATCTGGGGTCTATAAAGTGATGTGTTCGTGTGGCATTCCCTACATTGGGGAAACTGGTCGCTCCATCAACACAAGAATCAAGGAACATTGTGCTGACCTTAGGCATGATCGTATCTCTAAATCAGCTCTAGCTGAACACTCTGCTAAGACTAAGCATCATATCTCTTTAGAAAACACCAAAATCCTTTCCCTTGAAGACAATTTCTTTAAGAGAAAACTTAAAGAGGCCATCGAAATCAGCAATCATCCATCCAACCTTAACCGAGATGGAGGTTGGGCTCTAAGTTTCTCTTGGAAACCCTTATTACACAGCCTCAATGTCCTCTCCCCTCCTTGATCCCCTTCCTTTGGCCTTCGCGTCCGGCTCGACCCCCCTCTTACCCTATGCTCGTCCCTTCTTTCTCCTTTTTCTTACCCCCTCGCTTTCCCTTTCTCTCCTTCTCTCCCCTCCCTTGTTATTTTTGCTCTTGTTTCCTTTTTGATATTATTGGTTTCTTTTAGTTCTTTCTTTCCTAGTTAGCTTGTTCCTTCCCCCCCTTTATTTCTTGTTTCAAATTGTTTATCTTCCTCTGTTTTAGTTTTTGTTTATTTATTTTCTCTCACATATATATATTTATATATACGTACACACACACGTATATATTTATATATATATGTACACACCCACACACACACACACACACATATATATATGTACATGTATATGTATATATTGTTGATATATACACGGATACATGTATATGTATGTATGTATTGTGTAGTATATATTCTTTTTCTTTTTCTTTTTTTTTGCATTTCTTCTCTGATTTTTCTATTTTATTAATTTATATAGATATATACGTACACACACACACACATATATATACGTACACACCCTCACACACACACGTATATATATATATACCTACACACCCACACACACACACACACACACACACACACACACACACATATATATATATATGTGTGTGTGTGTGTACATGTATATGTATATGTTGATATATTTACACAGATACATGTATATGTATGTAGGTATTGTGTAGTAGATATTTTTGTTTTTTCTCATTTTCTTCTCTGTTTTTTCCTAATTTATTATTTTTATCTTTAATATTTATTGTTGTATATATGTAGATATAGGTATGCCACATTGCACAAAATTGTGGCATACATATATCTACATATACACATGACAAAATTTGCGTACTTGCTTATTTCGGCTAATTCCTCTCCTCTCTTGTCGTTCTTGGTTGGTCACTTTTTCCAGTATTTAGTGTTAGGTGATGTTTTATTTTCTTATTTACATATACTTATATATCTTATGTTCTAAATATTTTTGATCTAGTGGGTTTCTTTTTCTGTCTTTCTTTGCTTTTGGTCCTTTGTCTCTTGGTGTTATTTTATTCTTTTATTTTCTCGTTCCTTTTTAAATTTTAATTTTTACTTTTTCATCTATTTATTCACTTAATTATCTTATTTCCCTTCTTTGGCAATGTACTTCTCAACCTTCCCAAACCCTCCCTTCCCCTCTAATTTATACCCAAGTCTGCTGGCTCTTTTTCACTTCTCTCTCTATCTGGTTGTCATCCTGATGATGGATCATGAAGTATGATCCGAAACGTTGATCCAAAAATCTGCACACAATTTTTTCCAGAAATCTACATACTAACTATCATGGACTGTGAAAACAAAATGTTATTAATGTCATTTCCTCTGCTGCTATAGTAAAGTGAGCTCGATAGTGACTTAGAGTAGAGATGGACATACGGTGCAAAGGCATGGGTCAGTGGTAGCGATACGAGAGACGGTATGGATAGCGGTGAGAGTGATTCCAGCTGTTGTGATTGTCAAATTTTGCATTTTAGATTGATTTTTTGAATTGTTTTAAATGGATTGCAATTTTTTACATTGCGTTTTAGCATTTAGGAATAGTTTTAAGCATTGACAAATGCGTTTTAAAGCATATAATAAATTAAAAGCTAGTGCATCTAGAGTAGGGAAAAAGCTGATCCTTTAGTGCATCCGATAGATAGAGTTGTGCATCTAGGCGAAGGTCGGCTTAGTTGATCCTGTAGCGCATCTAGGGCACAAAATTGCGCATCTAGGGTTAGGGTTATGCATTGGATAGAGTTGCGCATATGGGAGTTAGAGTGGCGCGTTCGCGAGATAGAGTAGCGCATCCGAAGTTTTAGCGCATCGAGGAAATAGTTTAGTGCATATGATAAAAACTTTAGCGCATCTGGGTTTTAGTGCATATGGGCATGAGGAAATATATGCGCATTTAGGAAATTTTTCTTAGAATGCTTGTTTGATGAAAAATGATGATGAAAATTGCTTCCTTAGTCAATAGATAGATAAATTGTAAGACTAGCATGCTAAGATGATAGAAAATCTGATAGAGAATTGATAACTTTGCTTCCACAATAGAAAACAAAGAGTAGATAGTGGATAACTTTGTGACGGATCAACAAAGAGGAAAATGATTGATTGATTGATTTGAGTTTGATAACTTTGCTTCTCGCAATTGAAAAACAAATAGTATATGTTTTGATAAATTTACTTTCTGCAATAGAAATCAAATAGTAAATGAGGATACAAATTTGCATTCATGCTTGAAGTTCAAATAGGAAATGATTTGTGTGTTGATAAATTTGCTTTCCTGAAAAGAAAAACAAATAGTAATTGATGATAGAGTAGATTGATTTGACATGCTGATAGATTGATGTAGCACTTGATATGGGTCATTGATATGTTTTGTTGGCTAGATAGATCACATGATATGAGTCTGATTTGATGTGTCCTTGTGATGATTTTAAACAAAATAGGAGGCTTTTAAAAGCCTCCAGGTTAGAGAGCGGTTCCCACTATGTTGGGAGCGGATAGGAGAGCTTACCCCTGCCGACCTATAGGTGATAGTGGATTGTGGACTGGGACCATTGTTGGCCATGCCGCGAGGTATTCGGGCCAACAGGGGGCAGTTGACTGCTTTGGCAGAGAGATGGCATTCGGAGCATAACACCTTTCACCTACCAACGGGTGAGATGAGTGTGAGGCCCGAGGATGTATACAGGATTCTTGGGATTCCAGTTGTTGGTGCCCTTGTGGTTTACGACCACAAGGAGATTGGTGGGACCGAGGCGCTGCAGTGGATATGTGGTGATCTGAGCATATATGGTTATTGGATAGACTGGGAGGATTTTAGCAGGTATCCCGCGTTAGTTGTCATGTTGGCTGCATTTGTCAGAGGTTTCCTTGGACCAAACCATCGGTCGAAGGGATTCATAGTTGGTTGGGGGAGGATGCTGGAGTGGATGATTACTCAGCTACGGAGGTTTTCTTGGGGGAGCTGTGTCTTGGATGACATGTATCACGATCTCCATCAGATTGTTTACAGAGGATCCACTAGCTTGGCGAGTGGAGTGACATTGCTACAGATCTGGGCGTGGGAGTACATTGCAGTCACGAGACCACTGTGCACAAGAGATAGGCCAGTAGGGAGGCCCTATGTGTATGCATATTCTGGTGTCGTTGTCTAGTAGAGGCTGGGCAAGGTAGAGTACTAGCAGCAGGTTTTGGATGATGTCGACGCAGTGATATGGAGGCCCTACATAGACTGCGAGGCATGGGTGACTGATCACCTAGAGATGTCTTTTGTTTGTAGACCATGATACCTGATAGGGCGGACGCCCTTTATCATTGAGAGATTTCTGGCATTACGGGTCCTGAGGCAGTTTGGATTTACACAGGGGATGCCCCAGGGCGTTGCTCATTATGGGTGGCATAAGGGGGATGTAGGATGGGGACCATGCATTGCATATCAGGTAGCATATACAGAGTACTCCACCTTACAGCCAGAGGTATGGACAGATAGGCCAAAGGTACAGGATGCAGGGATGACAGATGATTATGCACAGTATTTTCATACGCATCCATTTCCACAGTTTATAGTGCCAGATGAGCCACGGGTGATCGGGGTAGCACCACAGCCAGGAGCAGGGATACAGGGAGATGTGGCCAGTGGGGAGAAGGCTATGGGAGGAGGAGAGGAGGGAGAGGAGGAGGAGGGAGAGGAGAGCGGGGATGGAGAGGAGGAGGACAGCTCAGATGACGGAGATGATGGGGATGATGGGGATGAGGAGAGGCAGCAGAGATTGGACAGTCTGGGCAAAGCACAAATTCTTCGTCGACCCAGATCTGGTGGCAAACCTCTGACAGTGATTCGGGTGTCATCCTCATCGTAGCAGGCACAGATAGATGTCTTGCAGGGTCAGGTGCAGACCTTTCAGGGACAGCAGGCATAGCTATAGAGTCAGCTAGTGTAGGCTTAGAGTATGATAATGCAGTTACAGGCACATCTTGCACAGGCCCAGACACAGGTTTAGGCTCAGGCACAGGCTCAGGCACAGGCACAGGCACAGGTACAGGTTCAGATGCCTGCCCCTGATTCCCAGGTGGCATAGTTGGTTGCAGAGAGAGATGCTCTTAGACGGCGAGCACTGGAGGGTGAAGGTGTGGCACAGAGACTTATGGGTACCGTAGAGAGTACCTCATTGTGGAAGGCCATTGCAGAGGGATTTGAGGCAGCCAGAGAGGCCAGGTATTACAGAGTTCGATACGAGGAGCTATGCCCTCCCGAGCGGTGAGAGCTTTATCCCAGATCTCATAGTAGGACCAGGACCCGATCACGGACATTGACACATGGCAGAGAGGTTACAGGGCCTCGACGGGATCCTGATGCAGGTACGAGTGGTAGGCCGCCTCCTTCCGAACTAGCTCCTTCAGGGGCATCCACCAATTAGCCGTTTGGGACTGATTTATTATGTATATTGAGTTTTGATCATGTCTTATGTATTATGTTTTGAACCTTTTAGTTTCATTGGACATTGGACACTTGTATTATTTTGATGAGCAATGATATGCAGCGGTGATATTTTTGATGATGATATGTTTATGCGTTTGTGATGTGATCTGGATGTTATTTATATGCATGATATGAGATGGATTTTGGTATGTTTTTTTATTATATTGGCAGACTAATCTTATGATGCAGGATGGTTTAGTGATTATGATGTGAATGTAATGATTTGTGATGATGTATATATGTGAGATGTTATTTTTTGAATTTTTAATGTATGAAATGCATCGTGACATGATAGATAATGAATGTGATATGAATAATGATAGTGGTGAAAAGATAAATGATATGTTTGATAATATTTATGTTATGATACTATGATGATAATGAAAGGATAATAATGTGGAATGGTAAGGAAATGACATGAGATTTATAATAGCAAAATGATGAATTGATAATGATAAATGAAAATAGTAATGATAATGGTAAATGATAGTGATGGAATGATAATAAATGATATGATAATGATAAAATGATCATGGTAAAATAATGATAATAATGATAAAATGAATGAATGACATGGTAAAATGATGATGATAATGATGAAAGGGAATGAAATGACAATGATAAGAATGAAAATGGGAACGATAAATAATAAATGAAGGAAAGGTATGATAGATGATAGATGATAAAGATGGATAAATGATAATGATAGAAATGAATGAATGAAATGATTGGATGAAATGATACAAGAGAACGATAAAAAATGATAATGATAAAAATGAATGTAATGATAATGATAAAATGAATGAAATAATAAATGATGATGCAATGAATGATAAATAATGATGATAACAATGAAGTGAAAGGATAAATGATAAAGGAGAATGAAATGATAAATGAATGATAAAATGATAAATGAAAATGAAATGATAAACGAGAATGATAAAAATGAAGTGAAAATGAGAAATGATAAAATTGAATGAATGTAATGAATGAGAATGATGATGATAATAATAAAGATGATAAATGATAAAAATGAATGGATGGAATGAATGAAATGTCCAAATGTCCTCCACAAAAAGCTCAAAACTATATGACAACTGTTGATGCCTTCATTCAGCCTTTCAAAGCACTGATGTGAATCCAATATGCAGATATATACAATGATCTAATAAATATGTAACTAAATGAAACTAACCAGTTTGTTGAGCCTATTTCAAGCCTTCTTGAATCATCATAGAACATTTTAAAATGTTGGAAGTATGTACAAGCATCAAAGGGGAAGTTAGCACCAATGATGACCAGAGTACAACTTTCATGATTTTTGATATAGCAAGCGAACACAAGCATCGAGGTATAATTGAACCGAGATGACCTGAGCATTTCTTGCATAAACAGACAAAGATTAACCACCTTTTTGATGCAAATGTGGAACTGTCATCGATGATATTGCTTTGGTCGTCATGTCCTGTGACATATTTGCATCAGATTGACTGTTAACCTCAAGACAGCAGACAAAGAAAAAAAATCATTCGCGTTCCTCGCCACTCTAGTTCGATACATCATCGAGTGTGCTCCAGAGTAATGATATCGAAAATCAAACCTCTATTCAAAATGTAATACTATTATTTCATACATTATTCAGATTTTTGGATCATCCAATAGACAATGATATGTTATCTACTGAAAAGTGTTTCGTGAGAAGGCTCGATGATCGAATGATGTTTCAAGTGAGTTGATTGTTTGTTCGTATGATCGGATTCTAGGACATAGTCTAGCTGTTTTGGTATGTTCTGAAAGTTAAGTGCCCCCAGTTGAGTTTCTGCCCTGTTTGTTGACACAACTTGCGGAAAGGAAATCGGTACAATAGTCAAGCCATGGTAAGACATTTTATTACTCTGGGAAAAATGACGGTAGGATGATGCGGTTTATGACCCTAAGATGCGAAAAAGATGCGGAAAAAGGAAAGCTTTGAAAAAACAAAGTGCAAAACAGGAACTAATAGATGGAGAGGTACGGATAGCGTTTGTTTGCCAGATTTTCACTATCTGTATTTATTGCATTTTTCTGATTGCTTTTTGATTTTTTTGTATTTTTCTGTCAATAGACTGCCTGTTTGCCAGGTTTTCACCCTATGACATGTTTTTTGATTTTTTTTGTATTTTTCTATCAATAGACTGCCTATTTGCCAGGTTTTCACCCGATGACATTATTTTGATTTTTTTGTATTTCTTCAGGACTTTTTCTGCTTTTTTTGGATTTCTTCAGGACTTTTTCTACTGTTTTTGGATTTCTTCAGGACTTTTTCTGCTGTTTTTGGATTTCTTCAGGACTTTTTATGCTATTTTTGGATTTCTTCAGGACTTTTTCTGTTGTTTTTTGGATTTCTTTAGGACTTTTTCTGCTGTTTTTTGGATTTCTTCAAGACTTTTTCTGCTGTTTTTGGATTTCTTTAGGACTTTTTCTGCTGTTTTTGGATTTCTTCAGTACTTTTTCTGCTATTTTTTGGATTTCTTCAGGACTTTTTCTGCTATTTTTTGGATTTCTTCAGGACTTTTTCTGACTTAAACATAATATTTCTTAAGATGCATACTGTTGATGGGTTCATCAAACAGGTCTCCTTTTGGCGTTGATAGCTTGTATGCTCCTGAACCGTAGACTATAATAACCATGTAAGGGTTGAGCCAATTTGGTTCAAACTTTCCTTTCTTTTCTCGGTCTTGTTGATTTCGTGGGTTCTCTTTCAGAACTAGATCCCCCACCTGAAAGGTACGTGGCTTTACTTTGTGATTATAGCTGCGAGACATCATCTGGTGGTATGCTTTCAAATGGTCAGCTACTCTTTGTCGCTTTTCATCTAGAAGTTCTAACTCTTGTAGTCGGGAAACTCTGTATTCATCATCTGTTATGAGACCTTTCAGTGATACCCTTAGCGAAGGTATTTCAACTTCTAAAGGAAATATGGCTTCTACTCCATAGACAAGGGTAAAAGACGTTGCTCCTGTTGGCATTCAGACACTAGTTCTGTAGGCCCACAAGGCAGGATTGAGCTGAACATGCCAATCCTTCCCTGAGTCATTGACAGTCTTCTTCAAAATCTTTAGTATAGTCTTGTTTGAGGCCTTTGCTTGGCCATTCCCTTGTGGATAGTAAGGTGTTGAATATCTGTGCTGAATATGGAGTCTTTCACAAAGTTCATCAACATCCTGATTCTTGAAAGGTTGACCATTATCTGTAATAATAGCATTAGGAATACTATATTGACAAATAATGTAGTTGAGTATGAAGGATGAAATCTATTTTCCAGTGACTTTAGAGAGAGGTACTACCTCAATCCACTTAGTGAAATATTCAGTCGCTGTGATGATGAACTTATGCCCATTTGAGGAGGAGGGATGAATTTTCCCTACTAGATCTAACCCCCATTGAGAAAATGGCCAGGTTGATGTGAATGAGTGAAGTTCTTGTGCAGGAGCATGAATAAGATTCCCATGAATCTGACATTTTGAGCATGTTTTAACAAAAGTGAATGATTCTCTCTCCATTGTAGGCTAGTAGTAACCCATTCTAATCAATTTCTTGGATAAGGTTAATCCACTCGAATGAGTACCACAAATTCCCCCATGAACTTCTTGTAAAGCTTTGTCAGATTCGTCACGTTCAAGACATCGAAGTAAAGTACCATCAAGACCACGATGATAAAGGGTATCAGCGATAAGGGTATATCGAGAGGATTGTCGAATAAAGTTACGTTTTTGGTTAGGGGATAAGTCAGACGGTAAAGTGTCATCTTTTAGGTAGGCATAAATCTTACCATACCAGGGTGAATCAGATCCTACCAAGTGGTAGATAATTTGGCTTTCAGGTGTGTCGTAGGCAGGTGTAAATAATTATTCCACCATAAATTCATAGCGAGTCTATTTTTCTAGGAGTTGTACCAATGAGGCGATCGTAGCCATAGCGTCAGCTGCTTTGTTGTCAATCCTTGGAATTTGTGTGAACTGAATGTTTACAAAGTAATTTTTGAAGTCATCAATCATCTTCTTGTATGGCAACAACTTGTCATCTTTAGTCTGATAATCATCATTGATTTGGTTAATGACTAACTATGAGTCACCATAAACTTGTAGCTTGATAATCCTCCATTCCAATGCTGTCTTTAATCCAGTGATTAGTGCTTCATATTCGGCTATGTTATTGGTGCATGGAAACATTAGCCTATATGACCAAGGAATGGTATGTCCTTGAGGGGTGACAAAGAGAATGCCCGCCCCTGATCCATGTTCAGTAAAAGAGCCATCAATGTATAAGGACCATAGTTGCTTAGATTCTGCAGTGAAAACATCAGCATCCAAAAATTCAATGTGTAAGGGGTGCTCTGTTTGTAGAGGAGCATCTGCTAATTGATCGGCAATAACTTGTCCTTTGATTGCTTTGCGATCAACATAGTGGATTTCAAACTCACTCAAAATCATGACCCATTTTGCTAACCTTCCTATTAGCGATGCTTTACTTAGTAGATACTTGAGTGGATCAATTTTTGAAACAAGATTGATTGTATGAGTTAGCATGTAATGTCAGAATTTCTGTGAAGCAAAGACTACTGCTAAACAAGCCTTCTCAATAAAAGTGTAGTTAAGTTCATGACTTGTCAGTGTTCTACTAATGTAATAGATTGCATGTTCTTTCCCTTCATGGTCTTCTTGTGCTAATAATGCCCCCAAGGATATCTCGGTTGCAACAATATATAGGATCAATGGTTTGTCTGGATTTGGTGGTACTAGAACTGGTGGGTTCATTAGGTAAATTTTGATTTCAAGGAAACGCCATTTCCGCTGGCCTTTTGTCATCCCATCTAAAAGGAACTTTCTTATGTAGGAGATGTGTGAATGGTAGACTTTTGTCTACCAATTGTGCAATGAATCTTCTGATGGACTAAAGTTGCCCCTGTAATGATCTCAATTGACTGATGTTCTTTGGAGGAGGCATCTTCATGATTGCCTGAACTTTAGCAAGATCTACTTCAATTCCCTTTTCTAAAACAATATATCCTAACAGCTTTCCGGATGTGACCTAAAATGCATTTTTAGATTTAGGTAAACTTCTTTAAATTTTTTCCAATCCGGCAAATATTTTGGACAATATTTCTAGGTGTCCTTTCTTCCTCGTATATGGTTTTTTCTTAATATGCTACTACATAATTCCTTCCATGAATGTGTGCATCACGTCATGAAAGATCGTAGTCAAGTAGCGGATAGCCCCAGCATTCTTTAAGCCGAAAGGCATGACATTCCAACAGTACGTTCCCCACGGACACGTGAAAGCTATTTTCTCTTGGTCTTCTGGTGCAATCTTGATTTGGTTGTAACCAGAGAAACCATCCATTAATGAATACATGGCATGGCTAGTTGTTAAATCAACTATAGTGTCAATTCTTGGAAGCGAAAAGTCATCCTTTGGGCAAGCTTTGTTAAGATCTCTGAAATCAGTGCATACTCTTACGCGTTTGTCTGGCTTTGCTACTGGTACAATATTGGAGATCCATTCTGCATAGGCAATTGATCTTATAAAGCCTGCATCAAGGAGCTTCTTGAGTTCTTCCTTAACCAGTAATGCAACATGAGGATTCATCTTTCTGAGTTTTTGTTTTACTCGCTTAGCTCCTAGTTTGATAGATAAATGATGCATCATGAGATTGGGATCAAGACCTGGCATGTCTGCATAGGACCAAGCAAAATTAACTTGATTTTCTTTGAGAAAGTTCATGAACTCTAGAATTTCTTTATCTGTCATCGATTCAAATACCTGTAGAATCCATGGATTGTCTGTAGTTGCAATATTGATTTCCTTTGTAGGCTCAATCAAGATGGGCGATCACTCATGATAGTGCTCTGGGAGAGTGTCAAGAGTCCCATCAACTGGTGCCTTAAAAAGGTTTTCATCGTCTGATACGCTCTTTATTTTATCTTTTATCTGATCTAGCACTGCCAAATTCTAGTTTTCACCACTAGATCGGTTTTCTTTATTTTCATTTTTGCAACTAGGAGACTTGACACTCTCCTAATTAAAGACTTCATACCGAAAATCGCTAGTGGAACAATCATTTACATTATCAACAGAAAGGAAGTTTATGATAGCTTTGTCATTTGGAAAAATAGGTATATCAATAGGTTCAGTTAGATCCCAGTCGATGAGATCAGGATGGATTAATGGTAACAAGTCATTTGGTCATGTGAAATCAGTGATTATTAGGGTCAAGATAGAGTTATCAGTAGGATCCGAGGTATGAGGTAGGTCAATGATGGTACTATTCTCCTGATAGTCTTGTTCGTGAAAATTTGACTCAGTATCACTAGACTCATAGTTGCTTTGTGGTTCAGATTCTCGTGGTTGGGACCCTGAACCTTCTCCTTTGATTAAAGTGGGCGTATACTTGTGTATGACATCTATCTCTTTGTCCCTCCAAAATTCATCATTGTGGATGGTATCCCATTCATATTCAGCAGAATCGGTATCAAAATTATTTTCTATGAAATTTAGGATTGATGTCAAACATGTCTCTTTCTTATCAGAACCTTCTTGCAGTGTAAAAACATTACCTTGTGATTGTTTAGATGGGGTAGCATCATAGCCTAGTCCAGTTTTATCATATGCAGCAAGCCCTAGAAGATGGATAGGCTCAACTATACCTTCTTTTCTTTTTCCAAGAGGACCATTGTCATATCCCATCTTTTGCATGATGGAATATCCTTTCCCATATTGATCCGTTGGTAAGGTGACATTTAGAACTGTTTCCTCTTCATCCTTATAGAGCCAATCCAGAATTGCCGTATCCTCAGGGTCTCCCATGGGAAATTTTTCTTTAATAAATTGTCCATTGAACTTGGTAGTTGGCTCTGTTTGTACTTGTGCTGATGTTGATGCTGTTGATATTTGTTGTTGTGTAATAGAAGGTTTTCCATGTGATCGAGGAGATGTAGGTAGATTAGCAAGACAAAGGGAATATTCCCCAACTCCACTTTCCTTGAACTGCAGTTTCTTGTCAAAGTTTTTGGCTAATTGACTGGTTTGTGTATCATGCTTAGGAGAAGTATTAGCAAGTGCTTCTAGATTATTCAGAACCAAAGTATCCTGATGAGCTTTGACATTGGCACAAGTTTGGGTGTTTGAGTTATCAGCTGGTATAGTGATTTCTTGTCCATCATATGGAAACTTAAGACATTGATGGTAAGTGGACGGAACAGCTTGCATTTCATGGATCCAAGGACGACCCAACAAGATGTTGTACGCAAGATCCCAGTCTAAAACTTGACAAAAGGTATTTTTGATAATAGGTCCTGCTCTGATTGGTAGAATGATTAGACCTTTAGATGTTCTCTCCTCATCGTCATAGGCTTTTATAGTAATCTTCCTTCTAGGATAAATGGAGTCCTCTGCAAATCCTAATACTTGAACCACCTTCAAGGTGCATATATTTAAACCAGCCCCTCCATCTATTAGGACACGTTTAACACAGAACTTATGGATCATGACCTCTAAGTATAATGATGAATTGTGGGGATGAGTCATGGAAACATCATCTTTGTCTAAAAATGAGAGACATGTAGGTGAGGACAAATGTCCTACCATGGCTTGAAATCACTTGACATCCAAATCTGTGGATATAGTTGTTTCGAAAAGGGCCTTGTCTAAAATTTCCTTATGTGTAGGGGAAATCTTCAGGAGTTCTAAAATGGAGATTTGAGCCGGATTTTTTTGAAGTTGGTTAACTAAGTCATATTGATGTTGAGGGAAGGTCTCAGTGGATTTCAAAGAGGTACCCTTCAAGAAAACTTTAGCTTGTGCTCTCGTTGTGACATTCACTTGTCCATTGTCTACTTTCTCTTTGATTTTTATAACGTTGACTCACTCATCGTCCATATAGAGGTGGCGGATTACATTTTCATCAAGTTGGTTCACATTTTTGTCAGACGACTCTCCCTTTTGATAATTCGGTAAAGGGTTGCAAAATGCTTGGTGATCTTCATTGGATTTTTGTTGTCCTTCTACCGTGATGATTCCTTTGTCAATTAGGTCTTGAATAGCATGCTTCAAAGCTTGACAATTGTTTGTACGATGACCTCTACACCTATGATAGTCACAATAATAAGCTTCATTCCATGATGGAGGTTTTACACTAGGTTCATAATTGCGTTGAGGTGGCAAAGTAAGGACATTTTTTTCCATAACCTCTTTGAAAGCGGATTCTAAGGATTGTCCTAGTGGAGTGAAAGTTATTCTATTGGAGAAGAATGAAAAGCATTGTGGGTTCATGTTTGAGGTATTCCCTAAGGTGTTGTTGTTGTTGTTTCCCTGGTAGTTTTGGTTGTTGACAGTCCCCTGATTGTTGTTCGTTGGAGGGGGATGATTGTTTCCTAGATTCGCGACTGAATTGACATTGTTGTAATTATTGTTATGAGTAGTATTTGGAGTGCTCAGAACAAATGGCCTAGTCGTGATATGATTTGCATCTACAACACCATTGTTTACAATGTTCTTGTTGCGGGTCCAAAATTTAGACTTGTCTTGATTGTTGTAATGGTTAGATGAGCTAGGATTGTCCCTGTCAAGTTTTATTGTCCCTCTTTTGACCAATGCACTTTCGATGGTGATGCATCCTCAATCAATTTCTCAAAGGAAGATGGACAATGTAGATTTAAGCGATAGCTCATTTCGGAGTTGAGGCTATTGATGAAAGTAACCATTTTTTACTTTTCAAGGACATGCCATGGGTACCTAGCGAACATTCTTCTCCATCTTTGAAGAAAGGTAGTGAAAGGTTCACTAGGTTTTTGCACAACTTTGCAAAGATCAATCATGGTGATTTGGTGCTGAATGTTGTAGGCGTATTGTGTTATGAACAAATTGATCAATTCCTCAAATGATTGAACAGGAGGTGTAATCTTAGATAACCATTCCATAGAGTTAACTCCAAGGCTCCGAGGGAATAATCACAATAAATAAGTATCCTCATGGGCGAATTCCAATGTCATATTTTGGATATATCTAACGTGATCAATTGGATCTGATTTCCCATTATAACGATCAAATTTGGGAATTTCACAATGTTTAGGAAATGGAATCATGTTGAGACTTCTATCAAAAGGATAAGGACATATGTCATCAAGAGTGTATTTCTTTGTTGTGGTTCCCCCTTGTAACTCTTTGACTTGTCCTTGGAGTGCTTTAAACTATTGTTTAAAGATAGCAAAATCAGATGGGGATGTTTCTTCTTCTTTGTTCTTTAATTTCTCAGTATCAAAATCCTTAGGCAGTTTAGCTCCTTGATCAACTAAGAACAGAAAATATTTTTCTTTGTCACGTTGTAGAATCTTTTCAAGGGCTTTAAGAAACTTGGGGTCTTGTTCAGCCTCCCTAAGGTGAAGTTCTTCTTCTTGGTCATCATCACTATCTACAGGAGTTTTGTTCATGTCTTTGTTCTTGTAAAACAAATTTTCCTCTCTATCAGCCATATTGTCATTACTGAAAAGAGGGTTGTGACTCACACTAAAAAGAGGACTATCACGTTCACCTTCTTCTTGAATGTTGTGGGGGGAGTGTCTTGTTGAGATGTTTCTCCTAGTTTGTTGTATTGAGATCTTGTAAAAATAGGCATATGTGAGAAATCCTAGGATATGATCAAAGGTCACTAAAGAATTTGACTAGGATGCATTGAATATTCAATTGAAGGTTGTGGTATATTCTCAAACTCAAGAGGTTGAATGAGATTGTGATGTTGAGACAATACTAATCTTTGATAATAAGCTTGAGTAGCCAAAGGTTCTACAGCGTAATCGTCAGTGAATCCCCTAATGTAGTCTTGGTATCTATGGAGAAATATGCGATAATGGAGCAAGACGTCTCGACTCTTATATAGGAATTCTCTACGGTCTAAAGTCCTCTTGTAACCTAAGTTCTTTTTGGGCTTCTTGATCCTATTAAAAACTAACTTCTTGACAAACTTGGTTGATTTCCACTTTCTCAACATGGGAGAGAAATCTCAAAGATTCAGGTCTATGTACAAATTTTGACAAAAATCTATAAACGCTATTCTGTTTCCTAAATGCGCTGCAGAAAGAGATATATGAGCTGGAGAAAGAGTCAAATGCGCTGTAGAATACCTTAGATGTGCAGAAACAGAGCACAGATGCGCTAAAACATGTCCTAAATGCGCTGAAAAATAACTCAGATGCACCAGAACAAAGTTTAAATGTGCTGCAGTTTTTTCCTAAATGCGCTAAAACAATTTTCTAAAGACAGTTTTCGACCAATTTCAGCTAAAGTTTTCATGTTTGTTTTGGATGATCCTTTATCTGAATTAATGTTTTTGAAGGCACAACAAACAGTCTGATTTAAGTTGATCGTAACCAAGCACAGAATAAGACAAGCACAACCTAGGTTAGGCCAGGCCAATATCCGCTAGACTCCATGTGGGTTTCTCCAACCGCATATCAGTAGCGTGTGAATCCAGAAGCTTGGCTGCACGGGCTCCCCCTTATAGTGCACTCTCTTCTCAGGCCAACCAAGCTTCCAACCCCCATGAAACTCCCATGGTGAGCTGATCACCTCTACTACAAACTGCGAAAGTGTGGAAGGCTTCACATCGACCGGTGCTAGACTAGCAGATAGAAGGTTTTTGGATTTCTAAACAATGGTATTTAGTTCAGGACCCCCGTTCGAGTGGCCATACATGGGGCAAGAGATTAATCACCATTAAGGTGGCACTCCAGCCTAAAGAGGTTAAGCTCAATAGGGTTTAAGGGAGTACAACTCCGTCCGTATGACACATCCACACAAGCAACCTTAGGTTTTCCCTTAAGATTTATATTTATATACCAGTTGGGGGTAGCTTGGCTTTAGCTCCGTTGCCAGTTTGAGTCGCGTTGGGGTGATGAAATCACCAGGCATGCCCAATTTCTAGAGTCAATAACCGTTTCTCTTGCACCCAGGATCACACAAGTGCACAAGGGGAGAGGTACTTCGATTATCAAGTCAGGGTTACATAGGGAAAAGTGGGTCTAGTTTTCTGATCATCTAGTTTGCATAAGGTGAGAGCATAATCACCTACCAATTTCAAGCACAGTCAAGAAGAGTAGACAAGTTCATTTTAAATGCACCAAAATCAAAAGTGATTTAATGTAAGTGAAGATTTTGCTTCACAACAGACATGGGGTTCGTTTTAACTGCATGATAAAGGTGTGGTGGCTACCCTAAATTGATTCATTTTAAATCCAACAAGAAAATGAAAGAAATTCTGTCTGCGGAAGGTGTCAGACTCAGAATCTCTGTTACAATTTAGATGTGAAACTCTGTCACCCAGATGCGTAGAAATAGAGACTAGATGCACAACTCTATTACCCAAATGCGCGAAAATAGAACCTATATGCACAACTCTGTTACCCAGATGCGCGAAAATAGAACCTATATGCGCTAATCTAAATGCAAATTTTTTTAAATTTTTTTGAAACATATTTAAATGCACTAAAGAAAGTCCTATATGCGGTAACTAAATTCCTATATGCTCTACAGAACTTGTCAGATGCGCCACTCTGTTTCCCAGATGCGCCGCAGAAATGCCCAGATGCGCCAAAACAGTCTTTAGATGAGCCGAAATACCTGCAAAATAAAAATTTCTGAATCTTCCAGATGCGCTGCCAAATGCCAGAAAACCAGCAAGAAAGAAGTCTAAAATGGGGGCATAGGCCCCACGGTGGGCGCCAAATTAATGTGTGATTGAAAAATAAATGCGTAAATGAATTGAAACAACTATTCAAACACACCAATAGGACATTGTATCAAAACAAAATATAAAAAAGTATAGAGATGCAAACTCAGTATTCTACTTCCATTGTCGTCCTATTGTCCTCTATCTTCAGTGTTTTTGTTGATTCCAGCTTTGTGTTCTCAGATTGTAGGCTAGGCTCAACAAACTGTCTTCCTAAAGAATGAGATTTTGATATGATGTATGATGCAAGATTAAGCTATGATAATGATTTAAACTAATAAGCTTGAAATAAAAATGATGCTATGATAAATGAATACTAAATGAATTAAATGCATGAACTCTAATTAATTTCCTATTACTAATGCTTGGATTCACACATGTATTTATAGAGTTTTTCAAATGATTCTAATTGGCTGTCTTGTTTGACGGTTGTGATAATTCCTGGCAGATCGAATGGCTGAAGAAAGATGAAACTGAAGAGAAAATAGAAGAAAGCTTGAAAACAAGATTTTTCCATTTATGAAAGAGGGAAAAGATAAGAAGATAAGAAATCATATTTCTTTAAAAGAATAAAAGAAAGATTTAAAGCTGATAAATAATTAATTAAAAAAATTCAATTATTTATTTGTGGATGACATTCAGCTTTTCTTAATTAAATGAAATATTTAATTAAGCTTTTAAAAGCAGAAGAAAGTCGGTGATAAGAATAAAGCTTTAATCAGGTTTTATTGAAAAAAGCAAAAAGATCTCATAATTAAATAAAATATTTAATTATGATATGAGAAGATTGCACAATTAAATAAAATACCTAATTATGATTTGGAAAGAAAGCATAAGATATTTTTAATTAAATAAGATTTATTTATTAAATCACTTTTATGAAATTAATTAAATGAAACATTTAATTAATTAAAAGAAGAAATTAAAATAGAAGAAAAGAATATTTAAATTTAATTAAATCAAAAGATTTAATTTAAATTCAAACAAATGATAATTAATTTAAATAAATAAAATATATTTATTTAATTAATTAAGTGGACATATGAAAATAATTAAATAAAATAAATTTATTTAATTATGAAAGAAGAATAAGATGAATGAACAATATAATTAAATTAATTAAATTTAATCATATGTAGAGGATTTTAGAAAAATTAA
The DNA here is from genome assembly GCA_007258455.2 of Sequoia sempervirens. Taxonomy (NCBI): domain Eukaryota; kingdom Viridiplantae; phylum Streptophyta; class Pinopsida; order Cupressales; family Cupressaceae; genus Sequoia; species Sequoia sempervirens. The sequence goes on from VDFB02281492.1 coordinate 710,941,199, forward strand.
TTAAATAATAAATATTTAATTAATTGCGGATTATAGACATGACCATTTTTATCCGTATACAACTGGTTATCAACCAAGTCAATGATGACTACCAAACCAAGGATGACAAGCTCACTCCTTATAAGAAGATGGTAGAAAGTATCAAGGACCTTTTCATTAATATAACTTTTGAGAAAATTCCTTGCATGAAAAACCAAGCAACAAATGCTATGGAAATAATTGGATCATTGTTAGACATGCTTCATGACATCCTTCAATGCAAATTCTTGGTAGTACAAATTCTCGTAACAACTTTCAAAATCCTAGAATCTAAATTTGTGTGTGTCATCATTGGTCCTAGATCCCCATGGTATCATGATATATTCACCCACCTTAGAAAAGGAACCATCCCATCCAATATCACCTCCAACCTTTAAAATACTTTTGTTAAAAAGGAATCCCAATTTCTGACCCTAAGTGATACTTTATACTACTGAAGCATTGAGGGGAAATTACTACGATGTCTTAACTAAGAGGAAGCCTTGATCATTTTAATAGAAGTACATGATGGCATATGTGGTTCCCATACTAGCAGTATGACTTTAGCTAAGGAACTATTGAGGAAGAGGTACTACTAGCCAACCATGGAAAGAGAAGCCAATTAGTATGTACAAAAGTGTGTCCAATCTCAATAGCATGGAGATCTGATTCATGCTCCAACTCAAGAATTACAACTAATGGACACACCTTATCCTTTCTCATAGTGGGGGCTTGAACTCATAGGAAAAATTACTCCAACCTCATCTAATGGCCACATGTTTATCATAATAGCCATCGATTACTTTACCAAGTGGGTGGAAGCCATTCCAATGACCTACATAACAGGGAAGAAAATTACTAATTTATCTTGAATTATCTCATATATCGTTATGATATTCCACAAACCCTTATCTCAAACAATGAAAATACCTTTAAGAATCAAGATGTGAAAGAGCTATGTCAAATATTCAATATCAAACATCGATTATCTACCTCATATTACCCCTAGGGTAATAGTCAAGCTAAGGCTACAAATAAGACAATTCTAAAAATCCTAAAGAAAATAGTTAATGAAGTTGTCCATGACTAGAATCTATAGTTAAATCCTACCCTTTGGGCCTATCAGACCAATATTCATATGCCTACAAGTGCAACCTCTTTCTCCTTGATCTACGGATCAAAATCCATCTTGTCTATTGAGGTTGGGCTTCCTTACCTACAAGTGTCACTACATAACCCAATCATTGATGAAGAATACAAAGTATCTCGACTGAATGAGCTAGAATTCTTGGATGAGTATTATCTTGGTGCCCTTAACCACTTGCAAGTATACCAAAACTGACTAAAATAGAGCTATAAAAATAAGATCAAGTGTCAATCTTTCTAGGTAGGGGATCTCATCCTAAAATAGAATGAGAAATATCTTCTATATCAGGATAATAAAGGAAAGCTTGAGTTTGATTGGTTGGGTCCCTTTGTCACCACAACAAGCTATGGATTAGGAGCATATCAATTGCCAAAACCTAAAGGTGAACCATTACAGGAATCGAACAATAGTCTACATCTTTAAAAAAATTATGCCTAGGCTTGAACAATGTAAATTTGAAAATAGAAAAAAAATCAAAAAATGATCAAAATCCAAAAAAAAGAGAAAAATGATTGAAAAAAATAAAGAAAAATAATTGTCCTCTAGTGAAAACCATCTAGTGAAAACCACTTTGGTGGTGCTTTTATCATGTACCTTGGTAAAAACCTAGCAAACATATGCCTTGCATAACTAAAGCACCTCCATTTATCTTTGGATCTTTATCCTATCTTTCTTTGCAATGCATCCATCCATTGTATCATTCATCCTTTTTATTCCATCACCCATCATGTCCATATCATAGCTTGATATTTTGAAGTATCGTATCCCCTTTAGTACTACTTGGCATATTCTTAATGTCAATTTTTCTTGCCTATATCGAGGTAGTCTATCACATAATGCTAGAGGGGAGATTCATTCTAGATCAGATTGGGTTCTTGTATATCTTAAGGTTATTGGAAGTCACAATAAAAAATCCCAAAAAAATTCATAAAATTTTCATCAGAAAATCCAAAAACATCCAAATTCCTATACAGCTAAAATCCAAAAACATTCAAAAAATTATAAATTCAAAATCTAAAACATCCAAAAGAAATCAAAATCCCTAAAATGGTCAAACATCGAAAAACTAAAAATAAAAACATTTCAAACTACATTGTCTTTGAGCTTGAATGTATGCAATTCCATCATTGATTTTCACTCGAGACACCCTAGGTTAGTCCTTTAGGAGTCCATCATAATAAAGTGGCAATCCATGACTTGTTCATCTTCATCTTCAATAAGTCAAGATAGTCAAACTACGTGCTCTCTACATGTATAACGTAGGCAAGGCTAATCTCTTATCAGCCCCCAAGGCCTGAAGGATAGGTCTTTGAGGTTAGGTTCTTGGTTGAAAACTTAAAAAACCCCTAAAAATTTAAATATCAGAAGAAGAAAAAAATTCAGAAACTTAGAAAAACCCTAAACATCAGAAAATCCAAAAATCCAAAAACAATTGAAAACTAAAAACACAACAAAACATTTGAAATTTGAAAAACCCAATTCATTAGAAAACATCAAATATCTTAGAGAAAAACCCTAAACAACCTCAAATAATTTGAAAGCATAAAATTCACATTAACTTTCAATAAAAAAAAAAACCTCAAAACATTTACAAAATACCAAAAACATTGAAATATTCCAGAAAACCCCAAAACCATCCATCCCATTTCACTTTCACCTACAATAAACCTTCACCCATAATAAATCAATTGTCACCTTCAACCTTTGGTAAAACAAATAGAAAGAAAGTATCATAAGTTGTAAAGTGAGAACCTAAGTGTCAAAATCTAAAGTCTAAATCATAGGTAAACGAGTTAGTGGAGTTTGTATCAATCGCTTATCATACACCTCATTCTAGTCAAAACATATGATCAACATTTCCTAGGATGAATCCTTCCTATGATGGACATCAACATCAGAAATCACCTTAGCTAAGTTAAATTTTCAAGAGCTATAGATAACACTAATTTTTTTTCTTTGATCTTTTCTTATGATTTATCTTGTTGACCCATTCTGAGGACCTCTTGATGATGTCTATCAAAACAATTTTGAGAGAAAGTAATGGGGCATCTATCATTAAATTTCAAATTTTGTGCTTGTGGGTATTCTTGTAAAATAATCTTGGTGCATACTTGCTTAGTTGTGTGTAGGGAAGTTTTTTGGAGTAGATTGTTGAACATATGGTTTGGTCTGAGATACTCTAAACTTGTAAACTACATTCTGACGAGGTTTTTGTATGTCAAGGTGTGAACAAGGACTATCCTATCTGTTTGCAGAGTTGAATTCCATTACACTAGATACAACACCATCCTGGTTATTAATACCTTGATGCATCATATCTCTGTGTTATATCAAAAATAAGGAATGATGGAAAATCTCAATCTCAAGATATGAGACAAATCATCATCTTTCATCACTATCTCTAATAAAGTCTCGATGGATCATAGACTTGTCAGACCTTTTGAATCAATCATCAAAATCAATGGTCAAATCACTCATTTTATTCTTCTATCTTCTTTCCATGCTAACCTGGTATCATGATAGTCAATAAAAACATCATCAATGCATCCATCCTACACCCATAAATCATCAACATGCATACATCTTGCATCATCATAGCATATCATAGTTCAAAAAAATATATTTCACTACATCTTTATCATTTAATTTGTCATGAATAATATATATTTTTTATTCTAAGCATCTTAAATAATTTCATTATCATAGAATAAGTATGAAAATCTGCATAAGCATACATATCATGAACATATGTACATCCATATGCATACATAATCATCTCATAAATTGCATAGAAAAGTACACAAAAAGAAATGCATCCATATCATTTGCATGAGAATAACATCTACATATCATAGCATCCATCCCATAACATGCCATAAAAAGATACTAAAAAATAAGTACATCACACCATACATTCATCATCACATATCGCATAAATAAAATACATGCATCTATGCATAAGCATATCACAGCATGTAACATCACATGCATCCATACATTCATGAAATAAAGAGAATATCGCGTCACATTGAATCTAAATAATCTTGTATATATATATATATGAATAAATGGTGGCTATCATAATATGATATATGAATCAGTGTCTCTATATCAATAAAAAATAAAATATCTAGGAGGCTATCAAAAAGGATCCCATGAATGTATATTTGTATAAATAATCAGGAAATAATAAAAAAAAGTATCTACATAAGTAGGCTAGCCATTGTGGCCACTCGTCTCACCCCTAATTGATGGTTTATCCTTAGCTCTAGGTGGTGCTCCACTTAGTTGTGAGAAATCAGGTTGTTGCATCCCCTAAGGAACATCATGATGATAGTGCATGTGGTAGTAGGTTGCCTCAGTGATTGCCTATATGTATAACCAAGCATATACAATTTGGCCCTATGATGCATATGTCACTAACTCCAATTGTTGCCTCTGCCTAATCTCTTGGCATAGTTGTATGTCTAGTTGCTTCTACAATTGGACCTCTTGATATCTCTATGTAGTCATGGCCTCTAACTATTGTTGCATCCGATCTCGCTTAGCCTATAGCTAATCCCTCTTTACTCTATGGGCTGTAATCTACCCATCTTGTGGATCTACCTATTGTAGAGGTAGAGGAGGAGGTTGTGCTCCTAGAACCTATCCATCATGCCCATCTTACCACCTTGGAACCTGTGCTTGATCTGGCTACTATTAGTTTCCATCACCTGGCACCTTGTCCTTGCCCTAATCCTGATCCTATCTCTAGCATTGATCACCATCCCTACCTCTATCTCGGTCACCATCTTGGCCTCAACCTCAACCTCAGCCTCAACCTCTACCTCTACCTTTGGGGTACACCCCTACTGGATCTATCAGGCATGTAGGTGGCATAAACCACACATCATAGTTTACATCTTGAAGGCCTTGATCATAGTCCCATGGCGGGGTGAGTTGTGTGAAATCATTGATCACCACAATGGGATCAATAGGGGATCCCCACTGTACCTCTCTTTGAGACTTGGAAAAAATGGTAGTGTAGTCATCTGGTGGCACATCCTATACCCCCCCAAACTATAGAGCAATGTGTTCTAGGAGGTATCACTCAATAATCATGTGATATAGGCCCTGTATGTACCAAGTTTATCTAGAAAGATCTAGTTGTTGTTGATCATCATACCACCGTGGATGTTATAGCCATGACCTCCATTTGAACACTATCATGTCATCAATAACATGATGCAAATATAGCAAACCTATGGGGCCCATGTGCTATAATGTCATCGACACCCTATACTAAAAAATAATAGGTTCATCCTCATGGATATGTACAAGAACAACCAATGGCCTCAACACTAAAATGTGCTCGTACGCCCATATGTGAAGCAAAATAACACCTGCTCCGATGCTCTTGCCCTCTCAGTAGATGGCCTCTTGCATATCATGATACAAGGAGGCATAAAGAACTAAACTTGAGGCATACATAATGTCTCTTTGGATCCTACGCTCCCATGCCAAGCCCCATCTGGGACTGAAACCTCTACCTCTTCAATACGGAGCAACAATGCCACAATTAAGAGCTACAACCAACAATCTAAATTTGTCAACCCAACCACGATAAAAATCTAGATCAATCTAGGAGCTTATTAGAACAACTAGTTGTTTGTGTAGAAGGAAAATACATGCATCTCTCTATGGATAGGAAATCACAAAATAAACCACACATCCTCTAGTGTGACAGTCACCTCCCTAGTGGGCAAGTGAAATGAAGAGGTCTTGTTGTGCCATCTCTTAACCAACATCGTCATCATAGCGAGATGAGTCTTGACATTGAGTAAGAAAGCAATGAAGCCTAACTATAGCCTCCCTAGCCACTCCATCTCCAAGTCATCAAAATCTCTCAGAACTCCTAAAAGGTCAAATCGGTGCTCCCACGACATCAATGGTGAGGGAACCTCCTGCACACAACATCAATTTGCTAAAAAATTCAAAAAATTGATCAAAATTTGAGACTTTGCATCCAAAAAATCAAATGCACCGCTAAAATCAATAGCAGCATTTATTTTTGGGTGTGTTACTATATTCATTTCGAGGGTGCATCACCAATTTGGTGATGTACATTGCTACACTCAATAGAAAATCAATATTGAGGTGTGTCTCTATATCTAAAAATCATGGTGCATCACCATTTGTTACATGTGTCACCCTCCGCTTTCAAGTGACATTAAACTTAAAAATCCCATGCATCACTATATTACCTTGCAACCCCCAAATCGATTGTGTTTCTAAACAAAAATTGGGGTGCGCTACTAAACAAAGCATGCATCCTTATTAAATCAATAGTGATGCTTCTGATGTGTCAAAACCATCGCTATACAATGACATGCCTAGAGACCTAACTTTGACCCCCTATTAAATGAACCTAAAAGTGAAAATTGAGAGAAGTTTTGAGTCACATACCTCATCAAGAAGTTAGAGCTCAAAGTAGAAGAATTCTCTAAGGTGTGAATGCACAAATGACTTGAAAGTGACCCTCCATCACTTATTTAAGCCTAAAAATTAGGGTTTTTTTTTCCCTAATTTAACCATGCAACTAGGGTATTTTACCAATTTCACCAAACTTGCCAAATTGAAGCGTATTTAGCACCGTTTTTTGCATTTTTGCATTTTTTGGCATCCTAGAGCCATTTAAGACCCCTCAGACAACATTTCACCTTTGTCAAGAAATTAACCTAAAATTCAAAAAAAATTGCCTAATTTCTTGAGGGGGTAGGGAACTAGGTTATTCCTTTCGTAGGGGCAGCAATGGGGCATCTAAAAATCAAAGGAAAATTATTTTTTGATCTAAGTACAAATTTTAATTTGAAAAGCATCATTCTTTGAACCAACATAATAGGCACCTCGCTTCAAATAGCGGCAAAAATTAGACACTTAAAAATGTCCTAAATGGTATCATGCACTCAAATCAGGTATCCTAACATCATTTCCTCCTAAAACCCATCCTCTTTTGGCTTAATTTATTAAATTAATCTAGCTATTTAATTAATTATGTTATTTTCATCTATTAACCTAATTAATCTAATTGAGTTAATTCACCCCCTTTTATGCTAACATTTCATCCTATTAAATTAAATACACCAAGTTATTTAATTTAAATCCCTAAGTCCTCTTATTTAATTAAATAACCCTAAGTTGTTTAATTAAATATCATATCACTTTCCCCCTCTTCATTAAATAAATCAATTATTTAATGAATATCCTTATGCCCCTAATTTGCATAATTAAAACCTTATTTAATTATCAAATTACTAATTAATTTAATTCCCCCCACTTGCAAGGGATTATTCCAGGGTAATATTCCTCCTTTGCACATTCCTACAAAAGGAATATTCCCATGGAATATTCCTTCCCCTTTGGCACATTAAATTTTATTTTTATTTGCTAAATATCTATTTTCTTCACCCATGAGAATATTCCAAAGAATATTCTCTGTCCTTAGTCATTTGAAAAGAAGGAATATTCTTCCTTGTAACAAACTTACAAGACTTCTTTTGCAAGTTAACTTACAAGAATTCTTGTGCAAGTTAAAGGTGTGTTTATTTGAAAGAATATGAGCCCTTGATTATTTCCTTGATCCATGTGATCATTGATTCTCATCCATGGATGAGAAGCTTCCATTCTTGACCATTGATTAAAACCTTTTAATCTTAACCCTTCATTTCTCATTTGTCCTCTTATAAATAGGTCACTATTTGGAGACAAATGGATCCACCTTTTCAGAGAAAACTTATGCTATTGAAATCACTCACACTTGCACTCATATTTAGCACTTATTTAGTATCATCTTAGCTTAAATTACTTTCATATTATCTTAGCTTCCATTAATGGATTCCATGATAACACATATGCATACATTTAGTATATCTTGTAATTAGGGTTTTAATATTTTTAGTTTAAAATCCATTTAGATTAGCTTTTCACTCACACATCTTGATCATCTTAGCATAAATCATGTTAAAATAGCTTGCATCATGCTAGTTTAGCATTTAAATCATGTTTCATCACTATCTGTCATTGGTTTCATCGATTCTTCTCAATAGAATCAATTGGAACAAGCTCATTTATCCACGGGATTGGAAAAGGGTCGCCATTCCACATCAATGTGGCACCACTACTCTAATATGATAAGTTTCAATGGATTAGAATAGGTATTTTTGAAGATTTCATAGTTTAACATGTTAAGTTTTAATGGATTCCTAGTTTAGTGCTTATTGATTGATTTTATTGGGATTAATGTTTGGTGGCTCAAATATACTTCATATCCTCATGGATCAAGCGTAGTTGGCACATACTAATCTGTCAGTCACACTATATCATCCTATTCTATTTCATTCTTCTATATTTATCATACTAATATTTATATCCAAGTATTAAATGTATGTGATATACATAAAAATATACATGAGGCTATCCATAACTGATGAGTGTTCATACATCATAAACATCTAGATTTGGATCAAACATTAGACCTTTCTAGAACTTATTTTTGATCCCCTATTTGGTAGAACTATTCCCATCGCCATGTTGTGAACTCCTAAAAATCAGTTTTTCCACTTGATCTCTTGAGGGGGTAGTACGCCAACATTCCTTCATTTGTTGGGGAACAATGGGACATCAGTAAAATAAATAAAAAATAAAAAAATTGATCTTAGTAGTATTAGTTTTTTGAAGCAATGCAATGTGTACCTTGCTTCAAAGAGAGGAAAAATGTAGACACCTAAAAATTTCGAGTGTATTAGACATCCACATTTCACTTACAAGCACAATTTTCTCTCATAATTCACCTATTTCATCTATTTAATTAAATAAAGTTTAATTATTTAGTTAAATTCACTTTATTCTCCTATTAATTAAATAATTAAGCTTACTTGATTAATTCATCATAATTCATCATTTTCTCCCATTTGATTAAATAATTCCAAATTATTTAATTAAAATATCATAAATCCCACTTGATTAAATAATTCTTAATTGTTTAATTAAAGATCTTAATTCTTTCAACTTGCATAATTGAATGATTTTACTAATTTTTTAAATTTTTTAATTAACTAATTTTCCTCCAATCCTCCAAATTGCATAAAGAATATGCCCCATGGAATACTCCCTTTTAAAATTCAAATTCAAATTCCACTTGAATAATATCTCCAAGTTAATTCCATGGATTAAGGGATATTGTTTAGTCTCTCATGGATTAGGAGCCATTGATCTAATCCTTGATCCACATCACATGGATTATCAACCATTTGACTAATCCTTGATCCACACTCACTTTCTTAATATTTTCTCACCCATTGATTATCATTTTCAATCCTCACTATTGATCATAATTTCTAAAATCTATAAATACCAATCCTTTTCATATCAAATAATGCACAATTCTCATAGCAAACTTACTCTAGAATTCTTGTCTCAAATCTTGATCATTTTAGAGATAATCTTGTGAATCAACCGTCATCAACCAATCTTTTGTACCAATGGATAATGCATATAAAATGAGAAATCCACAATAGGATTGAGAGGTTTTCAATTTCAATTAGTTTAATAGCTTTGAATTATGCTCATTTCTTTAGATTTAAACACTTTTGAATGCTTTACAAATCAAATTTCATTTAGTATGGCTTTCATTTTGATCAATTTTTTTGTTTTGTTTTTTTGTTTTATTTGATTAATTGAGATAACCATACAAAATTTAGATATATATTTAGTCTTATCAATTAACTTGCATCATTAGGTACATTCACTAGCCCTAACCTACAACCTATCAAGTTTACTCTACCCATCACCTTAGAAAATGATTAGTCCATTTCATTAGGTCTTGTACTCTTTATATTAGTATCTATATATGGTCCTATCTAATTTAATGGATTTCATTTAAATACTATTTCCCATTCTTTAAATTTAAATTTTTTGCTTCATAGGTCAATTTCTTAAAATGTGTTATTTTTCTATCCCATTAACTTTCGTGTTGAAGGTCTCAAGTTGCATGTATATAGATTTTATTTATCTACATCATCCTAATGTTTCTAGTATCATCAATTCAAAATTATATTTTTTACCTTGTGTATGTACATATTAGTCATATTTATATATTAGTCTTGGTCTCAATCACATTAGTTATACCAACATTTGTATCTCTTTTCTATGATATTTCAATATTTTGCATTGTTAATGGGTCTTGATTTCTATTAGAAGGAATTCAATGGTATTTCATTTATCTATAATAGGCCTCTTAATATTATTTTTAGTATTGAAACCATTGAGTTCCAATTCCAATTGCAGAATGGGAACTTCTGTTTTAAGAAACTATTGGAGATTTACAACTAGCCTAGGTATTTAAATCCCATTGTTATCAGTATAGGAAAAGTGTAATTCAAATAATTGGTGAAGAAGTTCTCTATCCTTAGGATCACCGAGCCATATTCCCTTCTCAATTGGTTTATGTGTTTCTTTCTAATGCCTATGACTTGCTTCAATCTTTTCCTGACAATATACAATTGATAGCCTCAAAAGTGGTTAAGGATGTTTTTCTGCAAGAGTATAAGTTACTCAAAGGTGTTCAAGCATACAAATTTTGGAAAGGCCAAGGGAGATTTGGTGGAATTTTCCCTTAGTATTTTATACTAAATGGAAATGTTCATGTTTATATGCTTGATGCTATTAAAAACACCCTAGAGATGTGTAGTTTTTGTTATCTACAGTTGGCTCTTGAAAGACATAGGGTTGCAATTGGTGGGGATATTGCAGATGGAATTCAAAGGAGGACTAATTCCATCCTCAACTTTCTCAGCCATGTTCACCCCAAACAACCATTGTGAGGTAGCCACCTCCTCAAGAAGCTCAAACAATTTCGTTGGTGACAATCTCAAACCAAGAAAGTTCTTCTTCTCCTTTGCGTCAACAAGTGCTTCTGAATCTTAACATACTTATGCAATCAAATGACCAGGGCAATGAATGTTAGGAAAATGATGAAAATCAAGGAGAAAATGATATTATAAAAATGGAATAATAGGGGTTTGTTTTGTACAAGGTTGATGAAAGGAATTTTTTGTCCTGCTAAGTAGGGTTTCATCCCCATTTTGAGACATGATGTATACTATAATCTTCAGAAGTCTCAATGGTTTGTAATTTTGATAGACTACAATAGTTGTAAATCCATGATATGGATCTCTTCTACTATGATGAATTTGAAAATAATTTTGTATCTAATTGAGCTACAACAAGATCTTTTCTTCTTGGTACTTTCCTGTCAGTATGCTCTTTTGAACCAGGTTTTTGCAATATTCTATTTTATTATAATATAATATAATATAGTGGATTGCCACTTTTTCTATAAAATAAAATATTCTTTTTAGTACCATTGGGTTTTAGATGCAGAAAGAAAATTATGCAATTAATACATAATCCACATCTATAAAGGAAATAATACAAACATATGAAATTTCCAAGGATAAAACCATGGGTGGGGTCTCATTCTAGCAATCTAAACTCTCACATTTTTATCATAGCCTCAAATTACTTATGTTGAGTGATAAAATTGTTTCCAATAATGTTTTAGGTTTTCTATTAGATTAATGAGATATTATCTAGTGTCAAAGGATGGGGTAGTAGCTTCACATTTGGTAGTTTGGCTTCTATTAGAGATTATTTTTATGTGAGTTAGTGAATGTGATGGAATTATTGTAATGATAGCATGAAAGTGGTGTCATTCTTTTAAGTAATGGAAGTTGATTTAAAGTTAAAGGGACAACTAGTAGACAATTGAGTTGAGTAGTATTTAGAAGTGTGATGTGAGAGTATATCTCTATTCCTTTGGGTGATGGTTTGTATTAAGATTACTATAGGCATTTATTCTTGTTTTATTGGTATTCATTTATTTTACCAATGGGAGATGATTTTTTTGCTTTGTTGGGTGAATTATTAATAGAGCCATGTGTGATTGCTAGACCGATTGGTGGGTTCCTATTCTATTATGATGTTATTACACTAGTGAGGAAGTACTGTCTAGTGTGGTAGTGATTGATTTTTTCTTACATGGGTAGCTTGGAGGTATTTCTATAGTTTTCACTTGTTAAACATTTGGTAGCTATAATGGTGGCTATTTGAGGATAGTGACCTTTCACCTTTTATTACCCATTTGAGGATTGTGACCCTTAATCTAAGTTTAAAACTAGCAGATTAATCATCAATTAAATTTATTTTTTTATGTATTAGAGCATGACATAATTACCATACATTATTGATCACATATGGCTTTAACCATTGGGTTTTTTGTCTTTAATAATGTTCTAATTAGTAATATTATACTATTATCATTGGGAATAAAAATATATAATATGATCATGGTGAACATGTGGCCAACCCAACAAGAGTTTGCATAAGAGATTTCTAGTTTGGATGATCTTAAGAATCTTATGCAACTAGCTTATATGATACATAATTTTTTCATCAATTATTCATTTTGGGTGAAAGATCTTACAAAAAAATTGCTCCTAGGAAGTTTAATAAGATTTAAATTCCATAGACAATGTTATTTAAATTTTTTAGAATACTAATCAAATTACACTTTGTTCTATTTATCCATCAGATACTTCTAAATCACCCCTAACTCACATAGTGAAAAAAGAGCCCACTAATTCCTATCTATTAGAGGATAGGACCATAAAAATCTTTCAATTTTAGGAACAAAAAAGTGTAAATATAAATAAAATTGAGAAACACTAAACAATCAAGTGAGAAAAGAATAAGGTTAAGATAGGTTTTCATTCCATGCTTGAGAAACTATGGATCAAAAGTCTTATTTTATCACCATATCTTGAGGAGAGACATTTTGAATTATTTGACATGTTTGGTTTCACCTTTCTAATTCTAATTCATTGTATGTGCCTCAAACCCTATTATTAAGAAAGGTGTCCCATGTGTCTTATATTATGATGCATATTTATTTTTCCTTCTCCCTTCCTTTTTCTATGTTTTAATTTTTTTAATGTCCTAAATTTATTACTAGATGTGGTATTCACCCTTTTATTTTTATCACCATATTGTTAAGATTTTTAACCCATAACCATATTGCAACCAATATAAGTGTTTATACAACATTTATTTGATGTAATAAATTCCATCAAGAAACGCGTCTTTCCCATCCCACTCCCTTAGAATAATTTTTATCACATTTTTCAAATAATTGTTGGATGAATCTTTTTCTTAGTTAATGTGTTTATTTATAAAACTATAGATTCAATGTCTTGTTATTACAAATCTAGTATTTATTTTCTTTCAAAAATATTATTGCTAAAATTATTCAAAATGTTTATCACCTTCCCTAAGAAAAACCCCATTCCTCATTACTTACATTCCCAACTTATAAGCCAAATTTTAAACTATGGCCTCTAAAGGAATATATCCCTCTCCTTCCTATTTTTCATCTCTATCGACAAAGAAGAAAATAAGTAAAAAGGAGAACAAATTTCATTTGGGAGGATTTTCAGAGGAAACCTTAAAGTCCCTTTAGGCTAGACACTAGGAAAACAAAACTAGAAAAATATACCCCCTGGTGGTTAACCTAAGCTTGAAAAAGTTTTAAACCCAAAAATATCCTCAAAAACCTATAAGGTTTACATTTTACTTTTAACATAACAACAATAAAAATTCATTTAGTCCTCCTCTATGTAGCCCATTTCACTCTAAGTGCTTTTGGAATTCTAAACTAACTTAGCTTCTTTCTAAGTGAGTACATATTATTCTAGAGTCAGTTTAATTATTTGTGAATAAATTATAGTTTTGTAATGTGTTTTATCTTTTAGGTAGTAATGTTTATATTGGTGGTGCTCTTATGGGCATGCTTATATCGATTAAATTTCTTAAATATATGATAGTTATTTCATGTGATCTTGTGGTGGAATGTTGATAGTTTTCATTGTGCGTTAAATTTTTATTTAATTTGGTTTGATGTTTTACCATACTATAATTTGACTAATATCCATGTATCATTGATTCATGATATAAAATTTAATATCATGTCAATGAGATCTCTAAATATTTAAATATGGAAGAAGTGTGAATTACATAATACAAATAAAATGGAATAGTGAGACAACTTTGTGAAAGCAATATATTGAACTCCATAAATAAAGATGTATTATTATTTCCAATTGAATTAGATCATGAAGAATTTGGTGGAACCTTCAAAATTTCATGTTCCACTAATCTAATTTCTTTACTTGGGTGGTTTCTTGGTTTCGAAATGATACAAGGGTTTAGGGTTTTATGTTGTATGGGTTTGGTCTTGATTAGCATATTTTCCTTCATCTTGATCCTTGTTCTTTTGGTCTAATTTCCCATTGACCTATTGTGGTTGGTTCTTAGTCATTTAAAGACAACTTGAGTCTTTGATACCCATGTTTCGACTAGTCCCTTATGTCTATGGTTACTGTCTCACACCCATGTTGAAATATTTTCCCCACACTATTATTTGCCTATGGTTGTGTGGCCATTTATTCATCCATTGTCCTAAGTCCTTTTTGTAGGGTTGGATCTTATCTCTATCCACCTCATCATCCTAGTGATTGAAATATTTTCCCCACACTATTATTTTCCTATGGTTGTGTGGCCATTTATTCATCCATTGTCCTAAGTTTTTATTGTACAGTTGGATCTTATCTCTATCCACCTCATGGTCCTAGTGATTGAAATATTTTCCCCACACTATTATTTTCCTATGGTTGTGTGGCCATTTATTCATCCATTGTCCTAAGTCTTTATTGTAGGGTTGGATCTTATCTCTATCCACCTCATGGTCCTAGTGATTGGATCTTATCTCTATCTCTATACAACTTATGAGCTCATGCAATATTTTCCCACTTAATTTTATGTCTACTGATTGGAATTTTTCCCATCATGCATAGCCTTGTGACCTTTTCTTCTATGTATTGTTGATGTGCTTCACATCGTGGGTAGACATAAGGCCTCAAGTTATATATTAGAGATGCATGATATGAAGTATTCCCCTTGTATCACTAGTAACATTTGTATCACTAATTTCCTTAATGCTTTGAGTTTTGAATTAGTGATACATGAATAGCACTATAGTATTTTTCATTGATGGCTCATCAAACTTCGTGCATTGCTTCTTGTTCTCCATTTCCATAGTGGTGATGAGCAATGAGGTTTATGGTTCTAATGTTACATCGTTGATCCATATTTTCTCAAGTTGCCACTGAGAGAGATGCCCACATAACCATTCATCTTGCTGCTAAGGCACATGGTTGGATCCTATGACATCACTGAAATCTCCATGTTGTTGTGTATCAACCACCAAAATATTTATTAGCAATGAGCAATAGGTCTAAAGGGGAAGAGAGAGGAGGTATATTCTTAGTGGGTATTCTGATCCAAAGGTCGGGAATGTATCACACATGTTGAATACATCATGGATTGCATTTCTATGAGGAAAGAAAATGGAAATGAGTGATGGAATACTTAGTCTTTTCTTCCATTATTGGGCTCTAATGCATCACGGATTCATTTGCATAAGTGAGGCACCAAATAGTGGTGGGTGATGAAGAGGGTAACAACAATTTTAAAAGAACATGGATCATGGCCAATCACCAATGATGTTCTAAATAAAAGTTGATCAACAACTACAATGGAGTGTTGTGGGTGAATTTGAACTGTCCCCTGCTAGCCTATGGGGGACCCACCAACATTTCTCATCACTTAGTAGGAAGGTGAGAAATTGATGTGTGGACATATTCAAAGCTTGAAAAAATTGTGGAGCTTGTGGGGTGAGGTGGATGTGTTTCCACAAGGTGTAATTTGATTGGTCAGTAGTGGGGGTCCTCTATGATCAATTTTTTAGACATTTTTGACTCAAGTTGAGTCATTCATCAATCCATATCATTTATTGATCAATGGGTAGAGTTTTAGGTTTGAATTTGGGGCATGGAGCACGTGGAATGAATGTTGTTTCTCATAGAGGGATTATCTACAACAACCCATTGATGCATCTTGGAGGGTGGGGAAAATCTTCATCGACAAATACAAGTAGTTTTGTCCCACGTGAGTTTTCCCTCCTTGTATTGTAAATGTAATTACACTGGGGAATATGTTTTGTAGCGGTCAAATGAAGGTGTGAAATGTGTGCATTTTGGCCTGAGGCTTTTTTTGCTTCTTTATTTCTATAAGAAGGAATTTATAGCTAGTAATGTGGGTTCTAATTTCTGGGAAGGCTCTTAGCTTTAGGTTTTGGACATGAAAGAGGTTGTGTAATGTAATTGTTGAATGCTAAGGGTAAAGGTCCATATGTTGTAATTCCATATATTGTAATTCTCCTGCAATTTGAGTGTACAAATATAAATATACACTATTATGTAATTATCTCCATGTCTAGAATGTGATATCTTTTGAATTGAAATAACAAGGTTATTGAGGTTTTCAAAACACATTTTCTATTTGAGTTATCTATTTTTTTTGTTTCCATTCAAGGAGTGGTGTAAATGCTTGCAAATAGGTAATAGAGGTATTACTTTTTCAAAAAGATTACTAAGTATAATTTCATGACAAGATTACATAGACCTTTCTATCATAATGTGGTAGAAGTTTTTAGGTCATCAATATTATGTTATATTATTATGGTATTATGTGCCAAATATGTGACTTTGTAGCCTAAGGTAGGCAATGGTCTTGCACAGTTGTCTTTCCCCATCCTCAAAGACATTATTCATTTATATTTAACCTTTTAATACTTTAGTTTTATGGTTATTTTTTGTCTCAAATTCATTCCTATAATCAAATTAAAACAATGGGTGTATCGTTATTGATGCATCCAGACACACACTTGTTGCATTGTATGAATTTTATCTACTTTACACTATGTTGCATCATAGGTTAAATATCTACATTGAGTATCATGTGGGATCACCCTCCTAGGTTTTGAAAAGCCTGAAGTGCAAGGGAGAAAAGTGTAGAATCCATCTCTCATTTTTTGGGAACTAACCTTGAAGTTATTAAGCATAAGGATTCACTATCCTTTAGAGTATTTTCAAGGTTTAGCTGAAAAAAACTAACAAATTGATGACTCCACTGAGGAAATTAGAGGATTATCCATTTGGAAAGAGTCAAAGTATTTGATGAATTTGAACATCTGGTTTAGATTTTGAAAATTTCAGACCTAGAAGAGGTTTTTTTATGAGAGATTTAAAAGAATTTATGTGTGACTCTATTCTTGGAGAAGGCCTAGAATGAAACTAAGCTTTCAAAATGCTTCATATTGCTTGAAGCTCAATCCTCTATAAAGAGAGGTGGTGAATCTATGAAAAGAGCCTCATGAAGATGTGAAGGAAGTTTTAGATCTATAAAGATTTCGAGTTAGGGAGAAGAATTTGCAGCAATTGCAATATATACATGTATTTTCTAGTTTTCAATAAGGATAAGTCTATGTATGAAAACTATGTTTAAAAGTCCTAGAATTTTTTTGTTTCCTTATTTAGTGAGTGTTTGAACTAAGAGTAAGGGAGTCGAGAAAGTTGAGAGTTAATAGTTGTAAGTAGGAAAGGAATGAATCACATAAATATTTTTACAATGATTGTCATTATGACTTTATTTCTATATTTTAAAATCCTACAATGCAACAACAACCATAGTTCTAGCTATGTCCTCATATAATGCCTTTCTCTGTGGAAAGATATAGACCATTAAATTTTAATGGTATTCAAGGCTTCCCAAACCCTATTGCTAATGAAGTTAGGGAACACTTGCCAAAGTTTAAAGGGAAGATATCAAAATCAACATCTCAACATTTACAAGAATTTTCAAATTTGATAGGAGATTATGAAATAAGCCATGAAGATTTTGTCATGAATTTCTTGTTATATGTTGTTGATATGTGGTTGTCATTGATGTCAACACTATTAACATTAATATATTTAAGGTTGTATATGTCTAGGATATTGAGAAAATTGTAATAAAAGAAGTTGCAAGTTGTTAGTGATGTAGTGAAGCCACCATGTCATTGGCTAGCTCAGTCTATTGATTATAAGAGGTTGTGGATCAAAGGGTTTGTTGATGAGTATATATAGTCTGTCCACATGAATTTTTAGAGGTTCGCATGAAGATTTGATTAAGTTATGAGTATCTATGTTATGACAGTTGCTCTATTGCTTTAGTTGGTGTTCCTGAAAGAAGATGATGTGATTCTAGTAATTTGATTTGTTTTGGATGCTTCTATGGTGATTCATGATGCTTGTGGATGTTTCTAGATCATGCTCTATCTATGTTATTGGTCCACATTGATCGTTGTGTTCACAATTAGTGATTTTCTTCTGGGAGTTCATATTTTTCATGATCACATCTGATAGGGTGATTGTAGCATGTTGTGGATCTTCGAGGAAAAATTGTTGAAGGTGTTTCATATTTGAGAATGTTGTTTTGGGTACTTACTATTTTTTGGAAAATGGTGTTTTGTTCGCAGTGAAAATTGTTTATTAATTTGGGTTGACAATTTGTACACATTTTATATTTTGATGAGCTGACATGAAGTGGATGTTATCCCAAGTTGCGGATATATATGATTAATTTCTTGTATGATGTAAGTGGGTGTGTGTTGATGTACGAAGTGAAAATAATGTTATAATATTTCAAAGGTAGAAGTAAAGTGAAAAAAGGAGAGAGCAAATGAAAGTGTTATTTACTTAACCAGAACTATAATCAAGCATTAGCATATGCTATTTTCTTAGTTCAAAATCTTGCGGATGTAATATGAATATGTTTGTAAGACAGTGAATCTTCCTTTGGGTAGTAATCCTTTTTGTATTTGTGTAGTGATCTCTAGGCAGTGTGCCTGAATGCATGTGCATTCCCCATTTATTATTGTTATAATTTTAATAGGGTATAATCTTGTGGACTAACCTCCACCTTGTTTTTTCCCCTAATAGGGTTTCCACATAAAAAATCTTGGTGTTATGTGTATTTATGATGTGGTGATGGTTAATGCTTTCATGTTTAATAATCAAATTTGACAATAATTTTAATTTGTATAAATTTTGAACAACTAATTCGCCCCCCCTCTTAGTTTCCTACCCTTGTGTTTCCAACATTTGGTATCAGAGCAGGTTCCTCAAAAGGATTTTAATAGCTTGAGGTGATTTGGGATGGTGACATATAAGAAGGATATTCTGAGATTTGATGGAAAAAATTATTCTCTATGGAAGACTCAAATGGAATGTCATCTAAGATGCATTGGTGAACTGTACTGGAAAATTAAAAAGAATAGGTATGTTATCCCACAGAATGGTCCATCTACTCCTGATGAGATTAAAGAAGTTGAGTACAATATTAGGGCTAAGGAAGCATTGTTGAGTGCTCTAACTAATTATGAGATGACAAATGTAATGGAGTTGTAGACTGCTTATGAGATATGGAAAAAGTTGGAAACCTTCTATGAAGGTGATACCCATGTGAAGATTGCTAAGCTACAAATCCTAAAAGGGAAATATGAAACAATGGGTGAAGATGAAACATCACTTCCTTTATGTAGAGAGTGAATGAGCTTGTGTACAGTATCAGATGTGCTGGTGGAACACTAGAAGAATCATAAATTGTTACTAAATTTCTCAGATCCTTTCCTGTTGCATACAAAACCAAAGCTGTTGCTATTGAGGAGATCCAAAATGTGAAAAATGTAACCAGAGACATGTTGATTGGTAAGCTTGTTTCTTTTGAGTTAAGTGAGTTTGGTGAACCTCTTCATAAGATAGAATCTGCATTCAAAGCTAGCATCTCTAGAAAAGATAAGAAGAGATACTATATGGGAGAAAGTTCTTCTAGAAAAATGTTCAAGTATGAGCAAGAAATGAAGGAGATTGAAGAAGAAGAGAGAAAACTAGATGAGCTTAAAGAACTTATTGTCAAGAGGGTACCCAAAGGAGAAGGTAAGTATAAATTAAAATTTCCTCTTAAATGTTTTTCTTGCAATAAGATAGGTCATTTTTCCTTAAGGTGTCTAGAAAGAGTTCCTAAGCAAAGACCTAACAAGCCTAGATTCAAAAGAAAGTGTTATTATGTTGCTGATGAAGGTGTGACAAATGATGAATATGATAAAGGGAATTTAAGTGATGATGAATCAATATTTATTGCTATCAAGGAAGATGATCTAGTGCCTACTAAATTTGATAGTTGCAAAAATGTGGAGAAAGCTCTTGCAGCCATAGTTGAAGAAAAAGATGAATGGGTGATTGATAGTGGATGCTCACATCACATGACATGTGATAAAAGTAAATTTGTGAGCTTGGAAAAGTATGATGGTGGTATTGTAAGATTTGGTGATGACAAAGCTGGTGTAATCCGTGGTAGAGGATCTATTTCTCTTGATGGTAAGAATAATATTGATGATGTTCTATATGTGGAAGGATTGAAGCATAATCTCTAAAGTGTTGGACAAATGGTTGACAAATTATACAATATTCAATTCAAGGATGGAAAGTGTAGAATATTGGGGAGTTCTAGACATGTGATTGCATTAGGTACACAAACAAAAGGTAATATATTTCACCTAAGTGTTGCTAGTAAAAGTTGTCTAATTGCTCAAGTTGATGAAACTTGGTTGTGGCATAGGAGATTGTGTCATGTAAACTTTGACAACATTATCAAGATCAGTTCTACTTAGGAAATGAGAGATCTTCCTAAGTTGATAAAGCCTACTAATACTATATGCAAGGAATTTCAGCTAGGGAAGAAAACTAGTGTTTCATTTAGGAGCAAACAACATTGTTCAAATGAAGTGTTGTAGCTTGTGCATACTGACTTGTGTGGTCCTTCTAGTGTCAGAAGTTTACAAGGAGACAGGCATTTCATGTTACTTATTGATGATTACTCTAGAATGATATGGGTTACTTTCTTAAGGGAAAAATCTAAAGCTCTAGTGAAATTCAAGATTTTCAAGGCTATGGTTGAGATAGAGATAGGTCTGAAAATTAAATTTTTTAGATCATATAGAGGTGGTGAGTTCACTTCTAGTGGGTTTAATTATTTTTGTGAAGAGAATGGGACAAAGAGACAATTATCTAGCTAGCGGACCCCTCAACAAAATGGAGTTGTGGAAAGGAAGAATATGAAAATTCAAGCAGTTGTTAGGACTATGATGTTGGAAGGAAATGTTCCTCATATCTAGTGGAGAGAAGCTACGAGTACTATTGTTTACACTCTCAACTGGGTAAATGTCAAAGGTGATACCAGTAAGACTCCTTTTGAGTTATAGTTTTGTCATAAGCCTAATGTTAGATACTTCAAAATCTTTGGGAGAAAATGCTATATCAAAAGAGATGAAGATATAGGAAAGTTTGATGCTAGAAGTGATGAAGGAATCTTTCTTGGTTATTCTACTAAAAGTAAAGCCTACCGGTGCTACAATAAGAGATTGAGGAAAGTAAATTAAAGTGATAATGTCAAGGTTGATGAAGACATAGTTAGACCATCCAAAACTTATGGATAAGATTCAAATGATTAGAATGAAAATTTAGATAAAGGAAAGAAAGCTCAAAATCCAAATCAAGTTCAGATCATTTTGATAAAATCAAGAAAATTAAGAGGGAGAAACTAGTGAATTTGCAGAAGTGAGATCACAAGATCCTGAAGTTCAATAAAATCCTAAGATTTCAAGGTATGCAAGACTAAATTACTCTGAAGATCAGAATATAGGTGATAAGAACAAAGGTGTTTAGACTAGGAGAGGAATTGCAGAAGAATCCTATTTAATTTCAAAGACTGAGCCTAATGATGTCAATGAAGCATGCAAATATGAACATTGGGTGGAAGCAATGAAAGAAGAACTACTACAAATTGAGAAGAATGACACATGGATTCTTGTTCCTAGACCTAAGGAAAAAAATGTAATTGGAACTAAGTGGGTCTTTCAGAATAAACTGAATGAGGAAGGTGAAGTTGTTAGAAACAAAGCAAGACTAGTGTGTAAAGGATATTCTCAGATGGAAGGAATTGACTTTGAAGAAAATTTTGCCCCTATTGCTAGGACTAAAGCTGTGAGACTATTTCTTTCTTATGCTTCTTACAAAAACTTCAAGGTTTATCAGATGGATTTCAAGTCAACATTTCTAAATGGTGAACTAGAAGAAGTGTATATTGAGCAACCTAATGGATTTCAATTGACTAATCATGGAGATATGGTTTTCTAGATAAAGAAATAATTGTATGGACTTAAGAAAGCCTCGAGAGAAGTATTCCAAATTGGAAAAATATTTTTTGAAGCTTGGATTTAATAAAGGTATTGCTGATAGTAATTTGTATTTCAAGATTGATCAAGATAAATAGTTGATTGCTGAATTCTTTGTTGATGATATCATTTTTGGAGGAGATGATAATTTGTGCATGAAGTTTACTTATGAGATGTAGAGTGAGTTTGATATGTCAATGATTGGAGAGATGAAATTATTTTTTGGATTGCAAATTACTCAGCTAGATAAAGGGATCTTTATATCTTAGTCTAAGTATGTGAAAGAATTGCTAAAGAAGTTTGGTATGGAAAATTCAAAGCTAGTTGGCACACCTATGGTGATAGGATATAAGTTGAAACAAGATTATGATTCTCCTAAAGAAAATTAGACTATATATAGACCTATGATTAGAGGATTGCTATATTTGACTCAAACTAGACCTGATATCATGAATGCTATATGCATTGTTGCAAGATTTCAAGTTGATCCTAAGGAATCTCATGTGAAAGCTGTGAAGAGGATTTTCAAATACTTGAAGGGGACAGTTTATTTTGGCCTATGGTATCCTAAAGATGATGAACTTAATTTAAGTGCATTTACTGATCTTTATTGGGAAGGAGATGTGAATGAAAGAAAAATTACTAGTGGTGGTGCATTTTTCTTGGGAAAGAAGTTGATTTCATGGTTAAGTAAGAAGCATAATTCCATTTCTTTATCTACTATAGAGGCATAATACATTGTTGTTGCTAACAATTATACTCAAGTATTGTGGATGAAGTAGATGTTGAAAGATATCAAAGTTGTTTATGATGAACCAATTTCTATATTCTATGATAATTCAAGTAAAATTAACATCTCTAAGAATCCAGTGCTACATTCAAAAACTAAGCATATATCTATCAAGTTTCACTTTTTGAGAGAGAAGGTGAGTGAAAAGGAAGTCAGACTAGAGAATGTTCCTACTAAGGAATATATTGTAGATATATTTTCCAAGTCATTTCCTAAGGATACTTTTGAGTATCTCATAGGGAAGATAGGGGTGATTGCCCCTCCTAATCAGAACTAAGATGAATTGACTTGCATCAATCCATGTATTTCATAGTCATATCTTGATCCAGATTGATGTTGTGGTGGTTGCTACTTAGGGAGAGTAGTTAGATGTTCAAAAAAGTGGTTCAGAGTTTTTGTGGAGAAAGATAATTTGTATCTTGTCATTGATGTCAAAGTGGGAGAAGATTCATGTGAAAAACTATGAAAGAGCTAAGGAGAAAAGAGTCAATCTAAGGGGGAGAAAGTGCTAAGAGACAATTGCCTTGATGGTTTTTTTCAAATAATGTGTTTCCATCAATGCCAATGGGGGATATTGTTGGATTTTTCTAATATGTGGTTGTCATTGATTTCAACACTATTATCATTAATGTCTTTAAGGCTATATATGTCAAGGATATTGAGAAAGTTGTAATAAAATAATTTACAGGTTGGTAGTGATGCAGTGAATCCACCATGCTACTAGATAGCTCAGTATATTGATGATAAGAGGTTGTGGATCAAAGGGTTTGTTGACAAGTATATCTAGTCTATCCACATGAAGTTTCAGAGGTTTGCATGAAGATTTGATTAAGTTATGAGTATTTGTGTTATGATAGTTGCTTTGCTACTTTAGTTGGTGTTCATGAAAGAAGATGATGTGATTCTAGTAATTTGAGTTGTTACAGATGCTTCTGTATTGATTCTCGATGCTTGTGGATGTTTCTATATTGTTCTCTATCTGTGTTGCTGGTCCACATTGATCGTTTTGCTCGCAATTTTTGATTTTCTCCTAGGAGTTCATGTTTTCCATGATCATGACTGATAGGGTGATTGTAGAGTGTTGTGGATCTTCGAGGAAAAATTGTTGAAGGTGTTTCATATTTGAGAATGTTGTTTTGGGTCCTTACTATGTTTTTTCCAATGGTGTTTGGTTTTCATTGAAAATTGTTTATTAATTCGGGTTGACAATTTGTACACATTTTATGTTTTGATGAGCTGACATGAAGTGGATGTTATCTCGAGTTACATATATATATGATCGATTTCTTGTGTGATGCAAGTGGGTGTGTGCCAATGTGTGAAGTGTGAATAATGTTATAAAATTTCAAAGGAAGAAGTAAAGTGAAAAAAGGAGAGAGTAGATGAAAGTGTTATGTGCTTAACCGAAATTGTAATAAGGAATTAGTAGATGTTATTTTCTCAGTTCAAAATATTGTGGATATAATTTGAATATGTTTGTAAGATAGCGAGTCTTCCTTTGGGTAGTAATCCTTTCTGTATTTGAGTAGTGTGAGCTCTAGGAAGTGTGCCTGAATGCATGTACATTCCCCATTTATTATTGTTATACTTTTAATAGGGTATAATCTTGTGGACTAACCTCCACCATGGTTTTTCCCCTAACAAGGTTTCCACATAAAAAATATTGGTTTTATGTGTATTTTTGATGTGGTGATGGTTTATGCTTTCATGTTTAATAATTATATTTGAGAATAAGTTTAATTTGTATAAATTTTTGACAACTGATTCACCCCCCCTCTTAGTTGTCTTCCCTTGTGTTGCCAATAGTTCTTTGTTCAATCTCTAAAGGAAGAAGCTAGAGATTGGTTTTCATATTTTCTAGTATGCTCTATATCTTCATGAAATTATTTTATGGCAACATTCATTGAATAGTTTGGTGAGGGAATTGATCCAAGTTTAGTGAGACAAAAATTTATGAACATCCATAAAGAAGAAGATGAGTTGGTTCCTACCTTCAATCTCATATTTGCAAAGGAAATAAGGGATATTCTAGAAAATATAAGACCAAATGATGCATTGTGCTTGTTTGTTTACCTTGGTGCATTTGATGAAGAAATAATCTATCTGATAAGAGATAAAGATCCTACAATGCTTCATCATGCATATAGAATACCATGGATGTTGAAAAGAACTAAACCTATTCAATAATGAAGGGATACATGGCTACAAGTGTTGGTTATCCTAGCACACCTAATGCAAATTGAATTCATGGATTAGACAATATAAGTAATTGTCAAGATGATAGTTCTTCTACTATTTTTATTTTTCAATCATTACAACACATAAATCATAGTGAACTCCAAGTTGAACATCAACAAGGTTTAAGCAATGTTGATAAGATGTCTTTTGTTCAAGAATTGTATGATATTAAGAGACACAAGGGAGAAGCACCATATGATTTGTTTGCAATTTTTTTGGATGCTTTGTTGAAAGTTCCCAAATATTTTAGACTCAAGGATTCAACATGAATCAATTTATTTTGTGAATTCTATGATTCAGGGTTGAGTACCTTTCCAAAAGAATTGAAGCCTCATAGTTTTTATCAAATACTTGATTAGATAAAAGATCGTTGAAGTATCCCAATGTGATTATACCAGACGTGTGGTATCTCAAAATGCTAGTAGTGTTTGTCCTATTGAGAAAAAATAGAACCCAATGCACACAACTAAAAAAGGTATATCAGAAAATGAACATCCATCTTGTTGTATGGATGAGGATAACTATTGTAATTAACTCACAAGCAACATATATGCAGATCCATATATCAGTGATGAAGATAAAGATACACTTGCAAGTGGTAAAGAGATCTCATTGGAAATTAGTGGATTGAAGATAAAATTTTATGCATTCATTCTAAAATATTCTAAGCATAGTTTATGCAGTGATAAATTTTCTTGTAATGAGGATCATAATGGAAAAAAACTTGATTGTTCTTCTAAGGATTATGAATGCTCCTATGAAGATGATCTAGAGGTGTTTTCTTCACTTGAAGGATGCAATGATATGTGTGTGTGGGAAATGTTAGTATCAAAGTAAGATAACAAAAACACACCAATGAAACATTAAACTATAGAAAGCAAGATAAATTGAAATCCAAGAATTCAAACAAAGCTTCTTCAGAACCATTCCATTGTCCTCTATCTCTAGTGATTTGCTTGAAGTTTCTTTCTCTCAGATTGTGTAAGCAAATCTTCTCATAATGGAAATCTATAGAACGAGTATGAAAAGGGACAGTACTTCTCTATCCTATATTCTGGTGGAGTGAAATGTGATATGCGGATATGCACAGGGGCTGTAGATTATGCACAGGGGCTGTGGATTATGAATGCTATTGAAACTATGATATGAGGATGATACGCCATGATATGGATTGCTGATATGATAAGCTATGCTATGCTATGATTCTAAAGGCTATGCATGCAAAAAGGTTGATTGACTATAGTTTTCCCGTACAAAAGCTTCTATGTTTTCAAAGACCCGGTAGTCCTTTTTATAGCTCTTCGCAGGCAAGAGCCTAGCTGGCAAAGATCAATGGATGTGAAATTGTCTAGAAATTTTGAATGGTGAGAGATGGAGAGGTTGAGAGGAAGATGGAAGATGAAGAATGGAGGTTTGTCTTCAACCCACGGGAACAAGCTTGCTCAAAAACAACGAAATTAATTTTTTTTTTTGAAGTTTATTAACTGTTGTTGGAGATAATCCAATATTAAATAAATAAATTTATTTAATTTTATGTGAATTTGAGAATTTAAAAGATTTTCAAAATATTTGATGTGGATGGACATTAGAAGATTTAATTAAATATTTTGAATATATTTAATTGTGGATAGACTTTAGAAAAATTAATCAAATATTTGGAATATTTAATTGTGAATGGAATTTTAGAGGATTTTAGAATAGAAGAATACTTAATCTTTATTTGAATAAAATATTCAAGCCAAGATTATGTGATAATTAATATAAATAAATTGTAATGTTTATTTAATTAATTAAGAAATGGATAAGAAAAGTGATTAAATAAACTTATTTATTTAATCGAAATGAAAGAATGAATAATATAAATAAATTATTTAGATTTATTTATACGCAGATTGAATTTAGAGATTTAATTCAATATTAAAAATATTTAATTAATTACCAGACTATTGTGATGTGACCATTTTTAGATGTATACATTTTGCCCCTCTTTGAAGTGATGTGTTTTACGCATTGCTTCAAAGAATTTTGAAATTTTCCCCAGATTCTAATTGTCGAATGTTGATAGGTATATGCCCCTACGAATGATGAATCGACAAGATTTTGATTTTTGTGAAATTTTTTGAATTTCTTTTTTTGATTTTTATGATGTTGATTCATCGTTCGAAAATGATGATGTGTTAAAAGATGTGAGATGAAAAATTGATGATCAAAATTGCCCCTATAATGATAAAATGTGATAAAATGCCCCAATTTTTCCTTTAAATAGGTTAAAAATGTCATTTTCCCATTTTAACTAGTAAAAATTGTAACTTTTGAGCTCTAGAGTGAAAAAGATGGCACTTCCTATTCACCAGCATCATTTTGAGCACATTTGATGACATCAGCGGCCGGCGCACTATGGATCCACGATATGTACCCCGTTAAACTTTCATTGTTTAAAAATTTTCTGCTTAGGGCACATTTTCCAACCTTTTTGTACCTTTATGCATTATTTTAGTGCCCATCAGTCTTTTTGTAGCGCCCATTAAGTTTTTCATAGCACTTTTTATTCTATAGCACCCTTAACAATTTTTGTAGCACTATTTATATTTATTGTAGCACTCTTAATCCCTTAGCACCTATGATGAGTTTTGTAGCGCCCGTTAGGAGTTTTGTAGTGCCCATGATTCCTTCGTGCCTATGATGAATTTTGCAACACCCATTAGGAGTTTTGTAGCGCCCATGATTTGATTATGTTTTGTATGATAAATTTGTTCCCAAAGTTGTTGAAAAACAAATAATAATTGATAAATTTTCTTTCAAGTTAATGAAAAACAAATAGTTGTTGATAAGTTTGCTTCTAAGGTTGTTAAATACAAACAAGATTTTGATAAATGTGCTTTCCATGATGATGAAAAACAAATTGTTTGATGATAAGTTTGTTTCTAAAGTTGTTAAAAACAAACAATATTTTGATAAATGTGTTTTCCATGATGATGAAAAACAAATTGTTTGATGATAAGTTTTTTTCTAAAGTTGTTAAAAAAAAAAAGGATTTTAATAAATGTGCATTCAGATTTGATTGATGTGTCATGTTGAATTAATAGTGATGTTATTTTGATGTGATGATTCTTCCTATTCAAGAGGAGAGATTGGGTGTTTTACAGTTACGAGAGACATTCCCGAAAACTTGGAGATTGATTCTGCAGCTTGTACAGGCGGATAGAGATGTTATCGAGGCATGCAGACTAACCTCGTTACTTGAGATGCCTAAGGTGCGTCTCAACAAAGGTTTATTGACAAAACTTGCAGAGAGGTGACATAGTGATACGAACACCTTTCATTTGCCGATAGGAGAGATTATCGTGACTCTAGAGGATGTATATCACATTCTGAGGATTCCAGTGATGGGCGAGATAGTGAGATTTGAAGGCCGAGAGGTGGGAGGTACCGATGCTTTGAGACAGATATTTAGAGATGATTAGATTGTAGGATATTATATCTCATAAACAGAGATGACAGATTCATATGAACTCTTACCTTCCATTCTTGCAGGCTTCATTGGAGGTGTTTTGTGCCCCGACCATAGGTCGAAGGGCTTTGCAGTCGGGTGGGGTCATGTACTTGAGAGGATGGTGATGTAGGGTACATGATATGCATGGGGATCATGTATTTTTGCACATTTATATGATGAGCTACATCACATTGTGTACGGCGGAGGTCGTAGTTTTGCTATTGGTTGTTCACTACTATAGATATGGCCATGGGAGCATTTTGTCATTATGTGACCATTGACTCAAGGACGATGACCTGTCAGTCCACCATATAGATTCAGATATACAGGTGTTATTGCTCAGTTGAGGCTAGGAAAACTAGATCATTGGAAGCATCTCTTGGATGATCTTGATACAATATGCTAGCGACCATATGTAGATTGTGAAGCATGGCTAGAGGATGCTAGGGAGATGCCCTATGTTTTTACCACTAGATATATGATTGGTCATACTCCTGGGATCATTGAGAGGTTTCTTCTTGGTTGAGTGTATCAGTAGTATGGTCAGCCTCAGGGTATGTCATAGGATTCATCTATTTATGCACGTCAACAGCAGGAGGTTACAGTATGGGGTCCACAGATTTCCTATGATGCAACAGTGGCAGAGTTTAGTAGTTTGGGAGCACAAATGTGGGAGTATAGAGCTAATATTCTTGATGGGGGGATGACCAAAAAGTATGGTCAATATGTGTTAGAGCATCTTGTGCCACGATTGTTTTATCATAATGAGCCTATCCTAGTTGCAGAGTAGAGACCACAAATAGGACATAGGCGACAACAAGAGGCAACTTTAGAGAGTGATGACTCTGAGGAGGATGATGATGAGTTAGATGGGGATGGACATAGTAGTGATGAGGAGAGTGGGAGTGATAGTAGTGGAGGAGGTGGTAGAGGTGGCAGGAGTAGCGGCAGAGGTGGTGGTAGAGGTCGTGGAAGAGGTGGTAGGAGAGGTGGACCACATATGAGACATTCAGATCCATCATCTTTAGTTGATCTAGTGGTGTCGAGTCAGATAGCTACTTTGTAGAGTAGAGTGAAGAGCTTATAGGATCAGTTAGCACAGGCACATGCCTTGGTCACACAACTATAGGGACAGTTGACTACAGTGACGACCGAGAGAGATACAGCTAGATGGTAGGGTGAGGAGGCCATGGCCCTAGTTGATAGTCTACAGAGAGTAGCAAGAGGTGGCACGGTGAGAGAGTTGACTAGAGCCATTTGGGAGGAAAATTTCTATAGGATCAGATATCTTGATGTGGTGCCACCCAAGTAGTGGAAAATTTATACTGAGTCTCGGTCTACACATAGTCGCTCTCGGACTACCAGCAAGGGTGTATCACAGCCATTACCTCCAGGAGGTCCATTAGGGGTAGGTGGAGTAGGTCTATCAAGTATAGGTGGGATAGGTCCCAGACCAGCACCATTAGAGGATAGCACTTCGTAGTGCTTTTTGCATGATGTCATTGATATTCTGTTGAGACATTTGTATACATACTAATATGATCCCATTTTTGATGATGTATATCATTTGACACCTTTGTACATTTTGACATTCATTTTTGAGATATATGATATGCAGCGAGGATTCCTTATGTGATGAATGCATCTATTTTCTATATGCATGATGTTTTATGTGATGATTTCACGATGTTATGCTCATGATGTATATGTATGCATGATTTTTTATTTTTTTTTGTTTTTTTGAGATATGAAAATGAAAGTGCAATGCTATGATATAATTGAAACCTATTGATGAATGATTTTATGAATATGAATATGAGATGATGGATGGTACAATTTATGAATTCCTATGAATGCTTTGATTATGACATATGCTTTTTTTTATGATTTTCTGATGCAAATATGTATGAAAAATGTATGTGATGATGTTTTTGTGAATGTCAAAATGTACTCAGTCATTTTATTCAAAATATATGAAACATTTGATACTTTTCCAGCTTTTGGGAAAATCTATAAATGCAAAATACAGATTCTAAAAGGAATGTAATCTACACTAACCATGCAGGGTATCTTGTACAAGATTGTCATTCTGAGAGCTTATTTGTGCTTTTTGTGTCATCATAGAGCTTTGAAATGTTGAAAGTTAATACAAGCATCAAAGGGTATGTTAGCACCAGTGATGACCTGAGTATTGCTTTCATGATTTTTAATATAGCAAGTTAATACAAGCATCTCGGTATAATTGAACTGAGATGACCTGAGTATTGCTTGCATAAACATACAAGAGTTAACCGGTTTCCCATGCAAATTCTAAAATGTCATCAATGATGCTTAGTAGAGCATGTCTCATGACCAATTTGCATAGTACTAATGATTTCCTTGCAAACAATAGACAAAGAAAAACCATACTCCTTCCTTGCTTTTATAGTTCAGTACATCATCGAATTGCTCCAAAGGTATGATAGAAAATCAACCAACTATTCAAATCTTGCCTAAAGTATTTCAAACATTATTCAGATTAAGATCATCCAACTTGACTATCATCATTGATGTTTGTGTTTTGATTAACTTTGTTTGGACCATGTTGTTTGATGTCATTGCAATTGAGTGATCATTTTGGTGTTGTGGTTGATGCGTCAATGTGTATTGCGTCTTGTCAAACCATTATTCTTTTGTCTGTTTGTGATGTTCTAAAATCTTGTTGCCCCTCTCTTGTGTAGTCTGTGTTTCTTCCCCTAGTGTAAACACAACCTAAATATGATTGATATGTACAAATTTCATCAAGCCATGATGAAACATAAAGATTCTTGTTGCATGATATGGATATGATAGATATGTACAAATGATAAATATGGATAGATGATTTCATAATGCAAGACATAAGCCAATCAATAGAGGAGCCTATTTTAATCACAAGTAGTGCCTATTTGCCAGGTTTTCACCACTTGTTTTTATTGCACTTTTTCAAGACTTTTTCTGATTTCTTTGTATTTTTTCAGGACTTTTTCTGATTTATTTTTCGTATTTTTTTAGACATAGAACTTCTTCAAATGAATGTTGTTGATGGGTTCTTCAAACAAGTCCCCTTTTGACGTAGATAACTAATAGGCTCTAGATAGAACCGTATGCTGCAATGATGACAAATGGACCAAGCCAATTTGGTTCAAATTTTCCTTTCTTTTATCTATCTTGCTGATTGTGTGGATTTTCTTTCAAGACTAAGTCACCTACTTGAAATTTATGTGGTTTAACTCTATGATTGTAGCTACGGGTCATAACTTGTTGATAACCCTTCAAATGATCAGCTACATGTTGACATCTTTCATCTAACAATTCAAGCTCTTGTAGATGAAATACTCGGTAGTCTTCATCATTTATCAACCCTTTGAGTGAGACCCTAAGCGAAGGTATTTCAAATTCTAATGGTAAGATCACTTCTGCTCCATATACCAAGGTGTACGGGGTAGCTCCTGTTGGTGTGCGAATGCTGGTTTTGTATGCCCACAAAGCTTGATTTAACCGGACATGCCAATCATGACCGACATCATTTACAGTTTTCTTCAAAATTTTCAAGATTGTTTTGTTTGAAGCTTCCGCTTGACCATTTCCTTGTGGATAGTAAGGTGTAGAGAACTTGTGTTGGATGTGAAATCTTTCACAGAGTTCATCAACATCCTGATTCTTGAAAGGCCTCCCATTATTAGTGATGATAGAATTAGGAATTCCATATCGGCAGATAATGTAATTCAAAATAAATGCAGAGATCTGTTTACTGGTTACGGTTGTCAAAGGAACAACTTCAATCCATTTTGTAAAATATTATGTAGTTGTGATGATGAATTTATGCCCATTGGATGATGAAGGATAAATTTTTCCAACAAGATCTAGTCCCCACTAAGAAAAAGGCCATGTCAGAGTGAAAGGCTACAGTTCCTATGCAGGTGCATGAATAAGATTCCCATGGATTTGACATTTAGAACATTTCTTGACAAACTCAAAAGATTCTCTCTCCATGGTAGGCCAATAATATCCCATTCTAACAATTTTCTTGGCTAAGGTTAAACTGCTTGAATGAGTTCCGCAAATACCACCATGAACCTCTTGTAAGGCTTTTTCAGATTCGTCACATTCAAGACATCAAAGGAGCATACCATCAAGACCGCATCTGTAAAGGATATCGGCGATCAAGGTATAACAGGATGATTGGCGTATGAAATTCCTTTTTTGGTTTCGGGATAAGTCTGGAGGTAAGATGTTATCTTTGAAGTAGGTATAAGTCTTGCCATATAAAGGTGAATCAGAACCAGTTAAATGGCATATGACTTGGGTCTCAGGATTATCATAGGTGGGAGAAAATAATTGTTCCACCAAGAATTCATATTGTTTTTTATTTTCTGATAATTGTAATATGGAAGCAATTGTAGCCATTGCATCTACAACTTTATTATCAATCCTTGGGATTTGTGGAAACTTGATTTCCACAAAATACATTTTATAATCGTCCACCATGTTTTTGTAAGGTAGCAACTTATCATCTTTAGTCTGATAATCATCATTGATTTGATTAATGACAAGTTGTGAATCACCATAGAATTGCAGCTCTGTAATCTGCCAGTCCAATGCTATCTTCATTCGTGTCAGCAATACTTCATATTCAACTATGTTATTTGTGCAAGGAAACATCAACCGATATGATTTTGGAATGGTATGTCCTTTAGGTGTATCAAAAAGAATCCTGGCCCCTGAGCCATGTTGCGTGTAGGATCCATCAAAGTATAATGTCCATGATTTTTTAATTGTTGTTGTGAATACATCTGCATCAGGAAATTCAATGTGCATTGGGTTTTCTTCTTGTAAAGGTGCTTCGGTTAACTGATCTGTGATTACCTGTCCTTTTATAGCTCTTTGATCTACATAGTGAATGTCAAACTCACTTAAGATCATTACCCATTTTGCAAGTCTTCCTATTAAGGCAGCTTTTCTTAAGAGATATTTTAGTGGATCGATTTTGGTTATTAGATTAAATGTATGAGCCAATATATAGTGTCACAACTTTTGAGAAGCAAACACTACTGCTAGGAAAGCTTTTTCAATGAAAGTGTAGTTTAGTTCATGACTTGTTAAAGTCCCGCTGATATAGTATATGGCCCTTTCTTTTCCTGTAGAATCCTCTTGTGCTAGTAACGCTCCCAAAGATACTTTTGTTGCTGAAATATAAAGTATGAGTGGTTTTCCTAGAACTGGTGGAATTAGAACTAGTGGATTCATGAGATATTGCTTGATCTGATTGAATGCTGCTTCAAACTTTTCCTCCCATTTGAATGGGACATTTTTATGCAATAGATGTGTAAATGGTAAGCTTTTTTTTTCCAGTTGAGCTATAAACCTCCTTATGGGTTGTAGTCATCCTTGTCGTGATCGAAGTTGACTAATATTTCATGGTGGCAGCATGTCCATTATAGCTTGTACCTTTTCTATATCAACCTCTATGCCCTTTTCTAACACAATGTATCCAAGGAGTTTTTTCAGATTTAACACCAAAAACACATTTCTTTGGATTGAGTCAAACATTGAATTTCTCCATTCTAATAAAGATCTTTGACAAGATTTCTAGATGTTCTTCTCTTGTGTAGGATTTAGCAAGGAGATCATCAACATAATCTTCCATGAATGTATGCATCATATCATGAATTTTTTTTGTCATTGCTCTTCAATAAGTCGCTCCTGCATTCTTTAACCCAAATGGCATTACGTTCCAGCAATAGGTACCCCAAGGGCATGTGAATGATGTTTTATCTTGATCCTCTGGTGTAATATTGATCTGGTTGTATCCTGAAAATCCATCCATTAATGAATACATTGCATGGCCAACAGTTAAATCAGCAATCATATATATGTTTGGCAAAGGGAAGTCATCTTTGGGATGTGCTTTGTTCAAATCTTTGAAATCTGTATAAAGTTTAATCCTTCCGTCCGACTTTGAAATAGGTATGATATTGGAGATCCATTCTACATAGTCAATATACTGAATGAATC
Organism: Sequoia sempervirens; assembly: GCA_007258455.2. Taxonomy (NCBI): domain Eukaryota; kingdom Viridiplantae; phylum Streptophyta; class Pinopsida; order Cupressales; family Cupressaceae; genus Sequoia; species Sequoia sempervirens. The sequence continues at coordinate 710,976,186 of VDFB02281492.1, forward strand.
CAACATCTAAAAGCTTCTTTAACTCTTATTTAACCAATAATGCAACATGTGGATGCATTTTTCTAAGTTTTTGCTTCACAGGTTTTTCCCTTGCATTTATAGATAGATGATGCATTATCAGATTAGTATCTAACCTTGGCATATCAGCATATGACCAAGCAAAGTTGATTTGATTCTCCTTCAAGAACTCTATGAATTTCAGTACTTCTTTCATTGTTAATGATGCTGCAAGTTGCAAGATTTTTGGCTGCTCTGCTGTACTTATGTTGATTGATTCCGTGGGCTCAATCAAAACAAAATATCTTTCTTAATAATGTTTGGGAAGAGTGTCAAGTTTCTCATCCTTCAGTGCCTCAAAAAGGTTTTCACCATCAGATTCGCTCTTTATTTTTCTCTTGTTGTGATCTACCACTACCGTTTTTTGGTTTTCACCAATAGATCTAGCTTTTATTTCATTTATTTTGTAGCTAAGATACTTGACACCCTCCCTATCAAAATATTGAGTATGAGATTCCTAGATGAAACTATTAGTTTCTTCATTAAATGAACAAAGGAAATTTACAATATCCTCATCATTGTGGAATGCAGGGATATGGATAGGTCCATCGTTGTCCCAATTAATAAGTTTCGGATAGACTAAAGGCATAGAATCATCTAGTTGGGTAAGGTCTTGAGTTGTCAAAGTCATGATATGGCTGTCATTTTCATGAGGGACAAGGTCTATGATGGAATCAGTGTCTAAACTGTTCTATAATTGGAAAACTGATCCATAAAATTTTTGTAGAGTGACATCTTCATGGGGTTTATCTAAAATTGATTCTCCTTCATGAGTTTGTTGTGCTTACTGTGAAGTTGACTCTTCTGTATCTTTACCATATCCAAGTCTTGTTTTATCCTTTGGATGTATTGAAATAGGTTGAATTGGCTCAACAATTCCTTCTTTCCTTTTTCTTATAGGACCATTTCCTTCATAGCCCATTCTTTGCATGATAGTATACCCTTTCCATATTGTTTGGTAGGTAACTTGATGTGCAAGACAGCTTCATCTTCATCTTTGTGTAGCAAATTTAAGATGTCCCTATCTTTGGCTTCTTCCTTGGTGGTGTTAGCTTTAATGAATTTTCCATCAAACTTTGTGATTGGCACAAAAGCTTGGGATGTAGAGGCTATTGCAATATTTTGATTTGATAGAGTTGGCTGACCATGTGACCTCGAAGAAGGAGGTAAGGTAGAAAGACATAGTGAATATTCGCCTACTCCTGTCTTTAAAATGTAGCTTGGTGTCAAGATTCTTTGTCAATTCTTGCAATTGACCTTGTAGATTGGAAGAAGAAGTAGTAAAAGCTTCCCTATTGTGTGGCACAAAGGCGTCTTGAGTTTTTCAAAGATTTGAACAAGTTTGGGTGCTATTGTAGTTAGATTGTATAGTTATTTCCTATCCTTCATGTGGAAAATTGAGGCATTGATGGTACATTGATGGTACTGCCTGCATATCATGAATCCATGGGCGACCCAAAAGTATGTTATAGGAAAGATCACGATCTAGAACCTGACAAAATGTATTTTTCACAACAGGTCCCACTCTAATAGGTAGCATTATTAGTCCTTTAGAAGCTCTTTCTTCATCATCATATGCCTTGATAGTTATTTTTCTTTGTGGATCAATGGAGTTTTCTGATATTCCTAAGGCATGTATTAGCTTTAAGGTACAAATGTTTAAACTGGCTCCTCCATCTATCAAGACACGTCTGATTCAGTGTTTATGGATCATGACTTCAAGATAAAGCGATGAATTATGTGGATGTGTCATGGAGGCATCATCTTTTTCAGAGAATGAAAGACAAGTAGGGGAAGAAAAATGTCCCACCATGGCTTGAAATTTGTTTACATCCAGATTAGTGTCGACGGTTGTGTTTACAAGAGCTTCTTCTAAAATATTCTTGTGTACGAGAGATATTTTGAGAAGCTCAAGAATGGAGATTTGAGTTGATGTTTTTCTCAGTTGATCAACTAGATTATAATTACTTGGAGGAGGAATAGCTACCTTAGATGAACTTCCTTTTAAAAAAACTTTTGCTTGTCCTCTCGTAGTCACATTAACCTATTGATATTCTTATTTTTTCTTGATTTTGATAACATTAACTCGTTGATCATTTGCATAAATGTGGTGGATTATGTTGTCTTCAACATTATTTATGCTTTTTGCTTTGGTATCTGATGTTTTTCCCTTTTGATAGTTTGGTAAAGGATCTTTGAATGCTTGATGATCATCATTGGTATGATGTCCCTCAATTGTAATGGTGCCATTTTCAATTAAATCTTGTACTAGATTTCATAAGGCTTGACAGTTATTTGTTCTATGAACTTTACATCGATGATAATTGCAATAATACGAGTCATTCCATGATGGTGGTTTGACTTGTGGCTCATAATCTCTTTGTGGTGGTAGGGTGATAACTTTATTATCGAGAAGCTCCTTGAGAGAAGACTCAAGAGATTGGTCCAAAGCGGTAAAATTCCATTGATTTGAAAAGAATGGAGGTCTAGGTGGATTTGATGTTTGGGTATTTCCAAGATTGTTATTGAAATTACCACAATTATCCTTGGTGTTCTGATTGGTCATGTTTTCTTGATTGGAGTTTTGTCCTTGTTGATTGTTATTTCCTTGTTGATTGATACTTCCTTGTTGGTTGTTTCGTGGAGAACTTGATAGGTTGAAGATGGATGATTGTGTTTGTAGATTGTTTGTATCCACTATACCATCATTGACAACATTTTTATTTCTATTCCAAAACCTTGTTTTATCATTGTTGTTAAGGTTGGATGAACTTGGATTATCAAGTTATATCACTCCTATTTTAACCAAGGCCCCTTCAATGGTGATTGTGTTTTCGATCAATTTTTCAAAGTTAGGAGGACAATGAAGATTAAGCCTATAACTTAATTATGGATCTAGGCTATTGATGAAGATATCCATCTTTTCCTTTTCAAGAATAGGATAGGAATATCATGCAAACAATCTTCTCCGTCTTTACAAAAATGTAGTGAAAGATTCCCCTACTTTTTTCTTCACTTTACAAAGATCAAGCATCGTTATTTGGTGTTGGATGTTGTAGGCATATTGTGATATAAACTGATTTATTAACTCCTCAATGGTTTTGATGGGGGGAGTGTTCTTGGAAAGCCACTCCATGGATTGTCCACCCAAACTTCGTGGAAATAGTCGCATTAAGTAGGTGTCTTCATAAGCGAATTCTAGACTCATATTTTAGAAATCTCTCACATGTTCAATGGGATCAGTTTTCCCATTGTACCTATCAAATTTAGGGATTTCACAATGTTTTGGAAAAGGGATCATTTGAAGACTCCTATCAAATGGATAAGGACATATGTCTTCCAAAACATACTTCTTTGTTGCACCCCCTTGCATTTCCTTTATTTACCCTTGTAATTCTTTTATCTGTTGAGTAAGGGCACTAAAATCATTAGGAGGAGTTTCAGGATTCTTTTTAATCCCTTCTATATCAAAATCAGAAGGTAACTTAGCTCCTTGGTTAGCTAATGAAAGGAAACATCTTTCTTTGTTTCGTTCTAAAATCCTTTCTATAAGAATATGGAATTGAGGATCCTGTTCTGCTTCTTGAAGCTTTTCTTCTGTTAACTCTTCAATATGGAATGGATTCTCTTCTTTCTCATTATTATCTCGCATTTTGCTTGTGGTACTTTCTCTATCATCTTTTTCTAAGTGTTTTTAAGATCTCATGACAACAGGCATAAGCTTTTCCCAAAATTCTACTAACTTTTGATCAAAAGAAATTGGATAGTGCAATTTTTGATGGATATGAAAGTTAGGATAGAATGAAGATTCTATGACTTAAAAAGGTTTCTAGTCTTTAGCTTGTGTTTTTCCCTATTTGAAAGGATGAAAATCCTATTGGCGGGAATTTAAGCAAAAGATCAAGAAAAAAAATGATTTTGCACTTTATGAAGTTTGATCGTAGCTTCATAAAAAGATGCGATTGAGTTCTCTATTGTAGAAATTGATTTGGATGAGTAGAATATTCAATTGCAAGTTGGGGAATATAACTAAAATGAATACACTGACTATGGTTGTGCCTTTGAGAAAGGGCTCTTCTTTGAAAGAAATATTGTGAGTATAATGGTTCTACAACATAATCATCAGTAAAACCTCTAACACAGTCATGATATCAATGGATAAAGGTTCTATATTTAAGTAAAACCTTTCGACTTTGGTACAAGAATCATCTTTTCTTCAATAGTTGCTTGTAGCTAAGTGGTTTATTTGGCTTTTTGATTCATTTGAGAATGGATTTCTTAACAAAGGTTGTGGATTTCCAATCTCTTAACATGAGGGTAATCAATATAATTTTGAGTTTTGGATGATATTTACTGAATTAATATTTCAAAGACACATCAAGCAAGTTGTAGAATAGTTGTCTTTTAAGTAAACATCAAGTGTATGATCAAAATGTTTTTCAAAAATTGTTTTCACAGCTTTTACACATTACAGATAGTTCAAATAGACTCACTCTTAGTACTCAGGTAGGTCACCATAATAATCAACAGCCCACACCTTAGAACTGTGTCGACTCACACAGCCGTGTCACCCCCAAAGGGGCGCCCATGTTTTTGTCTTTTCCAAGTGCGTACTTAGAGTGACGAAAGTGGATACCGGATCCCCTGAGCAAACGGTCCTTGGAAGTTATATGGTGAGTATCTTGGGGGTAGATTATTCCCTCCCCTGCACTATGATTATTATGATGTTCGGAAATTGACTTCAGTTGGATACTACACTAAGTTTGTAGTAAGGGTTTCTGTTTAGTGCGACAAATGATATACTCCCTCGAGAGACCTCCCAACCTTTAGAACAAAGGCTTTGAGGATGGTTATCTTGCACACTACCGTCGAATGGGATTTTCATCAACCATCCTTATTCGATTAAAGTGGGTTGGAAAACTTGGCTTTAGTTGTTCCCACTTAGGTCATTCCCTTAGGGTGAGTACTTTTTCTCACTACGGCAGGCCTTCTAAAGGATGTAATTAAAACAGTAAATTTGCATGAAATTGAAAAGGCAAGTCTGGTATTTTGATCACTCAGTTAAGGGGAGAGAATAGACCTATTGCCACAGACAAAGCAAACAAATGTTCTTTTTAAACCCAAATCACAATGATCTAATCTAAGTGAAGATATTGCTTCACAAAAACAAATTGTTCAATTTTAATTGCAAGATAATTGTTTGGTGACTATCCTAGATTGATTCATTCCAATTAAGTGACTATCCTAGGATTGATTTTTTCCAATTAAGTGACTATCCTAGGATTGATTTTTTCTAATTAAGTGACTATCCTAGGATTGGTTCATTCTTTTTAAACTCCCACTGGCCACGGTCACGTCGGGTCTAGTCAAATCTTTAGTTAAGTTACAGATTACAATTACAAACTTACAAATTCTGTAGAAAAATGCACTAAAATATACATAAAGGGTGCTATAGAATGATGAAAGGGCGCTATGAAATGATGAATGGGTGCTGTGAAATGATTAATGCGCGCTGTGAAATGATGAATGCACACTGTGAAATGGTGAACAGACACTATGAAATGATGAATGAGTGCTGTGAAATGGTGAATGGGCACTGTGAAATGGTGAATGGGTGTTGTGAAATGGTGAATGAGTGCTAGAACAAAATTAAAAAGCACTAAAATGGGTGTGAAATGCTCTGAAACGTGTTTGATAAATGCGCTAAAATATACATAAAGGGTGCTATAGAATGATGAAAGGGTGCTATGAAATGATGAATGGGCACTGTGAAATGATTAATGGGTGTTGTGAAATGATGAATGGGCACTATGAAATGATAAATGGGCGCTGTGAAATGGTGAACAAACACTGTGAAATGATGAATGAGCGTTGTGAAATGGTGAATGGGCATTGTGAAATGGTGAATGGGCACTGTGAAATGGTGAATGGGTGTTGTGAGATGGTGAATGAGCACTAGAACAGAATTAAAAAGTGCTAAAATGGGTGTGATATGCACTGAAACATGTTTGATAAATGCGCTAAAATATACATAAAGGGTGCTATAGAATGGTGAAAGGGCACTATGAAATGATGAATGGGCGCTATGAAATGATTAATGGGTGCTATGAAATGATGAATGGGTGCTATGAAATGATGAATGGGTGTTGTGAAATGATTAATGGGTGCTAAAATGGGTGTGATATGTGTTGAAATGTGTTTGATGTGCTAATTCGCTCTTCTAGCTATAACTTGTCAAAAAAAAATTCACAAAAATGTTAAAATTGGGGTATAAGCCCCACGGTGGGCGCCAAAAATGTGTGTGGGAAATGTTAGTATCAAAGTAAGATAAAAAAAACACACCAATGAAACATTAAACTATAGAAAGCAAGATAAATTGAAATCCAAGAATTCAAACAAAGCTTCTTCAGAACCATTCCCTTGTCCTCTATCTCCAATGATTTGCTTGAAGCTGCTTGCTCTCAGATTGTGTAAGCAAAGCTTCTCAGAATGGCAACCTGTAGAACGAGTATGCAAAGGGAGAGTACTTCTCTATCCTATATGCTGGTGGAGTGAAATGTGATATATAGATATGGACAGGGGCTATAGATTATGCACAAGGGTTGTGGATTATGAATGCTATTGAAACTATGATATGAGGATGATAGGCCATGATATGGATTGCTGTTATGATAAGGTATGTTATGCTATGATTCTAAAGGCTATGGATTTAGAAAGGTTGATTGACTATAGTTTTCCCGTACAAAAGCTTCTATGTTTTCAAAGACCTAGTAGTCCTTTTTATAGCTCTTCGCAAGCAAGAGCCTGGCTGGCAAAGATCAATGGATGTGAGATTGTCTGGTAATTTTGAATGGTGAGAGATGGAGAGGTTGAGAAGAAGATGGAAGATGTTGGGGGGTTGGAGAGAAGAATGGAGGTTTGTCTTCAACCCACGGGAACAAGCTTGTTCAGAAATAGAGAAATTAATTTTTTGTTTTGAAGTTTGTTAACGGTTGTTGGAGATAATCCAATATTAAATAAATAAATTTATTTAATTTTATGTGAATTTGAAAATTTAAAAGATTTTTGAAATATTTGATATGGATGGACATTAGAAAATTTAATTAAATATTTTGAATATATTTAATTGTGGATAGACTTTAGAAGAATTAATCAAATATTTGGAATATTTAATTGTGAATGGAATTTTAGAGGATTTTAGAATAGAAGAATACTTAATATTTATTTGAATAAAATATTCAAGCCAAGATTATGTGATAATTAATATAAATAAATCATAATGTTTATTTAATTAATTAAGAAATGGATAAGAAAAGTGATTAAATAAACTTATTTATTTAATCAAAATGAAAGAATGAACAATATAAATAAATTATTTAGATTTATTTATACGCAGATTGAATTCAGAGATTTAATTAAATATTAAAAATATTTAATTAATTACCAGACTATTGTGATGTGACCATTTTTAGATGTATACAATATGAATGTTGATAAAGTCACTTATTCTCAAGTGAATGAAAAAATTTCATTTGATGAATTCATGGAAAGTAGTTCAGGTTTGCTATCACTAGAGCACACTAACTCTGTGAGTGATGATGACTCTAAAGATAAAGACTTGTGTGTTCAATATCTTGACCTAAGAAAAATGTTAGAGATGATAATGATGTTGTTGATGTTGACTATGATGCTAATGAACATGATCATGTCTCTACTTCTTGTGATTGCTTATGTGAAATAGAGGTGGAAATGTATGTGACACATGAAGAGGATGTTGATGTACAAAACATTGGGAAATGTGTTGATTTAGATCTATTTGTGAAGCCACAAGCTCATGAAATTAATGGTGAGATGGAATATGCTTGTTTCTTTGTAGAAATGGACATGTTTTCATTCAATGAGGAATGCATTGATGTGAAATAGAATGAAGATGCTTGTTCAATTGCTAATCAACAACATTCATATTATAATGAATCTCTCACATTTGGGTCAACATACCTATCAATTGATGATGCCGTGAAATTACTAGTGCACATGAGTGTCTTTTTGTTGACTCTATTAGTTTTGAATTGTTTGAGCCTTCCTTTGAAGCATTTTTCATTGAGTTGAATGATGATTTGAAGAATGAATCATACTAGGTTATTGAACTTGAGATGAGTGCATTTACCTAGTTTTAGGATGTTGATGATGGATATAATCTTCATTTCCATGAAACCAAGGAGTGTTTTGATGTAGCTTAAAAAAATGCTTAGATGTGTGCTTATGTCATGGTGTCCAATTCAAGTCCAAGTTCCTGAATATGCATTTTTTCTTTTTGATTTTCTTGGGGGTTGTTTGCATAGTGCACAACAAAGTGTTTATGATAGTTTTAAGTTTTATATGAAAACTTAATGTGATGTTAACATTTATGATGTCAATGGTCAAGTGGACTATAAATATTTCAATTTCTCAATTCATATGAATGAGCATTTAGTGGAGCATGAAAATGAGCTAGATATGGTAAAATATCACAATGATTATGTATTTCAATTTGTTTCTTCTTGCATATTTCATATTGATAGAATTAATGGTGATAGTGGCAACCTCAGGGACATGGTAATAATGGTTGTGTATGAAAATGACAATGATCTTGATGATGGTAGGTATTACACTAATTGTAGGTTTGATTTATTTGATTAGTGTGATACATGCATGTCATAGAAGGATATCTTTTAGTTGATGTTTGATTGCCAATATCAGATTGAAATTGTTAGTGGAGGCATTGGAAAGTACAATTATGTGGTGAAGTATCCCAATGGTAATTGTGGTTTTCAGATATACAATGGAAATGTTTCAAACTTGTCTTAGTGCATACAACAAAAAAAGGTGTTTTCGACAGAGGGAAATATTGATTCTTCTTTTCATTTGGTAGCCTGGGGCCATCAAATGAAGTTTAAAAAAATGAATAAAGGAGAAGTTGTAGAGCTGACCAATGGATTTGGAACTTGTTCTACTCCCCAGAGATCTAGAATCTCGCCATACCTATAAGGGACATGGATCCCAAAACATGAGCCACTAGTGGAACCTTCAAAATTTCATGTTCCATTGATCTAATTTCTTTACTTGGGTCGTTTCTTGGTTTTGAAATACTACAAAGGTTTAGGGTTTTATGTTGTATGGGTTTGGTCTTTCTTAGCATATTTTCCTTCATCTCGATCCTTGTTCTTTTGGTCTAATTTCCCATTGACTAATTTTTGTTAGTTCTCAGTCACTTAAATATAACTTGACTCTTTGGCACCCATATTTCAACCAATCCCTTATGTCTAGGGTTACCATCTCACACTCGTATTGAAATATTTTCCCTACTTATTATTTCCATATGGTTGTGTGTCTATTTATTCATCCATTATCCAATATTTATTGTAGGGTCAAATCTTATGTCTATCCACCTCATGGTCCTAGTAAATCTCCCTTTTAAAAAAACTTATGAGCACATGTAATATTTTCCCACTTAATTTTATTCCTACTGATTGACATATTATCCATCATGCATAGCCATGTGACAACTAGCATTGAATCAATGATGATCAATGGACCTTTCCTTCTATGTATCATTATTGTGCTTTGCATCATTGATAGGCATAAGGCCTCAAGTTTCATATTAGAAATGAACAATATGAAGTATTTCCCTTGTATCATTGGTAACCTTCATATTGCTAATCACCTTAATGCTTCGAGTTCAGAATCAATGATACATGAATAGCACTATAGTCTTTTGAATTGATGGCTCATTGCACATCACACATTTTTTTATTGTTCTCCATTTCCATATTGGAAATGAGCGATGAGGTTTGTGGTTCTAATGTTACATTATGGTGCAGGAGCACCTAATTGTGTTTTATGTCTCTAATGAGCATTTTATAGAAAAATGATTTGTCATCATAAAATGCATGTAAAAGGGGAATGATGTGGTCATGTTTGATGTATTTAGGTCTCAAAGAAGTATTTAAGGGTTCAAGGATGTTAAAAATGCAAAATTTTTCCTTTATTGTCAAAATGCAAAGAAAAAGATGTAAAAATGTAAAAAGTGGAAAGTTGCAAAAAATCAAAAGATGAAGAGTCGCCTAGATTTAGAAGGTTTTTGGTCAGTAAAAGAAGTTGAAAGGGAAGTTAGTAAATATTTTGAACCTCTTCATAAAGCTTGTAGAGGGTGGGAAAATAATCATTCATTGTAATCTTGAAGAATTTTTGTCAATAAAAGTACCTTGCTTTAATAAATTCAGAGTTTCTTTTTGTTAATTTTTAGTTGTATGGTCTGCATAGTAGTATCAGGCCTTAATATTGTTGTTTGAAGTAGCATAGGGAATTAGCTTTCATTTACATCCTTTTTGAGGGGAATCCATTGAGTATATCAATTGTTTGAATTGATTTTCCTTAACTTGGTTTGAAAACCTCAATATTAGGGTTTTGAGAGTCTAACAAGTTTGTAATGACTACTCCACCGAATTAGGCCTGTAGATCAATGGATTAGGTTAGTTTAGAACGTTTTAAGGTGTGTGTATGTTGAATTGTTTAGGGGAAGGTGAGATTATAAGTTGGATGTTGTTGTCCCTACAAAAAAATAGAGTTTTCCAATGAAAATAGATGGTTCCATGGTGGAAAATGATGTGAAAGCATGCAAATAGATTAGGAGAAAGTTTGAATAGTTGGTGTAGACATATTCAAATTTATTTGAAGCATTTTCAAAGTGGAAGAAGGTTTGGAGTATACTATTCTAATAAACCCTCATTTGTTAAGCTTATTTTGTGCATGTAATGAGGGTTTTGTAGATTAGTGTAATATTGGGCCTTTGAGTCCCTAAAATTTGATGAATCCTAAATCTTGAGACTTGTTAAAAGACTATTTGAAGTCATTTGGTGTTTTGGTGATGATATAATACCACCTCCTTTGTAATTCTAGGCTAATTGGGTGTAATTACCAGTGTACAATCAATTGTTTTGGTGAATTATTCAAAACAATCTAATCTAAGATTTTGATATGTTATAGTGGATCAAAATGGGTTTCATATTATGTATTAGATTTATGGAGATTCAGTATGGGTTGTTTGGTATACCCACTTTTGTCATGTTCCAATACTACTATTGTTTGGTGTTTGAATGCAAGAAAATGAGATTTTTGTATAAACTGAGATGCAGATGATGGATATTGATTGGAACTTGTCTAAATGATGTTGGTAAATTTTTCTTAAGGTTTGGGGAAAGGTTTAGAAAGAAAAATTTCCAATTTGGGTGTTTGAGCAATGTGAACCTTATATGCAAGAAGGTATTTGAATGTAAAAGTTAAAGAATCCAGTGGACCAATGTTATGAAGATGAGTTACTAGTTTGTTTCTGAAAAAGTATGATTGTTCAAAGGTGTATTGATAGTTTGGTAAAAGGTATGAAGTAAGAGTGTATGGTTGTTTTCTTTTGGTCTTATGGAACAAGTTGATATAAAGTGAAATTTGATGAACAATGCAAGAGTTGAATGGTTTAGTGTTTCTAATCAAGTTATTATTTTGGTTCAGTCAATTTGTGGTTGGTTAAGATGTATTAGAATTTGATAAGGGTCTAGAATACTTATGTGGTGAATTGGCTTATTGGAAGCCTTGTAGTTCAAATTGGTATCAGAGCTATTGATTCTAATGATTTGTTGAATTGGTAGTTTTTTGAAGTTGGTTTGTTGAGTTGTTGGTTGGTTGTAGGTACTTGATCCATCTAAGCTACACAGAGAGTTTGGTGTTTGTGTTTGTGGTTGTGCATATTGAAAAGAGAACCTGATTTCCAAGAGACTAGGTAGAGGAAAAGTGAATTGGAAGCAAGAAGGGATGTTTTTGGTTTGTTGAGTTTGTGTGGTGGAGTAGTGAGTGAGATGGATACTTGTCTGAAGAAGCACTAGGAGAGTTGCAGCCATTACTCAGATTGATATTACTCCACTAATGGGAGTAGTTGAAAGGATGATTGGTAGAGAAGGTCAAGCATGAATTGTGAAAAAAAGAGGAAAGATTGATTGGAAGAAGGCAACGAGAAAGGACAGTCTTGTGTCCTTTGAGAGATAAAAGTGGTTAGTTGAAAGTTGAGAGTTGTGAAAGGGTAGTCCTATGTCCTTTTAAATGAGAAGAGTGATTGTGAACCTGATAGGCAGAGAAGAGTTAGAAGTGAAGATAAACTTGAAGGAAAAAGACAAAGACAAGAGAAAGATTCAAGAGCAACAAAGAAGAAGTAGTCCAAAAAAAAATTAAAGTTGTTATGCAAGTGAAAGAACAAGCAAGGTTGATACAACATGTTTCCAAAGGGACTTGAAAACATTTTGAGGGTTGGTTGTATGGTGTAGGAGCACCTAATTGTGTTTTATGTGTCTAATGAGAATTTTGTAAAAAAATGATTTCTCATCATAAAAATCATTTAAAAGGGGCATGATGTGGTCATATTTGATGTATTTAGGTCTCAAAGAAGTCTTTAAGGGATCAAGGATGTTAAAAATGCAAAAGTTGTCCTTTATTGTCAAAATGCAAAAAAAAAGATGTAAAAATGTAAAAAGTGCAAAGTTGCAAAAATTAAAAGATAAAGAATCACCTTGATTAAGAAGGTTGTTGGTAAGTAAAAGAAGTTGAAGGGGAAGTTAGTAACTTTTGGGAACCTCTTTATAAAGCCTGTACAGGGCGAGCAAATGATCATTCATTGTAATCTTGAAGAATTTTTGTCAATAAAAGTACCCTGCTTTAGTAAATTCAGAGTTTCTTTCTATTGAGTTTTAGTTGTATGGTCTCCACAGTAGTATTAGGCCTTAAATATTGTTGTTTCAACTAGCACAGGGAATTATCTTTCATTTACATCCTTTTTGAGGGGAATCCATTGAGTATATCAATTGTTTGAATTGATTTTCCTTAACTCAGTTTGAAACCATCAAAAATGGGGTTTTGAGAGTCTAACAAGTTTGTAATGACTACACCATATTAGGCCTTTTGATAAATGGAGTAGGTTAGTTTATAATTTTTTGAGGTGTTAGTATCTTGAAATGTGGAGGGGAAGGTGAGTTTATAGGTTGGAGGTTGTTGTCCCTACAAAAATATAGAGTTTTCCAATGAAAATAGATGGCTCCATGGTGGAAAATGATGTGAAAGCATGCAAATAGATTTGGAGAAAGTTTGAATAGTTGGTGCAGAATTTTTCAAATGTATTTGAAATTTTTTCAAAGTGGCAGAAGGTTTGGAGTATACTATTCTAATAAAGCCTCATTTGTTAAGCTTGTTTTGTTCATGTAACAAGGGTTTTGTAGATCAACATTTTATTAGTTCTTTTAGTCCCTAAAAGTTGATGTATCCTAAGTTTTGAGACTTGTTAAAAGACTTTTTGAAGTCATTTGGTGTTTTGGTGATGATATAAGACCACCTCCTTTGTAATTTTGGGCTAATTGGGTGTAATTACCAACATACAGTCAATTGTTTTAGTGAATTATTCAAAACAATATAATATAAGATTTTGATATGTTATAGTGGATCAAAATGGGTTTTAGATTATTTCTTGGCTTTGTGGAGATTCAGTATGGGTTGTTTGGTATACCCACTTTTGTCGTGTGCCAATACTCCTAGGGTTTGGTGTTTGAATGCAAGAAAATGAGATTTCTATATAAACTGAGATGTAGGTGATGGAAATTGATTGGAACCTATATAAATGATGTTGGTAAAGTTGTCTTAAGGTGTGGGGAAAGGTTTAGAAAGAAAACTTTCCAATTAGGGTGTTTGAGCAATGTGAACCTTATATGCAAGATGGTATTTGACTACAAAAGTTAAAGAATCTAGTGGTCTAGTGTTATGAAGATGTGTTACTAGTTTGTTTATGAAAAAGTATGATTTTTCAAAGGTGTATCGATGGTTTGGTAAAAGTTGTGAAGCAAGAGTGGATGGTTTTTTTCTTTTGGTCTTGTGGAACAAGTTCATATAAAGTGAAATTTGATGAACAATGCAAGAGTTAAATGGTTCAGTGTTTCTAATCAGGTTATTGTTTTGGTTTAGTCAATTTATGGTTGGTTAAGATGTATTGGAATCTGATAAGGGTCTGGAATACTAATGTGGTGATTTGGCTTATTGGCAACCTTGTCATTCAAATTGAATTTGATGGATTTTGGTGAAATGAATAGTAAATTTCTGGTGATTTGCTAATTGATTTTATTAATTGTGGTTTGGCTCTGAAGAACCCTTGATGGTTTGCTGGTTTTTGGTAGATTCTCTTCATCACATTGTTGATTCATCTTTGCTTAAGTTGCTGTCAAGAGAGATTCCCATGTAACCATTGATCTTCCTGCTAAGGAATGTGGATAGATTCTATGCCATTGCTGAAATTTCTACATCACTATTATGTTTCAATTGCCAGAAGATCTATTACTGATGAGGGACATGTCCAAAGGGGAAAAGTGAGGAGGTATATTCCTAGTGGGTATCCTGATCCAAAGGTTGGGAATGCATCACACATGTTGAATACATTGTGGATTGCATTTCTACGAGGAAAATTAAATGGTGATGAGTGATGGAAGGCTTAGTATTTTCTTCCATCATTAGGATCTATTACATCATGGACTCATTTACAAAAGAAAGGCAACATACTGCAATGGGTGATGAAGAGGGTGACAGTTTTAAAATCACGTGGATCATGGTCAATTTTCAATGATGTTCTAAATCAAAATCGGTCAACGACTACGATGGAGTGATGTGGGTTAATCTAAACCGTCCCTCACTAGCCTACGAGGGACCTACCAACATTTCTCATCACTTAGCAAGAAGAAATTCGACTAATGTGTGGAAATCTTCAAAGCCTAAGGAAATTGTGGAGCTTGCGAGATGAAGTGGATGTGTTTCCACATGGTGTAATTTGATTGGTAAATAGTAGGGATCCCCTATGATCAAATTTTTAGACTTTTCTGACTCAAGTTGAGCCATTCATTAGGCCATCTCATTGTTGGATCAATGGAAGGAGTTTGAGGTTCAAATTTGGGGCCTAAAGTGCATGGAATGAATTTTTTTTCTCATAGAGGAAGTATTTGCAACAACCCATTGATGTGTCTTGGAGGGTGGGGAAAATATTCATCAAAAAATACAAGAAATTTTGTCCCACATGAGTTTTCCCTCCCTTTATTGTAAATGTAACTACATTGGGGAATATCTTTTGTAGTGGACAAATGAAGGTGTGACATATGTGCTTTCTGGCCTGAGGCTTGTTTTGCTCCTTCATTTCTATAAGAAGGAATTCATGACCAATAATGTGGGTTCTAATTTTTGGGAAGGCTCTTAGCTTTAGTTTTTGGCCATGAAAGAGGATACATAGTGTAATTGTTGAATGCTAAGGGTAGAGGTCCATATATTGTAATGCTCATGTAGCTTGAATGCACAAATATGGATATACAAAATTATGTAATTGTCTCCATGTCTAGAATGTGATATATTTTGAGCTAAAATAACAAGGTTATTGAGTTTTTTCAAACATATTTGTTGTTTGAGTTATCTATTTGTTTGCTTTCCATTCAAGGAGTGGTTTAAATGCTTCCAAATAGGTAGCAAAGGAATTATTTTTTAGATGGATTACTAAGTATGATTTCATGATAGGTTTACATAAACCTTTCTATCATAATGTGTTAGAATTTTTTAGATCATCAATATTATGTTGTAGTTTTATAGTATTATATGCAAAATATGTGACTTCATAGCCCAAGGTAGGTAGTGGTCTTCCACAGTTAGCTTTCTGCATCCTTAGAGACAATCTTTACATAGATTCAACCTTTTAATCCTTTAGTTTTATGGACATTTTGTATCTCAACTTCATGCTTGTAATGAATGAGAACAAGGGGTGTACCATTATTTGAGGTACCCATACACACTCTTTTTGCATTATATGAAGTTTATCTTCTTTACACTATGTTGCATCATAGGTTAAATATTTTCATCTTGTGTCATGTGGAATTACCCTCCTAGGTTTTATAGAGCTTGAAGTGTAGGGGAGAAAAGTGTAGAATACATCTCCCATTCATTGGGAACTGATCTTGAAGTTCTTAAGCATAAGGACTAGCTATCCTTTAGAGTATTCTCAAGGTTCAACTAGAAAAAACAATAGAATCTATTCAAGGTATAAAGAGAAAAATTTAGAGGAAAAAAGGCATAAAGTAACAATTTTTTGTGCAATAAGAAAATTGAATCTTGAAGTTGAAGGTGTGTCCTCTTTTCCATCTCTTATGATAGTGAATAATTTTTTGAATAACCAATTATATTAAAAAATACAAAATAATCAATGATGATGTTATATCAATTGATCAACCTATTGAAAACAATATAACATGCAAAATATTGAAGATGAACAAAATTTTTCCTAATTAATCAAATTTATGTAATAAAGAACATATCTTTTTAAAATCAATGGTTGATAAGATTCCCAAATGTACTTGTAAAATAAATGTGAATAAAATATTAAAAATATTTTTCAAAAACTTAAAGAAAATAAGATGTTAATCTAAATATGAATAAAAAGATAAAGGATAGAAAACAAAAGATAAATGAAAAGGAAGAAAAATTACCTTTACCTTTCTCACCTCATTGATCACTGGTATTCCTTATTCAATCCATCTTCTTACAACTTCATTCTTATCCTACCAACAACCTTCTTCTGGAAAATCAAGTGTCATTGAACACCTCATTCAAAGTTATTTCATGCTCCATAACAACTCCAACTTGTAACAACAAAATCTGAAACATCTTCCCAAGAAAGGTCATGCCCCCTTTGTTGGAAATGTGGGAACCTTGCAACATGAGCATGAAGTGTACGTGGGATGTTTTGATTATTTGAATGTTTTCATTGATTTTAACATTACAGAAACATAGTGGGGAACATATTTGGTATAACCGAAAGCTGATCTCTACTGGAAGTGTTCTATACTGTTAAGCCAGTATGTTGATTTTCGAGTCCAAAATTCACCACAAGATGAGATTTGATCTACTCTCTTGATTTCATTATTATGATTCTTTTAGATAGCTATATCCAAGATCTTGAGGAGTTTTGTGTTTCGTATAGGAACTTATCATTGATAGAGTTTAACTCTATACACTACAGTTGTTTCTCTATTTTGTATAGTAGTGCGGGAGACTCCCCATTTGTTTAGAAATAACATTCTGGTGCTATGGTTATAAGGGTGATCTTCTTGATGTTAATTTGATGAGAAGTTGATGTAATATCAGATCCAGAAGGTTTTTATCTTAAGGTGTGTGTGTGTGTGTGTTGACTTGGAGTTTTTGTGATTAGGTCATATTCTTGGTTGACCTAATATATGACTTGTATCAAGAAGAATAATTATACTTTGTAGATGTTATTTGGATCTCTTTCAGATCTACACTAACTTGAGATGATACACTACATGGATAAAAAATAAATAATCTTATATGGTGCCGACATGAGATATTTTGATTGTTTTAATTACACCCAATTAGGTTGACCTAATTTATATATGAAATGAACTTGTATATATACAAGACCCTTTTTAGAGTTGAAGTAGAGAGAGTGTGTGAGAGTGTGTGAAGTAAGTGGATGAAAAGAGTGTGTGAGCCTAAATTATTTATCAATTGGGAGTTGTATATGGTGGAAGAAGTCAAGGATCAAAGCATAATGGTTGAGTAACTACTATGTAGAGTAGTACTTCACATACAAAGCCTCATTAGAACTGAACACAACACATAGAAGGTGCATTCCATTAGTTCATACTATTGGAAATGGGCCATATTCTTTTGTATCTTGGTAATTAGCCATTTCTTTGTGTATTCAGGTTGTGATCCTTGTAAGGATAGTGATTCCTAGTAGTGAGCCCTGTAATATTCTATATCTGAATATATTACATTGTGAGTTAATCCTCACTGTGTTTTTTCCCATTTTGGGTTTTCCATGTAAATTTTTTGTGTTGATTTGTTTTATGGTGTGATGTTCATTCCAATGTCTTTATTCTAGTGTGCAGTCATATGTGCTTTAATAATTGGGTGGTTTACATCTAAATGTTTTAAGGGAATACTAATTCACCCCCACCTCTCACTATTTTGGAAAATCAACAACTAGTATCAGAGCTTGGTTCCTTTGAATAAGTATAACAACTTAAGGAAGGTCCCAAAATTTGAGTTTATGGAAGACACTTGAAATTCCTTATTCCTTCGGAAGTAATCTCTACTAAGAATTCAAAAGAAAATGAAGATTTGAAGGTTACGTTGAATGAAGAAAATAGGTGTATTAAGGATCCTAGGGAAGGATATGGAGAATTCAGTGATAAATTAAAAAAGGTAGATGATGATATCACTAGACTTCTAGAGCAGTTGGAAGGAAATAGAAGAATTAAAGATTGTCAAAAAATGAAATTCAAAGGAAGGTGGATCAAGGTACAAAGCTTGAGAAAGATGTGGAAATTATGAAATCAGATCTAGAAAAGGGAAAAAGACTTAAGGATGAATTCAATACAAGAATTACAATTTTTGATGAGTTGATTATTTCTCAGATACCTATAATGGATAAAAGTGGTTTAGGGTTTGAAGAAGGAAAAATTTCAAAGGTGGATCATCCTCCTAATATAAAGACTTGGTGTAATGATGGACAGTTCAAGAATCGTAGAAACAATACTGAAAGGACTCTCATCAGACAACCTAATGCTCAAAGGTATTTACCCTTTAATGGTGTCTATTACTCTTGCAATAAATCTGTTCATAGGAAAAATGATTACAAAATTAGAATGAATGATACTTTACCATTTTTTGGTAAATGTTTTGAGTGCAAGAAGATTGGACATAAGGTTGTGGAATGTAAAATTTAAATGTTGAACAAGGAATTTTCATTTAATGGCTACTATTATCACTACAAATTTTTTGGACACAATACTAATCAGTGCAAATATAGATTGAATAAAAGAAGATATGGATGGAAGAAGGTTGTTTGTCATGAATGTAGTAATCTAGAACATTCTGCTATAGACTATAAAAATAGAAGGATAAAAAAGAATACCTATTTGGAAAAGAGGCATGAACCAATCATTGATTTGGAAGAAGTAAGGAAGGAAATGAACAAGATTTGGAGAAAGGAATGAAAATTCAAGAAAGCTAAATCAAAAGCATTAGTTTTATCTATGGCATCCTTTGGTGCAGATATTCCCATCAAAATCTAAGTTAGGAAATGCTGAAGGGGGAGAAATAATCAAAAAAATTAATAAACCCCTCATTGATATATGATATCATATCATGATGTAAATGCATTTAAGAAGGTTACAAATTCAATATTTCATGTGGAAGGAATTTCTCAAACACATGTGTGAAGAATAAAGTTTGCAATTTTTGAAAGTATGGAAATACACATAGATTTTGAGGTGATCTACTTGCAATTTGAAGAATTTATTACAAAATAATTTGGGATGAAAGAAATAAATTTAGAATTATCAAGGAAATTTCATTTAACAAAAGGATTTTGTGAAAAAGGAGAAGCATGCAAAACAAGTTAGAAGAAACCAAAGCAATTTCATGCAGTAGAGTTTCAGGATTCGGTGAAGGAATAAGAAGTTCAAGTGGATGCAAAGCATGTTGTGGAAGTATAAAATCTAATCCTATTATGTTGTCAATTATAGAGGAATTCTACTTAAACATCTTTCAATTTTATGTCATGGATAATTCAAAGGTTGTGAATATTTCAGATAGATTACACATCAAATTGAGGAAGTATTCTTTGAAAAATCTGTCAAAAGATGCAGTTGGTGCATTTTCTAAAATTCTTCATAGATTATTACCTACTGAGAATATTGAGGCATACGCTTATAGAAAAATTGAAGAGATGCCATTGGTTTGGTTAAGTATCTTATGGAATAATGAGTTGGAAGAAAATCATGATTCACATAAAATTTTAGTTGAAAAGAAGTTGAATATATTGTAGAAAGCCCCATTGATTAAATTCGATAAGAGATACATTCAAATGTCCTTAAGTAGGATTCATGATGAATATATTTGGGTTTATAAATTACACCTAGTAACAAAAGAAGTTATAAGAGATGCAACTAGTTTGTGTTCCTCTAGACTAGTTTCCAAACAAAATATTGTTGATGAAAACGAGATAATTGAGATGATTGGTGTGACCTTTCAAGGAAAATAACTCATTTTTAATACAATTGAAGATCCAGTTGATCAACATGTTGCAATGGTTATTGGTCACAAAGTTTTCTTACCAAGCAGTGTCTTCATAGTTTCTATTGCTATCATTTACACTACTCTTGATATGGTTAGAAATGAAATGGATTATGACCTTTGTGAGGTACCTCGATTGCATCTATTGAAGAACTTAAAAGAGATCAAGATGAATAAGAAAAGAACATTCTGGTATGGTACCCTAACAACTTGTTTACTCTTTTACTTTATGAAAGAGTTACCATTAATTGGAAGGATAGAATAGGAAAACTTAGAACCTATAGTTTATTAGATTAGCAACTACATGGAAAATCTTGGTGGCTTGGATGCTTAAGAGGCTGTTGCTGCTGCATTCTTTGGAACATTTCAGATGAGGATGAATAAAAGATCAAGAATTCTAGAAGATGTGATTGAGAAGTACTCTCGAAACCTTAATTTCCTAGTTTCTACATATTTTTGTTATATGGAAGAAGTTGAATCTAGATTGGTGTGGATTTTTGAATTGGATTATAAAGTAACAAAGGTTGAGATTTATCATTATACGAAGGTGCTTCTAGAAATCCCTAAGAACCCTAATGTAGAAGAAATCTCTATGACTAAAGCCTCCAGTAGTGCAACCAAAATAGGAAATAAGAGAAAAGGTGATGTTATCAAATAAGAAATCTCAGAAGGAAGTTAATTAGATAGAATACAACATGAGCATGAAAGAATAAAGAGGGTATGTGCAGGATCATGATGGTCCAAAAAGTGGAGATATGATGGGTATTTTGTAGGGTATGTGGCTGACAACATTTTTTTTACCGAAAATTGATTAAATGAAAAGGGTTTTTATAGGAGATTCTTAGATTTCCACCAGTATAAATTATGCTTTACTTTGAATTTAATAAATAATTATTATTCATTTTTTATTTGAATTACAAGTAAAGTCCTGATTGATAGGCTGATTGAAAAACATCTATAGCTTTCAAATGGTATAACATTTTTTGGAATCCAAAACATGAATCACATACTATAGGATTAAAAAAGAAAAAATGAATTTCATTAAGTTTTGACCAAGTTAAGGTGGTCAAACATACAATTTTTTATATTTTTTAAAATTTATAATAAAAAAATCATAATTAATTATTTACTTGGACAAAAATTACAAAAATAATGCATCACATCTAGACATGAGTCCTCTACTTATGTCTAAAATCTTATAAAAAAATATTATCATTCTATTGTGGTTAGGTGTGGTCAGAAAAAACACCACTTTTTTCCCTAAAATTTAAGTACTACTGCATTGAAATTTCAAATTTCACCAAATAGATTTAAAAACCTAGTAGTTTAGAAACTACATTTAATTTGCTACAGGTTCTATTCTTACATATTTTTGAAATAATATAGATAATTTATTCAAATTTTTATGTCAAGTTTCCTAACTCTATTTTTTTTATTTTTTTGCCACTTAAGGGCCTATTTTTTCCATGATGATCTTGCACATACCCAAGATTCAAGAAGCATTGAAAGAGCTGCAAAAAGTGATCCCTGGTACTAGCTTTGATTAATCTGTATTATCTGTGGAAAATCTTAGGAACATCATTAAATCTTTGAAAGCTTCCATTACCAAACTAGAAGTACAAACTAGACATAGGTCTATAGAAGAAAATTTGGAAGAGATCAAGAAGAAATGTGTAGATGCACATAACAGAGTGGTTAAGGAATTAAAGGATGTATAGGAATGTGAGAAAGAAGCTCAAGAGTTGCTTTCTTTATGTTTGAATTGGTCCAAAAGGACACTAACTATAAGAGATGAAATAAGGTAGAGTTAAACTCAAATGAGTACTCAAGCATATATGTATAACTTAGTAGATGACAGGGACAATCAGAGATGGTCCTACATTGTGTAGTTAGAGGACAAATTATTTTCCATTCACGATCAAAGAATAGAGGTAATTAAGAATTTTGTGGCACTCAGAGATATGGTAAAAATCAAACACATTCTTGTATCCAATGCTCTTGACATTATTGGTGGTCTACTAGAAGTTAATCTAAATACCAATGCTTTGGAAGATGGTGTAGAGTCTTTGACTAAGCTTGAAATACTTCACAAGACTCTTGCAAGTTCAAAACAATCGTGGGAAGAAGGAAAAGTCACATGGGAAGATATTTTGAAGAATCTCAAAGCTTCTTCTTCTCTAGGTTAACATTTTTTTTATGATGCTTGATCAATTTTTGGTGCACTTACTTATTTGAGGAATTATATTGGACCCCTTCATAACCTTTACCATTGATGTCAAAGGGTGAGAGATAGATAGATAGAGGAAAAGAATTTTTGAGAAGAATTAACTTTTTAAGGAGGGGTATTTAGTTGTCTCTTACTGGTATAAAAATGTTTTTGATATGCATGTTGCCATCAATGCCAAAGTGGGAGATTGTTGGAAATGTGGGAAACTTGCAACATGAGTATGAAGTGTACATGGGATGTTTTGATTATTCCAGTGTTGTCATTGATGTCAAAATTATGGCAACATAGTGGAAAACATATTTGATTAACCGAAAGTTGATCTCAACCAAAAGTGTTTTGTACTGTTGATCTAGTACATTGGTTTTTGAGTTCGAAATTCACCACAAGATGAGATTTGACTCTACTCTCTTAATCTAATTATTATGACTCTTTTAAATAGATATATCTAGGACCTTGATGAGTTTTGTGTTGCATACATAAATTTATCATTGAAAAAGTTTAACTCTATACACTATAGTTATTTCCTTGTTTTGTATACCAATGTGAGAGACTCTACATTTTCTTAGAAAGAACATTTTGGTGCTATGGTTGTAAGGGTGATCTCATTGATGTTAATGTGATGAGAAGTTGATGTAATATCAGAATTGGAATGTGTTTATATTAAGGTGTGTGTGTGTGTGTGTGTTGACTTGGAGTTTTTGTGATTAGGTTTTATTCCTGGCTGACCTAATATGACATGTATCAAGAAGCATAATTATACTTTGTAGATTTTAGTTGGATCTCTTTCAGATCTACGCTGACTTGAGATGATGCACAACATGGATAATTTTTTTTTATGTTATATGGTGCCGACATAAGGTATTTTGATTTTTTTTTTACATCCAATTAGGCCAACCTAATTGATGTATGAAATGTACTTGTATATATACAAGACCCTTTTTGGATTTGAAGTAGAGTGAGTATGTGAGAGTGTGCGAAGTAAGTGGATGAAAAGAGTGTATGAGCCTAAATGATTTATTAGTTACAAGTAGTATATTGTGGAAGAAGTCAATGATTAGAGAAAAATGGTTGAGTGACTACTATGTAGAGTAGTACTTCACATACAAAGCCTCATTGAAACTAAACACAACACATGGAAGGTACATTCCACTAGTTCATACTATTGGCAGTGAGCCATATTCTTGTATCTTGGCGGTTATCCATTTCTTTGTGTATTCAAGATGTGAGCCTTTTAAGGAAAATGAGTCCTAGTAGTGAGCCATATAACATTCTATATCCAAATATATTATATTGTGAGTTAATCCTCACCATGGTTTTTCCCATTATGGTTTTTCCATGTAAAAATCTAGTGTTAATGTGTTTTGTGGTGTGATGTTCATTTCAATTTCTTTATTCTGGTTTGCAGTCATATGTGCTTTCATAATTGGGTGGTTTACATCTAAATGGTTTAATGGAATACTGATTCAAACCCCTTTCAATATTCCAGACAATCAACACCCTTTCCTCACCTCCCAATTTTTGGAACCCAAAAATCAAAACAATCAAGTCTAAAATGAATTTCCTCTCTCACCACTAACTCTTGCAATTGGAAACTTCTTCCACCCATGCCCCTACCTAGAAAAAAATTTAATTTTCATAAATTACACATTTTGAATCCCCAATGCATGTTAACACAACCCCCAGAAAGGAAGACCTCCATTATCTAGTGCATTCACTCTCCCATTTCACAAATAGGAATACAAATATCAAAAATTCCATTCAAGCACATTATGGGCATGCCAATTCTACCTAAAGGAATAAAGAAAAATAAATAAAATTCAAAATTCCATAACCTCCAAGAATCCCATGCCAAAGTATAAATTTTGACAATTTAACAATTAAAATAAAATTTTGGATATACTTTCCAATGCATTTTACAAACCAAAATTGTATAATTATTTAATTCTATTTTTGGACAAATAAATCATTTAAATACACCAAAACATAAAATAAAAACAATACACTCCAAAATTTAATAAAATTTGTTGATGAAAGATTACTAGTACCCTCAAATTCTCCTGTATTAGACACATCAAGTAGAAATTTTGTGAGCATAGGCTCACAGAATAGAGTTGAGTAGTAGAACTAATCTTTCAAGTTGCAAGAAACTTGTATCATACTCCAATACTCAAATTAGTACCTGTGAAAATTTCTTATTTCTCCTCCTCCAACAACCCTACAACCCATTCTTCTCTCCCCTTATGGACTTGTATCCAGTATGTACCATCCTCCTCCTCCTCCTAATATCATATGCTCTCCTCTTTGTTCTCATGGGATTTAACCCACCATTGATCAACTACCTCCATCAAATTTAACTTGCAACATCCTCTATAGCTTCTACAAGCAAATATGCACTATCCATATACTAATCTATAACATTATTCAAATCTTTCCCTGCATACAAATCAATACTAACAAAATCTATTTATATTATATCTTTTTCTCCTTCTACACACACTACCTCTTTCATCTCAACATGCAAATAATCTCTATTTTCATCTTCATAAAATTAGAAATATAAGTCATCACCACTATTTTCACATGTTCCTCTAGTATCACTACAACATATGTCTTCTCACTATCTATACAACATATTTCTTCTCACTATCTACTACATTTTTTTCATCTAAGGGTATGTGATCATCATAGAAAAAATAGGTCCTTAAGTGTCAAAAAATTTAGGAAAATTAGAGTTAGGCAACTTGACATAAAAATTTGAATAAGTTATCTATATTATTTAAAAAATATGTAAGGATAGAATCTATAGCAAATTGAATGTAGTTTCTAAATTACTAAGTTTATTTAAAAAAAAAATCTATTTGGTAAAAAATTGAAATTTCAATGCAATAGCACTTAAATTTCAAGGAAAAAATAAGTAGACATTTTTCTGACCACCCTAACCACAATAAAATGATAATTTTTTTTCATAAGATTTTAGATATAAGTAGAGGACTCATGTCTTGATCTGATGCATATTTTTTTGTAACTTTTTTCCAAGTAATTAATTAATTATGAATTTTTTATTACAAATTTTAAAAAATATAAAAATTCATATGTCTGACCACCTTAACTTAGTCAAAACTTCATGAAATTCATTTTTTTAATCCTATAGTATGTGAAGCATAGAATGTGACACATGTTTTAGATTCAAAAAACTTCATTCTCCCCCCATAGGTCTTGGTGCAAATTGCCTCACATCAATGCTTCTACTTACACACTCAAGAACTCCTACTCTTATACCACTGATGAAGGAGGTTCTCACAACCTCATCACACACTTCCAACACATAAGAATTTATTTAAGAAATTAATTTTAAAAAAATAAAAAATAAGCAACATGTATGAAATTTTCTATTGCTCAACTCTCATCAGAATTACAAGTGTTAAAATCCAATCTAAAATACAATAATTGTATCCATTTTGACTGTTGGAAAAAAAACTCTAAATCAAACTGAGAATTCTGAAAAATAAAAAATAAAAAAATCAATCACTGGTATTCCTTCTTCAATCCCTCTTCTTTTTGTAATTTCATTCCTCTCCTTCTTGTGATCTTTTGGAAAATCAATTTCCATTGAACCATTCCTCATCCAAAGTTATTTTCTTCTCCATAACACGGGTATGTGCAGGATCATGATGGGCCAAAAAGTAGCGATATGATGGGTATGTGTAGGGTATGTGGATGATGACTTTGTTTACCCAAAATTGATGAAATGAGAAGGGATTTTAAAGGAGATTCTCAGCTTTCCACCAATATAAATTATGCTTTACTTTGAATTTAATAAATTATTATTATTCATTTTCTATTTGAATTACGACTAAAGTGTTGATTGATAGGTTGATTGAAAAATATCTATAGCTTTCAAACATTATCACATTTTTTGAATCCAAAACATGTGTCACATTCTCAGCTTCACATACTATAGGATTAAAAAAAATGAATGAAGTTTTGACCAAGTTAAGGTGGTCGTGAGATATGAGTTTTTATGGGTATGTGTGATCATCATGGAAAAAATAGGCCCTTGTGGCGAAAACCAAAGTTAGGAAACTTGACATAAAAACTTGAATAAGTTATCTTATATTGTTTCAAAAATATGTAATAATAGAATCAGAGAAAATAGAATGGGGTTTCTAAAATACTAGGTTTATTTAAAAAAAAATAAATCTATTTGGTGAAAATTTGAAATTCCAATGCAGTAGTACTTAAATTTCAGGAAAAAAATAAGAGGTAGGTGTTTGTTTGACCACCCTAACCACAATAAAATGATAATATTTTTTTATAAGATTTTAGATATAAGTAGAGGACTCATGTCCCAATGTGATGTATATTTTTTTTGTAATTTTTTTAAGTAAATAATTAATTATGAATTTTTTATTATAACTTTTAAAAAATATAAAAAACTCGTATGTCTGACCACCTTAGCTTGGTCAAAACTTCATGAAATTCAATTTTATTTTTCAAAATCCTATAGTATGTGAAACATAGAATGTGACACATGTTTCAAATTCAAAAAATGCGATACCATTTGAAAGCTATAGATGTTTTTCAATCACCCTATCAATCAAGACTTTAGTCGTAATTCAAATAGAAAATGGATCATAATTATTTATTAAATTCAAAGTAAAGAATAATTTATATTGGTGGAAAGCTAGGAATCTCTTTTAAAAACTCTTTTTGTTTCATCAATTTTGGGTATAAAAGAAATCGTCAGCCACATGGGCCATCATGTCTTACATATTTTTGAAATAATACAGATAACTTATTCAAATTTTTACGTCAAGTTTCCTCACTCTAATTTTTTTGAATTTTTTGCCACTTAAGAGCATTTTTTTTCATGATGATCCTACACATACCCACACCTCCAACCTACAACAAAATTTTTTGAAACATCTTCTCAAGAAAGGCTATGCCCCCTTTTTGCACCTCCCCATTTTTAGAACCCAAAAATAAAAATAAACCAAGTCTAAAATGAATTTCCTCTCTCACCACTAACTCCTCCAACTGGAAAATTCTTCCACACACAATCATAGCTAGAAAAACAATTAATTTTCATAAATTACATATTTTGAATCCCCAATGCATTCTTGCACAACCTTCAAGAAGGAAAGCCCCCAATAATTGGTGCATTCAATCCCCTAGTTCTTAAATAGAAATACAAATTTTAAAATTTCTAGTCAAGCACATCATGGGTGTCCTAATTCTATCTAAAGTAATAAAACAAATACAATAAAATTTAAAATTCCATAAACTCTAAAAATCCCATGCTCAAGTCTGATTTTTGGAAATTTAACAATTAAAAAACAATTTTTGACACACTTTCTAATGCAACTTGCAACCCAAAATTGTCCAATTATTTAATTTTGACTTTTGGACAATAAAATAATTTAAATACACCAAAACATCAAATAAAAACACCACTCCAAAATGTAATAAAAATTTTGATGCAAGATTACCAGTACCCCTTGATGCTCCTACATCATGCTTGTTGTGATGTCATTGTTGGATGGGAATGCAATTGTTTATACCAATATCATGATGTTGGCATTGAGTATTGGATAGAATAAAATGATAGCATAAGGATATGATAAATATGGATTCCCAAAATGAGATAAAATACTTTAGTTTAAGGATTTTTATTGGAGAAATTAGTGGCTAACATGCATTCACTAAATGGAGGGTCAAGATTGAATGAGATGATAGAGCCTTAGCCTTGTGACAAGTGTCACAAGAGGAATGGAGGTGTAAGAGAAAGGTGTCCTCACACACTTGGACAAATATGAAGGAGGCATGTCTATTACATGTGTAAGAGGTATGGTGGCTTGGGAAAGTGACATGTACACTGACTGTGAAATAAAATGGCATGTTTATGACATGTGTAAGGGGTAGGGTGGATTCACATGAGTGAGAGATATTCTCACACATGTGTGAGCAAGGGATAGGATAGGTAGGTTAGAACACTTGTTACATGATGAAAATTTTAGATCTTGATCCATGTAGATGGGTTCAAGGGCTAGGCCGATTGAATGGAAAAAGATTGATGGTGAGGTAGAATTAAATAATAATAAAATGGTAATAGAGGTTAACTAGACTAAATAAATAAATTAAGTAGGTATTAATGAATTGATTTAGTTGGAGAGTTTTTGGGCTAAGGTTAGAATTAATTAATTAAATATAAATTTATTTAATTAAGGGTGAGATAATAATGAATTAAATAAATTTAAATATTATTTATTAATTATCAAATTGAATGGGGTAAATTCAAGTGTGGTTAGGTATGGATGTATTTATATGTCTACATTTTCTCCCTCTTTGAGATGATGTTGCGACTAGGAGAAGTAACATGATTTTAAAGAAGAATAAAACATGGTTGGTAGGAAGGGATAAGGACTAGTGGCATGATGCCCTAGTCATTGTTAAGATGAGGAAGGATAATGAGGAGGTTTTTGTATGCCCCCTCAAGAGGACAAGCGAGTTCAAAGAACATGGGTGTGCTCTTGAAATGGAGAGGCAGAATAGATGATGATGAATATAATGAGGATCTAATTGAGATAGATGTGTTGGTGATCAAAATTGTTAGTCCCAAATCCATAAGGTTTTATAGCCTTCCAACTGCTAGGGGTGTCAAAATTGGAAAATGACTTCAAACCTATATTCAGGTTGGGTATTTAAGGACCAATGTTTGAGGTGGGTAATACATACTTTAGTTCTAGCTTTGCAAGTCCAATGGTGTATTCTCTAAGATGTTGACTTGATGATTAGAAACACTACACAATACCTTACTAAAAAATATATCCACTATATAGTGTATCCCAATACTAGTGTCACAATATACCTATGTGCTAATTTGGATAGATAAGGTTGAATATCTTACTAAAAAATAACCTACCATATTAGTGTTTGAGAATTATTTTATGATATACCATTATATTATTGTATTCATTTAGACATGGTAGTACAACACAACTAAATAAAATCAATGTTTTTTCTCTAGTTTTGAGGTGTTTGGAGTTTTTTCAAGATTATAGGAGATAAAACATATTATAGATCAATTCCTATATTAATTAGGATATGGAGTCTCCGGATTCAACAAAAAATTCAGTAAATAAATACAAGATGATGACTTAATCAAGTCACCATAAAATACTATGCCTTTTAGACTTTAAAGGTAAGTTGAGCTCTACATGTATACACATTTAGAAATATAATAGATGGCTATAGAATATTAAGAGAGTGTACTTAGTAATATCCATATGTACCCACTCATTTCCTTTATTATATTGAAAATATACTATGCAAAAGATTTACACATATTTTACACATGAAAGGAGACACTCTACTAAGATTGATTCTACCTTTAATCATTCACTCATCAATTTTACAAAATATTATTACAATTTTGGGATCAAACCTACAACATTACAATAAAAAAAAATCAACTATATTGCAACCAATTCTCTTTGGAAAAAGGTTTCAAAACAAACTCCAACCCTTATAATGAGTGAAAAAAGTGAAATTATACTTTAGCAAGTTATGAAGTAAGAAGGATCAAGGATAGGGTCTAAAACCTTAAAAAATCGTGTGCACACATGTGGACATCAAAATCCTAGAAGAAATCATATCACATAGGTCTCCACG
The DNA here is from genome assembly GCA_007258455.2 of Sequoia sempervirens. Lineage (NCBI taxonomy): Eukaryota > Viridiplantae > Streptophyta > Pinopsida > Cupressales > Cupressaceae > Sequoia > Sequoia sempervirens. The sequence goes on from VDFB02281492.1 coordinate 711,006,334, forward strand.
CACATACCATCCATCCAAATTAATGGGCACACAAATTAGGAATAAAAACTCTACAAAATTTGGAACAAATTGTAGTGACCCTCTTGCTGTGACATCCTGTCTTAGTTGTTTATCATGAGTTCTTATTTCATAAAGATTGGTTAATTGAAATTATTACGAGTACATATATTCAGAATGTTGTTGATGTTTATTTTCATGATATCAAATTTTGTGAAGCGAAGATTTGTGTTAATAAGAATTATAATATCTATAATTCGATAAATTTATTGAAGTGTTTTCTTAAATTAGTCTGTGACCAATTAAAATCTATAATTTGTTTATTGTGGAATTCTTAACTCTTGAAGTTTGGTAAATTGTAACTATTTGGTGTGTGTATTTAATGTAATATTAATGATGTTTATTTTTATTTCATCAAAAGCTTGAAAAGTGGAATTTGTAAGATTATTAAGTTTTTAGCATGGTGCTCATATTACAATTATCTTATGTGGGGGTATAGCTTTGTATCATTTTGTGGTCGTTTGAAGTGACATCCTAGAGATTGTGAATTGCCTCTAGTGACGAACATAAACATTGAGGTTTTGATCTATGTGCTTGATAGCTACCCCTAGATTGGTTTTATGTTGAGTCATGTTATAGAAGAGTGGCTTGCGGTAGGGGCCGAAATCCGGAAGTGATTGTCTGGGTAACCTATTGTAGGTGTGTTAAATCAGTGAAAACCTAACCAATGAATTATGGGTTGGGAAGTTATAAACATTAATTCAGATAAAAGTGTGCCTCGCCTATTGTCTTAACGCTCGTTCAGGTTGAGAAAAGGTTGAGAAGGCCTAGAATGGCAAGTCGTCATCTTGTCCTCTTGAAAGATGAAGTGACTCCACATTGGTCTACATAGGGGCCGGGAATCGGTAGAGGCTACCAGGGTAATTCTTGGAGAGGGCCGGTAGTCTAGGAAGATTCACCAAGGTAACCTATCCCGACGATGTGATGACACTCTTAGTCTATATCATGATGGTGTTCCTTGTGTTCAAATTTATTTTGATGTGTTGTGTTATTGAGCTTTTATCTACTATGATTGTTAACATTATGTCATGATGTAAATTGTAAACCCCGTAAATGTTATGTTCTGTCTTCTTTTCTTGTGGACCTGTCAATTATATCCTAGCACGGAGGGAGTGGACCTTTGGGTTCCACGTGGTCAGGAGGAAACCATGCCCTATCTTCCTTATATTTTCATGCAGATGATACTAAGCTTGCAGCTAGTTCCAGTTACTTCTTTGTTTGTGACTGATGATCCAGAGCTTATTCATGGATATTTGTGCTAGACGTTAAATGAACACAATATGCTTTGTAAAAGTTACCTCTTGTATAAGAGTGTTTATATTGTACCATCTTTGGATGTATTGAGATTTATTAAAATATCTCTTGTTGTAATCTAAACTTATGGATTCTCGAATGTAATAAGTCTTGCAAACTGAACCATTATTGGCATTAAATTTGTATTATGTTTATGATAACATGTTGAGTTTATGTGTTAAGTTTAAGTAACGCCGTCTTGGAAACCTTATGGAAAATGTGTAAATTAAATATCTAAAAAAAATAAAAATTGTTCGATTAATTTCATTCTTTACACTTTGTTTTAACGGTAACCAAGGCAGGGCGTTGAAAATGGTATCAGAGCACTAGGTTCTAACACTGGGTACTCTGGATATTAGTAAGCTCATTACGTTGTCCTAGGTGTTAGATTCTATAGTTTGAATTATCCTATTGCCATTTATGTCATGTAACTAAGACATGTCAGAGATCACTCCGCACTACTAGAAAACTACTATTGTTATAGCCTGAAAAGTTCTCTCCTTCCTTGTTAGGTGGCTAGTGTCTAGTCACGCAGTGTTGTATTATACAATTTTGAAGATTTTGAACTTGCTTTGTGATTATTGATGACTATATGTTAATTGCGAAGGTTGACATCTTGTTTATATTTGGTTGTGATAGTTTAGCCACACTTTGTGATCTTGTTTACTTGTGACCCTTGTGGTTACACTTGATTTAATGTTGATATTGTGCGCATTTCCTACTTTAATGTTGAAAATTGAATTCCATTTAATGATTATTTATGACTTTAGTGGCTAAATGATTTTATCTTTATCATTTTCAATGTCGGCCCTATGTTGTATTGTGAATTATCTCAAGGGATGTAGGATACTGACTTGGAGAGTGTATATGAGGAAGTAGACTTAGGGAACTATAGGGTAGGTGTATATGAAGAATATTTATGTTGGTGATGGATATAGTACTTAGATTTTTGAGATTTTTTCTATGAGGTGTTATGTAGGACCATGCCTAGACATAGAGGTAGAGGTCGTGGTCAAGGATGAGGTGGTGGTCATGGAGCTAACCGCCAGATTACTTCCCTTCTGAGTTCTCATGAAAATGAGCGTGTGGAGCAACTAGATACTGGAGATGATCATAAAGGTGTGGTCATCAAAGAAAAATCCAACTAGCATCTCCAATTTGTGAATCCGATGATGAGACCTTGGCTCAAGCTCTCTCTCATGTTAAAATGAAAAAGGGAAAAAATTGAAGTATCGAGACATCTAGTTAAAGTGAAGAAACCGTCCGTTGTTTGAAATTGGCCATTTGGGTGTGGACCTAACGCACCCATTCTCTCTAAGGAAGAGAATGAAATCCATCGCATACAGTCTTCGGCTTCCAAGCAGACAATTATGGATTCTGATGAGGACCCGGAGGAGTGCCCCCTATCTAATAATGAGTAATTTGATAGTAGAAGAAGATGAATGTAGTACTTTTCTTTCTTGTTGTCTTGATAGGCTAAAACTCATTTAGTTGTGTTTAAGCATATGATTTTTTTTTTTTAAGATATGTTTGTTGTACCTAGTTTACAGCTTCCAGGAGTAAGCCTTATCCTAAGGGGGAGGATGTAGTGACCCTCTCGCTGTGACATCCTATCTTAGTTATTTATCATGAGTTCTTATTTCATAAAGATTGGTTAATTGAAATTATTACGAGTACATATATTCATAATGTTGTTGATGTTTATTTTCATGATATCAAAGTTTGTGAAGTGAAGATTTGTGTTAATAAGAATTATAATATCTATAATTCGATAAAGTTATTGAAGTGTTTTCTTAAATTAGTCTGTGACCAATTAAAATCTATAATTTGTTTATTGTGGAATTCTTAACTCTTGAAGTTTGGTAAATTGTAACTATTTGGTGTGTGTATTTAATGTAGTATTAATGATGTTTATTTTTATTTCACCAAAAGCTTGAAAAGTGGAATTTGTAAGATTATTACGTTTTTAGCATGGTGCTCATATTACAATTATCTTATGTGGGGGTATAGCTTTGTATCATTTTGTGGTCGTTTGAAGTGACATCCTAGAGATTGTGAATTGCCTCTAGTGAAGGACATAAACATTGAGGTTTTGATCTATGTACTTGATAGCTACCCCTAGATTGGTTTTATGTTGAGTCATGTTATAAAAGAGTGGCTTGTGGTAGGGGCCGAAATCTGGAAGTGATTGTCTAGGTAACCTATCGTAGGTGTGTTAACTCAGTGAAAACCTAACTAATGAATTATGGGTTGGGAAGTTATAAACATTAATTTAGATAAAAGTGTGCCTTGCCTATTGTCCTTGAAAGATGAAGTGACTCCACATTGGTCTACATAGGGGCCGAGAATCGGTAGAGGCTACCAGGGTAATTCTTGGAGAGGGCCGGTAGTCTAGGAAGATTCACCAAGGTAACCTATCCCAACGATGTGATGACACTCTTAGTGTATATCATGATAGTGTTCCTTGTGTTCAAATTTATTTTGATGTGTTGTGTTACTGAGGTTTTATCTGCTATGATTGTTAATATTATGTCGTGATGTAATTTTTAAACCCCGTAAACGTTATGTTCTGTCCTCTTTGCTTGTGGACCTGTCAATTATCTCCTAGCACGGAGGGAGTGGACCTGTGGGTTCCACGTGGTCGAGAGGAAACCGTGCCCTATCTTATATTTTCATGCAGATGATCCTAAGTTTGCAACTAGTTCTAGTTACTTCTTTGTTCATGACTGATGATGCAGAGCTTGTTCATGGATATTTGTGCCAGATGTTAAATGAACACTATATGCTTTGTAAAAGTTACCTCTTTTATAAGAGTGTTTATATTGTACCATCTTTGGATTTATTGAGATTTATTAAAATATCTCTTGTTGTAATCTGAACTTATGGATTCTTGAATGTAATAAGCCTTGCAAACTGAAGCATTCTTGGCGTTAAATTTGTATTATGTTTATGATAATGTGTTGAGTTTATGTGTTAAGTTTAAGTAACGCAGTCTTGGAAACCTTATGGAAAATGTGTAAATTAAATATCTAAAAAAATAAAAATTGTTCGATTAATTTCATTCTTTACACTTTGTTTTAACGGTAACCAAGGTGGGGCATTACACAAATCATGGCCAAAACCAGACCTTTGATAGAAAGGAGTCTTTCAAAACATAAAGAAGCATGGGTTTTGTGATGTCCCACCTAAAATTATTGATAAATTCATTAAAAATCATCCCTATAGCGCCAAGAATCAAATCTAGAAATTGAGGAAGAAGTTGCAACATTAAAGGTGTAAAATTTGAAAATCATGCAAAAGATCCTAGAGTCCAATCAGGTGTCAAAAACCTGAAAGGTTCCTAGAAAGAAGGAATATAAGGGAAAGGGATGCAAAAATAATCAAATTCAAAATATTAGGGTAAAATTCCAAAAGTCCAAAAAAATTCTAATTTTTTGAGAAGGAAGAAAATTGAGTTCATGAATAAAAATAGGATCAAGACTTTTGGACCTTTGGTTCAAAATATAACTAGGTCCCAAAAACCTAATGAGAAAAAGAGAGGAAGGGAAAGGATGTTGGGATCAGGGATCTTAAATGGATCTCAACATATGAAAGTTACTTTGAGACTCGAAGTATCAAATGGATTAGAATGGAAGAAATGATCAAGATTAGGGATCTCAATTGGACAAGGCTCTTTTGATCCAATGTCCAAAAATCCCATCGGGACCTAAAGCCCCAACTGGATAAAAGAATTTGAAAGAGGAAAGCTAATCAATATTGAGGATACCAAACACACTTGGACCTTAGGAACTTGACATGAAGTCTCGATTGGATAAAGAAGGAGAAGGGAAGAGGTTGACTTGGACCTTAGTTCAAGTGTTTGTTTGGGTTTGAATTCTCAAAAAGACAAAGAGGGAACAAGGAAGGGTTCAAACCAAAAATATTGATCTAAAAGTTTGATTGGGACTTGAAATTATGATCAAATGAAAGGGGAAAAAGGATGAAGGATAAATTGTGATGAACTTGGACATATGGACTTTGTCGAAATGTTTGTTCAAGGCCTAAAACCCTAAAGGGACAAGAGCTAAGAAAATACAAAGGAAAGAAGGTGAAAAATAAAGGAAAGGAGAAGCTTGTTGGGACCTGAAGGGAGTTTCAAAACCCTTCTTAAGTCCTAATGTGGTTGGGACAATCATTTCAGAATCTAAATTAGTTCTTGAAACCTTTTAGATACCCAATAGAAACCAAGCAATTCAAAGTTAAATTTAGAAACTCTAAAGCATCGACCAAGAAAAAATGTTTCAAAACCTTTATTTGGGCTTGACATGGATTTGATAACCATGTTAGAGCATAAAATGATAAATAAGGATATGATAAATATGGATTCCCAAAATGATAGAATAAAATTATAGCATAAGGATATGATAAATATGGATTCCCAAAATGAGAGAAAATATTTTAGTTTAAGGATTTTTATTGGAGAAATTAGTGGCTAACATGCATTCACTAAATGGAGGGTCAAGATTGAATGAGATGATAGAGCCTTAGCCTTGTGACAAGTGTCACAAGAGGAATGGAGGTGTAAGAGAAAGGTGTTCTCACACACTTGGACAAATATGAAGGAGACATGTCTATTACATGTGTAAGAGGTATGGTGGCTTGGGAAAGTGACATGTACACGGACTGTGAAATAAAATGGCATGTTTATGACATGTGTAAGGGGTAGGGTGGATTCACATGAGTGAGAGATATTCTCACACATGTGTGAGCAAGAGATAGGATAGGTAGGTTAGAACACTTGTTACATGATGAAAATTTTAGATCTTGATCCATGTAGATGGGTTCAAGGGCTAGGCCGATTGAATGGAAAAAGATTGATGGTGAGGTAGAATTAAATAATAATAAAATGGTAATAGAGGTTAACTAGCCTAAATAAATAAATTAAGCAGGTATTAATGAATTGATTTAGTTGGAGATTTTGTGGGCTAAGGTTAGAATTAATTAATTAAATATAAATTTATTTAATTAAGGGTGAGATAATAATGAATTAAATAAATTTAAATATTATTTATTAATTATCAAATTGAATGGGGTAAATTCAAGTGTGGTTAGGTATGGATGTATTTATATGTCTACATTTTCTCCCTCTTTGAGATGATGTTGCAACTAGGAGAAGTAACATGATTTTAAAGAAGAATAAAACATGGTTGGTAGGAAGGGATAAGGACTAGTGGCATGATGCCCTAGTCATTGTTAAGATGAGGAAGGATAATGAGGAGGTTTTTGTATGCCCCCTCAAGAGGACAAGCGAGTTCAAAGAACATGGGTGTGCTCTTGAAATGGAGAGGCAGAATAGATGATGATGAATATAATGAGGATCTAATTGAGATAGATGTGTTGGTGATCAAAATTGTTAGTCCCAAATCCATAAGGTTTTATAGCCTTCCAACTGCTAGGGGTGTCAAAATTAGAAAATGACTTCAAACCTATATTCAGGTTGGGTATTTAAGGACCAATGTTTGAGGTGGGTAATACATACTTTAGTTCTAGCTTTGCAAGTCCAATGGTGTATTCTCTAAGATGTTGACTTGATTATTAGAAAAACTACACAATACCTTACTAAAAAATATATCCACTATATAGTGTATCCCAATACTAGTGTCACAATATACCTATGTGCTAATTTGGATAGATAAGGTTGAACATCTTACTAAAAAATAACCTACCATATTAGTGTTTGAGAATTATTTTATGATATACCATTATATTATTGTATTCATTAGACATGGTAGTACAACACAACTAAATAAAATCAATGTTTTTGCTCTAGTTTTGAGGTGTTAGGAGTTTTTTCAAGATTATAGGAGATAAAACATATTATAGATCAATTCCTATATTAATTAGGATATGGAGTCTCCGGATTCAACAAAAAATTTAGTAAATAAATACAAGATGATGACTTAATCAAGTCACCATAAAATACTATGCCTTTTAGACTTTAAAGGTAAGTTGAGCTCTACATGTATACACATTTAGAAATATAATAGATGGCTATAGAATATTAAGAGAGTCTACTTAGTAAAATTCATGTGTACCCACTCATTTCCTTTATTATATTGAAAATATACTATGCAAAAGATTTACACATATTTTACACATGAAAGGAGACACTCTACTAAGATTGATTCTACCTTTAATCATTCACTCATCAATTTTACAAAATATTATTACAATTTTGGGATCAAACCTAAAACATTATAATACAAAAAATTCAACTATATTGCAACCACTTCTCTTTGGAAAAAGGTTTCAAAACAAACTCCAACCATTAGAATGAGTGAAAAAAGTGAAATTATACTTTAGCAAGTTATGAAGTAAGAAGGATCAAGGATAGGGTCTAAAACCTTAAAAAATCATGTGCACACATGTGGACATCAAAATCCTAGAAGAAATCATCACATAGGTCTCCACGCACATACCATCCATCCAAATTAATGGGCACACAAATTAGGAATAAAAACTCTACAAAATTTGGAACAAATTGTAGTGACCCTCTCGCTGTGACATCCTGTCTTAGTTGTTTATCATGAGTTCTTATTTCATAAAGATTGGTTAATTGAAATCATTACGAGTACATATATTCATAATGTTGTTGATGTTTATTTTCGTGATATCAAATTTTGTGAAGCGAAGATTTGTGTTAATAAGAATTATAATATCTATAATTCGATAAAGTTATTGAAGTGTTTTCTTAAATTAGTCTATGACCAATTAAAATCTATAATTTGTTTATTGTGGAATTCTTAACTCTTGAAGTTTGGTATATTGTAACTATTTGGTGTGTGTATTTAATTTAATATTAATGATGTTTATTTTTATTTCATCAAAAGCTTGAAAAGTGGAATTTGTAAGATTATTACGTTTTTAGCATGGTGCTCATATTACAATTATCTTATGTGGGGGTATAGCTTTGTATCATTTTGTGGTCGTTTGAAGTTACATCCTAGAGATTGTGAATTGCCTCTAGTGAAGGACATAAACATTGAGGTTTTGATCTATGTGCTTGATAGCTACCCCTAGTTGGTTTTATGTTGAGTCATGTTATAGAAGAGTGGCTTACGGTAGGGACTGAAATCCGAAAGTGATTGTTTGGGTAACCTATCGTAGGTGTGTTAAATCAGTGAAAACCTAACCAATGAATTATGGGTTGGGAAGTTATAAACATTAATTCAGATAAAAGTGTGCCTCGCCTATTGTCTTAACGCTCGTTCAGGTTGAGAAAAGGTTGAGAAGGCCTAGAATGGCAAGTCGTCATCTTGTCCTCTTGAAAGATGAAGTGACTCCACATTGGTCTTCATAGGGGCCGGGAATCAGTAGAGGCTACCAGGGTAACTCTTGGAGAGGGCCGGTAGTTTAGGAAGATTCACCAGGGTAACCTGTCCCGACGATGTGATGACACTCTTAGTCTATATCATGATGGTGTTCCTTGTGTTCAAATTTATTTTGATGTGTTGTGTTACTGAGGTTTTATCTGCTATGATTGTTAACATTATGTCATGATGTAATTTGTAAACCCCGTAAATGTTATGTTCTGTCTTCTTTGCTTGTGGACCTGTCAATTATCTCCTAGCATGGAGGGAGTGGACCTTTGGGTTCCACGTGGTCTGGAGGAAACCGTGCCCTATCTTCCTTATATTTTCATGCAGATGATCCTAAGCTTGCAGCTAGTTCTAGTTACTTCTTTGGTCGTGACTGATGATGCAAAGCTTGTTCGTGGATATTTGTGCCAGACGTTAAATGAACACTATATGCTTTGTAAAAGTTACCTCTTGTATAAGAGGGTTTATATTGTACCATCTTTGGATGTATTGAGATTTATTAAAATCTCTCTTGTTGTAATCTGAACTTATGGATTCTTGAATGTAATAAGTCTTGCAAACTGAACCATTCTTGGTGTTAAATTTGTATTATGTTTATGATAACATGTTGAGTTTATGTGTTAAGTTTAAGTAATGCCGTCTTGGAAACCTTATGGAAAATGTGTAAATTAAATATCTAAAAAAAATAAAAAAAAATTGATTAATTTCATTCTTTACACTTTGTTTTAATGGTAACCAAAGCAGGGCGTTACAGATGGTATCGGAGCACTAGGTTCTAACACTGGGTACTCTGGATATTAGTAAGCCCATTACGTTGTCCTAGGTGTTAGATTCTATAGTTCATATTATCCTATTTCCATTTATGTCATGTAACTAAGACATGTCGGAGATCACTCCGCACTACTAGAAAACTACTGTTGTTATAGCCTGAAAAGTTCTCTCCTTCCTTGTTAGGTGGCTAGTGTCTAGTCCCGCAGTGTCGTATTGTACAATTTTGAAGATTTTGAACTTTCTTTGTGATTTTTGATGACTATATGTTAATTGCGAAGGTTGACATCTTGTTTATATTTGGTTGTGATAGTTTAGCCACACTTTGTGATCTTGTTTACTTGTGACCCTTGTGGTTACACTTGATTTAATGTTGATATTGTGCGCATTTCTTACTTTAATGTTGAAAATTATATTCCATTTAATGATTATTTATGACTTTAGTGGCTAAATGATTTTATCTTTATCATTTTCAATGTCGGCCCTATGTTGTATTGTGAATTATCTCCAAGGATGTAGGATATTGACTTGGAGAGTGTATATGAGGAAGTAGACTTAGGGAACTATAGGGTAGGTGTATATGAAGAATATTTATGTTGGTCGTGGATATAGTACTTAGATTTTTGAGATTTGTTCTATGAGGTGTTATGTAGGACCATGCCCAGACATAGAGGTAGAGGTTGTGGTCGAGGACGAGGTGGTGGTCGTGGAGCTAACCGCCAGATTACTTCCCTTCTGAGTTCTCATGAAAATGAGCGTGTGGAGCAACTAGATACTGGAGATGATCATAAAGGTGTGGTCATCAAAGAAAAATCCAACTAGCATCTCCACTTTGCGAATCCAATGATGAGACCTTGGCTCAAGCTCTCTCTCGTGTTAAAATGGAAAAAGGAAAAAGATTGATGTATCGAGACATCCAGTTAAAGTGAAGAAACTGTCCGTTGTTCGAAATTGGCCATTTGGGTGTGGACCTAACACACCCATTCTCTCTAAGGAAGAGAAGAAAATCCATCGTATACAGTCTTCGGCTTCCAAGCAGACAATTATGGATTCTGATGAGGACCCTGAGGAGTGCCCCCTATCCGATAATGAGTAATTTGATAGTAGAAGAAGATGAATGTAGTACTTTTCTTTCTTGTTGTCTTGATAGGCTGAAACTCATTTAATTGTGTTTAAGCATATGATTTTTTTTTTTTAAGATATGTTTGTTGTACCTAGTTTGCGGCTTCCAGGAGTAAGCCTTATCCTAGGGGGGAGGATGTAGTGACCCTCTCACTGTGACATCCTGTCTTAGTTGTTTATCATGAGTTCTTATTTCATAAAGATTGGTTAATTGAAATTATTACGAGTACATATATTCATAATGTTGTTGATGTTTATTTTCATGATATCAAAGTTTGTGAAGTGAAGATTTTTGTTAATAAGAATTATAATATCTATAATTCGATAAAGTTATTGAAGTGTTTTCTTAAATTAGTCTGTGACCAATTAAAATCTATAATTTGTTTATTGTGGAATTCTTAACTCTTGAAGTTTGGTAAATTGTAACTATTTGGTGTGTGTATTTAATGTAATATTAATGATGTTTATTTTTATTTCATCAAAAGCTTGAAAAGTGGAATTTGTAAGATTATTACATTTTTAGCATGGTGCTCATATTACAATTATCTTATGTGGGGGTATAGCTTTGTATCATTTTGTGGTCATTTGAAGTGACATCCTAGAGATTGTGAATTGCCTCTAGTGAAGGACATAAACATTGAGGTTTTGATCTATGTGCTTGATAGCTACCCCTAGTTGGTTTTATATTGAGTCATGTTATAGAAGAGTGGCTTACGGTAGGGGCCAAAATTCGGAAGTGATTCTCTGGGTAACCTATTGTAGGTGTGTTAACTCAGTGAAAACCTAACTAATGAATTATGGGTTGGGAAGTTATAAACATTAATTTAGATAAAAGTGTGCCTCGCCTATTGTCTTAACGCTCGTTCAGGTTGAGAAAAGGTTGAGAAGGCTTGGAATGGCAAGTCGTCATCTTGTCCTCTTGAAAGATGAAGTGACTCCACATTGGTCTGCATAGGGGCCGAGAATTGGTAGAGGCTACGAGGGTAACTCTTGGAGAGGGCCGGTAGTCTAGGAAGATTCACTAAGGTAACCTATCCCGATGATGTGATGACACTCTTAGTCTATATCATGATGGTGTTCCTTGTGTTCAAATTTATTTTGATGTGTTGTGTTACTGAGGTTTTATCTACTATGATTGTTAACATTATGTCGTGATGTAATTTGTAAACCCCATAAACATTATGTTCTGTCTTCTTTGCTTGTGGACCTGTCAATTATCTCATAGCACAGAGGGAGTGGACCTTTGGGTTCCACGTGGTCGGGAGGAAACCGTACCCTATCTTATATTTTCATGCAGATGATCCTAAGCTTGCAACTAGTTCTAGTTACTTCTTTGTTCGTGACTGATGATGCAGAGCTTGTTCATGGATATTTGTGCCAGATGTTAAATGAACACTATATGCTTTGTAAAAGTTACCTCTTGTATAAGATTTTTTATATTGTACCATCTTTGGATGTATTGAGATTTATTAAAATATCTCTTGTTGTAATCTGAACTTATGGATTCTTGAATGTAATAAGTCTTGCAAACTGAACCATTCTTGGCATTAAATTTTTATTATGTTTATGATAACGTGTTGAGTTTATGTGTTAAGTTTAAGTAACGCCGTCTTGGAAACCTTATGGAAAATTTGTAAATTAAATATCTAAAAAAATAAAAATTGTTCAATTAATTTCATTCTTTACACTTTTTTTTAACGGTAACCAAGGTGGGGCGTTACACAAATCATGGCCAAAACCAGACCTTTGATAATGTATTATGAATTTTGGTTCTAGATGTGAGTTTTTTTTATTGTATTGAAGATAATTTTAGTTTTTGAAAGATTCATGTTGAATGTTTCTATGTTTTTTACACTGGTTTGGTCAACCTTTTATTGAACACTATCTTTGGAGTTGATGCAGCATATTGGATCTATTTGGGTCCTCATGAAGAGTGTGTTTTGGGTATCCCTCATTCCAATTCCACCCTAGGATTGTTTGGTGCCAACCTAATTTGAATTTGAATTTGGATGGCCGACTTTGGATATGTTTCAAAGTTGAAGATAGTATAAACATAGGATGAGTTAGTGGTGCAAGAGAGAGTGAGAGGTGTGTTCAAAGAAATAGAAAAAAATAGTTGTGAGATTGATGCAAATCAGTGAGTATGTGTGATGTGAGTTTGGTAGATCAGTGTGAAGCCTAGATTCTAAGTTTCTAGATGTAGTGAGAACAAGGTGAACTCTATCATTCATGCATGTATGCAAGTGGTTGGGAAAATTGTGGTGGATTTCTTCATTGCATTGAGATTTTCTTATATGTGTAACATATCTCTTCTATCTTCTTTTTATCTTTATGGCAGTGAGCCCTTTGAGTTGTTAGCCTTATTGGATAGTGAGTCCTTTTTTTGGAAATGATCCTTGTTTCACAAGTAGTGAGCCTCTTGTAATCATTTTTTATCTTCTCTATAGTGTGAGTTAATCCTCATCATGGTTTTTCCCTTATTGGGTTTTCCACATAAACCTGGTACTATTGTGTTTGTGTGATGAATTTATGTTTTTTCATTACTATTTGATGATTAATCATTTAAGTAGTGTTAAGAATTAGTTCTGGTGAATGAATTAAAGATTAAATCTATGACAACTAATTCACCCCCTCTTAGTTTCCCTATTCAACGATTGGTATCAGAGCTTGGTTCCTTGGTGAAGAGCTTAAACACTTGAGGAAGGTTTTGGATGGCTAGCAAAATGGTTTATGATTATTTGAGATTTGATGGAACTAATTATACTATCTGGAAAATATTGATGGAAGAATATCTAGAGTATCGTGGATATGATGTGGAGAAAGATTAAATGAATCTTTACACTCCTACAAATGGTTCGAGTTTTATTGATGAGATCAAAGCACATGAAGAAAACAATAAGGTGAAGTAAATTTTCAAGAACATTCTAGTACATTCTGAGTTGATTAAAGTTTATAATCTAAAGACTACTAAGGAAGTCTAGGATGCTTTGGAAAGAGCACATGAAGGTGAAGAAATAGTCAAGGAGGAAAAATTGTAGAATTTGGAGACACAGTTTGAGCTTCTACATATGTCTGAAGATGAAACTTTTAAAGCTTATGTACAAAGATTGGATGAAATCGTGGCTATAATGTGAGGACTTGGTGCTACTGTAGATGAAACTAGAATTGTAAAGAAGATTCTTAGAACTCTCCCTAATCCTTACAGTGAGAAGGTGTGCTCTATTGAATAGAGTATAGATTACAAGACCAATACTAAAGATCTTTTGTTAGGATTTTTCACATCTTATGAGATGAGAAAATTAAATCTGAGGAATGGATGTAGCTACTTTTAAGGCTACAAATGTTGAAGATCTAAATCAATAATTTTTTTATGAAAAAAAAGGTAACTTTGTAAGAAGGATGAGGAAAGGCTCCAACAAGTATGAAGATAATTTACCCTTTAAATGCTTTAGTTGTGGAGAACTAGATCATTATGCTGCAAAGTGTCTAGAAATAGCTAAAAGGAATAAATAGAGATATGAGAAAGCAAAGAAGGGAAGGAAGATTAATAGAGCATATTATGTAAATGGGAATGCTAGTATATCTGATGAGGATTTAGAATATGAAGAACCTAATGATAATGAATGCTTTTTCTTGGCTATAAAGGATGAAACTACTTCTGCTAATTCTTAAAAATGGTTAAAGGAAAGCCCTCCAGAGAAGGAGAAAAATGAAGGAATTGTTATCTTTTCCCTACATGATAAATAAGAAAATAATTATTCAGTAGTTTACAATGGATTTTCACACCACATGAATAGTGATAAAAGTAAGTTTGTTAAGCTTGAAAAATATTATGGAGGCTTGGTTATTTTTGGAGATGATACTGGTGCAAAAAAATTTGGGATAGGTTCAATAAGTTTTGATGGAAAGCATCATACTGATGATGTCTATTATGTTAAGGGTTTAATGCATAATATTTTGAGTGTTGGAAAGATGTGTAGTAAGGGATGTGATATTTTGTTCAAGGATGAGAGATGTGAAATCTGGAAAGAATTTGGAACATTAATTATTGTAGGAAATAAATATGAAGGAAATATCTATCAACTTAAGGGTGGTGATGGATGATGCTTTATGAATTAGATTAATGATAGTTGGTTGTGGCTTCATAGAATGTGTCACAATAATTTTGATAAATTGGAAAGGATTAGTGTAGTTCAAGCTGTGAGATATTTACTAAGGATTACAAATCCTGTTAATGCTTTTTGCAGGAATTGTCAGTTTGGAAAGAAAGCAAGAAATCATTATAGATCAATAGAACAGTCTATTACGAGACTACTATATTTCATTCATACAAATATTGGTGGTCCTACAAGAGTGAGAAGTCTACTAGGTGAAAGGTACTTTAAGCTTTTAATTGATGGTTATTCTAGATATACATGGGATACATTTCTTAGAGAGAAATTAGATACATTAGATAGATTTAAGACATTCAAAGCTATGGTTGAAAATGAAGTGAAATTGAGGATGAAATGCTTAAGGTCTGATAGAGGTGGATAATTCACCTCCCATTAGTTTAATATGTTTTGTGAAGCGCATGGAATAAAGAAAAAAATATTTTCTCTGAGAACTCCTCAGCAGAATGGAGTTATTGAAAGAAAAAATAGAATAGTTCAAGAGGCTGCTAGATCAATGATTACTAAGGCTAGTTTACCAGAAGTTTACTAGAAGGAAGCTATTCATACTGATGTTCATATATTCAATTGAGTTCAATGAAGAGAAAATAGTACAAAGGCTCCCTATGAGCTATGGTATGGAAGAATTCCTACTGTTAAGTATTTCACAATATTTGGAATCAAATATTATATCAGAAGAGATGAAGAAACTTTGAGAAAGTTTGATGCAAGAAGTGATGAAGGTATTTTTCTTGGATATTCTACTAAAATAAAAGCATATAGATGTTTCAATAAAATACTGAGAAATATTGTATAAAATGCAAATGTTAAGATTGATGAAACAATGAAGAATTCTATTGACATTGATGGATATGTATATGATGAACCTGATTGTTTAAGAATAGAAGAGATTGAAGAGCACAAAAAGGAAGAGCATGAGAATTAGGATGAACATAATTAAAGAGAAGAAGAAGCTTTAGTGATGTCACCTAAGACACCTAGATATGTACATAAGAATCATTTAGAAAGTTAGATTATTTGTGGCACGTCTAAAGAAGTATTGAATAGAAACAAAGTTGTTACTAAAGTGAATCTATGTTTATTTTTCTAAGATTGAACCAAAAACTATAAATGAAGCATGCAAATATGAACATTGCATGGAAGCTATTAAAGAAGAACTCATGTAGATTGAGAAGAATCAAACTTGGGAATTGGCCCCAAGATCGACAAATAAAAACATCATTGGATCGAAGTGGGTATTCAAAAATAAATTGAATGAGAATGGAGAACTAGTTAGAAACAAAAAAAGGCTTGTGTGTAAAGGATACTCACAAGTAGAAGGTATATATTTTCAGGAAAAATTTTCCCCAAAGCAAGAATGGAAGCTATAAGGATTTTCTTAGCATTTTCTCCTCATAAAGACTTTAAGTTCTATCAGATGGATGTCAAGTTAGCGTTTTTGAATGGTGAGATAAAAGAAGAGGTCTACATGGAACAACCAGAAGGATTTCATTTTCCAAATCAACTACATATGGTGTGAAAATTGAAGAAATATTTATATGGATTGAAGCAATCTCCTAGAGCTTGGTATGTGAGGTTAGACAGGTACTTGATTCAACAAGGTTTCAACAAATGTATGATAGATAGTAATTTGTATTCCAAGATTGAAAATGATAAAATCTTGATTGTAGTTGTGTATGTTGATGAAATTATCTTTGGAAGAAATAAAAATATGTGCAAGATGTTTGCGAAAGCGATATAGAAATAATTTGAAATTTATATGTTTGGAGAGATGAATTTCTTTCTTCGGCTATAGATTAATCAAACAAAGAAAGGAATTTTTATTTCATAGTCTAACTATGTGAAAGAGATGTTGAAGAAGTTTTGGATGGATGGTTCCAAACCAATATGTACTCCTATGGTGACTGGTTGCAACATGGGTAAAGATGATGATTCACCTAAGGCTAATCAGAGCAAGTATAGATCTATGATTGGTGGACTATTGTATTTGACTAAGTTACTAGACCAAATATTATTTATGTTGTCTATCTTATGGCTAGATTTTAAGAAGATCCTAAGGAGAATAATGTTGCTGCTGTTAAAATATTTTTTTTGATATTTGAATGGCACTCTGGATTATGGGTTATAGTATCCTAGAGATATTGATTTTACACTAAGTTCCTATACAGATGCAGATTGGGTTGCATGTGTAGATGACATAAAGAGTACAAGTGGTGGTGTATTCTTTTGGATGCAGATTGGTGTCATGGTTGAGTAAAAAGAAAGATTTAGTCTCCTTGTCTACTATTGAAGCTGAGTATATTGCTACTACATCTTGTTGTACATAAATTATATGGATGAAACAAACATTAAAAGATATCACAATGGTGTATGATGATCCTATTTCTATATTTTGTGATAACACAATTGCAATTAACATTTCAAAGAATTGAGAAATGAAATTGAGGAAAAAGCATATATCTATTAGGTATCATTTTAGAAGAGAGAAGGTCATGGAGAATGAACTAAAACTTAATATGTTCTTAAAAAGGATCAGATTGTTGATATATTCATGAAGGATCTTCCTAAAGATACTTTTGAGTACCTCTAAGAGAAGTTAGGGGTCATTTCCCCTCCTTTCTTGAACTAGATGCATATGGAATGCATTAGTTTGGTGGATCTATGGTTCTATCCTTCTTTTGGACTAATGTATTAGTGGCTACCTCTTAGGGGGAGTAGATAGTGTCAGGTGTTGTCATTGTGAGTATTTTTTTTTCATTGTGAGTATTTTGTTTTCATGTCAAAGGGGAAATCAATGTAAAGTATCTTTTTTCTTTTCCATTGATGTCAAAGGGGGAGAGGAAGAATGAGAGGAAGAATATAAAATATTATCTACATGGGGGAGAAACAAAAATAAAAATCTTGAGAAGTGTATTAAGAGCTAATATGGTGTCTTTGATGGGTTTTCACAACATGTGTTTCCATCAATGACAAAGTGGAAGATTGTTGGAAGAATGGAAATAATGAAGATGTTGTCATTGATGTCAACTGGTCAATTGGTTGTTGTTGGCTGTATATTTTGAGGATATTGAGAAAATTGTATTAAAGAAATATTGCAAACTATGTTAAGTGGTTTCTCTAGGTTTTGCTCGAGGTTGTTGGGAATAGGATGCCATTTAATTGCGATCTTAAACATTATTTATTTCATGTATCTCCTAAGTCCTTGGAAAGTGTTCTCAAATACTAGAAAGAGATTAATTTTGGATTAAATAATCATGTTAATTGACATTTGTAATTAATTCTAAATAATAGGAGCATGTGAGGGAATCCAAGATGAGTTCCTAAATAATAGGAGCACATGGGGTACCCACATGGTAGGTGACACTCACCTTGAGTTTAGTTAACTATTTAGAGTAAGAGATAACACTTTTGAATGCATGTAAAGATCCTAGGAGTTAGGGTTTGATGTTTACATGCATGAAGTTTAGTTCAAATCAATTTAGTTTAGTTCAGTTCAGTTTAGAATCAGTTTAGTTTAGTTTAGTTAAGTTCAATTAAGTTCAGCTAAGTTATGGTTTAGTTATCTTTAGGTAGTTTTAGTTGAATGTTGGTTGAATTCAGTTAACTTGGAATGCATGACTAATGACTTGAGTTGCATGAAAAATAACATGTGACTTCCTTCAGTTAACAGGGGATAACCATTCTTACATGAATGGTGGAGAGAGATGTTTCAGTTAACATGAAGTGACTTGGACCCACTTTGGGCACCCAAGTTGGATTCTTGGAATTAACTCCTTTGCATGTTAAGATATTTTAGAAGGCTGAGTTAAGTGGGCCCACTATTGGGCACCTACTTTGAGGATAAAGCCTTGAAGATATTTACATAATAAAGGTTGAGTTACTACTTCAGTTTGGGATGCCCAAATGGATGAAAATGATTATTTGGAAATGTTATTCATGGTTAAACTCTTCTGGGAAGAGATAGGAATACCTTTTAGGAGATAGGGATTGAGCTTTATAATTGTAACTCTTTTGGATTTTACAAGGTTGATTATTGCTTATATATCTCAAGCAAGTTGAAGAGAGTTTGTATTAGTTTATTGTAGGTTGTGAAGAAGATTTGTTGAAGATAGAAGAAGCATCTCAAGGAAGAATTGGAATTATTGTAATTTACTTCAGAAATTAAATGATACATTGATTCTTGGTGGATTTTTTTCCTGAAAGGGTTTCTCCATGGTATATGTTGTGTATCTTCTAATATCCTATCTAATTCTTCTACAACATTTGTCTTCATTCTACAAATGATAAAATGAATTAATCAGATAATCACCCACAAATAATTTGTAACAAAGAATACATATTTAGATCAACAAGTATAATAGTTTAACACGTTTTAAAGCTACATAATTTACCTTCATTTTTCAATAGTTGGTATTAGAGCTGAGGTTGGGTAGAGTATTGGGATGCCTTTCTCTTAAAATATTGGAGGGTTTTTGGCTATATTCAGAGCTTTTTCTATTTTTGTTATTGTCAATTTTGGAAAATAAGTTTGTTACAAGAGGTATATATTCTTGCTTTAGAGGATGTTTATTATGTTTCATTGAGAGATTGGATTCACAGGTTCAGTGTGAGCTTATGACATAATTGTGTTTTTGATTATGTGCATCATTATGCCATGGGATTGCTCAGTATCATAGTTCAGTGGGAACATTTGGAAATGAAGTAGTGGATTCTAGGCTGTAGGATGGTATTGTTATTATTTCATGGTATACTCTTGATTAGCGGTTTAGAGTTGTAGCATGGTACATGTTATGATAATTTTGATCATGAGGAAATGTTTGAAATTCCATATGCTTTTGATAGTGATGGTTTGATGTTTATCTTGTTTCCATGTATAACTTGGTATCACAGTTCAGTGGGGGCTTTGGTAGGATATATTCATCTTCATGAAGAGGATGGTAGTCATAATGCCATGTGTCACTTGGTACCACGGTTCAATGGGAGTTGTTGTAAATGATGTGGATGCATCATTGGTAAGGTTATCTTCAAGCGATTGGGGATATGTTTTAATGGTTTAGAGTGGTTTCTATTATTTCATGGTTTACTCTTGTTGCATTTAGAGTTTGGTGTGGTTCTCTTGAGAATAGGATGTTTAAATATGTTATGGTGCATGTGATATCCTAGGAGGAGATGGTTAGATCATGGATGTCATGTTTATGTTCGAGTTTGGAGCTTTGACATTGATCTTGTATAGTTCTCTAAGTATTGGGTACATTAATCATTTGCTTGATTACTTCATGATAGTGCTATGTTGCATTTGGATTTTGGCATGGATTAGTTGGTTACAAGTCCTCATGGATACTTGGAGAAATAGGTGAGGCTTGAGTTCTCTTATGGTAAGAGATATATGTTGGAATAGTTACTAGCAAGAAAAGCTATTTTCAATAGAAAATATCGAGAGGCCTACACCTTGGTTGGACGTGAGTTCAACACACTCAACAATTTCACATGCCTCCAAAGAGGAAATTTGGATACATAGACTTGGGAAAGGTATTGGTTTTAATTGCAAGTAAGTTAAACTTGATTGTGATAGTCAGATGGCTATGTGTTTGGCAAAAATTCCTATGTATCATGCTCGTACTAAGCATGTTGATGTTAAATATCACTTTGTGCGAGAAATGGTTGATATTGGGAAGGCATTAATTGAGAAAGCTAACACTTTATTTAATGTTATAGATTATCTTATGAAACCAGTTCCTTTAGATAAGTTCTCTTGGTTTTAATCATTTTCTTGGAGCTTCATGATTATGCAGGTTGCATTTGAAGTTGGCATGGATTGATTAGTTGATACAAGAAGGCCATTGGCCTTAAGTTCTATACTTGATTTATAATTATTCCTTGTTTAGAATAATTGCAATGTATAATGTCAAGTGGGAGAATGTTGGGAATAGGAAGCCATTTAATTGCAATCCTAAAAATTATTTATTTCATGTGTCTCCTAAGTCCTTGGAAAGTGTTCTCAAACACTAAGATTAGAAAGAGATTAATTTTGGATGAAATAATCATGTTACTTGGAATTTGTAATTAATTATAAATAATAGGAGCATGTGAGGGCATCCATGATGAGTTCCTAAATAATAGGAGCACATGGGGCACCCACATGGTAGGTGACACTCACCTTGATTTCAGTTAACTATTTGGAGTATGAGATAACACTTCTGAATGCAAGTAAAGATCCTAGGAGTTAGGGTTTGATTTTTACATGCATGAAGTTTAGTTCATATCAGTTTAGTTTAGTTTAGTTTAGTTCAATTTAGAACTAGTTTAGTTTAGTTCAATTCAATTCATCTCAGTTTAGTTTAGTTATGGTTCAGTTATCTTCAGTTAGTTTTAGTTGAATGATAGTTGACTTTAGTTGGAATGCATGACTAATGAATTTAGTTGCATGAAAAATAACAGGTGACTTTCTTTAGTTAACATGGGATAACCATTCTTGCATGAATGGTGGAGAGAGATGTTTCAATTAATAGAAAATGAATTGGACCCACTTTGGATGCCCAAGTTGGCTTCTTGGAATTAACTCCTCTGCATGTTAAGATATTTTAGAAGGCTAAGTTAAGTGGGCCCACTCTTGGGCACCTACTTTCAGGATAAAGCCTTGAATATATTTATGAAATAAATGTTGAGTTACTACTTCAGTTTGGGATACCCAAATGGATGAAGATGATGATTTTGCATTGTTCTTCATGGTTAGACTATACTTGGAAGAGACAGGTATACATTTTAGGATATAGGGATTGAGCTTTTTAATTTTAACTCTTTTGGAGTTTACAAGGTTGATTATTTCTTATATATCTCAAGCAAGTTGAAGAGAGTTTGTACCAGTTTATTATAGGTTGTGAAGAAGATTTTTTGAAGGTAGAAGAAGCATCTCAAGGAAGAATTGGAATTATTGTAATCTACTTCAGAGATTAAAGAATACATTGATTCTTGGTGGAGTTTTTTCTTGAAAGGGTTTCTCCATGGTATATATTGTGTATCTTCTAATATCCTATCTAATTTTTCTACAATTTTTTCTTCATTCTACAAATGATGAAATTAATTAATTAGATAATCACCCACAAAGAATCTATAACAAAGAATACATATTTAGATCATCAAGTATAATAGTTTTACAAGTTTTAAAGCTACATAATTTACCTTCATTTTTCAACATAGGTTTCGCTCCTATGTTTGTGTGGTTTAGATATGTTGATCATGGTTGTTAGAAGATGCTATATCCAAATTTTTAGTTGTTGATTCATTGTATAGTGTGAGTTGTGTTCACTAGTTATGAACTGTAGTTTTTTGTGTTTTTGGTTGAGGTGCAAGAGAAATGTTGTTGGTCTGGATTTCTCTTTGTTAAATTATTATGACTTGTGATTCTATATTTGAGCTTTTTTTATTGTATTGAAGATAATTTTGGTTTCTGGAAGATTTGTGCTTAATGGTTCTATGTGTTTTACACTAGTTTGGTTGACCTTGTGTCCTAAACACTATCTTTAGATTTGATGAAGCATGTTGGATCTATTTAGATCCTGATGAATTGTGTGTTTTGGGTCACCCTCATTCTAATTCCATGTAATGCCCCATCTTGAACCTAAAGAATGATGCATTGTCTACGAAAGTGTAATATTTTTTTAAAAATTATAAACATTTACTTATCTAATTGCAAACATTCCCTAAGTAATGTGACGACACACTACTTGAAATTCCCATAGATGACAATAGTATTAAACATTGCAAGTATTTAATTTACATAAACTTAAAAGCATACATTGTATAACATTTAAATTTCATCAATGAAAGCATAATATACATAAAAGATTCTTTCATACATTGTATTTAAAATAACATTACAATACTCATTTTGCAAATGGGGTAAGTCAAATAAATGTTTACAATTACATATTACAAATGTTCACCTCATTAACAATTGAGGAGAGATACAAATATACAATTTCCAATGATACAAATAAGGAAGTACATATATCCACATGTGAGCTCTCCATTCATGAAGTACTCGTTGCCATGAACAAGAACTAGGGACCCAATGGAGTAAGGTACACGTTCCACCCCCATGCTAGGAGATAGTAATAAGGTTCCCTAGACATAACCTACAAACCCTAGACACAAGTAAAACCATAGAAAATCTATACAAGTACATACTTAACTTATTGGTTACATTGCTTCCAGAATTAGGATAATCAAATAAGCTAAGTTCACAAGGTTACTATTATTTTAGGTGGAGTGTCATCACAATGTTGCATAGGTTACCCTGGTGTTTCTTCCTAG
>VDFB02281492.1:711029516-711058309 GCA_007258455.2 Sequoia sempervirens
TTGTTTATGTCAGAAAGGTTTTGCATTAGGCTTCAATGGTATAGTATGTGTAATTATGGAAGTGTCATATGTCTTCAAGTCATCATATGTCCATGCTATGACTTTTTAATAATATTTAAGTTCCTGAGAAATATTTCTCTTTTCTTCTTCAGTACAAACCTTCCCTATGAGTACGTTCTTAGGATCTTCTTCAGTATGCAAATTGTATAACTCAGATAGTCCTCCATCACTTTGAGGAAAATATTTATGTCTAACTATCTGGTTAATATTGAACAATTGTTCTAACTCAATTATTCCTTTTGGAATATTATTATCTCTGGCTTGAGTCAATTCTTCATCTTGAATTTCGCCATCAAGATGATCTATCTCTTCAATTATTTGTGCTTCGAAAATACCAGAATTAGTAATGAATTCCAATATGTGACGATCATCTTCGAATACTTGCAGGTTAGTGACATTATCAGGAACCGAAGGTAATTGTACCAATTCAACTATGAATCTTTTCAAATTTGAAGTCTCTAAAGGTTCTAGAGTACTAGCAGCAGTAGCTAAAGCATTGGCTCTCTAATTGAATCTTCTAGGGATATGAGTAATATTGAATGCATCAAAATATTCAATTAAATCCCATACTCTGTGTTGATAATTGGATAATCTTTTGTAGTGGCAAATATATTTCTTTCAAACTTGCTTAACTACCAATTCTGAATCACCAAACACTTTAAGGATTCTAGTTTTCTTCTTGATTGACAAGATCAAGCCATGTATAAGGGCTTCGTATTTTGCCACATTGTTAGTACATTGAAATTGCAATTAATATGCAACAAGAAAAGACTTACCTTGTAGATTGATAAGTTCAATTCCAATTCTAATTCCTTGTTTTTATTTTGATCCATCAAATTTAAGAATCCAGGCTTGATCATCTGTAGCCAATATTTTACCATTTTTCAATATCATTGTATAAATCTTTTCAGTCTGTATATTTTGATCTTCATTTCTATACGTTTCTGGTTCAGTTCTTTCGGTGTTATCATGTTATGGACAATATCGATTCTCAATACTGCGAATTATCTCCAAACACATCATACAACTATTTTATGAATGTGCAACATTATGCAACCTGCACCAATCCTGCAACAACAAACCTTTTAGTGAAATTATACTTTTACCGATTTCATGAGCTTTTGCAATAATATTCTTCTGAAACTTATCATAAGGACTATTCTCTTCTTCAGAAGAATCACAATTTGATTCAATTAAAATATTTGTTCTAGGAATTAGTTCATTAGATTTCTTAGCATTACAAGTAAAAACTTCCTCAATTTTAACTCCTGAACTTCGTATTCTGTAAACTCCAGGCTCTACATCGACATATAGAACTTCATTTTTTTTATTATAATTTGTGATCATGTACTTCATGTGTGGTTCTCTTTCAATCCGAATTTGATTAGGAATTCCTTTCCACGATAACCACGTGTGTGAGAAATCAGTAGCCATGTATCCATTCAATGTTTTGGACCAATCTCTACTTAGAAGCATATCATAAGTATCAGGTATCTCCATGACTTGAATGCTAATATAATATTAGATTATGGGATCAAAAGCCAATTGCATGTGAATATTTGTCAACTCTCCTACTATGTTTACCTTTGTCTTGTCAAGTTGAGTGAATTTCTTTAAATAATTTGTAGGGGTTAACCCTAATGTCTAACATATGGATAACGACATCATGTTAGTAGATGCTCTAGAGTCTACTAAATAGTTATGAAGATTCTTACTGAATATTCTCAAAGTGAACAAAAATGGTGGGGACTCTAATTTTCCTTTGTAAAAGGCTACTTGCGCATCTGCTATGGGAATAATGTTATCTTTTGTTTTAGCCTAACTATCTTTCACTTGAAGGTCTTTGAATTTTCTTTCTTTAGGAAAATATTCTAAAGTGTTTAAGAAATCTTTCTTGATCATAGGTGTCTTAAGCAATTCTGATAGAGAAAGGCTAATCTTTACCTTCTTAATTTCCTCTGCTAAATAGTTAGTCAAATTATTTTGGTTAGCAGAGTCTATCTTTTCACCTTTTGAAACATTTGATGAATTGTAGTAAGAGGTCACCTTGGGTATGATCCAATTTAGGATCTAGACCAATTGCATAATTGAATGCCTAACTTAAAAAATTTAATGGAAACTCAAAAACAAGTGTACATTATTGAAATTATGCTTTAAAAATCAAGGTGATAACCAAAATGTGAGAGAGAAGAAGAGAGAAAGTGCAAACAATCTGATAACAGAGTTCACCACAATCGTGCCTACGTCTCTGGGTCCGCTCCAATGGAGTGAGACTGATCAAATTATTCCTCCAAAAATTCGGTTACAATCTTTAGCATAGCCTCCCATTGGATTACAAAGAAATCTGAAAATGCACTTCCAAAGTGTGAGAATAAGCTTCTCCAAAAGCACGAAGTTACAATAAGATTTCTCCAAGGAAGAAAAATCCCAACTCTCCACTTAAAAAAATCACCTCCCAAAATTCTATCTCCCAAGTTCAATAACTTGGTTACAAAAATGCATCACCAACTTTCCTCCAAAATCCCCTTACAAAAATAATTAGCTAAAACACACTTCCCAACTCTCACCCATTTACCCCTTTTTATACACCAATTTTACCCAATTTGGTGTATAACAACTTGATTTACAATCTCCCAAATTTACATGTAAATCCAAAAGAAATCCCTTCGTTACATAATAAAATCTCTTCAAGATAAATAATGAAGGGCCCTTATAATTTTGGGCTTACAAAGGAAAATAATAATCCCTATAATTTTGTTTTGATAACTCTTACGGGATTATGTATATATTTTTAAGGAGATATTTTAAATTTTATTCCTTGAAAATATTCGCATTCCTATCTTATAGGAGTTTATCCCTTTTGAATAGGGGTAATAATAATTAAAAAAAAGGATTTAAAATCCCTTAAAATAGGGGTTCCTTGAAAATAGGCTTTTTAAAAATAACATAGAAAGCTTTTAAAATAAAACTCATGGCTTTAAAATAGGGTGGATTTAATATGGGCTTTAAGATAGGTGGAGATCCTTCAATTTAGGAGAGCCCACGTTTACTAAAAGAATGTGGCATTTTTTTATTATTTTTTAATTTGTTTTATATATTTTATTATTATTATTATTTTTTAATTATTATATTTTTTTTTATAAAAATAATATGCCACCTTTTGCCAATAATGGCCTGCCACGTGGAGGAGTGAGATGATGCCATATCAAAATTTCATTCGGCAGTCAAAGACTTTGGAGTGATGTGTCCACTGATTGGACTAATGATGTGGCGTTGACGGGACTACCACGTGTCCACACATGATTGGCCGACTTTGACTGCTCGTAACTTGGGCAAACAAACTCCAATTTTGATGAAACGAACATCGTTGGAAAGCTTGCAATGAGCTCTTTTCATTGACACCAGTCTTGACCAATTTTGACAACTTTTATTTTTGACCTTTTTTTTCTGATAGGTCTTTGAGTTGACTAAAGGTTTGACTAAGTGTATCTCGAGCACCGTAGCTCTGTTTGACTCCGTTCGAGTTGCATTGGAGTCAGAATTCCCAATATTTTTTGATGAAGATGTTTTTGGAGAAAAATGAGAAACTTCAAAATTTGACAAAAATCCTCTGGATCAGGGTAACCTAGGATTATTACTTGATTTGTCATCAGTTGGAGTATTCACATTATTAGGTGGGATGGATGTTGTTAAAGGCCCATTGAATTCACCTCCATTGTTAATTTTATTCCTTGTGTTGTAATTATGTCCTTTCTGATATTGTTGGAAGGCATGTATTTCATCCATTTCTTGAGGCTCATTTTCATCTTGATAAGGAAAAGTATATGTTTCCAAAGTCATAGTCAAATTATCACCTTCATCTTCATGAGCATGACTTGTGATAGCAGTAGGTAATTTGAAGTGTTCATAACTTTCCAGGACTAAAGCAAAGTCATATGCTACTGAAACTAATTCATTTCCTTTAGGAGAATGAGAATCACAATGCTCACTGTAATGAGTAGCAGCAAGGAAAATGTCTGAAGCAATTTTGAATTGTGAACAATCCAGTTCAGCATGAGCATTTGTATTGTGAATTCTACACCAATTGTTCATTGCAAGGTTAGCTAAGTTCACTTTTAATGTATACTTTTCATTAGTTGAATCCAAATTATCTAAAGGTGTGAATACTCCCTCATTATTAGGGTGTGTATTCCAAGGTCTAGGTGGCCTAGGGGAATTATACACTTGATTTTGTGAATTATGATTGTTATTATGATAATAGAAATTTTGATTTCGTAATTGTGTAACCTCTGTGGTTAATATTTTGATTTGAGTTGTAATTTCTTTCATGTCTTCCTTTTCCTTAGGAATTTGGACATTTTGATTTTCTTGAGTATGTGAGAAAAATGAATTTCCATTAAGACATAGCTCTATAATAGTTGGACCAGTGTGAGGGACTAATGTTTAACTGTTTCCCAGTTAAAAGAAATAATTTTGAGAAAATTTCCCATTATGGACCACTTTAGGATAATGATTAGGGGCCATAGGATGACCTATAGCAACTCCATTTACATTCGGGATAGGGTAAATATTTGATCCATTTTCGCCATTTGTGGACAATCCATTTCTTAGATGTTTCATTTCTAAATTTACACTTACGGCTTCAACATAGGCTTCTGGTAAATTAGTGGGAGGATTTTCTCTTTGCTTCACAAACATAGTAGTCAAAGGATCTATGATTGTATAATAAACTATGATAGCAAAAAAATTATCCACTACATAAGGTGCTTGTAACCTAGAATAAGCCTTTTGAAATCTATCATGAAAAAAAATTATAGGTTCACCTTTTAACATATTAATTTGAGTGAATTAATGATATAACAAAGCAAGATCAGTTGGTGTTCTAAACCTAGCTAAAAATTGAGTTTCCATATCTTTCCATGATTTGATAGAATTGTGAGGAAAATTGATATACCACTAGTAAACTTCATCACTCAAAGTTTATGGGAACAACTGACATATGATATCTTCATGTTGAATGCTTGCTTGAATGCATGTATCTTTGAATATACTGATATGCTCTTCAACATCTTTGTGAAAATAATACTTAGGACACAACTTGTTAGGATTTTTTGGTGAATCATTGTATACGACAAATTGAATTAGTGACTCCACATTAAAGAATGCCATCACTATAGGAGGTGATGGTGCAACAATAGTTGGAATCTTTTGACTTGCACTTAAAA
Source organism: Sequoia sempervirens (assembly GCA_007258455.2). Classification (NCBI taxonomy): domain Eukaryota; kingdom Viridiplantae; phylum Streptophyta; class Pinopsida; order Cupressales; family Cupressaceae; genus Sequoia; species Sequoia sempervirens. Next base: position 711,034,802 of record VDFB02281492.1, read on the forward strand.
TCCAAAAATTTTGAGGTCTAAATGATGTTTGACCACTAAGCTCAACCTAGGTTTCCTGAGGATCACTAGACCGAGATTTAGTTCCTGTTGATAATGATTTTACTCACATTAAACAATTTGAATAAAATATCCATAGACAAGACCACAAAGAGCCTATCCTTCTTGAAAGATATGGAACAAAGACAACCTAAAGGTAAATTATCCATTCACAAGATAAAGATTGGCTTTCATTCAATCCCAAGTCTCTGATAATGAGGTTATGGCTGCACTAGGGTTGTTCTCAAGTAATGATGTGACTTTTTTTGTTAATCTCAAAGGGACTATAGTTAATTATAATTTTTCTAGGAATTATAAAAATTTCACATAAAATTTCACATCATTCATTGAATAACATCATGCAATCTAAACATTCAACATAATATTTCATGAACATCACAAATTCCTTGCTATGCCTTCAGTAGATTTAGCATTAAACATTCTGCAACTTCATGGAAAATAAAAGATTTTCAACAAAATTATTTCCATTCATTTATATTATTTGGAACATTTTCAAAAATATTAAGCGTCTATTCTAAAACTAAGTATAAAAAATACTAAAAAAATAAAAAAATTATCCCGGTTATTCTCCATGGATTCCCCAAAGAATTAATTAAAACTAAGCAAACCACTTTATATTTCACCAAATTGCTTCACAACTATATATAAAATGGTGTAAGATTTTAAAGAGAGGGTTTTGTTTATGGACATAGAGTAGGTTATGTATCCACCCTTAAATGACGCAACATACAATCTTGTTCAGCTAAACTTACAAAACTAGCTACAAAAGATAATGAGATAGGTAGCTATCCATAAAGCTCTCATATCAATTAATTTCTATGTGCATACAAAATTTTACACCGGTATGGTTCAGAAAATAGGAAAAAAGAAAAAAAATTAAAAAATGTTTATGTTCCTATGACATCCACAAATTTCAAACTTAAAATAAAAAATTGGAAGGAGATGGCCTTTTATAGAAATGAGGCCCTAGAAGTTCAACTTAAAAATTCTTCAGAGAAACAAAAACAACAAATTAAAATGTGGCACATGGCATTTGCCAATTGTCATCAAGAACATTTTAGAATAGTCGAGGCTTTCACTTCATCTGCAGCAACACTTCTCTTCATACTTCAACATGAACATTTTGTATCGATCAAGGCTACCAGCTCCCCTCCAAAATACCAAAATGAGGAACATATACTAGGATTGGGATCAACCTGCAAATTGAAAATTGAAACCAAAATAAACTTCATCATATTTCTAGTATCTGGTGTCTGACTCTTTCTCTTTTGCTTAGGACTCGAGCTCTAAGACTCTTCCTTATTTCTTTAGCTACTATTCTTGGAAGGCTCTTAATATTTGATGCATGTGCTCTTTTCAAATCCTTCATATTGCTTTCCAAGTGAGCTTGTTCCTAATATATTCTTCAGTTACTCGAAGTGTGACATCATTTTTCTATGCTTTGTCTACTTCATATTTGGCTATAACATTTCTACACTATATTATTTCGTCAATGACCTCCCACATCAACAATTGAATAGGATCTCTATTTATCCTTTCTATCCATTCCTTGAAAGATTTAGCTTCCTTTCCCTCCTGTCCTAATGTTTTAGGATCAAAACCTTGGCATGTCAATATTTCAATAAATTCTTGATTTTCACTAATTAGTCCTCTGCACTCAATAGTGAATCTTTCAAATCCTTCAATACATTGTATTAACATGTCACCTTCCCATTTGAGTTATTTCTTCCACTTTCCTGGCAATGAAATTTCAAGTCCTAAAATTACATTATTCTATATTAACTCTTGGATTTCTATCTTTATGAGAATTTCAATGTTTCACCTTTCATCAATAACCTACTCCTAGAAAAATCCACATTCATCTTCAAATATTTTCAATTTCTACAAATGATGACATGCTTCCTTGTACTTTCTTATTGCATCTGTAATAAATTCTTCTCATTGCTTTACCCAGTATTCAATCCATTCTTCAAACATATTCATTTTATGATGACTTGCATCAATTGCATCTACTTGTTCCTGTGACATCAACACCAGATATTGGGGTAGTTTAGCTTGTTCTCAACCAGATAAAGTCAATGAATTAATAAAGTGTTCCAAGGTAGCAACCCATTCTTTCAATTCTCTTTTTTTCTATTTATATTTTTTTACTCTAGAAATAGTAGCATTTAAGTTTTCTTTTATTTCCTATAATTCTTGTGGCCAAGACGAGTGTCCAAGATTAATGCTTGCGATATTATACTCCTTAGGCATTATCTCATGTCTTTCCTTGTTAGTTGTTGGAGTGGCAACCTAAATAGTTTTATTTCCATTTGCATTCCTTTGTATGACATTCTTTTTCTTTTCTCTATGACTAGGTTTAGGAGCACCTACTTCTTGTATAAAATTATTAAGATTCATAGGTAGTACTTCCACTTCCATTGGAGAAGTTAATTCCCTGATCAACCAATCGGGTGTATCATCATCTTGTTGTACCTCTATAACATTTCCTTGTTTACCACTTGTTTCGGGAACTTCTTCTCTTTGTTTTGAAATATTTTCTAAAATGGGGACTTCCTTAGTGATATCTAGCATATATTCGAGATTGATAGGATTTGACATTGTCTCCTCTATTTGGAGACTTATATTTTCTTCTTTATCTAGATTTTCCATTTCATCTCTCTAAACATTATCTTCTTCATTTATTGCTACACTAAGATTCTCTCTATTTTCAATTCCATCTCCTACAAATTGTGTGGCTTCTTCTTCTGGAATTTCAATTTCAATTTGAGCTTCAGCATGGCCTTTCTCTAATTCTTCAAAGACCTATGAGTGTTCACTAATATTTTGCACATTCCCAAGTGAAGGCTGGGAATCAAGAGTATCTTCAAAAATTATTTCTTCAATAGGATTTTGTTTTGTAGTCTCCCCTACTTCCATTTCAAGTACGTTAGGTTTTCCTACCTCTGAGGTAAGCATTCCTTGAATAAAATATCCTTCTTCAATATTTATGGGGTTAGAGCTTGTATCCTGAATTTCTTCTATCACTAGGTGTACCATGGGTTTGTCTTTAGACTTCTTTTCTTTCACTATCTCCCACATAACACCACATTTGTCCATTTATTCTTTAATTCTCCCTTCATCTTCTTCAAAAATTTCCTGTAGAGGTATAGGAATCCCTCCCAATGCTTGTTTCATACAAGCCATATTAACAAAAAGGGGAGAGGTAAATAATACTACAACCTTTTGAGAAGCAAACCTAGTTTTTGCACCAAAATTCTTTGTTGCTCCTATTCCTTCATCAATAATTACTCATGTTCTAGGTTTAACTATAGAGGAAGATGCACTTTTAGGCCTTAATTTTGATTTATCATTACCTATATATGCATTTTTTTTTTTATCAGATGGTTTTATGGGAACTTCTTTTCTTGTAGTTTCAGGGGTTTTTCTTCAATTCTAACACCTAGAGTTACCTTATTAGTCTTTGTTTTCTTCTTGGTAGGCTCTCCACTTTCAAAAGCAGTTTCATCTCTTTGTTTCCTTATTTTATCTTCTAGGAAGATAGGTTCAATTCCTCTTTCTCTAAAACATTTGCAAAAATCATCAATCCAGTGTTGAGTAAACCTTACAGTTGGTCTAGTGAAGTCATCAATTGATGCCATATCTTCATCATCAACACTTGGGTTTGGAATGGGTTCATCATATACCCTGTCATCATTGTAAAATTGATTTAACACCTGACCATCATCTTCTTCCAATCAGTCTAGGATGTCATAAAGCTTGAGCATCCAACCAAATCTTAAATTTATTCTTTCATATTTTCTTCTTCTTACCACATGCCCGTCTTCATAGTTAAGCCAATAATCTTCTAAATGAGGCACATGAGGATGAAAACAAGCTATATTTTTAGAAATATTTCCTTTAATATCATAATATACTCTCTAAAGAAGGAATTCTTCAAAATGGCAGGTCCTCAGTTCTTCTTCACACAAATCAGTCACTTTAATTGCACCACACTTGTAATTTCCTAATTTAATGGGAAATTTAAGAGAGGCTTTTTATGAGCATGGCTATAAAGAGCCTAAGATGGTTTTAACTATCTCACTAATTCCAATAAAACAATTTTATATGTATGATACCTAGGTAGCATGAATGGGTGTCCATCAAATCCCTCCTCTCTGATATAGGAGTAAGTTGGGAATTGTATGTACCAGACTCCCATAGGATGAATGGCACTTTGTGCTTCCAGGGATAATCTCTTAGCTTTATCACCTTCCATTGTTCTCACCAATTTCATGGAGAAAAAATAATTCACTTTTTTGTAATCATCTATATACCCATGGACGGTGATCTGGGGTAGATGTGCATACATCGAACTGTGTTTGACTTTTGTGCCCAAAGTACCAATCTATTTCAACCCTTGTTTACTAGCTCTCATAGCATAGGAGTAAATGACATATGATGACATATAGAAGCATCTAGTTTTGGGGAATGTAGTAATCTATTCATGTAGTTTTTCTCTTATCAATTTTCCCTAATGTAACTCCACAAGACCCTCCATCATGTACGATATTATCACAAACATCTAGGGTTCGAATTTTCTTGCATCTCTTAAACTAGCTACTCTGCTAAGAAAAGTTATAATGTATTGCATTTGTTGTTTAAACATAGACCTCTGAATTACATTGGTCTATTGTGTAATTAGCTATTGGCACCATTGGGTGCTTATAATTTATTTATTACACTCTTTAGCACTTTGATACGTCTTGGTCTTGGTCTTTGGGTCAACATTGAACATCTGTGTGTAAATGGGGAGACCAAATATGTATATGATTCCTTTCTCAGACATGTCTGCATAAACTCTCTTCTTTCTCAACATACCTCTTGGCTAGGTTATAATGATTTATACATCGATTAACTAATTCAAGAGCTTCCATTGCTAACGGAAACACTCATGCAAGAGGTAATGCATTTTCCATGGCACTCTGGGTACATTGGAAGCATTTTCTTGTAATAGCATTCTCTGTAATCATCTTTATACCCCTGGATGGTGATTTGGGGTAGATGTGCATATATCAAACTGTTGCCGACTTTTGTGCCCAAAGTACCAATTTGTTTCAACCCTTGTTTACTAGCTCTTATAGTACAAGAGTAAATGACATATGATGACATGTAGAAGCATCTAGTTTTGAGAAATATAATAATCTATTCATGTAGTTTGTTTCTTATGAATTTTCCCTAATACAACTCCATAGGACCCTCCATCATGCGGGATATTATCATGAAAATCTAGAGTTCAAATTTACTTGCATCTCTTAAATTAGCTACTTTGCTCAACAAAGTTATATTTTCTTGAATTTCTTGTTTAAACATAGACCTTTGAATTACCTTGGTCTATTGTGTAATTGGCTATTGGCACCATTGGTTGCTTATAATTTCTCTATTATGCTCTTCAACGCTATGATATGTCCTGGTCTTGGTCTTCAGGTCAACATTGAACATCTTTGTGTAAATGGGGAGACCAAATGTGTACATGAATCCTTTCTGGGATAGGTTTGCATACACTATCCCTTCTTTCTCAACAAACCTCTTGGCTGGGTTATAATGATTTATACATTGCATAACTAATTTAGGAGCTTCCATTGCTGACAGAAACCCTCCTATAGGAAGTAATCCATTTACCACAACACTCTTGGTACATTGGGAAGCATTCTCTTGTAATAGTCGTGAGCGGATTTCAATGTTAGAAGACCATCCCATGTGGGTATTTGTAACCACTACATTGATGGGTACTGCTTGTGAATTGCAATACTTGAATTCATCTTTTTCCCTTCTATCAAAAGTACTCATTTTGTATAGAATGTGCTATGTAATTTTTAGAATAGGTGTCTTGTGTGCGAGTTAGGGTTAGATCTAACCAAAACTTACGTTTCATTAAATTTTCAATTAATTTTCAATTAAATTTAAGAATTTAGAGAATAATTAACATTTCAGTTCCAAAATGGGAAATACCATTATCAAGATTTTTTAGCCTGAGAAACTCTTAACAAAATATCAGTTATTTAGATCGTACCTGGTTCTGGTTAATAATGGTGATTCTTTATAATGTAGCTTCAAAACCCTTGGTAGTTGTGTCTTAGTTTCTCAAAATTTTACCTCTCTTTGCATGCCAATTTCTATTCATTAATTCAATGTCCTTAGAAAATTTGCAATATGACATGAAGTGGAGAGGTTAAAAAGAAACTGCATGCTTAGGGTGGTTCCAAGTACATAGGTAGTTCACCGCCTTCATTAATTACCTGTTATTTCACATTAATTCCTAGAATAAAGGTGCAATCATTACGAATTATGGTCCAAATCATGAACACCTAAATTTTTGCATTGGATCGTTATTTGAGGAGAAAGACAACGTAGTGATTATATGTGGCAATTAGATGTGACACTATTTCTTTGCAAGGTACATGCTATTAAAGATATTTGATGGATTGCTAATCACCAAGATTAAAGCTTTTAGATATTGCTTTTGAAAAGAGCAAACAATACTAGGATCCAAGAAATACCTTTTGACAAAAAGAAAACCGAAATGAAAGGAAAGACTAGAGATAGAGTCTAAAAAACAAATTTAACACAATTTCAAAGCAAACTCTCTAGTTTTTTACTTTCAAGAAGAAACAATAAAATACCAGACTCTGGTAAATAGAACAAAATTTATTGGGTTTAAAATTTTGATCAATGAAATACTGGATAGAGCTAGAATCTTATGAAGATACAATTTATTTTGGCTCAAATGTAGGACTCTGGGATTCCGATTTTCAGTAATAGACTAAACATTAAGAGCATACTGAAACACCAAAATTGGGAAACAAGGGATATAACAACAAAAAGGACAAGTGAAAATGAGAGAGGAAATTAGCAACCGACCAAGCATCAAAATGACACCAAAATGAGGGCAAACAAAACAAAAAGCAAGGAAAACAAAAGAAAAAGAACATATGCATCAAGTATTGAATGCTTTCCAAGAGTTCCAATTGAAGAAAGGTGAAGAAGAGATCTTAGAACCCGAGCCCTATAAAATGAAAGGAAGAACCGAATACCAGATACCTGAGGTGTGGTAGATATATATATATATATATATATATATATATATATATATATATATATATATATATATATATATATATATATATATATATATATTTCAATTATGAATGTTGCAGGTTGATCCTGGTCCTAGTAGATGTTCCCTATTCTGGTAATCTAAAGGATTCTGATAGTCATGATATATGAAAAATATTGTGTTCGAGAGTATGAAGTGAAAAGTGTTGCTACTAATGAATTCAAAGCTTTGACTTTATCTAGAATATTCTAATGACAGTTGGCATATGCCACGTGCTACATTTTAATTTTTTATTTTTGATTCTTTGGATGGAATTTAAGTTGAAATCTTGGGGCCTTGTTCCTATAAAAGGATGTTTACTACTTTATCTTTTATTTTAAGTTTAGAATTTGTGGATGTCAGAAGAGCATAAAATTTTTTAAAGTTTTTTTCTCTTTTCCTATTTTCTAAATCATTCTAATGTAAAACTTTGTATGCACATAGACATTGATTAATATTAGAGGCAATTAGATAGCTACATTTCTCATGAATCTTTTGTAGCTGGTTTTGTTAATTCAATCGAACAAGACTATATGCTATGTCATTTAAGGGTGCATACTGAACCTACTCGGTGTCCAAACTAAAACCCCTATCTTTAAAAGCTCACACCATTTTATAAATATTTGTGAAGCAATCTGGTGAAGTATAAAGTGGTTTGCTCTATTTTAGTTTATTCTTTGGGGCATGCATGGAGAATAACTAGGAGAAAATTTTAATTTTTAGTATTTTTATGCTTTTTTTTAGAATAGATATTTAAATTCTTGAAAATTTTCCAAAAAATTGAGTGAATGAATGGGATTTTATTGAAAATATTTCATTTTCTATGAAATTGTTGGATGCTTAATGCTAAATCTACTTAAGTGATAGCAAAGAATTTGTTGATATTCCTGAAATATTATTTCAAATCTTTCAATTTCATGATGTTGTTTTTATGAATGAATTGGAAATTTTGTGTGAAATGCTTATGATTTTTAACAAACTAGAAATAACCATAGTTTCTTTGAGATTAACAACAATATCACATCATACCATAGAGTGACCCTAGTACAATCATGACTTGGTTATTTGAGACTTGGGATTGAACTAAAGCCTATCTTTTCTTGTCAAAACAGACTCCCCTGTTTTAGATTGTCTTTGTTCCAACTCTTTCAAGCAGGATAGGCTCTTTGTTGTTTGTATATGAAGAATTTGTTTTCCCTATTTGCTACGAGTACAATCATCATCAACAAGAACTGGCACTAGAAGGAGGGCCTATTATTTTATTTTTTGGATTTGTTAAGTTTTAAACTATATTTCCATAGAGTCTATAGATCTTGATCTAGTGATCCTCATGTGACTTTAGTTGATCTTAGTGGTCAAACATCATCTAGACCTCAAAATTCTAGAACGATAATTTCAAGGTCAAAGAATCCAACTATTGTCATACCACCACCCCCATAGTGATGGCATTGTTTAACATAGAGTCACCAATTCAATTTGTTGTGTAAAACAATTTACCAAAAAAATCCTGATAAGTTGTTTCCTAAATATTATTTTCATAAAGATGTAGAAGAGCATATTAGTATCTTTAAGGATACATGCTTTATAGTGAGGATTCAACATGAAGATGTTATATGTTTTTTGTTCCCATATGCCTTAAGTGATGAATTTTACTAGTGGTAAATCAACCTACCTCAGAATTCTATCAAATCATGATAGGATATGGAAACCCAATTTTTAACTAGATTTAGAACACCGACTGACCTTGCTTTGTTATATAATCAATTTTCTCAATTCAAGAGGTTCGAAGGAGAACCTATAACAACTTTTAATGATAGGTTTCAAAAGGCTTATTCTAGGTTGCAAGCACCTTACGTAGTAGATAATTTTTTTGCTATCACAGTTTATTATACAATAGGAGATCCTTTAAGTGCTATTTTTATGAAGCAAAGGGAAAATTCTCCTACTAGTTTACCAGAAGCCTATGTTGACACCATGAGTGTAAATATAGAAATGAAACATATTAGAAATGGATCATTCACAAATTGTGGAAATGGATTGAATAATTATCCTACTCTAAACATAAATAGAGTCCCTCTAAGTCATCCTATAACTCCTAATGTTTATCCTTCAATGGTCTAGAATGGGACATTTCCTCATAATACTTTCTTTCAACCAAGAAATAGTAAAGCTTTAGTCCCTCACCCTAGTCCAACTATCACAAAGTTGTGCCCTAACAAAAATTCTTTTTTCTCACAAACTTAGGAAAATCAAAACATCAAAATTTTAAAGGAAAAGGAAGCAATGAAAGAAGTTACAACTCAACTCAAAATATTAACCATAAAAGTTACACAATTAAGAAATCAAAACTTTTATGACCAAAATAACAACCAAAATTCATATAATCAGATGTATAACACTCCTAGGCCACCTAGACCTTGGAATACACAATATAATAATGGAGGAGTGTCAACACCTTTAGATAACACTGATCCCACCTATGCATGTGTCAAATGTACAAAGTTAAATGGCAACACAAACCTTAATGAAATGATTTATATTGGAAGATTCAAAGATAAGTAAACTATTCTAAATTACATCTTAATGAATCTTTCAAGAATGTCTCATTGTACTCTATTTTTAAATGATTCTTTTTAACCTTTTGTCCCTTAGATTTCTATGAACACAAAGGCTATTAGAATGACACTTAAGAAATGAGATTAGTATTCAACATCCAAGCCAACTATATGCCTACATGAAAATATGTGAAAAAATGATGATGAATACAATGCTAAATGAAGGATAATGGTGATTCTTACGTGCAAGCATGTGCTAGCTAGATTAGTGGTGATCGTGAGAGATAAACAAGTGGAAATGCTTGATGTGGTATGTAACTACAATGATCTATTCATGATTCTGCATATGCTCAAATGCAAATATAAAACAAACTAATCTAAAATGCAACTATGAAGCAATAAGTTAATCTAGTATGAGAATGTAATATAAAACATAATGTAAAATATAGCTATAAGACTCCATGAATGCTCCAAGCTCCTACAAAAAACCTGCATGATAACAATACTTCAAAGTGTGGATGAAAAATGGCATTATAACACTATTCCAAATGTGGATTTCAAAATAGCATTATAACATTACTTAAAAGGTGGATCAAAATGCAAAGGATAAGTGTTGTATTTATAGGGTTTCCCAAGAATTTTGTGAGGTGGCACCTATCAATAGTTCATATTCAGAGGAGACAAGATAGATGGTGGAGATGAAAGAATCAAGAGGTTGTCTCCTTGACCAAAGACAACATGCCACTTGGATGAGAGAATCTCTTGAGCAATTGGAGTCATGCCAAATGTGTGGGAGACTCAAGAATCTCTTTGACCAATTGGAGTCATGCCAAATGTGTGGGAGTGTGAAAGAATAAAGCCATGTACTTTTTTTCTAGGTGGGTGAGGATAATTCCAATTAATAATTAGGCTTATTTATTTTCATGAAACCTTTGTGAGGTGGCACAAGAAAAAGTAGTAGACATGTGCTATAATTGTTAATTAGGATCAATGAGGATTATTTAAATAGACACATTTAGGCATTTGTTTATTTAATAATCTAGAAGAAATGATTTTGAAGAATTAATAGAAAGGTGAACAATATAAATAATGTAGGAATTTATTTATATGTAGACAAAACATTAATCAAATAGCTTGTATTTAATTAACTAAATGCAATGATGGTTTTTAGGTGTATACATTTTTCCCATCCTTGAAGTGATGTGTTTACATGTTGCTTCAAAGAAAATTTTGATGTCAATGCTCAAAGAAGATTTTGATGCCCCAAACGATGCAATTTTTTGATGCCCTAGATGATACCCCAGACCTTGATTTTCAAGTATTGATAGATATATTCCCCCTCAATAGATAAATCAGTGAATTTTTGGATGGTGTTGTGAAATGTTAGAATGATGTGATAGTGTTGTGATGGTTTTTTGATGGTGTTGTGATGGTTTGATGATGTTCCAATGTGGTTTCGATGATAGTTTGATGTCAGAGAAGATTTGTCTCTCAAAAGTTTGATTGCAGGCTCTTTCTGTGAATAGTGTTGATTAATTACCACTCCTTTTTGGTAAAAATGGGAAATAAATCCCACCATAATTCCCTTCTTTTTACCTTGAAAAGGTAAAAAGTAGTAAACTGGGATTCACTTGTACATTGTGAGTTTGGAGAAGTTGAAGATTGGAGAGCTTCGAGGAAGATGGTGATCCCATACCACAAGCATCATTTCGAGCATCTTCACCAACATGATTAGCCTACTACCTCTGTACCTACAGTACACTTTCCAAGAAACCTCCTTATTTGTCATTTTCTTGCCTTTTAGATGCATTTTGAATGTCATTGATAGATGTTGTAGCTTGTTTGATGTTATTGTTGCATGTTTTAATTATATTTTTTCTATTTCAAAGTGTTTTTGAGCATGTTCAAGAGTTTTGGCACCTTTGGGGTCCCAAATGGTGCCTTTTGAAAGCTTGAAAATTATGTTTTTGTGGGCTTTGAGAGTTTTGGCACCTTTGGGGTCCCGAATGGCACCTCTTGCAAGCTTGAAAATGACTATTTTTAGGTGTTTTAGGAGTTTTGGCACCTTTGCGGTCCCAAATGGAACCTCTTCTAAGCTTGAAATCCATTTTTTTACGCTCCAACACTATTTTGGTGCCTTTGGGGTCCCAAGTGGTGCCTCTTGCAAGCCTTGAAAGCCCTATTTTGATGTGAAAACTTTGTTTTGGTGCCTTTCAGGTCCCAAATGGTGCCTCTTGTTGCCTTGGAAAGTTTTCATGCTTGTTGATTTGAGGTGGTTTATCTTGTTGTTTGACCCATTTCTTAGGGTGTGATTGTGGAAAGCCCTTGGGGGTGATGTTCGCAAGATGCCCTTGAATCCTAGGAGTCATCGGTTTGGATTGGTTTCAGTCTGATTGTGAGATGTGTGGTGTTTGATTGATGTTTTGTGTGATGATTTGATCTCATAATAGGGGAGAATCAAATGATAGAACTAGTGATGTATCAACCTCATGATATGTGAGGAATGATAGTAGGATTGATAGCATATCATCCTCATGATAGACGAGGAACAATAATGTTTTGATAGCACATCAATCTCATGATAGACGAGAATTCATGATAGGATTGATAGAAAATCATCTTCATGATAGGAGAGGAACAAAGGTTTGATTGATAGAATATTGAGCTCATGATAGGCAAGGAATGATGGTATGATTATATAGACCTCATGATAGGAGAGGACCAATGGTTTGATTGATATATAGCAGATCGGCCTCATGATAGGTGAGAACCGATAAAGTGATTGATAGCACATCGACCTCATGATAGGTGAGGAACAATGGTTTGATTGATAGCATATCAGCCTCATGATAGGCAAGGACCAATAAAGTGATTGATAGGACATCGACCTCATGATAGGAAAGGAACGATGGTTTGATTGATAGCATATCAGCCGCATGATAGGCAAGGAATGATGGTTTGATGGATAGCATGGATTGATTGAGTTGTTGATTGTTGTTATGATTGATTTGATTGACTACATATTAGCTTGATTGACTGATAATATTGATTGAACATGAAATTGATTGACTAATCTGTATTTATGAATAGGGCGATGGGGATGTACCCCAGTCTCAAGAATAGTTCCTGAAGACATGGAATGTGGTTCATTGATTGTCTGCTATAGAATTAGAGATGATCACTCATTGTGGGCTAACCTCATTATTAGACATCCCATAGTATAGGATTAACAAAGGTTTATTGACAACTTTGGCAAAGAAATGGCATAGTGAGCATAATACTTTTCATTTACCTACTGGTGAGATGACCATGACACCAAAGGATGTATAAAACATTCTTTGAATACTAGTGATGGGAGAGATAGTGGTATATGTATACGCATTAAAATTATTTAATTGTGCAATCTTCTCATATCATAATTAAATATTTTATTTAATTATGAGATCTTTTGCTTTTTTCAATAAAACCTGATTAAAGCTTTATTCTCATCACCAACTTTCTTCTGCTTTTAAAAGCTTAATTAAATATTTTATTTAATTAAGAAAAGCTGAATATCCTCCACAAATAAATAATTGATTTTTTTTTAAAATAATTATTTATTAGCTTTAAATCTTTCTTTTATTCTTTTAAAGAAAGATGATCTCTTATCTTCTTTTCTTTTTCCTCTTTCATAAAAATAGAAAAATCTTGTTTTTAGGTTTTTTCTATTTTCTCTTCAGTTTCATCCATCTTCAGCCATTCGATCTGCCAGGAATTATCACAACCGTTAATGAAGACAGCCAATCAAAATCATTCGAAAAACTCTATAAATACCTGTGTGAATCCAAGCATTGGTAATAGGCAATTAATTAGAGTTCATGCATTTAATTCATTTAGTATTCATTTATCATAGCATCATGTTTATTTCAAGCTTATTAGTTTAAATCATTATCATAGCTTAATCTTGCATCATACATCATATCAAAATCTCGTTCTTTAGGAAGACAGTTTGTTGAGCCTAGCCTACAAATTTGAGAACACAAAGTTGGAATCGACAAAAACACTGAAGATAGAGGACAATAGGACGACAATGGAAGTAGAATACTGAGTTTGCATCTCTATACTTTTTTATATTTTGTTTCGATATAATGTCCTATTGGTGTGTTTGAATAGTTGTTTCAATTCATTTACGCATTTATTTTTCAATCACACAGTATAAGATAAGATCGAGCAGGGTGGGATACCTGCGTTGCAGAGGATTTGTAGAGATGATCATGTTACAGGCCGATGGATTGCCTGGTTAGAGATGGTCAGCAAATACGATCCCCTTCCCTATGTACTTTCGGGTTTCATTGTTGGATTCCTTTGTCCTAATTGTAGATCAAAGGGATTTTTTGTAGGTTGGGGTCAGGTGTTATCACGAATGACACTAGATGGCATGAGATATGTCTGGGGCTCTTTCTTGCTAGCACATTTATACTGAGATCTACATGAGGTTGTATACTATGGAGTGACAAGCTTGTCATGCGGTATCACACTTTTGCAGACATGGGAATGGGAGCACATAGCCATTAGTCAACCCATGGAAGAGAGATAGTGGCCATGTAGGAGACCATATGTATTCTATTATAGCAGTCCACATGTCCAACATAAGTTGGGAAAAGTAGCCTATTGGAGTCAGCCCTTGGATGACATAGAGGCTAGTACATGGTAGCCGTATTTAGATTGCGAGGTATGGCTAGATGATCAACTTGAAATTCCTTATATTTTTCTATCACGCTACCTAATTGGGTGGACACATGCTATGCTTGAGTAGTATCTATATCTAAGAGTGTGTCGTCAGTTTGGATGGGTTTAGGGGATGCCCCAAGGATTTTCCCATTATGCATGACAACGAGAGGATACTCAAGAGTGGGGGTTGTGTGTATCATATGAGTAGGCTAGCACTGAGTATTATACCTTGGAACTAGGTTTATGGGATTATGTTCCATATATTATAGACATCGTGATGATAGAGGACTATGTCAAATATTTCCACACTCATCTATTTCTAAGATTTACTCATCCAGAGGAGCCAATTCCACCAATTGATGGAGATGGGGAGATGATGAGAATGGTGGTGATGATGAGGGTGGTTATGGTGTGGTAGGTGGTTGTGAGACTAATGATGAGGTGGGGTTATTAGAGGTAGATGATAGTCATCCTCTTTAGTTTACAGTTTTGAGGCGTAGGAGGAGGGCTACCATTCCTCAGCTAGTACTTCCTAGGATTCGGATTGGAGTTCCTTCTCAACAATAGTAGGCATAGATAGAGGCTTTATAGGAAGAGGTCTAGACATTTCAGAGTGAGTTAGCATAGGTTCAGGATGAGTTAGCATAGACTCAGGCTGAGGTTCAAAGTTTGAGGACTGGGAGGGAGATAGATAGGCAGTAGATACAATAGGTGTAGGCATAGGTGAACATACTTACTTAAGAGAGGGATTCCCTTAGACATTGGATAGAGTAGGTTGAGGCCATTGTAGAGAGGATACAATAGGCAGCACCATTTGTAGGTACAAGGGATTTCTTTAGAGAGATTTGACATATTTCCCAGGAGTTGCAGTTTTATCGAGGTAAATATCATGAGTTGGTTCCTCCTGAGTGGCGAGAGAGTTTTGTATAGTCTCATTCTGACAGATCTCATTCTCAGACTATTAGTATGGCCATGTCCTGGAGATAGGAGAGATCTGGGTGTAGGTTTTTCAAGTAGAGGAGGTATTGGTTTTGTGAGGCCAACACCGTTTGGTGGGAGCTCGTCATAACCTTATGATGTATACACTTTTCATGATATTGAGGATGTAGTTCCATTTTGGATTTTGATGTATCTTGTCCTATTTTTGATATCCTTGTACACTTGAACATTATGATACTTTTGATGTTATATGATATGCAGCGATGATTTATATGTTGATATGGTGATGAAAGTCTATGATGTATTTGATTTCCTATGTTATGATGATATGGATTTTTGTGAATGTATTTAATTTCTATGTGATGATAATGATATGCAAATGTTGTGAATGCATTTTGATATGTAATGATGGTGTAATGCAATGTGAAGTTTATGATATTTAATGCATTTCTATGTTTTTGTGATTTTCCTATGCAAATAAATGATATGATAAATGATTATGATGTTTATGCAAAAGATGTGTGATTCAAATGTTGTGATGATATATGCCTAATGGATATGTGAATGATGGATTTAATTATTTAAGATGCATTTGATTTAGTTTCAAATGGTTTAAATGAGTGAATCTATCCAACTTCCAAAAGTCATGGGAAGACTACAGTAGATTGATCTTTTAAGTTTCATAACTTTGACATATTTCCCAACCTTCTTGGAAATCTGAAGAGACTCACTCATTTTAAGCTTAGCAGACCTCCTTCTTAAATGGCATGATTGTGACTATGGAAATGATATGCGATGTATGTTTTTTTTTTGTGTTTTCTCTTTTGTAAATATTATGATGGAATGCATAGATGGAAATGATGTGAGAGAATTTTCTAAAATATGCAAATGATGATGCAACTGATGTGCAACTAAACATGATAATGATGTGTTTTTTATCAAAGTCTGATGTACTCAATCCATTAATAATAGAGATGAAACCATTGTTAAATAATTTCAGCTTTGAAAAACCCCATAAATACACATGCAATATGAATATGAATGCAATCTAACTTAACTATGCAAATCTTGTATTCAAAATTTGTCATTAGTATTAACCAATTTTTCGTGCTCTTTATCATAATTGGGCCTTAAAAATGTTGAAAGTGAGTACAAGTATCAATGGTATTTTTTAGACCAAGATGAATTGAATACTACTTCCATGATGTTTTAAAATTGCAAGTTAACACAAGTATCTAAGTATAATTAAACCAAGATGACCCGAGCATTACTTGTGTAAACAGACAAGAGTTGAATGTTTTCCTATGAAAATTCAAAATGTCATTAGTGATACTTTGTAGAGCATGTACCATGAAAAATTGCATAGTAATAATGATAAACTCATAGATAGTAGACAAAGAAAAATTATACTCCTTCCTTGCTCCTCTAGTTTGATACGTCATCGAGGACTCGAGAGATATGATAGAAAAAATCAATAGTAGAACAATTTGAAGTTTTTTGTTTAACATGATAAACCCTTGATTTAGAAAGAACATCATTCATTTGAAGTTTATTTGTAACATTTTTCCAACGACTATTTTCCTATTGGTTTAAGCTCAACATTTATTTACCCCTAGCGAGTGCAGGATTTTTCCCCCATCCTAGGGTGAGATATGGCCATGATGACCAAGACCTAACCTAAAGATCTATCCTAGGGGTATCATGGGTTGATCAACATATTAGCCTTGCCTATGTTGTACATGTAGAGACCACATAGTTCAACTGATGATCGACCAAGATTTACAGGATGAGAACATGGACATGATGAAATGCCAATTTATTATGACATACTCCTCGAAGACTAACCTAAATGTCTTGGGGCGTGATCAAAGATCACCCTTGCCTACGTTCAAAGCTCAAAGATGACGTAGTTCGACGATATGACAATGTTTTTCAAATTTTTGACTTGTTTTTGTGTTTTGATATGTTTATGTTTTTTGGATTTTGATATGTTTTGACTTTTTTTGGGATTTTCTAATTTTATGAATGTTTTTGGGATTTTCTGATTTTTTGAATGTTTTTTGGGATTTTCTAATGTTACAACCTTGAGAATGTAAAAGAATCTAATCCAATGTAGAACATGCCCCCAGTGTGATATGATAAGACAAACTAATTTTTAGAATGGGTCAAGTAGTACTAGAGGTACCATGATACAAACATTGGATCAAGTTATGATGTAGAAATTGATGCATGATAGATGTAAAGATGGAAGCAAGATGGATATATGGTGCAAAGCAAGTCATGTAGTCTAAGATAGATGGAGAATGCTTATTTTATGTGAGGTGCCTGTTTGCCAGGTTTTCACCAAGGTACTTGTCCAAAGTGCCACCAAAGTGGTTTTCACTAGAAGATGATTTTTTTCTTTACTATTTTCATTCCTTTTTCTAATTTTTTTGGATTTTGCATTTTTTGACTTTTTTTGTATTCTTCAAGACATTTTCTAATGTTTTTGATATTTTTTTAGGATCTTTACCAATGCATTGGATGAGCTAGGTGTAAAACCTTTTGAGATGCAAGTTAGTGAGGGGTTTGTCAAACAGATCCCCTTCTAATGTAGACAACTAATATGCTCTTGATCCAAAGATAGAGACAATGACAAAGGGACCCAACCAATTTGGTTCAAATTTCCCTTTCTTTTCTCTATCTTGTTGATTATGGGGATTTTCCTTTAAAACTAAATCACCAACCTCAAATGTTCTAGGTTTTACTCTGTGATTTTAGCTCCTATAAATCCTCTATTGATAGGTTTCTAGGTGATCAATTGCATGTTGATGGTGTTCATCCAACAATTCTAATTCTTGTAGCCTAGATACTTTGTAATCCTCAAATGAAATCACCCCTTTGAGTGACACTCGTAGGAATGGTATCTCAACCTCAATAAGTAAAATTGCTTCTAATCCATAGACTAGAAAATAGGGCATTGCTCCTATCGGGGTACAGATACTGGTTTTGTAAGCCTAGAATGTTAGGTTTAGTTGAACATGCCAATCACGTCCATCTTCATTGACATTTTTCTTTAGGATACTTAGGATAGTCTTGTTTGAGGCCTCGGCTTGGTTGTTTCCTTGGGGATAGTAAGGTGTAGAAAACTAATGTTGGATATGAAATTTCTCACAGAGCTCTCAAACATCCTAATTCTTGAAGGGTCTTCCATTGTTTGTAACAATAGATATAGGAACACCATACTGACAGATGAGGTAATTGAAGATAAAAGATGAGATTTTTTTTCCAATGATGGTAATTAAGGGAACAACTTCAATCCATTTGGTGAAGTATTTGTAGCAATGATGATAAACTTATGTCCATTGGAGGAAGATAGATGAATCTTACCTACAACATCTAATCCCCACTGATGAAAAGGCCATTTAGATGTGAAAGGATGCAATTCTTATGTAGGTACATGTATTAGGTTACCATGAATTTGAAATTTGGAATACTTTTTGACATATTCAAATGACTCCTCCATATTTGGCCATTAATACCCCAATCGTAAGAGTTTCTTAGCTAAGGTTAAGCCACTTGAATGTGTGTCACAGATACCTTTGTGAACCTCTTGTAAAATGGTCTCAGCTTTGTTGTGTTCTAGAAACTAAAGAAGAGTACAATCTAGACCTTGTCTATAAAGCACATTAGCTATTAGGGTATGGCGAGCTAGTTTTCAAATGAAGTTTCATTTTTGGTTTCGAGATAAGTTAATTGGAAGGGTATTGCCATTCAAGTAGGTATAGATCTCTCTATAGAGGGAGGTTTGAGGGTTGACAATATGGCATATCACTTGGGATTCTAGATCTTCATAGGCTGGGCTAGAAACTTGTTCTACCATGAATTCATAATGTTTCTATTGTTCTGGTATCTACAAAAGAGAAGCTATGGTTACCATTGCATCAACAACTTGTTTTCTAATCTAGGAACTTGTGAAAATTTGATTTCAATAAAATAATTTTTGAAATCATCCACCATCCTCTTATAGGGCATCAAATTGTCATCCTTCATTTGATAATCATCATTTACCTAGTTTATGACTAGTTGTGAGTCACCATAGACTTGCAATTTTGTGATTTTCCATGCAATAGCTATCTTGATTCCAATGATTAATGCTTCATATTTAGTTGTGTTGTTGGTGTAGGGGAACATTAATCTGTAGGATTTAGGAATAGTGTATCCTTGCAGCAAGAAAAACAAGGTTCTTGTGCATGTTCTATGTTGTGTATAAGAGCCATCAAAGTATAACATCCATTGTTGTGTAGATTTGGTTAGGATATCATTATCATGGAATTCAATGTTCATTGGATTATTATCTATTAATGGTGCTTCAGCTGGTTGATCTGCTATGGCTTGACCTTTGATTTATTTTCTATCTATGTATTGGATGTCAAACTCACTCAATATCATGAACCACTTGGCTAGCCTCCTTGCTAAAGCAGCCTTACTGAGCAAGTACTTTAAGGGATCAATTTTGGCAATGAGTTTGATGGTGTAAGTCAGCATGTAGTGTCTCAGTTGTTGGGTAGCAAATACAACTACTAAATAGGATTTCTCAATAAAGGTATAAATGATCTCATAACCATTCAATGTCCTAATGATATAATAGATGACTTTCTCCTTCCCTGCAGAATATTCTTGTGCTACTAAGGCTCCTAAAGATATATCAATTGTTGCAATGTATACTAGTAGTGATTTTCCCTTCACTGGTGGCATTAATATGGGTGGTGTTATCAAGTACTACTTTAGTTGATTAAATGAAGCTTCACATTTGTCATCCCACTTGAAAGAGACATTCTTGTGTAGTAAGTGGTTGAAAGGGTGAGTTTTTTTAGCTAATTGTGCAATTAATCTTTTGATAGATTGGAACCTTCCTTGCAATGATCTGAGTTGACTAATGTTTTTAGGAGGAGGAATCTCCATGATGGCTTTGACCTTTGTAGTATCTACCTCAATTACTTTAGCTAAGATGACATATCCCAAAATTTTAGCTGACATGACACCAAACACACATTTCTTGGGATTTAACGTCACATTGAACTTCTCCAATCTTGTGAAGATTTTGTCTAGAATCTCCAAGTGTCCTCTGGTGTAGGACTTTTCCAATAGATCATCTACATAGTCTTCCATAAAATTATGCATCATGTCATGGAAGATGGTAGTCATAGCTCTTTGATATGTAGCTCCAACATTTTTCAACCCAAAAGGCATCACATTCCAACAAAAGGTTCCTCGAGGACATGTGAAATTTGTTTTGTCTTGATCTTCAGGTGCTCTCTTTATTTAGTTATATCCTAAAAATCCATCCATAAGTGATAGCATCTCATGCCCAACAGTCAAGTCTATAATGAGATCACTATTTGGTAGGGGAAAATCATCTTTTGGACAGGATTTGTTCAGATCCTTGAATTCTATGAATATCCTGATGCTTTTATCTGGTTTTGATACTGGAACAATATTTAATATCCACTTAGCATATTCAATAGATCTTATGAATCTTGCATCTAGTAGCTTCTTCAGCTCAGCTTTCACCAAAAGGGAAATATGAGGATGCATTTTTCTTAGCTTTTGCTTTATTGGTTTCACACTAGGTGGTAATGAAAAATGATGAATGATAATTTTTGGATTTATGTCAGGAATATTAGCATATGACCAAGCAAAGTTGATCTATCTCTCCTCAAATAATTTAGTGAAATGAGGTTTCTTCTCTTCTATCATGGATTCTGCTAAATGCAAAGTCTTCACTGTTTTGGTGGTAGCAACATTGATGGATTGCATAGATTAGATTAGCACTAAAGATTACTCTTGATAATTTTCTGGGGGAGTGTCAAACCTTCCATCTCTTGGTGCCTCGGGAAGGTTTTCACCTTGAGATACACTCTTTATTTTTACTTTTTCTTGATTCAATAGTGCCATTAGATGGTTTTCACTACTAGAATTATTTCTAATATTTTTCATTTTGTAGCTGGAAGGTTTGGCACTCCCCTTAGTAGGAGATTTTTCATGAGTTTCAATGATAGAACATGTGTCAAGATTATCAGAACAGAGAAATTTTACGATGGCATCATCATTCGAGAAGGTGGGTATTTCAAGCAACTCATTTTGATCCCAATCAATTAGTTCATGATGCATTAAGGGAAAGGAATCATTAGATTGGTTAAGGTCATAAGGGGTAAGCATCATGAAAGGCATGTTATCAAACTATCCAATGAGGTTTATGATGTTACTCTCTTCTGATGCGTTTATCTTGCTTGAAGAATGATCATCTTTACTTAAGTCAATGACATAATGCGATACATATTCATGGGGTCTAGAACCTGAACTTTGTCCCTCCATACATATTGTTGTATACCTTTGGATGACATAAATTTCTTTATCATGGGAAGACTCTTTAGAAAGGGAGTCCCATTCATATTCGTTGGAATCCATTTCATGATCTTCACTAGCCTATAATTGCAAGATTCTCTCCACAACTCTTTGATTTGCTTCCTCTTTAGAGTCTTCTTTGTATCCTAACCCTGTTTTGACATTGGGATTCATTGTGATGGGTTGTATTGGTTCACTGATGCCTTCTTTTCTTTTACCCAAAGGGCCTTTTCCCTCATATCCCATTTTCTCCAAGATTTCCTTTCCTTTGCCATACTTATCTATGCCTATGTTGGACATTGATACCTATGATGGTTCTTCATCTTTGTATAACCAATTCATAACATCCTTGTCTTTTGATTCCTCTACTTGAGTACTTGCTTTTACAAACTTCCCATCAAAGAGCATGATGGGTTGTAGAGCTTGTTTTCTTGAGGTGGATGGTTGTCCATACGACTTAGGAGAAGATGAAAGTTGTGATAAGGATGAATTTTTCTCAAATGAGTATTCCCCCATGCCCTTTCCTTGTATTTGGATCTTTTCAAACTATTTTGATAAGGCATTGAGTTGACTTCCATTGTTGGATGGAATAGAGTCAACAACCCCTTTGTCTTTTTATTGAGCATTTTCCTCATGCTATTTTGTCAAAGAAACCATTGAACTTTCTTTTTTTGATGGATCAAAAATGATAAATTCTTTTTTATGTGGTACAAAGGTATCTTGACTTGTTCTAAGTGCATTGTAATATTGGGGATTGTTAGAATCTACAGTAATGGTGATCTATCCATTGAAAGGAAATTTTAGGCACTGATGATACATTGAAGGTACTGCTTGCATTTCATGAATCCAAGGTTGTCCCAATAGTATGTTATATTTCAATTTCTTGTCCACCACTTGGCACACTATGTCTTTGACAATTGGCCCTACTTGAATTGGGAAGATGGTCAATCCTTGGGAGGATCTTTCTTCATCATCATATTCTTTTATAGTGATTTTACTTCTAGGATCAATAGCATTTTCAGGATATCCTAGCACATGAACAAGCTTGAGAGTGCAAATATTTAGGCCAACTCCTCCATCTATGAGGACACATTTAACACAATGTTTATGGATTAAGACTTCAATGTGAAGAGAAGCATTATGTGGATGGGTGGTGGATGCATTGTGATGTTCAAAGAATGATAAGCAATGAGGTGTGGTTAAATGTCCCACCATAGCTTGAAATGTACAAACTTCTAGATTGTTTGGTACCATGGTGGCAACCAAAGCTTGCTCCAAGATTTCCTTGTGCGCTGGTGAAATCTTGATAAGTTCTAATATGGATATGTGAGTGTGTATCTTTTGCAACTGATCAATGATGTTATATTGAGTTACACAAGAAACAATCATTTTGGACATGGAAGGGGCAACTCCTTTCAATGTTACCTTGGCTTTTCCTCTTGTTATTGCATTGATTGGTGGATTGACTTGATCTTTTATGATTTTGATGATGTTAACATGATTGTCATATGTGTCAATATTGGTGATCAAATTTGTAGGTATAAGGTCACTGATTTGATGTGAGATTATGCCAATATCATTGTGCTAGTTTTTAGTAGTGGCATCCTTCCCTTGGCTTCCAATTTCAATGTCTTGGATGGGAATCTCAACAATCTCAATACAATGAATTGTAGAATTATAAACATAGTTTACATTCTTTCCTTTGGTATTCAATGTAGATGACTC
>VDFB02281492.1:711058409-711191036 GCA_007258455.2 Sequoia sempervirens
TAGTTTAAGAGATGCAAGAAAATTCGAACCCTAGATGTTTGTGATAATATCGTACATGATGGAGGGTCTTGTGGAGTTACATTAGGGAAAATTGATAAGAGAAAAACTACATGAATAGATTACTACATTCCCCAAAACTAGATGCTTCTATATGTCATCATATGTCATTTACTCCTATGCTATGAGAGCTAGTAAACAAGGGTTGAAATAGATTGGTACTTTGGGCACAAAAGTCAAACACAGTTCGATGTATGCACATCTACCCCAGATCACCGTCCATGGGTATATAGATGATTACAAAAAAGTGAATTATTTTTTCTCCATGAAATTGGTGAGAACAATGGAAGGTGATAAAGCTAAGAGATTATCCCTGGAAGCACAAAGTGCCATTCATCCTATGGGAGTCTGGTACATACAATTCCCAACTTACTCCTATATCAGAGAGGAGGGATTTGATGGACACCCATTCATGCTACCTAGGTATCATACATATAAAATTGTTTTATTGGAATTAGTGAGATAGTTAAAACCATCTTAGGCTCTTTATAGCCATGCTCATAAAAAGCCTCTCTTAAATTTCCCATTAAATTAGGAAATTACAAGTGTGGTGCAATTAAAGTGACTGATTTGTGTGAAGAAGAACTGAGGACCTGCCATTTTGAAGAATTCCTTCTTTAGAGAGTATATTATGATATTAAAGGAAATATTTCTAAAAATATAGCTTGTTTTCATCCTCATGTGCCTCATTTAGAAGATTATTGGCTTAACTATGAAGACGGGCATGTGGTAAGAAGAAGAAAATATGAAAGAATAAATTTAAGATTTGGTTGGATGCTCAAGCTTTATGACATCCTAGACTGATTGGAAGAAGATGATGGTCAGGTGTTAAATCAATTTTACAATGATGACAGGGTATATGATGAACCCATTCCAAACCCAAGTGTTGATGATGAAGATATGGCATCAATTGATGACTTCACTAGACCAACTGTAAGGTTTACTCAACACTGGATTGATGATTTTTGCAAATGTTTTAGAGAAAGAGGAATTGAACCTATCTTCCTAGAAGATAAAATAAGGAAACAAAGAGATGAAACTGCTTTTGAAAGTGGAGAGCCTACCAAGAAGAAAACAAAGACTAATAAGGTAACTCTAGGTGTTAGAATTGAAGAAAAACCCCTGAAACTACAAGAAAAGAAGTTCCCATAAAACCATCTGATAAAAAAAAAAATGCATATATAGGTAATGATAAATCAAAATTAAGGCCTAAAAGTGCATCTTCCTCTATAGTTAAACCTAGAACATGAGTAATTATTGATGAAGGAATAGGAGCAACAAAGAATTTTGGTGCAAAAACTAGGTTTGCTTCTCAAAAGGTTGTAGTATTATTTACCTCTCCCCTTTTTGTTAATATGGCTTGTATGA
Organism: Sequoia sempervirens; assembly: GCA_007258455.2. Lineage (NCBI taxonomy): Eukaryota > Viridiplantae > Streptophyta > Pinopsida > Cupressales > Cupressaceae > Sequoia > Sequoia sempervirens. The sequence goes on from VDFB02281492.1 coordinate 711,059,835, forward strand.
AACAAGCATTGGGAGGGATTCCTATACCTCTACAGGAAATTTTTGAAGAAGATGAAGGGAGAATTAAAGAATAAATGGACAAATGTGGTGTTATGTGGGAGATAGTGAAAGAAAAGAAGTCTAAAGACAAACCCATGGTACACCTAGTGATAGAAGAAATTCAGGATACAAGCTCTAACCCCATAAATATTGAAGAAGGATATTTTATTCAAGGAATGCTTACCTCAGAGGTAGGAAAACCTAACGTACTTGAAATGGAAGTAGGGGAGACTACAAAACAAAATCCTATTGAAGAAATAATTTTTGAAGATACTCTTGATTCCCAGCCTTCACTTGGGAATGTGCAAAATATTAGTGAACACTCATAGGTCTTTGAAGAATTAGAGAAAGGCCATGCTGAAGCTCAAATTGAAATTGAAATTCCAGAAGAAGAAGCCACACAATTTGTAGGAGATGGAATTGAAAATAGAGAGAATCTTAGTGTAGCAATAAATGAAGAAGATAATGTTTAGAGAGATGAAATGGAAAATCTAGATAAAGAAGAAAATATAAGTCTCCAAATAGAGGAGACAATGTCAAATCCTATCAATCTCGAATATATGCTAGATATCACTAAGGAAGTCCCCATTTTAGAAAATATTTCAAAACAAAGAGAAGAAGTTCCCGAAACAAGTGGTAAACAAGGAAATGTTATAGAGGTACAACAAGATGATGATACACCCGATTGGTTGATCAGGGAATTAACTTCTCCAATGGAAGTGGAAGTACTACCTATGAATCTTAATAATTTTATACAAGAAGTAGGTGCTCCTAAACCTAGTCATAGAGAAAAGAAAAAGAATGTCATACAAAGGAATGCAAATGGAAATAAAACTATTTAGGTTGCCACTCCAACAACTAACAAGGAAAGACATGAGATAATGCCTAAGGAGTATAATATCGCAAGCATTAATCTTGGACACTCGTCTTGGCCACAAGAATTATAGGAAATAAAAGAAAACTTAAATGCTACTATTTCTAGAGTAAAAAAATATAAATAGAAAAAAAGAGAATTGAAAGAATGGGTTGCTACCTTGGAACACTTTATTAATTCATTGACTTTATCTGGTTGAGAACAAGCTAAACTACCCCAATATCTGGTGTTGATGTCACAGGAACAAGTAGATGCAATTGATGCAAGTCATCATAAAATGAATATGTTTGAAGAATGGATTGAATACTGGGTAAAGCAATGAGAAGAATTTATTACAGATGCAATAAGAAAGTACAAGGAAGCATGTCATCATTTGTAGAAATTGAAAATATTTGAAGATGAATGTGGATTTTTCTAGGAGTAGGTTATTGATGAAAGGTGAAACATTGAAATTCTCATAAAGATAGAAATCCAAGAGTTAATATAGAATAATGTAATTTTAGGACTTGAAATTTCATTGCCAGGAAAGTGGAAGAAATAACTCAAATGGGAAGGTGACATGTTAATACAATGTATTGAAGGATTTGAAAGATTCACTATTGAGTGCAGAGGACTAATTAGTGAAAATCAAGAATTTATTGAAATATTGACATGCCAAGGTTTTGATCCTAAAACATTAGGACAGGAGGGAAAGGAAGCTAAATCTTTCAAGGAATGGATAGAAAGGATAAATAGAGATCCTATTCAATTGTTGATGTGGGAGGTCATTGACGAAATAATATAGTGTAGAAATGTTATAGCCAAATATGAAGTAGACAAAGCATAGAAAAATGATGTCACACTTCGAGTAACTGAAGAATATATTAGGAACAAGCTCACTTGGAAAGCAATATGAAGGATTTGAAAAGAGCACATGCATCAAATATTAAGAGCCTTCCAAGAATAGTAGCTAAAGAAATAAGGAAGAGTCTTAGAGCTCGAGTCCTAAGCAAAAGAGAAAGAGTCAGACACCAGATACTAGAAATATGATGAAGTTTATTTTGGTTTCAATTTTCAATTTGCAGGTTGATCCCAATCCTAGTATATGTTCCTCATTTTGGTATTTTGGAGGGGAGCTGGTAGCCTTGATCGATACAAAATGTTCATGTTGAAGTATGAAGAGAAGTGTTGCTGCAGATGAAGTGAAAGCCTCGACTATTCTAAAATGTTCTTGATGACAATTGGCAAATGCCATGTGCCACATTTTAATTTGTTGTTTTTGTTTCTCTGAAGAATTTTTAAGTTGAACTTCTAGGGCCTCATTTCTATAAAAGGCCATCTCCTTCCAATTTTTTATTTTAAGTTTGAAATTTGTGGATGTCATAGGAACATAAACATTTTTTAATTTTTTTTCTTTTTTCCTATTTTCTGAACCATACCGGTGTAAAATTTTGTATGCACATAGAAATTAATTGATATGAGAGCTTTATGGATAGCTACCTATCTCATTATCTTTTGTAGCTAGTTTTGTAAGTTTAGCTGAACAAGATTGTATGTTGCGTCATTTAAGGGTGGATACATAACCTACTCTATGTCCATAAACAAAACCCTCTCTTTAAAATCTTACACCATTTTATATATAGTTGTGAAGCAATTTGGTGAAATATAAAGTGGTTTGCTTAGTTTTAATTAATTCTTTGGGGAATCCATGGAGAATAACCGGGATAATTTTTTTATTTTTTTAGTATTTTTTATACTTAGTTTTAGAATAGACGCTTAATATTTTTGAAAATGTTCCAAATAATATAAATGAATGGAAATAATTTTGTTGAAAATCTTTTATTTTCCATGAAGTTGCAGAATGTTTAATGCTAAATCTACTGAAGGCATAGCAAGGAATTTGTGATGTTCATGAAATATTATGTTGAATGTTTAGATTGCATGATGTTATTCAATGAATGATGTGAAATTTTATGTGAAATTTTTATAATTCCTAGAAAAATTATAATTAACTATAGTCCCTTTGAGATTAACAAAAAAAGTCACATCATTACTTGAGAACAACCCTAGTGCAGCCATAACCTCATTATCAGAGACTTGGGATTGAATGAAAGCCAATCTTTATCTTGTGAATGGATAATTTACCTTTAGGTTGTCTTTGTTCCATATCTTTCAAGAAGGATAGGCTCTTTGTGGTCTTGTCTATGGATATTTTATTCAAATTGTTTAATGTGAGTAAAATCATTATCAACAGGAACTAAATCTCGGTCTAGTGATCCTCAGGAAACCTAGGTTGAGCTTAGTGGTCAAACATCATTTAGACCTCAAAATTTTTGGATTTTAAGTGCAAGTCAAAAGATTCCAACTATTGTTGCACCATCACCTCCTATAGTGATGGCATTCTTTAATGTGGAGTCACTAATTCAATTTGTCGTATACAATGATTCACCAAAAAATCCTAACAAGTTGTGTCCTAAGTATTATTTTCACAAAGATGTTGAAGAGCATATCAGTATATTCAAAGATACATGCATTCAAGCAAGCATTCAACATGAAGATATCATATGTCAGTTGTTCCCATAAACTTTGAGTGATGAAGTTTACTAGTGGTATATCAATTTTCCTCACAATTCTATCAAATCATGGAAAGATATGGAAACTCAATTTTTAGCTAGGTTTAGAACACCAACTGATCTTGCTTTGTTATATCATTAATTCACTCAAATTAATATGTTAAAAGGTGAACCTATAATTTTTTTTCATGATAGATTTCAAAAGGCTTATTCTAGGTTACAAGCACCTTATGTAGTGGATAATTTTTTTGCTATCATAGTTTATTATACAATCATAGATCCTTTGACTACTATGTTTGTGAAGCAAAGAGAAAATCCTCCCACTAATTTACCAGAAGCCTATGTTGAAGCCGTAAGTGTAAATTTAGAAATGAAACATCTAAGAAATGGATTGTCCACAAATGGCGAAAATGGATCAAATATTTACCCTATCCCGAATGTAAATGGAGTTGCTATAGGTCATCCTATGGCCCCTAATCATTATCCTAAAGTGGTCCATAATGGGAAATTTTCTCAAAATTATTTCTTTTAACTGGGAAACAGTTAAACATTAGTCCCTCACACTGGTCCAACTATTATAGAGCTATGTCTTAATGGAAATTCATTTTTCTCACATACTCAAGAAAATCAAAATGTCCAAATTCCTAAGGAAAAGGAAGACATGAAAGAAATTACAACTCAAATCAAAATATTAACCACAGAGGTTACACAATTACGAAATCAAAATTTCTATTATCATAATAACAATCATAATTCACAAAATCAAGTGTATAATTCCCCTAGGCCACCTAGACCTTGGAATACACACCCTAATAATGAGGGAGTATTCACACCTTTAGATAATTTGGATTCAACTAATGAAAAGTATACATTAAAAGTGAACTTAGCTAACCTTGCAATGAACAATTGGTGTAGAATTCACAATACAAATGCTCATGCTGAACTGGATTGTTCACAATTCAAAATTGCTTCAGACATTTTCCTTGCTGCTACTCATTACAGTGAGCATTGTGATTCTCATTCTCCTAAAGGAAATGAATTAGTTTCAGTAGCATATGACTTTGCTTTAGTCCTGGAAAGTTATGAACACTTCAAATTACCTACTGCTATCACAAGTCATGCTCATGAAGATGAAGGTGATAATTTGACTATGACTTTGGAAACATATACTTTTCCTTATCAAGATGAAAATGAGCCTCAAGAAATGGATGAAATACATGCCTTCCAACAATATCAGAAAGGACATAATTACAACACAAGGAATAAAATTAACAATGGAGGTGAATTCAATGGGCCTTTAACAACATCCATCCCACCTAATAATGTGAATACTCCAACTGATGACAAATCAAGTAATAATCCTAGGTTACCCTGATCCAGAGGATTTTTGTCAAATTTTGAAGTTTCTCATTTTTCTCCAAAAACATCTTCATCAAAAAATATTGGGAATTCTGACTCCAATGCAACTCGAACGGAGTCAAACAGAGCTACGGTGCTCGAGATACACTTAGTCAAACCTTTAGTCAACTCAAAGACCTATCAGAAAAAAAAGGTCAAAAATAAAAGTTGTCAAAATTGGTCAAGACTGGTGTCAATGAAAAGAGCTCATTGCAAGCTTTCCAACGATGTTCGTTTCATCAAAATTGGAGTTTGTTTGCCCAAGTTACGAGCAGTCAAAGTCGGCCAATCATGTGTGGACACGTGGTAGTCCCGTCAACGCCACATCATTAGTCCAATCAGTGGACACATCACTCCAAAGTCTTTGACTGCCGAATGAAATTTTGATATGGCATCATCTCACTCCTCCACGTGGCAGGCCATTATTGGCAAAAGGTGGCATATTATTTTTATAAAAAAAAATATAATAATTAAAAAATAATAATAATAATAAAATATATAAAACAAATTAAAAAATAATAAAAAAATGCCACATTCTTTTAGTAAACGTGGGCTCTCCTAAATTGAAGGATCTCCACCTATCTTAAAGCCCATATTAAATCCACCCTATTTTAAAGCCATGAGTTTTATTTTAAAAGCTTTCTATGTTATTTTTAAAAAGCCTATTTTCAAGGAACCCCTATTTTAAGGGATTTTAAATCCTTTTTTTTAATTATTATTACCCCTATTCAAAAGGGATAAACTCCTATAAGATAGGAATGCGAATATTTTCAAGGAATAAAATTTAAAATATCTCCTTAAAAATATATACATAATCCCGTAAGAGTTATCAAAACAAAATTATAGGGATTATTATTTTCCTTTGTAAGCCCAAAATTATAAGGGCCCTTCATTATTTATCTTGAAGAGATTTTATTATGTAACGAAGGGATTTCTTTTGGATTTACATGTAAATTTGGGAGATTGTAAATCAAGTTGTTATACACCAAATTGGGTAAAATTGGTGTATAAAAAGGGGTAAATGGGTGAGAGTTGGGAAGTGTGTTTTAGCTAATTATTTTTGTAAGGGGATTTTGGAGGAAAGTTGGTGATGCATTTTTGTAACCAAGTTATTGAACTTGGGAGATAGAATTTTGGGAGGTGATTTTTTTAAGTGGAGAGTTGGGATTTTTCTTCCTTGGAGAAATCTTATTGTAACTTCGTGCTTTTGGAGAAGCTTATTCTCACACTTTGGAAGTGCATTTTCAGATTTCTTTGTAATCCAATGGGAGGCTATGCTAAAGATTGTAACCGAATTTTTGGAGGAATAATTTGATCAGTCTCACTCCATTGGAGCGGACCCAGAGACGTAGGCACGATTGTGGTGAACTCTGTTATCAGATTGTTTGCACTTTCTCTCTTCTTCTCTCTCACATTTTGGTTATCACCTTGATTTTTAAAGCATAATTTCAATAATGTACACTTGTTTTTGAGTTTCCATTAAATTGTTTAAGTTAAGCATTCAATTATGCAATTAGTCTAGATCCTAAATCAGATCAATACCTAAGGTGACCTCTTACTAAAATTCATCAAATGTTTCAAAAGGTGAAAAAGATAGACTCCACTCAAACAAAAACAATTTGACTAATTATTTAGTGAAATAAATTAAAGGTAAAGATTAGCCTTTCTCTATTAGATTGCTTAAGACTTATGGTCAAGAAATCTTTCTTAAACACTTTAGAATATTTTCCTAAAGAAAGAAAAATTCAAGGACCTTCAAGTGAAAGATAGTCGCTCAAATAAAGATAAGAATATTGTCCCCATAGTGGACAGAAGTACTTCTTATAAAGGAAAATTAAAGTCACTCATTTTTCCAAATTTTAGAATATTCAAGAAGAATCTTCATAACTATTTAGTAGACTCTAGGCATCTAACATGATGTCATTATCCATATGTCGTATATAGGGTTAACCCTTGCAAATTCTTTTAAGAAAAGTCACTAACTTGACAAGACATAGGTAAATGTAGTAGGAGAGTTGAATAATATTCACATGCAATTGGCTGATCCTAGAATCCAATATTATATTGGAATTTAAGTCATGGAGATACGATACTTATGGTATGCTTCTAAGAGATTGGTCGAAAACATTGAATGGATATATGACACCAATTTCTCACACATGTGGTTTACCATGGAAAGGAGCTCCTAATCAAATTCTTGACAGAACTACACATGAAGTACATGATCATAGATTATAATAAGAAAAATGAAGTTCTATATGTCAATGTAGAACCTAGAGTTTCATATGAAGTTCAAGGGTTTAAAATTGAGGAAGTTTTACTTTGTGATGCTAAGAAATCTAATGAAATAATTCTTGGAATAGATGTTTTAATTGAATCAAATTGTGATTCTTCCAAGAATAGTCCTTATGATAAGTTTTAGAAGAATATTATTAAAGAAATCAGAAAAAGTAAAATTTCACTAAAATTTTTGTTGTTGTATGTTGCATAATGTTGCACATTCATAAAATATTTGTATAATGTCTAGAGATAATCCAAAGGATTGAGAATCAATACTATCTAGAACATGATAACACCAAAGAAATGAACTAAAATATAGAAATGTAGATCACAACATATAGACTAAAAATATTTATACAATGATATCAAAAATGGTAAAATATTGTCATGATCAAAACTCGATTCTTAAATTTGACTTGATCAAAAACAAGGAATTGGAATTGAATTTAACTTATCAATTTGCAAGGTAAGTCTTTTATTGTTGCATATCGATTGGTAATTTCATTGTACTTGGTAGAATACAAAGCCCTTATACACAACTTGATCCTCGGAAATCAAGAAGAAAGCTATAATCCTTAATGTTTTTGGTGATTCAAAATTGGTAGTTAAACAAGTCCGAAAAGCAATATATTGTGACTACAAAAGATTATCTAATTATCAACACAGAGTATGGGATTTAATTGAAAATTTCAATCCATTCAATATTACTAATATCCATAGAAGATTCAATCAGAGAGTTAATGCTCTAGCTAATGCTACTAGTACTTTAGAACCTTTAGAGACTTTAGATCTAAAGAGATTCACAATTGAGTTGGTACAATTACCTTCGGTTCTTGATAATGTCACTAACTTGCAAGTATTTGAAGATGATTAGCACATATTGGAGTTCATTACTAATTCTGGTATTTTTGAAGCACAAATACTTGAAGAGATAGATCATCCTGATGGAAAAATTCAAGATGAATAATTGACTCAAGCCAAAGATAATAATTTTATGAAAGGAATAATTGAGTTCAAATGATTGTTCGATATTGACCAGATAGTTAAACAAAAATATTTTCCTCAAAGTGATGGAGGACTATCTGAGTTATAAAATTTGCATACTGAAGAAGATCCTAACAATGTACTCATAGGGAAGGTTTGTACTGAAGAAGAAAAGAGAAATATTTCTCAGGCACTTAAAGATTATTGCAAAGTCATAGCATGGACATATGAATACTTGAAGATGTATGAAACTTCTATCATTACACATACTATACCATTGAATCATGATGTGAAACCTTTTTGATAGAAACAATGTCTAGTAAACGCACTCTTAGAGCCTTTAATTAAAAAAGAAGTTCAAAAACTATTGTAAACCAAGATAATTTTTCCAATCAGAAATTCCACTTGGGTGGAGAATTTAGTAAGGAAGAAGAATGGAGATATACGATTGTATGTAGATTTCTAGAATCTCAACAAGGTGTCTGAAAAACACAATTATCCACTACCCTCATTGGAAGAAGTGTTACAAATAGTTAACAGTTTGTAAATGATGTCCTTTTTGGATGGGTTTTTTGATATAACCAAGTAATGGTAGCGAGGGAATATCAGATGAAAACAACTTTCACCATGAAGTGGGGAACCTTTGCTTACAAAAGGATGTTGTTTAGACTGATAAATGTTGGAGCTACATTCTAGAGAGCTATGGACTATGCTTTTTGAGAATTGATAGGAAAATGTATCATTATTTACATGGATGACCTTATAATATCTTCTAAAGACAAAAGGGATCATGTTGGAGATCTCAGAGCAATACTACAAAACTATGAAACTTATGGAGTTTCCTTAAATCCTAAAAAGTGTATTTTCGGGGTGACTGAAGGAAAGTTACTTGGACATATCATTTATGAACATGGGATTTCAATCGATCTAGATAGACTGAATGCACTACTCAAGTTATAGCCCCTGGGAAGTAGAAAAGAATTGAAGTCATATTTTGGTAAGATTAATTTTGTTTAACAATTTATTACAGCATTCACTGAAATATTGAAGCCAGTCAATGATATGCTAAAGAAAGATGCCAAAATAGAGTGGACAAATGAAGTTAAATAGCCTTCAAGACAATAAAGACTACAATCACAAAAGCACCGGTACTACTAAGTCCATATTATGTTAAACCTTTTTATATTTACTCATTTTCTTTTGGTCACACTTGTGCAACAGTATTAATAGAGAAAGGAAAATATAAAGAAGAAAAACCAATTGCTTTTATGAGTGCTTCATTCAAGGAAGCAAAATTGAGATACACATATATTGAGAAACAAGCCTTTGCTTTGGTCAAAGTTGTATGCAAGTTCAGACATTACGTCCTATGAAGTATAGTCAAAGCCATTGTCCCAAATTCAACTATTAAAATTTTGTTAACACAGAGTGAGTTCAAAGAAAAGAGAGCTAAATGGGTCACTATTTTACAAGAATATGATTTAGATATCATACCCATGAAATTGGTCAGAGGAAAAGCTTTGGTCAAATCTATTGCAGAAATAGATCCACAAATATCAAGCCAACAATACACATTGGATGAAAAAGATCAAGAAGATTGGCATTTAGATATTTGGCATTATTTGGTCAGTCGTACTTTCCCTAATCATATGCAAAGGAATCAAAGGAGAGCCCTCAAGATAAAATCAGAGTTATATGATTAAGGAAGGAGCTCTATTCAAAATATATCATGAAGGAATCTATTTAAGATGTTTAAATAGAACAGAAGTTGATAAAGTGTTGTAGGAACTACAAGATAAATTGGAACAACTCATGGAGCACCTCTAACTACTGTACACCATATCTTAAAAATGGGTTAATACTGGCCCATGATTTTTAAAGATACCTATGAAAATATCAAACATTGTTATACATGTCAAACCACAACAGATAAAGGAATATTCAATGCACAAACACTACAACTGGTGATGGAGATGTGTCCCTTTTCACAATGGGGATTAGAATTTATTGGAACTATCAATCCTCCATGCTTTGTTGGTCATAGGTTTATATTGGTTGCTACAAACTATTGTACTCTATGGATAGAGGCATGCCCTAGCAAGCAATGTACTACAGATGTAGTCATCAAATTCTTGGAAGAAAACATTATCACCAGGTTTGGAACACCGTATTCATTGGTATGTGATAATGGCCCTAGTTTTGCTTCATTAAATTTTTCTAATTGGGCATTTGAATATGGAATAACACTAAAATTTTCATCTAACTATTATCCATAGGGAAATGGAATAGCTAAATCACCAAATAAAAATTTGTTGGATATAATTAGAAAATTGATTGAAAAGAACCCTAGGGAATGGCATTCTTTGTTAAAATTTTCCCTTTGGGTAGATTGTACCAAGATAAAAGTTGCATTAGGGAATTCTCCTTATCATTTAGTCTATGGGATAGATCCTCTACTACCAATAAACTTAAAAATCCCTATCTGGTAGTTTGCATAAGAATATATTGGACTAGATGATCAAACATAAGCTAGATTGCTACAATTGATGCACTTAGATGAAAAACATACTCGAGCTATAAATAATTTTGCTAGACATCAATCTATAGTGAAAAGATGGTTTGATAAGAAAGCTAGATTAAAGACCTTCAAAATATCCAATTTGGTCTTGTATTGGAACAAAGCTCATGAATGTAAAGGTGAAAATGGTAAGTTTGAAAAATTATGGACAAGCCCATACCAAATCTCTGAAATATTCGGTGATAGTACTTGTAGATTAAAGTATTTGATTGGTGAAGATATCCCATTTCCTATGAATGGTCAGTTCTTAAAGCATTATTTCTAGTCATCAATAAAAAGTTCTATAAATAGTTCTGTACATATATTTTGTAAATAGTTTGTTTGTTTGTTTTTTTTTTTTGTAAATAGTTTTTGTACATAGTGTTTTTTAGATGGTTTTGTTTTTTCTTGTCATTTGTTTTTGGGGTGTTGTGTCATTTTATTTTACATTAATTGGCAACCTTCGAAGGTCTAAAAGTTAATAGAACATCAACTCCAAAACTTTAATCTATATTCTAACCGACAATAAGTTTCCATTTATAAATTGTTTGAGAATTATTCAATTTTTTATATATACTCTAATTAGCATGAATCATTCAATTTATGTTGGGCTAAAAATGAATACATTTAATATCATTCTACTAAAATTTGGGATAGAAGTTGTTTGCATTAATTGAAAAATCAAAAGCCTACCTTTGCCACCACTGTGATTCCCAACCTAATAGTAAAAAATGAGATATCACTACCATATATATATAAGAGAAATCAACTCATTAGGCCATCCAAACAACTCTATCGGGGCTATGGATGCCTGACCAACAATAGAGCTATGTTTGGAGGAATTACAGAGATAACCTTGTTGAGGCTATGGATGCTTGACTGGTAGCAGGGCTCTATCCTTGGTTGGCTTAAAAAGAATTGTCATATTATGTAGGTTAATGCAAATAGTTTATATTTCTATGTTTATTGTAGCGTAAATAATCAATTGCACACACGTGAACTCAGTAATACATTATTTTTGCATGCCAGCTGAAGTAAAATTTGAATATGGAATAAGGATCCTATGATTTATAATTAGAATACTAAAGAAAGTTGGAACATTGATGTTAGATATGGAATTGAATTTCTATTGTTTTATTTTGTTTTATTGGTTGCTAGTTGTTGTGTGGTCTCACAACATGCCCCTTTTTTCCCATTGGAAAAATGTGGACCCCCTCTTTTTCTTTTCTTTTCCTTTCTTCTTTTTTTTTTCGCTCATTTTGGCATCGTTTTGATGCTTGGCCAGTTGCTAATTTCCTCTCTCATTTTCACTTGGCCTTTTTGTTGTTATATCCTTTGTTTCCCAATTTTGGTGTTTCAGTGTGCTCTTAATGTTCAGTCTATTACTAGAAACCAAAATCCTGGAGTCCTACATTTGAGCAAAAATAAATTGTATCTTCATAAGATTCTAGCTCTGCCCAATATTTTATTGTTTCTTCCTAAAAGTCAAAAACCAGAGAGTCTACTTTGAAATTGTGTTAAATTTATCTTTTAGACTTTTTCTCCAGTCTTTCCTTTCGTTCTGATTTTATTTTTCTTAAAAGGTATTTCACATATCTTGGTATTGTTTTTTCTTTTCACAAGCAATATCTAAAAGCTTTAGTCTCCGTGATCAACAATCAATCACATATCTTTAATGACATATACCTTTAAAAGAACTAGCATGACATCTAATTGTGACATATAAACCGCACTGTCTTTCTACTCAAATAATGATCCAACATCGAAATCTAGGTGTTCGTGATTTGAACCATAATTTGCAATGATTGCACCTTTATTCTAGGAATTAATGTGAAATTATAGGTAATTAATGAAGGTGGTGAACTACCTATGTACTTGGAACCACCTTAAGAATGCAATTTCTTTTTCAACACTCCACTTCATGTCATATTGCAAATTTGCTAAGGACATTGAATTAACAAAGTGACATTAGCATGCAAAGAGGTAAAATTTTGAAAAACTAAGATGCAGCTACCAAGGGTTTTGAAGTTGCATTTTGAAGAATCACCATTATTAACCAGAACTAGGTACATTTAGAATAATTGATATTTTGTTAAGAGTTTCTTAGGCTAACAATTCTTGATAATGGTATTTCTCATTCTAGAATTGAAATGTTAATTATTCTCTGAATTGTTAAAGTTAATTGAAAATTTTATGAAATGTAAGTTTTGGTTAAATCTAACCCTAACTCGTACACAAGACACATATTCTAAAAATTGTAGAGCACATTATATACAAAATTAGTACTTCTAACGCAAGGGCAGAAGATGAATTCAAGTATTGCAATTCACAAGGAGTACCCATCAACGTAGTGGTTATAGATACACACATGGGATGGTATTTTGACATTAAAATCCACTCATGGCTATTACAAGAGAATGCTTCCCAATGTACCAAGAGTGTTGTGTCAAATGGATTACTTCCTGTAGGAGGGTTTCTGCCAGCAATGGAAGCTCATGAATTAGTTATGCAATGTATAAATCATTATAACCCAACCAAGAGGTTTGTTGAGAAAGAAGGGAGAGTTTATGCAGACCTGTCCCAAAAAGAAATTATATACTCATTTGGTCTCCCCATTTACATGAAGATGTTCAATGTTGATCTAAAGACCAAGACCAAGACATATCAAAGTGTTGAAGAGTGTAATAGAGAAATTAAAAGCACCCAATTGTGCCAACAACCAATTACACAACATACCAAGGTAATTCAGAGGTCTATGTTTAAACAAGAAATGCAAGACATTATAACTTTGTTGAGCAGAGTAGCTAATTTAAGAGATGCAAGAAAATTTGAATCTTGGATGTCCATGATAATCTCTTGCATGATGGAGGATCCTATCGAGTTGCATTGGGGAAAATTGATAAGCAACAAGCTACATGAAAAAATTACTACATTCCCCAAAACTAAATGCTTCTACATGTCATCATATGTCATTTACTCCTATGTTATGAGAGCCAGTAAACAAGGGTTGAAATAGATTAGTACTTTGGGCACAAAATTCAATAATAGTTTGATATATGCACATCTACCCCAGATCACCGCCCATGGTTATAAAGATGATTACGGGTATGTTCAGGATCATGATGGGCCAAAAAGTGGCAATATGATGGGTATGTGGCTGATAACTATTTTTTTACCCAACATTGATGAAATGAAAAGGGTTTACAAAGGAGATTCTTAGATTTCCACTGATATAAATTATTCTTTACTTTGAATTTAATAAGTAATTATTATTCATTTTCTATTCAAATTACGACTAAAGCCCTAATTGATAGGTTGATTGAAAAACATCTATAGCTTTCCAATGGTATCACATTTTTTGAATCTAAAACATGCATCAAATTATATGCTCCACATACTATAGGATTCAAAAAATAAAAATTGAATTTCATGAATTTTTGACCAAGTTAAGGTGGTCAGACATACGAGTTTTTTATATTTTTTAAAAAGTTGTAATAAAAAAATCATAATTAATTATTTAATTGGAAAAAAATTACAAAAAGATATGCATCACATTAGCCCATGAGTCATCTTATTATATATAAAATCTTATAAAAAATAATTATCATTTTATTGTGGTTAGGGTGGTCAGACAAACACCTATTTCTTATTTTTTCCTTAGAATTTAAGTACCACTGCATTGAAATTTTAAATTTTCACCAAATAGATTTAAAAAAAAAAAAACCTAGTAGTTTAGAAACTACATTCAATTTGCTACAAATTTCATTCTTACATATTTTTTAAATAATATAGATAACGTATTCAAATTTTTACGTCAAGTTGCCTAAGTTTGATTTTTCTAATTTTTTTGCCACTTAAGGGCCTATTTTTTGCATGATGATCCTACACATAACATTACTAAAAAGTGAATTATTTGTTCTCCATGAAATTGGTGAGAAAAATGGAAGGTGATGAAGCTAAGAGATTATCCCTGGAAGCACAAAGTGTCATTCGACCTATGCGAGACTGGTATATACAATTCCCAACTTACTGCTATATCCGAGCAGAGGGATTTGATGGACACCCATTCATGTTTCCCAGGTATCCTATAGATAAAATTGTTTTATTGGAATTAGTGAGATAGTTAAAAACCATCTCAGGCTCTTTATAGCCATGCTCATAAAAAGCTCTCTTTTAAATTTTCCATTACAATAGGAAATTACAAGTGTAGTACAATTAAAGTGACTGATTTTTGTGAACAAGAACTTCGGACCTACCATTTTCAAGAATTCCCTCTTTAGAGAGTATATTATGATATTGAAGGAAATATTGCTGAAAATATAGCTGGTTTTCGTGCTCATGTGCCTCATTTAGAAGATTATTGTCTTATTGTGAAGATGAGCACATGGTAAGAAGAAGAAAATATGAGAGAAGGACTTTAAAATTTTCTCGGATGCTCAAGCTTTATGACATCCCAGACCAATTGGAAGAAGATGATCGTCAAGTGTTAAATTAATTTTACAATGATGACATGGTATATGATGAACCCATTCTAGACCCAGGTGTTGATGATGAAGATATGACATCAATTGATGACTTCACTAGAACAATTTTAGGGAATACTCAACACTAGGTTGATGATTTTTGTAAAGGTTTAAGAGAAAGAGGAATTGAATCTACCATCATAGAAGATAAAAGAAATAAATAAAGAGATGAAACTTCTTTTGAAAGTGGAGAGCCTACCCATAAGAAAAGAAAGACTAGTAAGGAAACTCTAGGTGTTAGAATTGAAGAAAGAACCCTTGAAACAAGACAAGAAGTTCCCATAAAACCATCTGATAAACAAAAAGATGCAGATACAAGTAAGGCCTAAAGGTGCACCTTCCTCTACAGTTAAACTAAAAAATGAGTAATTATTGATGAAGGAATAAGAGCAATAGAGAATGTTGATGAGAAAACTAAGTTTGCTTCTCAAAGGGCTGCAACATTATTTACCTCTCCCCCTTTTGTTAATATGGCTAGTATGAAACAAGCACTAGGAGGGACTCCTATAGCTCTAGAGGAATTTTTTGAAGAAGATGAAGCAAGAATTAAAGAACAAATGGACAAATGGAGTGCTATGTGGGAGAAAGTGAGAAAAGAAGTCTAAAGAAAAATCTATGATACACTCAATGATAGAAGAAATTTAGGATACAAGCTCTAACCCCATAAATATTGAAAAAGAAGAGTTTATTCAAGGAATGCTCACCTCAAAGGTAGGAAACACTAGTGTACTTGAAATGGAAGCAGGGGAGACTACAAAGTGGAATCCTATTGATAAAAGAATTTTTGAAGATACTCTTGATTCCTAGCCTTCACTTGGGAATGTGCAAAATGTTAATGAGCACTCATAGGTCTTTGAAGAATCAAACAAAGGCCATGTTGAAGCTGAAATTGAAATTGAAATTCTAGAAGAAGAAAACACACTGTTTGTATGAGAGGGAATTTAAAATAGAGAGAATCTTGGTGTAGCAGTAAATTAAGAAGATAATGTTCAAAGAGATGAAATGGAAAATTTGGATAGACAAGAAAATATAAGTCTCCAAACAAAGGAGATAGTGTCAAATCCTATCAATCTCGAATCTATGTTAGATATCACTAAGGAAGTCCCCGTTTCAAAAAATGTGGTGAACCGAAGAGAAGAATTTCCTAAAACAAGTGGTAAATAAGTAAATGTTACAAAGTTACAACAAGATGATGACACACCTGATTGGTTGATCAAGGAATTAACTTCTCCAATGGAAGTGGAAGTACTACCACTGAATCTTAATAATTTTATACAAGAAGTAGGTACTCCTAAACCTAGCTAAAGAGCAAAGAGAAAGTATGCCATATAGAGGAATGTAGATGGCAATAGAACTATTCAAATAGCCACTCCAACAACTAACAAGGACAAACATGATATAATTCCTAAGGAGTATAAGATCACAAGTATTAATCTTGGACACTCGTCTTGGCAACAAGAATTAGAGGAAATAAAAGTAAACTTAAATGATACTATTACCAGAGTATAGAACTATAAATAGAATAAAAAAAGTATTGAAAGAATAGGTTGCTACCTTGGAACACTTTATTAAGTCATTGAATTTATCTAGTCTCAAGAACAAGTTGAACTGCCCCGATGTCACAGGAACAAGTAGATGCAATTGCTATAGTTCATTATAAAATGAATATGTTTGAAGAATGGATTGAATATTGGGTAAAGCAAGGAGAATAATTTATTATAGATGCAATAAGAAAGTACAAGAAAGCATGCCGTTGTTTGGAGAAATTGAAAATATTTGAAGATGAATGTAGATTTTTCCAGGAGCAGGTTATTGATGAAAAGAAAAACATTGAAATTCTCATATAGACAAAAATCCAAGAGTTAATACAAAATAATGTAATATAAAGACATGAAGTTTCATTGCCAGGAAATTTGAAGAAACAACTAAAATGGGAAGGTGACATGTGAATACAATGTATTGAAGGATTTGAAAGAGTCGCCATCAAATGTAGAGGATTGATCATTGAAAATCAAGAATTTATTTAAATATTGGCACGTCAAGGTTTTGATCCCAAAACATTAGGACAGGAGGGAAAGGAAGCTAAAGCTTTCAAGGAATGGATAGAAAGGATAAATAGAGATATTTTTCAATTGTTGAATAGGAGGTCATTGATGAAATAATATAGTGAAGAAATGTTATAGCCAAATATGAAATAGACAAAGCATAGAAAAATGATGTCTTACTTCAAGTAACTGAAGAATATATTAGGCTCAAGCTCACTTGGAAAGAAATACAAAGGATTTCAAAAGAGCGCATGCATCAAATATTAAGAGCCTTCTAAGAATATTAGCTAAAGAAAGAACGAAGAGTCTTGGAGCCTGAGTCCTAAGAAAAAGAGAAAGAGCCAAACACCAGATACCGGAAATATGATGAAGTTTATTTTGGTTTCAATTTTAAATTTTCATATTCACCCTGGTCTTGGTATATGTTCCTCATTTTGGTATTTTGGAAGGAAGTTGGTAGCCTTGATCGATACAAAATGTTCCTATTGAAGTATGAAGAGAATTGTTGTTGTGGATGAAGTCAAAGCCTTGACTATTCTAGAATGTTCTTGATGACAGTTGGAAGATGCCACGTGCCACATTTTAATTTGTTCTTTTTGTTTCTCTGAAAAAATTTTAAGTTGAACTTCTAGGGAATTGTTTCTATAAAAGACCATCTCATCCCACTTTTTTTATTTTAAGTTTGAAATTTGTGGATGTCAGAGGAGCATAAGTTTTTTTTATGTTTTTTTCTTTTTTCCTCTTTTCTAAACCATTCCAACGTAAAAATTTGTATGCATGTAGACATTAATTGATATCAAAGCTTTATGGATAGCTATCTATCTCATTATCTTTTGTAGCTGGTTTTGTAAGTTTAACTGAACAAGACTCTATGTTGTGCCATTTAAGGGTGCATATAGAAGCTACTTGGTGTCCATAAATGAAACCCTCTCTTTAAAAGCTTGCGTCATTTTATGTGTAGCTGTGAAGCAATTTGGTGAAATATAAATCAGTTTTCTCTATTTTAATTAATTCTTGGGGGAATCCATGGAGAATAACTGAGAGAATTTTTTTATTTTTTAGTATTTTTTATACTTATTTTTAGAGTAGATGTTTAATATTTTTGAAAATGTTCCAAAAACTATAAATGAATGGAAAGAATTTTGTTGAAAATCTTTTATTTTCCATGAAGTTGTTGAATGCTTAATGCTAAATCTACTTAAGTGATAGCAACGAATTTGTGATGTTCATGAAATATTATGTTGAATCTTTAGATTTCATGATGTTATTCGATGAATGAGGTGAAATTTTATGTGAAATGTTTATAATTCCTATCAAAATTAAAAATAATTGTAGTCCCTTTGAGATTAACAACAAATGTCACATCATTACCCAAGAGCAACCCTAGTGCAACCATGACCTAGTTATCAGAGACTTGGGATTGAACAAAATCCAATATTTATCCTGTAAATATAGAATTTACCTTTAGGTTGTCTTTGTTCCATATATTTCAAGAAGGATAGGCTCTTTGTGGTCTTGTCTGTAGAGATTTTATTCAAACTATTTACTACAAGTAAAACCATCATCAATAGGAACTAGCACTAGAAGGACAACCTTTCTGTTGTTATTTTTGGTTTTGTTAGGTTTTAAACTATATTTTTGTAGAACCAGTAGATCTCAGTCTAGTGATCATCAAGTGACCTGAGTCGAGCTAAGTGGTCAAACATCGTTTAGACCTCAAAAGTCTGGGATTTTAAGTGCAAGTCCAAAGATTCCAACTATTGTTGCACCATCACCTCCTATAGTGATGGCATTCTTTAATGTGGAGTAACTAATTCAATTTTCCATATACAACAATTTACCAAAAAAATCCTGCAAGTTGTGTCCTAAGTATTATTTTCACAAAGATGTTGAAGAGCATATTAGTATATTCAAAGATACATTCTTTCAAGCAAGAATTCAACATGAAAATATCACATGTCTATTGTTCCCATATACTCTGAGTGACAAAATTTAGTAGTGGTATATCAATTTTCCTCGTAATTCTATCAGATCATGGCAATATATGGAAACTCAATTCTTAGCCAAGTTTAGAACATTGACTAATCCTGCTTTGTTATATCATCAATTCACTCAAATTAAGAGGTTCGAAGGTGAACCTATAACCATTTTTATCGATAGATTTCAAAAGGCTTATTCTAGGTTACAAGCAACTTATGTAATGGATAATTTGTATGCTATCATAGTTTATTATATAGTCATAGATCCTTTGACTGCTATGTTTGTTAAGAAAAGAGAAAATCCTTCCACTACTTTACTAGAAGCCTATTCTAAAGCCATAAGTGTAAATTTAGAAATGAAACATATCAAAAATGGATTCTCTACAAATGGTGGAAACAAATAAAATATTTACGCTATCCCAAATGTAAATGGAATTCCTATAGGTCATCGTATGGCTCTTAATGATTATCCTATAGTGGTCCAGAATGGGACATTTCCTCAAAATTATTTCTTTCAACCAAGAAATAGTCAAGCTTTAGTCCCTCACCCTAGTACAACTATTACAGAGTTGCATCCTAATGGAAATTCATTTTTCTCACAAACTCAAGAAAATAAAAATGTCCAAATTCCTAAGGAAAAGGAAGACATGAAGTAAATTACAACTCAACTCAAAATATTAACTAAAGAGGTTACATAATCACAAAATAAAAATTTATATTATCAAAATAACAATTAGAATTCATAAAATTGAGTGTATAATGCCCCTAGGCCACCTAGACCATGTAATACACACCCTAATAACAAGATAGTATACACACCTTTAGATAATCTAAATTCAACTAATGAAAAGTATACATCCAAGGTGAACTTATCTAACCTTGCAATGAACAATTGGTGTAGAATTCACAATACAAATGCTCATCCTAAAGTGAATTGTTCACAATTCAAAATCGCTTCAAACCTTTTCCTTGTTGCTACTCATTACAATGAGCATTTATGATTCTCATCCTCCTAAAGGAAATGAATTAGTTCTAGTAGGATATGACTCTGCTTTAGTCCTAGAAAGTTATGAATTTTTCAAATTACCTATTGCTATCACAAGTCATGCTCATGAAGATGAAGGTGATAATTCGACTATGACTTTGGAAAAAAATACTTTTCCTTATCAAGATGAAAATGAGCCTCAAAAAATGGAAAAAATAAATGCCTTCCAACAGTATCAGAAAGGACACACTACTGAATTTGACACCATTTTCCACTGGATGTTCATCAGTTGCTCGACAAATCTTTTTCGGAATAGAAACAAAATGGAAAAAGCCTCTCCGTCATTGTCTTTTTGTCGAACATACGACGACGAATTAAACGCCAAACTAACAGTGAAGAATCGTCGGTCGAATGCATCGTGAAATACCTTGGACATTTGTTGGAATATCGACAAACACTTTGTGTATCCACCGATGAATTACAGTAGACGTTCATCACCAATTTGACGAAATGGGCAAGCAGTAGCGTCGAAACAACAACAAATATTTGTCGCCATTTCGACGGAATGGGCAATGAGTAGTGTCGAAACAACACCAAACTTTCATCAGATTGGCGATGAGATATTCAAGTAGTAGCATTGAAACAACACCAAAAGTTCATTGATGTTGCGACCGAATTAGCAAGGAGTATCATCAGAAGAACACCAAAATTTCATCGCCAGTACGACGAAATGAGCAAGTAGTAGTGTCATAGTAACGTCGAAAGATCATCGAAATTGTGACGAAATTGGCAAGCAATTATGATGAGAGTCATTGCAGCTATAGCAACTTCATCAATCCTTTCTGTTGATTCGTCAGTTGGTTTCGTCGAAATTGTGACAAAGCATCATTTTAAAAAAAAATATATTCATGGAAATGTGCCATTGCGGAGACTGACGACTGATCATACATACAGACTACATATTGGTTTAATGCTTCAAACGATGCATTTCTTATATTGAAAAGTGCATTACCTTATTGAGCTTCTCTTTGTTTTGAGAATAGTTTAATATTCTCTACTTAACAGGGCCAACCACATGACGGTGGAAGCTCATTTGGCCCCTCCCCCCCTTCACATCACTCTCAATTCCCCATACCCAATCATATAACATTAATCATTGGTTCATCCATTATAACATATAACATTCATTCATTCATCCATTAATAACATATAACATTCATTCATTAACATATAACATTCATTAATTAACATATTCACATTCATTCATTAACATATAATATTCATTCTTTCAGTTTTTACATATTATCAAAAATATGGTTGTCATGATATGATTACAATCACTTTTTTTTGTTTCTTTTTGAAAGCTACATAAAGTTGAAGTGGAGTATCATTTTCTAAATCAATATTTGTCCCCCCTTAGTTGTTCTTCCCTTTGCTTGTGATCTTAATGTATGTAGTCATCTACTCATGACGTGGACACGCTTCAAGGGGGGATCTGCTGCAATAAGAAAGAAATGTTAAACTGATATGTTTTATTATTATTGTTACAAGTATTCCATTAATTAAAAGAACATTAGAGTGGTTATCTTTACCTGATGGGTCCACATCGTGTTCCTGAACTTTTGTTATAGACTCATGCTCAACATGTTGAACACCCTCTAAATCTTGATCGACAGTTGAAACATGAAAGGTTACATTAATTAATACACCAATTGAAATTAAATATGTTTAAGAGAACATGAGGGTGGTCCTCTTTACCTGATGGGGCCACATCATGTTCCTAATCTTCTCTAGCCTGATCATGCTCAACACATTGATCACGGTCTACATGCTCTAAAGTTGAAATACGAAAGGTTACATTAATTAATACACCAATTGCAATTAAATATGTTTAAAAGAACTTTAGAGTGGTCCTCTTTACCTGATGGGGCCACATCATATTCCTAATCTTCTCTAGCCTGATCATGCTCTACATGCTATAAAGTACCGGGATGCACACCATGACCTTCATCTGCATGTTCTGCTCCACCCTCACCAGGCTGCATTCCAATGTCATGTGCAGTATTATCATTGCTTGAATGTTTAAAACAAATAGGCATGTAATTACTTTATGGCAGAAATTAATATTGAATAGATTACACAAGTATTCAATTTTAAATAAAATTTATTGAGTTTATTTACCTACGTGTTGGATGCAATGGAAGATTTTGTTTGCCCAGTCAAGACTCTTAGGTGTTCAGCTACGGCTCCATAGCCTTGCTGGAAGGCAATCTTCAAGTCCTCTTTTGTGGGAACTCTATTGAATTTAGAGCCCTACATTTTTGGAGAAGATCATGAATTTTGCTTCTATGGTGTTATAAAACCAAAATTGTTTTCAATTTATTATAATTTGGATACAATATTTCATTTATTGATACTTACAATTCGTGTGGCTTATTTCATATAACCACCAAAGCCAAGTTTGTGTTGCCTGTGCTTTTCTAGTCTTACCTTTGTTGCCTTCGATGTGTTGGGCAGCCTATGAAAAGTTTGAAATACGTTAGATTATGTAAAAATAAAGAGTAATCAATATATAATTACATTGTTGATAGTATCACACATAGCATACTACTTTTTTTAAAAAATTTAATGGCATTTCCATAGCATA
Source organism: Sequoia sempervirens (assembly GCA_007258455.2). Lineage (NCBI taxonomy): Eukaryota > Viridiplantae > Streptophyta > Pinopsida > Cupressales > Cupressaceae > Sequoia > Sequoia sempervirens. Next base: position 711,082,698 of record VDFB02281492.1, read on the forward strand.
CAGACATTGAGAGCATATAAAATACAGAGTTCAATCCATGAATTATAGAAAATAGATTTTTGTTGGTTATATTCATTTCACTGATTACATTGCACAAAACATACTACAACTGCATAAATATCAGATGGTGATAGTTCTCTATGCTACCACATTTTTCATACATGTCTACCAAATTATTTTATCAAACAGTTCATTGCCTTGCTGCTATGGCGAAAAGCCTAAAACAGGTGCTTTCAAACAAGCTATAGATGCTTCGAAAAAATCTATCAAAGCATAATAGTAAGCAATAGCATAGACAAGGCAGTGAACTATTTTAAAAAATGCCTCAAAGAAATGTGGTCTCATGGTGATGGAATGCCATGACAATCCATAGCAATTTGCTTGTCATGGCATTCGTTATGGCATTCCATCACCATGAGACCACAATTTTTTTGAAGCATTTTTTCAAATAGTTCACTACCTTTTCTATGCTACCACATTTTTCAACACAATGCCTTCATGCTATGGCTAAAAATTAAAAACCTCAAATAGGTGCTTTCGAACAAGCTATGGATGCTTGGAAAAAATCTACCAAAGCATAATAGTAAGCAATAACATAGACAAGGCAGTGAATTGTTTGAAAAAATGCCTAAAAGAAATGCAGTCTCACGGTGATGGAATGCCATCACAATCCATAGCAATTTGCTTGTCATGGAATTCAATGGTATTCCATCACCATGAGACTACATTTCTTTGAGACATTTTTTTCAAGCAGTTCACTACCTTGTCTATGCTACTGCATTTTTCATACATGTCTACCAAGCATTTTATCAAATAGCTCATTGCCTTGCTGCTATGGCTAAAATCCTAAAATAGGTTTTCAAACAAGCTATGGATGCTTGGAAAATCTATCGAGCATAATAGTCAGCAACAAGCCATGGTCTCATGGTTTTTTTTGTGCGAAAATCAGCTCAATTTTATTCACATTTTTTGCAGATTTTAAACACATTTTTTTGGCGATTTTGAAGTTTGAAATGAAAAAATCATTGACCAAATGGTCAATGATTTTTTCAAAAAATAAAGGAAAAAATCATCCACAGATTTTTTAAAAATCGCGGATTAATCGATTTTTGCAGATTTATGCTTCTATATCACATACCTTCCTTAGCCCGGTGGTGTCTTTCCTTTTTCTTTTTCAGCCTTCCTTCCATCGACACAAGGTCCTTCCACTCCCTCTTTGAAATCATGGGGGATGTCAGACTTTTTTTCTTCTCTAAATGTGACCTATATTGGTCCCTCACATACTTTAGATAGGTACCAGCTTTCTTAAGGACCTTGGTTCAGTTGAATGTTTTATCACCGAAAACACAACTAAATAGTTAATGAGCTCATCTTTTAAATCTTCATTTTGGGCATTCCACCATGTACGTATGGTGGGCCCGAAGAGCTCCAATGTAATATCACTTAGATGTTTATAAAAAACATCATTTCCTGCAAAATGATCATGGGATTAATAGTCTAAAAAGAGCGATCAATAAGTAAATTTCAATTGGATTATATAGAATAATAATTAAAAAATTTTAAAGTACCTGGGACCTTCTCTATCTTTATGGGAATGAAATCCTCAGTCACCACAAGTGTGACCCGCAATGTTCCTGTACTATTAATACGGGAAGATCTAGGAAATGCTGCTAAAACATCACCAGTACTAGTGGCCTCTGCATCCCAAAGTACATGTCCTAACGCATGTTCTGGTATGTGTTTGCTGCTAGAGGGTGCATTAATGGATGCTTTCATGGTATGTGTTTCCAACATTTCATACGACAATATAGGCATGGATGATGGGGTCAAATAATGTGATGTATGAGTAGGAAGATCAGGATGGACACTTGTACTAACCCTTACTCCTCGGGAAGCACTTGCAGTACCCTGATCATGGCTAGGAGCATCATGAGGAGGAAAATAACCCTATAAAAATAACACATATTTTAGTTCATGACATAAAAGAGTAAAAAATATAAAACCATGAATGAACTTATGTTATAATTAAAGACCTCATGACAACTTACTTGCAAGTTTTGTAATCTCTCTGTCAATACTTTAACCCTCTCTCTTATCTCATCTGATTGAGGCATTTTGAACATCAACTGAGTCATTTCTTCATTGCATTTTTTCATGATCTTCTTTATCGTATCGAAAGGGTTTGCCGAATAAGCCATGTCATCATCAAAAAATATTGACTAGAACTCACTATGGATGGTCTCCTCTACTGCTGATGCCTTTCCCTGATCAGTCAACTGCAACAAGAATATTAAAAAAAATATCGAAATTAACCCAAAAAACTTATAAAAAAAACATAATAATAAAATATTTTGCTCATATCTAATTTGTACAATTACAATGAGGTAAACATATTAGGTCAAAGCACCTGAAGATACATTGTGATCTGTGCTCTGGGCCTGAGCCTTCTCCGTATGATCAATGTCCCCCTATGACAAAAATTAAATATAAAAAAATATTACCAAAATGAAACCAATAGACTTATGAAAAAAACATAAGAATAAAATGGTATATTAGAGTCATTAATTAGAGGTTGGGTAAAATGGTACATAGTATATACCACCCCCATAGTAATTGTGTTTGTAACTAAGTGATTCAAATTGTAATCAATTAGCAACTCTTCCCCTGCAGTTATTGATTTTATTGCACATACGAATACACGGTTTCCCTCGTGCGCCTTGAATATGCAATTGAGTTGCTTATTTGTTGACCCAGGTTGTGTACTATTTATAAACCCTGAATATTCCCTGATGCTTTTGGCCTTTCGTCAATGTACATAGCCACTCCTTCATTTTGATCCTTATCTTTTAGTTGTATATAATTTTCTGACAATGTATACCTACGCATACTTCATGTATATCGAACCAGTTGCATCCAATGTTTGTAACTGTAACATGGTCCAACATACTTCATCAATTCATTAAATTTGTCATAATAGACCTTTATGCCATCCATGCAAAATAGGCCCAAACCATGTAATGACGATGGTGCTATGCGATATATCCTCTCGTTGACTCAAAAATCAGTGTTTATTGGAGGAAGTTCCTTGGGTACCCATTGTTTCCGTAGATGTCTCTACCTCAAGGGAACCTCGATGTCGCCTATGCTCTCATCATCATAAGAACATGACCCCCCTTCAACAAAAAAAAATTCCATGCATTTACAGAATTTTCTTCTAATCTTTTGACCTCTAGCTAATCTCCCTCTTTTAGACATACTACATGTCTCGCTTTCCTCTTCCCTTCCTGAATTTCCCTCGCTTGAGGAAGACAGATCTGAAAAATACCCATTTGGTGGTACCTGCACTCGTAAGGATGTTGGATGAAGTTCTTTCATGGTGATGTCATCCCAAGGTGATATTATGATTAATCTATCATTTCATTGCTAGAATTTCATAGGTTATAAGGTAATCAAGTCTTGATAGATTGCAATCTATTGTTACTACAGTTCAAATGTGTCCATCACAAATCAAATCTACTTAACGTTTTAACTCCCAAACTTTGTAACAAGTGTTAAATGTGACTATGGTCCACCAGTTACACAACCAACGCCTCAAATGTATTCTCTAATTGTAATTAAAGGACTTTTTCTCTTCATTCAAGTAAATAAACTTGAAGAGAAACACCACCAAGTGGTTTATAGGACACCTACATGACTAAAAATAGAAAAAAATTAACATTTAATTTCCATATGTCTAAGTGGTTAACTGGGAGGGAGTGTGTACTAGGCCTGGTTAAGTCATCATAAGTTTATGTTTTGGCAATAATTTTTTTTTAAGTCATATTAAATCTTCCTATGTCTAATTGCCAGGAGATATTTGGTATGTTTTGCAGTAGGATGATTGATGAAAGAGTCCAAAGACTAGGCTTTCTCCATGGTATCCAAGTACACATAGCAACGGTCTTCTCTTATACGGTTGGACATGATTTAAAGAACTTAGCTAGGAATTATTCATTTAACCTAAGGTTTTCTCATAATGCCATCATTGGAAAAGTATGATCAAATTCTTCTATTATGAAGAATTGGTCTATGTGCCTCTAGTAATCACTATAAATGTTTGTAAGGATAAAATGACTAATTGCATCAGTAGGATAGAATCAACTTTGAGTTCTTCAAAGATTATATTCCTCTATTCATAATTTTTAAGGGTTGTGTGTGGAGGAGGTTATCACTACCAAGAAGGGAGGAGACCTTTCCTTGTATTCTTTTATAATTTTCATTATTCTTATTTTTTTTACACCTACATTTACAAATACACATACATATGCATTTACTATTTCATTTATTTCTCATGTAGTTTAATAGTTTGATCGATTTCATATTATATGTGTTGAAGACTTTAGAATTTCAATTACAATAATTTATGGATATGTTGTATCTATAATACTACAAAACCATATGCTCTTTGCATTTACACTTGCATTTAGAAATACACATTTATATACATAGATATAGATTTCTTTAATGATATGTTGCATTTATTGTTCTAGGAGAGCAGAATTGCATTTACATTTACATTTAAAAATACATATACATACATATATGTGTGTGTGTGTGTATCGCTTATATTCGTTCGTAAACAACCCATTAGGTCTTACACGGATAAAAATTTTCAAAAATCAGATCTCCCATACATGTTTTGTTGAAACCTACACCCTATTCATGCATCCTACAATTACAACAGTATCCACGGGTCTCTTACACAAGCTACAAGTAATCACAAAAAGTGTAAGAGCCACTTTATATCATGTTTGGACTACAAAACCCTAAAAATAGGGTAACTCAAATTATGATTTGTTGGTGAGCTGTATGGACAAAATCATTAGCACCAGCTCATTCTTGGAGTCTTTTGAAAGAGAAGCGAATCGGGTGGCAGTTAAGTACAAACCTTATAGTGTTAAGGTGAATGAGGTGATCAATTTTGATTGGCCAATTGATGAAGAGTACAAGGCGGTCCAATTGGCTAGTGAGACGTGTGCTTTCTGGCCCGATGCTTGTTTGCTCCTTTTTCTATAAGAAGGATTTCAAGGCTAGAAGTACGGGTTAGCAAGTTAGATATTTTTGGTCAAGTCTAGATGAAGTTGCATAGAAAATTGTAAAGTCTGATGGTTTTAGGGAAAATGTAATTTAGGTTTTGAGTCATTCTGTAGTAGGTTTTGAATTCATGGGGATTTGATGTTTTATGATAGTACTAGCATTTGAATTGATATGATTAATTCAAACTCATGTCTCTCCATTGTACATGCATATCTAAATTTTGAATAAAATGATCAAGGGTTATTTCATTCATCTCACTGTTGTGGTGTGTATGATTCTTGTTTTAGGTTTAATTCAAGGAATTAATTAAAATGCTTGAATGGGATTGTAGGTGGATATGTTGTATATAAGCTATTTTATTTTTACTATCTTATCTTATACCATTTTATGAGAATGGGGGTGCCAATGTACGAGATCTTTGGAAACTAGGCATGAAATTTGAAGGTTAAAGAGAATGGGGGTGCCAAACTTATAGTACTCATTGCCCCTTGGTCATCAATTTTTCGTGAGTGCCCTCAACCTCATCCTCGGCGCTGGTGTTGACCTTGTTTTTACTCCTCCAAACTCTTCCTCGGCGCTGATATTGACCTTGTTTTCACTCCAAACTCTTCGTCGACACTAGTATTGACCTTGTTTTAACTCCAAACTCTTCCTCGGCACTAGTATTGACCTTGTTTTCACTCCTCCAAACTCTTCCTCAGTGCTGGCATTGAACTTGTTTTCACTACTCCAAACTCTTCCTTGGCGTTGGCATTGACCTTTCACTTCTCCAATTTGACAAGCTACAATCTGGTTTCGTTAGCTTTTACAGTATGTTAATTCAGTTCAAAATTTTGGAGCCATTTAGCTAGGTTTTAATATTCTACAATATAGTTAAGTATATATTAGCTATATTTTACATAATAAATAATATAATTATTCAATTTTTTATAATTAGATATTATATTCTTTAACAAAATTATTAAATATGTATAAAATTATTATAATTAATAATTAATAATTAATAATTAATAATAAGTATATTTTTATATAATACAAAATATAATTAATATAATATATATTTAATAAAATAGTAATATATATTAATATGAGAGAGAGAAACTAAAATTTGATTGGTTGTTTCATGTCAACAATCCAAGGATGGCATGTGTCCTTAGTGAGTTATGCTCAAGGTAGCATGCCATTTGATTAAAGATATGATAGTTCTCCTTTAAGACCTCTTCAATGTACCCATTGCACACTTAAGGAGACAAAGATAAATATAGGGAAGAAAATATAGAGAGAGAGGGAGATAATGACAAACATACAAATAGAAAGGGAGACAAAGAGATAGAGAGGGGTAGAGAGATAAAGAGATAAGGATGAATAGATAGAGATATAGGGAGGGCGATTGATATATCTCTCCCTATCGCTCTCTATATCTACCACTATCTATGTCACTCTTGCCTCTTCCCCCCTCTCCCCCCTTTCTCTCTCATTCACTCCATCTCTCCCTCCATCTCTCCTACTCTATATCTCTATCTCTATTTCTCTTTTTATCTCCCTCTTACTCTTCTCTATATACCCTAGAGTAATTAGGAGGTGGAGGGTGGGCTTAAGGGAGGGACGGAGGGCAGAAGGGAGAGAGTGGGAGAGGGTGGCAGAGAGGGTGGCAAAGAGTGGGAGAGAGTGGGGGAGAGAGGCATGAAGAGAGTGGGAGAGATTGGGAGAGATTGGAAGAGGGAGCGAGAGAGTAAGAGGGAGTGGGAGAGGGTGGAAGAGAGTGGGGGAGGGTGGAGAGAGGGTGGAAAAGAGTGGGAGAGAGTGGGGGAGAGGGAAGAGAGTGGGAGAGAGTGGGAGAGGTGGGAGAGGGAGGAGAGTAAGAGGAGTGGGAGAGAGAGTGTGAGAGGGTGGGAGGGGTGGGAGAGGAGAGTGGGAGAGGGAGGGAGGGAGGAGGAAGAAAGTGGGAGAGAATGGGAGAGAGTGGGAGGGAGGTAGGAAGAAGGTAGGAGAGAGTGGGAGAGGGTGCGAGAGAATGGGAGAGAGTGGGAGAGTGGGAGAGTGGGAGGGAGAGAGTAGGAGAGAGTGGGAGAGGGTACGAGAGAGCGGGAGAGAGTGGGAGAGAGTGTGGGAGAGTGTGAGAGAGTGAATGTGGCTACATAGGGTTTCTATACATAGTATTTGTAGGAGAATGGTATCTCTATTTTGTATTATTCTAAACCTTGTTTATATGTAGTAGTTTTTAAATTCATTTTGTTGTTATACTTTATAATTAATAGTTTATATCTTGTACTCTCTCTATACATGATTTTTAGCAAGATTGGGCACACTAATAGAACCTTCATTTATTTTTTTTAAAAGACTAACAAATGTATGAAAATTTGACAACATGAAAACCATTAAAATAAAAGTGAAAATAAAAATTTAACATAGTAAAAATGGCCAATCATGTGCCAAAAATGAAAAGAACCATTTGTTGTTACTCTAATATTTCAACCACATACTAAATTACCAAGTGCATTTTATAAATGTATCATGCAAGGAGCACAATATTGGGAATCAATGTGATGATTCTCATCAAGAAATTAGACAAGCTTTGAGATTGAAGTACCCAAGATCTTTGTAGGTTTTCAATGAAGATTTAATTAATACACTAATAGGAACAATAAGAAAATAGATAAATGTGAAAATAGTTCTTCATTGGTCCATTTTTGTTCAATATAGTTGTATTTTAAATACATTGTATTGTTTTATAACAACAAATAGATTTTTGTGTTCAACTAATGAAGTACATATGTGTTGTTTTATAAAATAGAACATAAACAAAAATTTGGTTCATGCTACCCATAACCCTAAACCCTAAACCATTAACCCTTAACCATGAATTTTAACTTTTGATTGAATATGTGCATCTTAGTGCAATGATCAACTATTTGGGTGAACCAAGATTCAGTGACAACCATTCCTCTCTCTCTCCCCTTCCCCTATCTCATAACTCATAAAGAAGTGACATATTTCATGAAGAAGTGAAAAGTATTTTTTTTTCTTTCAAATAAAATATCACAACTCCCCACTATAAGTATATCATTTAAAAAATAAAATGGTCACATTTAATAAAATAAGACACTCATTGAAACAAGTGTTGTTATCATAATTGAAAAACATTGTTCTTATATGTACAACAATTGGGGAGCAATGTATAAACCCTTAAACCATCTACCACATGCCTTAAGCCCTCCCCTCCTTCTATCTATCTCCCTCCTCCCTCTCTCTCTCTCAAGTATCTTCAATATCCTACCCCCTCTCCCTCCTGTAGGTCTATACTCACTCACTCATATTCCTATCTCTATCCCTCCACCTTAACCTTAAACTGTAAACTTCATCTACACTCTACCATTAGCCTCCACTCCCTCTATCTCTCTCCCACTCCCTCCCTCTCTCTCTCGAAGCCCTATCCTCCTACTTCCCTCCTTTTTTAGGTCTCTCTCCTGCATCAAGTTCCTCTATCTCCAAAGTCTCACCCTCCTACCCTTCACCCTCTCTTAGGTATTTCTCTCACTCCTCACCCCCTCTGTCTCTCACCCTCCATGCCTTAAACTCTAGAGCTATTAAACCATCTACCCCATGCTCGTATACATATACTCTTCCTCTTGCATCTTGTCTTCATAGTATGTTTCTTTTACTTCTAATTTTGCATTTTAAATCTTGGTTTTCTTATTTAAGTCATTTAATCCTTGATTTTTGTCTCCAATAGATTTATTTAAAACTATAGACACCATCCAATTGAATTATGAGATTCCTCTCTTCTTCTATTAGGATGTAAGAAAAATCATTTAAGAGGTATTTTTGGATCTTAGCCATTCTACTTTCAAGGAGATCCTTCCTTTGAAAAGGTTTCTAAAGACTTGGATATTCAACTCTTTTAGTCTGAGTTTTATGAACTTTAAATTTTGATTGAATATGCACATCTTAGTGCAACGATCAATTGTTTGGGTGAGCCATGATTCAGTGACAACCATTCCTCTCTCTCTCTCCCCTTCCCCTTTCTCGTAACTCATAAAGAAGTAACATATTTATTTTTTTAATTCAAGGGGTAAACGCTTTTGACTAGAGCTATGAACCAAATACAACCATTCAACAATACCACCCCAACGGGGTTTGAACCTTGGTGGCAAGAACAAGAATTCCACCTATAAACCATCACACCATGCCAATACTGGCAAAGAAGTGATATTTCATGAAGAAGTGAAATAAGTATTTTTTTTGTTTCAAATAAAATATCACAACTCTCCACTATAAGTATATCATTTAAAAAATAAAATGGTCATTTAATGATAGGTTTTCATTAGAGCAAGTATTGTTATGGTGAAAAATGTCTTATATTACCTTAATTTGGGTAGCAATGTATAAACCCATGAAACCATCTACCACTGTGCCTTAACCCTCCCTCCTGTTGTCTCCCATCTCCTCCTCTCTCTCCTCTCAAAGTATCTTGATATCCTACCTCCTCCATGGGTCTCTGTCTGCTGGCTCACTCCCTCTATCTCTATCCCTCCACCCTCCAACCTTAAATCCTTAAAACCATCACCCTCTGTAGCCTCCCTCCTTCTCTCTCTCGCAAGTCTGTCCCTCCTAGCAACACTCCCTCTTTGAGGTCTCTCTCTCACTCATTCACTCTATCTCAAGTCTCGCCCTCCTACCCCTTCTCCCTCGCTTAGGTCTTTCTCTCACTCACTCCCTCCCTTTGTCTCTCTCCCCTCCATACCCTTAAACTCTAAGCCTTAAACCCTCTACCTCTAGGACAACCCTCTACATATCTCTCCTCCTCTCTTTCCCTCTTCCATCTTCAATCTTCATATTGTGTTTCTTTTGCCTTCTGGTGCATTTTAAATAGAAAAACTTGGTTTACACCTTATTTAAGTCATTTAATCCTTGATTTTTGTCTCAAATAGATTTATTTAAAACTATAGACACCATCCAATTGAATTATGAGATTCCTCTCTTCTTCTATTAGGATGTAAGAAAAATCATTTGAGAGGTCTTTTGGATCTTAGCCATTCTACTTTCAAGGAGATCCTTTCTTTGAAAAGGTTTCTAAAGACTTGGATATTCCACTCTTTTAGTCTGAGTTTTATGAATTTTAACTTTTGATTGAATATGCACATCTTAGTGCAATGATCAATTGTTTGGGTGAGCCAAGATTTAGTGACAACCATTCCTCTCTCTCCCCTTCCCTTCTCTCATAACTCATAAAGAAGTGACATATTTCATGAAGAAGTGAAATAAGTATTTTTTTTGTTTCAAATAAAATATCACAACTCTCCACTATAAGTATATCATTTAAAAAATAAAATGGTCATTTAATAAAATAAGACACTCATTCAAACAAGTGTTGTTATCATAGTGAAAAATGTTATTATATGTACAGCAATTGGGGTAGCAATGTATAAACCCTTGGAAACCATCTACCCTATACCCATGGCCCTCCCTCCTATCATATATGCCCCCCTCCCTCCCTCCTCTCTCTCTCTCTAAGGGGAAGTGGGAAGAGAGAGATATCAGAGGTAGAGGACAAGGTTTAGGATGGGAGTATGGAGGAAATAGAGGTGAGTGAGTGAGAGAAAGGCCTAAGAGAGGGAGAAGGGGTAGGAGGGCGAGACTTGAGATAGAGTGAATGAGTGAGAGAGAGACCTCAGAGAGGGAGTGGTGCTAGGAGGGATAGACTTGAGAGAGAGAGGGAGGGAGTAGGAGAGAGATAGAGGGAGGGAGGGTTAATGGTAGAGGGTAGATGGTTTAAGGGTTTAAGGTTAATGGTGGAGGGGATAGAGATAGAGGGAGTGAATAAGTGAGAGAGAGACCTAAGGGAGGGAGATGGGGTAGGATATTGAAAATACTTGAGAGAGAGAGAGAGAGGGAGGGAGTGGGAGATAGAAAGACCTAAGAGAGGGAGTGAGTGAGTGAGAGAAAGACCTAAGAGAGGGAGAAGGGATAGGAGGGAGAGAGTTGAGAGAGAGACCTGAGGGAGGGAGAGGGGGTAGGAGGGAGATACTTGAGACAGAGAGAGGGTAGAGGGTTTAAGGGTTTGGGGTTTAAGGGTAAGGGTTAATGGTTTAGGGTTTAGGGTTATGGGTAGTGATGGGAGTTCAAAGTTTTGATCTGAGTGTTCTATTTTATAAAAACAACACATATGGACTAATATTTGAACACAAAAAATCTATTTGTTGTTATAAAAGCAACACAAATGATTTAAAATAGAACTTATATTGAACAAAAATGGACCAATAGTTGAACACTATAACTTTTTGAAAATCCTTCACATTTAATGGGAAAATACATGTTATTTGTTGTGCCCACCTTTTATATTTGTAATAGGAAAAACTATTAATATAAAATTATCCAATGCTTGTAATGATGGAACTTCAAATTTTGTTCCTAATGTTTCACTCATGCCCTACCTTATGTCATGGTCTTTCATGGTGTTGGAAAATTTCTTAGGGCTAGGATTTTAGCTTTGTCTTCATCTTTGGCCTCGTGGATGTCATTAAAATATTTCATTTCATTTCATTTCATTTCTTAAACCCTTGTGTTTACGTAATGCCTTGGTCGGGATCTATTTCACTGTTACCTTTTTTGAAGGGTTTTAAAAACATCTTATGCCCATCGTTCTATCTAGGCTCGGTCCCTTTGGTCTTAATATTTTATTTCCTCTGTAGGTTTTATTTTCCTAAGTCTTGGTTGGCCCTATGCTGAATGGTTTTTAAAAAACTTATGTTGTTGTTTTCCATCTGCCTAGTAATGTCCCCTTGCCCTTTAATGAATGTTTTATTTTTCAAAAGGATGAAATTCACGCTGCCGTCAATCAAAATTCCTTCAAGATCAACAGTTGCCCGCCATCCTGTGATCGGGAATTGTAGGATGGCGATATCATGGGCATGTGACACGTGTCTTATCTGTGGATCAAATTTGTGCGACTATTCATCAACTGTCCTTTGATCTGAGCCATTCCCCGACATCCCGCGATGGTGCTTTGGTTGATTGTGAAATCATGGGCGGCTGCCACATGGACTGTACAAGGTGGGGCTCAAGGAAATTTTTCATCTGCCTAGTAATGTCCCCTTTCCCTTTAATGAATGTTTTATTTTTTCAGAAGGATGAAATTCGCACTGTCGTCGATCAAAATGCCTTCAAGATCAACGGTTGCCCACCATCCTATGATCAAGAATTGTAGGATGGCAATATCGCAGGTGGGCAACATGTGTCCCATTTGGGGATCAAATTTGTGTGACTATTCATCAACTGTCCTTCAAAGAAAGGCCTCGGTGAGATCTTTATGTCTCACTGACTGACAATAGGGAGAAAGCATATCAACGGGAGATTTTGACTTCGGGGTGAAGTCTCAGTGACTTCATTATGTCTCACCGACTACTACAGACTAGGTTAACACTTCAACAAGAGTTGTATCTTTGATATGTGATCTTCCTGAAAGCCTCATGTCTCACCGACCACTAATAAAGATATGCCTTTTGGTGAGAAACTATCGCGGCGGAGAGATGTCTCAGCGAAATCTTGAAGTCTAGCCGACAAGGCACCAAAAGGGGGTCTATCGATAAGAGGTCTTGCAGTCTTTCTATCCCGTTTTGTCATGGTGACCAAAAAAGTGAACCTATGGAGATTCCTCAGTGAAACAAAAGGTGACTACAGGATGTCTCCCCGATAAGAGTATGTTACAGCGACACATGTTAGATGAAAGGATGCATATTGGTGTGACTAAAGGGATGTCTTGGCGACAACATGGGTCGGCAAAAGGTTGTCGTTTCAGCATAATGTCTGGCCGAATGAAGGAAGTCACTCTAAGGAAGGTTTGTCTTCAGGGAGAGTGGTTCACCATCGGCATGAAGTCTGGCCAAGGTTCTAAGGTCCCGGTGACATGAAGGAGATATTGCCATAAGTCTTGCCGACAAAGGTTCCCCAAGGGTTTTCGGGGAAGATTTAGACTCTCACCAGGAGGTTTTAGCAACTAAGAAGTGTCACACCGACAGGGTATCCCCTCAGGGAGAAGAAAGATGTGCACCAAGAGGTCTGGAAAAAGTTTGAGGGTCTCGCCAACATGAAATTTGAGTTTGGAAAGACGGATTTGTTTTGTGGAGATATCTCCTTGATAGTTGGGGGTTTCGTCGAAGGGTTTCCCTTTCGGTATAATGTCTTTCCGAAGAGCGAAGGTCATGCTGAAGCAAAAGGAGCTCAATGAGAACAAGAGGAAATTAGGGATACTTCAAACGAATGACTGCTGAGGGACATCAGCATAGTTGAGACCTAACTACAAAGACCTTGGGAGCTAAGGCATCCATGTGTTGTCTTTCTCTTTCAGGACAAGCAGAGTAGCAATATTCTGTTTGCATGTTGTTGTGCTAAGACACACGTCAACACTTACTAACATCATTAAAAGGTAAGTTTATAATTTACTTACATACTATTTTGGATAATTGAAACAATTTTGATTGATTTAATATTTTCTAAGTTCGTTATTGATTTTAAATCTTATAAATATAATTATATATCTTTAATTAATATTATAATTTAAAAATAATAATGAATATTGAACATCTTAGATTTTAATATAACTTAAATATTAAAAAATTTAATGTATAAGTTTATAAAATATAATATATATTTTTTTAAATAAAGATTTAAAGATTATTATATATGTATATTTAAAGATCCATAGAATTATCTTTTTAACTATGAAATTAATATGATTAATTTCATTTATAATTTTATCTTATCTTATCTTTTTAACAATTTTTTGGTATCCTACATAATTTGTTTTCTATAAGTATCATGTTGTATACTCTTTATATGGAAGGTAGTGTTTTTCATGGAGCTTAATAAGTTTTAATAATTTTTAGTCATTTTAAAGATTTTTATTTTTTTATAAAGATAGGTATATTTAGACTTTTGATGGCTTATGTACAATTATGCATATTCTTTTATTTATTATATTTTTGCAATATTATGTTATTCTTGATTAATCACATTATTTGTTTGTCATTTTTATTTGTTTTGTTGAAAAATATTTTATCTTTACTTTACATCTATGATAATTTCAAAATTATCAAATTTAAAATTATAAATAAAAACTTATTTTTATTAATCTTTTCAAATAGTAGGTCCTAATCTTTTGTAGATTAATAACTATCTAAATAGCTATTTCTTTCCTTTATTTCTATAAATGTGTCTCATGTCTCTATTGAAATTTATGAGATGTGTTTATGTAATTCTTAGCACAACACTCTTAGAGATTAGGATTTATTTTCACATTTATCTATTTTCTTATTGTTCCTATTAGTGGCTAATTAAATTTTCATTGAAAACCTACAAAAAGCTTGGGTCCTTCAATCTCAAAGCTTGTCTAATTTCTTGATGAGAATCATTCACATTGATTCCCAATATTGTGCTCCTTGCATGATACATTTATAAAATGCACTTGGTAATTTAGTATGTGGTTGAAATATTAGAGTAACAACAAATGGTTCTTTTCATTTTTGGCACATGATTGGCCATTTTACTATGTTAAATTTTTATTTTCACTTTTATTTTCATGGTTTTCATGTTGTCAAATTTTCATACATTTCTTAGTCTTTTTAAAAAAATAAATGAAGGTTCTATTAGTGTCCCCAATCTTGCTAAAAATCATGTATAGAGAGAGTACAATATATAAACTATGAATTATAAAGTTTAACAACAAAATGAATTTAAAAACTACTACATAGAAACAAGGTTTAGAATAATTCAAAATAGAGATACCATTCTCCTACAAATACTATGTATAGAAACCCTATGTAGCCGCACTTTCACCCTCAAAATCAGTAGAATAAATTCTCATACATTGTTTCTATAATGAATTTAGAAAATAAATTATAAGATTTAAATTCAATAATGAATTTAGAAAATATTAAATCAATCAAAAAAATTTCTATTATCCAAAATACTATAATTCAAAATCTTAAGCCCAATCTTAAGCCTAACAATAACCCTAAGTGAACACTTATCCTAATTCAACCTTAACCCTGATTCAGCCCAAACCATAACCTTAACCCTAACCCTAATTGAACCCTAACCCTAATTAAACTCTAGCCCTAATTGAAATCTAACCCTAATTAAAATCTAGCCATAATTGAACCCCAACCCTAACCCTATTTGTTCCTAACCCTAGTATCTCACAAATACAGGATCAAGACCCTACCAACTCTAGTAAACCTTATTGGATAGTGATAAAATCTACCTTATCTTTCATTAAGGTATCAAAATTTTGTTATACAACATGCCCCTTGAAAATTAGAGATAGGCACTGCAAAAAGAAGGTAAACACTAATGAAAATGGTTAGTGGTATTGTGGAAGATGT
The DNA here is from genome assembly GCA_007258455.2 of Sequoia sempervirens. Lineage (NCBI taxonomy): Eukaryota > Viridiplantae > Streptophyta > Pinopsida > Cupressales > Cupressaceae > Sequoia > Sequoia sempervirens. The sequence goes on from VDFB02281492.1 coordinate 711,098,156, forward strand.
GATAAAACTTTCCCTGAATGTGATTATAAATATATACTTCAATGCAAAGTGGAAGATCATACTTCATTCACTTGGATTACAACTTTTGAAGAAGTGGTAGAAGAAATTATGGGTGTAACAACAAAAGAATTGAACATTTTGAAGCATGAAAAACAAGATGATGTTAAGTTTTCACACATTATACAAAAGGTCCTTTTCAATAGATATATCTAAGTTAGTTAATGTCATTTTTTCATGATATACTTCGTTGATGCTGTCAATACTAAATCTAATGATTGATGAACATTTTTTATTTTAAATTTATTGTTCTTGGTTGATTGTTGTTATAGACAAGTTGGTATGATTTAAAATTTCAATGTGTACCCTTATATATGGGAATTGAGATAAACAATGACACAAACAATAATGAAATCAAATTGATTGCTTTCCAAATTCATATTCATGAAAATGTAAGCATTTTTCAAGTCAATAGGCATCTTGATAAAGATAACTCTCGGCATGTTTTACATATATTATTAATTAATATAGGTATGCTAGTTAATTAAATTATTAACTATATTTTATTTGTATTATATATTGAATTGTTAAAAGATGTAAAAATCTTAATACTAAATATATAGGAAAATGTTTTAAAAATTACATATTTTTCAAAACTAATATCTTTTCTCTGCTTAGCTCTCTCTCTCTCTCCCCTCTCTCTGCTAATCTCATAATGTATCTTCACATATCTCTCTCTCTATATATATATATATATATATATATATATTCCTCTATCTCCCTATCTCTATATATTTATTTCTCCCTCTATCTCTCTCTATATCTCTATCTATTTTTATCCATTTTCCCTCTCATTCTATATTCATCTCTACCTCTATCTATAGGGAGAGATACAAAGGTGAAGCATTGGACCTTCCCAAAGATCCACCAATCTCAGCACTACTCCCAACTATTTTGAGCATTTAAGTACATATTGTATGCTAGATTAGGAGGCATGTGTCAAAGCTCATATTTATAGATGCAAAACTCTCCCAAAGTCACAAATTTGATGTAGAGTTAGTTATAGTTTGTAGAAAATTTCAAATTATAGAGCAAAAGATATTCCAGTTTTTTATATCATGTCATCAAATTTGGCATATCAACATTTGTATCTTCATCAACATGAACAAAAGGTATGTACTTGAATCCCTTGCATTTAAATTTTTCTATATATATAAAATGTTTTGGCTCCTTTCCCTCAAATCCATAATATATATATTAGTGTGTATTTATTTATTGCAATAAAGAATTAACCTAAGTAACACATTAAGAATTCTAAGGATTTGTGCTTGGAAAAATGCATAACAAATTTTTTTGTTGGATGTCGTGTTGTATAGTTTAGAAAAGCTCAAAATATGAATAGGATTTTAAGGCCATATATTATGGTAGCTTACAATGCAAAAGAAGGAAGGAAATCTATTATCAATTTTAATCTAAAATTTAATACCATATGAAAAATCACATGTAGTATTATCTACAACTAATTCTTGACATATTAATTTTATAAAATACACTTACCATACAATAAACTTCTCCCAAGAAAGAAACCCTAAGTGAACATTAATTGAACCCTAATTGTAGATTCATAACTCTAATCATAACCCTAATTGAACCCTAATTGTAGATTCATAACTCTAATCATAACCTAAGGGAACACTTGTTGAATAGTAGTCCTAATTGTACCATAACCCTAACTTTGAACTATAGTTGAACTCTAATCCTAACCCTAACACTAATTCTTATCCTAATTGAACCTTAACCCCAACCCTAACCTTAACCTTGACCCTATTTGAACTCTTATTGAATTCATAACCTTAATTAAACCACAACCTCATCCTCAATCCTAACCCAAATTGAACATTAATTGAACCCTAAACCTAACCCTAAGTGAACACTCATCCTAATTGAACTCTTAACTTTTTAGTTGAAAATATTAAAGTGCCTTAGATTTTCCCATTCATCGTCATTTATCATTCAATTCCTAATAGAACTCAAAAATTTATACTTTTATAATGTTTTTAATACACACCTAATATTAAGGGTTTAGAGTTTAAGGGTTAAGGGTTTAGGGTTAAGGGGAGAGAGATAGAGGGAGTGAGTGAGTGACCCATTTACATATTATTCTTTTATTCTTGTAGTTAAATATTTAGTTACCCATTTACTGTTAGCAGAAATGACCCAAGAATTTAATAGAATAGACTACTCATATAATACCTTGCATTATGGAGCTCAATTCTCTGATATATTACTAATTATCAAATCCTTTGTAAATAATTGTAAAATTATGACTCCATTTAAGCATTTAATTGATTTTCTTGAATCAAAGCAAAAACATAGACACACAATTGAACAAATTCTCAAAAGAAGAATGACAACTTCATTAACATTTCATTCAAAATTCACTCAAATCCACATAAGGAGAGAAAATATATTAGAATTATACATTTATTCATGCTTATAAGTCATATCTGCATACAATTTAAGATAATTTGCATATATTCATCCAAAACTCAAAATAGGCTATCTATTCTATTCCATTCGCTTGGGGTTTTAACAGCCAATGGCACCACAGATATCACTTCCTCATCAGAGGACAGATATCTTTCTATCCATATATTCAACTCAAAACCTAGCTGGAGCTTTCATCAGTTCTCTCCCTACAAATGAGCCTTGAATTCCCTTTTATATGACAAGAGAGCAACAAGCTTCGGGCTCAAATGTAATATCACCACAAATTTTCATTTGAACAAAATATCCATTGCATTTGAATTTCATTACAAAACTTCCCACACATTGAATCTACAAAACATATATAGTGCAAGAACTAGGGTAGCGTAAAAGAATAGGGAACACAAATTGTCATCAAAATCCCCTTGTCGCTATCCACGCAAAAAAACTAGGAAACCAAATTGCCATGAAGGTACCACAACTTCTTATTTACCTACCACCCTACCCTTACCAACACTCAGACCCTGGTATACACACCTGCTTCTAGTTGTTGCCCAATATGGTAGACCCTCAGCCTCCTCTTCTTTCTTGTCCTTGCCCAATACAGTTCTAGTCTGTCCACTTTGGGTTTTAACAGTTGATGCACCCACACATATCATTTCCTCATCAGAGGGCACACCGTGATTGAAGTGACTTAAATATCGATAGTAGTCCGAGTCGGTCTCGGTTACATTATCATAAGTGTTGCTCATAAGGTCAATGGGCGAGTGTTGGCCTCATCAAAAGCACACCGACTGCTTGCCTTTGTCATCTACTAGTTGAGCAGCAATGTCCTAGAATTCCAACCTTCTACTGCAACCAAAGTAGTAGAAGGTTGTAATTCTAGGACGTTGCTGCTCAACCAAAGCACCTTCCTGAGTAGTAGGACCAAGCTTTTGTGAGCTCAAGCGAACATACCTCCTTACTGACTTACTCATTTTCTATTCTCAGACAAGCACTCAAACTTGATTAGACTCATCCCACAAAGCGCTCTTACTGCTACAAGAATGACACTATTAGCAGTTAATTCCTCTTGTATTTATTGTGTGAGGTAATGGCAACCTTCATCATTGCTTAGTAAATATGCATGTGCAAACATGGAAATTTGGTGACATATGTACTGTCATCGTTTAACTAGAGCTGGATGAGAATCCAAAGATCACCCTTCATGATTGCCAACAACAACATCTTCACATGGATTAAGATCGATGTGACTACATAAGCAAGGAAGAATTCATTAAAATGCTTCACCAACCTTCATCTTCCTCCTACGAGCTAGCAAGGAACAACAGAGATTTACATTAGCTTTTGATCTTGGTTGTCGATTTAAAACCACGGGTTATGAGCTCAATAGTGGAGATTGGGCCCCACATTCCATATAGGACATACATCTACCTTTTTCTGACCTCACACTAGATAACAGGGCGACACCTTAGGTCTACGAGTTGGCAAGGTACAATCAAGATCTTCTTCGATATCTTTGAATCTAGAAAACCTACACATTGTATAGTTAGTATTTAATGAAAGGCTTTGGCTAAGCCGTTGATGACATGACCACTGAAGTTAATGGATTAGGCTTACATCACCGGATTAAAATTAAAACCCAACTTTGATTTTAATACTTTATTTCCTCCACAGGGTTTTATTTCCTAAGTCTTGGTTGGCCCCGTTAAATTCTTATCCCAACCCTAACAAAGAACAAATGATTAATGACACCTGCTATCCCGTGATCAAGGATTATAGGGATCACGATATCATGGGCGGGTGCCACATGCCCTTCCTAAAGGATGAAATCTGTGTGACCATTGATGAGTTGTCTCTTCAAGATTGATAGTGCACGCCACCCGCGATTAGGAATTTTGGGATCGTGATGTCGCAGGTGCCTACCATGTGTCTCATCCAATGAAGCCTAAGGAGTGAAGAAAGTGTTCGCCGATTTTAAATGTATTACGAGGTGGATTACTAATGTGCTTGTAAGATGCGTGTGTTTTATTTTAATGCAGATGTTATGATTTTAAGGGAAAAGTTGCTCGATAGTTAAAGGAAAAGGACATCGACCATTTTTCAAGGAGCAAGATTTATGGTAAAAAGATCGATGGTGCCCACCATCCCATGATGGTAAATCAAAGGATTGTGATATCACAGGCAACTGCCATGTGGCATTCCTTTGCGGCGTATGACATAGTGGGCCCCTTTATTGCCGTGTTGGCAATTATGTCAGCCTGTTTTGAAGATGGACGTCGATGAATTGATCAAACTAAAGGATCAATGGCTCAAATTTAAATATGTATCAAATTATGGTTGGAGCCCTGCATGTAGCCAGCGAGTGGGCTTTAATGGCGGATGAGACATCTACTTGTAGGATTTGATCGACATAAAATCAATTTACTCATCTCATTTGTATCACAAAGCATCCAAGTATTTCATGAAAATAGTTTTAGAGCCAAAGGTGAAATTGCGAGTAGCTACAGCCATAAATTGGAGTTTGTGCAAAAAAAGCCGAGTTAATTTTCTCTATTTCCCAGTCATTCTGCACCTAAATTTAGGAAAGGGGGGTCTTTTATGCTTGTCACTGAGTTCATTAAAATATTTTGTTAGGGCTATTGTTTAATCATAAATTGTGAGGAATTGTGGTATTTTTACTCTATAATTTCCTATCTCTGCTTAGTCATAGCCACTTGAAGTGTAACATTGTAGTGAGGCCCTAGTTTGTCTAAAATGGTGCCAACCAAGCAACACTCTGGCCACATTGATTATTTGAAAAGAAACTTGTACGATGATTTCCTAGATCAATTTCCATTATCAACAAATGAGAGAAGGAAAGGTTTGGTGTTGATGCGAGGGAAAATCCTAGGGGAGGGGTTGGTGTGTAATAATTCCAACATTGCTAATGCTAGGGTTCCACTCACAGGCTTAGAAATGTTCAAATTATGGTATGGACAGAGGAATTTTCCTCATCCTTTTTCAAATGGATGGATGTACGACATGGGAAAGTTGGTTGTTCCAAATGTGTTCCCTGATGTTGACTTACTTAGACCAGTGGCCAAAAGATATGACTTTATCACATGGGTAATCAGAGATAATGATGGAGGGGTTCTATTAGAAATTAATAGAGATGTTATCCAGCAGACTTTTGATTTGAGCGAGCCAAGTGATGACTTGGTTCCTATTAATCTTGAAGAAATGAAGCAAGAGTATACAAAATTGAAATCTCTTTTTAGGGTTAAGATACTTCCACCTCATCTGGTTAAGGTAGGGGGTTCACAATTTCACATCAGCCCTAGTGGTTAAGAACCCTTAAGATTGAATTATTTTGGAAAGCCTTTCCTGGCTAATTTCTATTCATTATGTTAGATTTTGGGTTTTAGCCCTAGTGCAATAATGCCAATTGCATACATGTTCATGGGGGTGCAAATACAACACCCTAACTTCTCTGTAACATATGACTTTGTTTCTTTTTTGGTGGAGAGGATACATGAAGGACTGTCGAAGCTGCAGAATGGTGATACTAGTACTCAATTCTTTTGGTATTCCATGTTGATGCATATGTTCTTGTTTACGAATGTTGATTTCTTTGCTGAGAAGATGAACTTAAGACAATCAGCTAATGGAGAAAGATTGTCAGTACAGATATGGGATGCAGATTTATCCTGTAATAAGGAATGCACCAGTTATGTGCAATTTGATAATTGTTTTGCTGCAAGATTGAGGGCTAGATTGATGGTAAATGTACATAGGATCCCTTAGGAAGTGCATGATTTCCTTAGGCCAAAGCAGAGGAAACCATAATTGAGGGTTTTACATAACTGGGGTGACATTATCCCATATCCAGTCAGCATTGTCCTAAGAATATATGGATTTCAAGGAAGCCCTCACATACTACCATACAATGTGCCACCAAGACTAGGATTTGCAGAAGTTATGTGGTAGATGGGGTGTATTCATGAAGATAACCTAACTGGAAAGGGGAAGGGAACATTATTCCCTGATTATATAGTAGTGTCTGACTTTACATTTTCAAAGGAAGGCTAGACACATTTTGACAAATTCTTTGTTGATTACCATTTGAAATTTGGTCGAAGGCGACAACATGATCCTGAAGGTTTCTTTGCTCTTTTCAGACAAAGAATAAATGTTGGAAAATTTGCACATGAGTTCAATTTCCCTGAGGACCTGATTAGGAATGAATTTGATTTAAATAGATAGGAATTGAACAAGGAAAAGTGGATAGCTTATAGTAAGCTACTAGATATTGTGCATGAAATGGATCCAACGTATGATCCATTGATGGAATTCACTCCATACCACAAGAGAATTGATTTTTTAATGAATAATTTCAAGGAGATAATGGACATCTTGACAACCAAAAAGATAAATTTAAGGCTAAGTTTGGATATGCAAGGACAAAGTGATATTCCAATTGAAACAAGGTTAGTATGTCAGCCTACAAAAAGGTGGCCCATCTATAGGAGGATAAGGGATACTCGCAGTGATGAGGAAGAAGTAGATAGAAAAGGGAAGAAAATAATGAAGGCGCCTTCATGACCAGGCCCAAAATTTAAAGTACCTAGGGCTATCAAAATCATTGAATTAAAATCTTCACCAAAGCCCAGTCCCCCATCACCACCACTTGAGCCAAGCCCTAAGAGGCAAAGAACTTATCACCTACCTGAGGATCTCATAGATGAAATTATTGTTACTGATCAAGACATGCAGGCTGGTATGTCATCCCCTCCTAGGTCAACTGAATTGGTTCTATCCGATTTGGATATGAAGGGTAAGAGTGTGCATGATGCAAGAATGGAGGCTTGCAAGGAGTTCTTAGATGACAATGCATTTGTAAAGACTCTTGTATTCTTGCAATTGGCATGGAGGATGAAATTTGAGGAATATCAAAATAAATGTAAGGAGAGAAGAGAACTAAGGCTTGATAGGTCAAATCAGGAGAATGATGAAGAAGTGAAAGATGAACTAATGGAAGAGTTCAAAAACATCACTCCTAAAGAAGGAAGACAACTAGTGAATTAGGCTAGTGTTTTTATTTTTCCTGAATGGGACATCACAGATGTAGTGGCTTTCAATTCCATTATGAAGTCCAAGAATCATTTTCAGGATTCTGAAGAAGAAGTTAAGGTAGCATTACAAAACTCTGCCTTCAGTGAAGAATATGAGACCTTGGCAATTTGGGCATTGGCTCCCCAATGAAGAAATACAGATATTGCTGATATTAATCCAAATTTCAAAGGAGGATTAATAATAAAGAGGGATTAAGAGACTACAACAACCGAAGCAACTAGTTTAACTGTGAATGTGGCCAAGTTGGCCCAAAAGACTGCTGAAAGGGAGGAGGCTGAAAGAAAGAGCCTAATGGAGAAGTATAACATTTTAATTGAAGAATATAGTAAAATGCAATAGAGGAATGTTGAGCTGCAAGAAGTAGAAAGGTTCAAGTATAGACATATTGGGAAAACATCCAATGCTCAAGGAACCATCACATCACCTCCCACAGTAGGTCAATGCCTCCTGCTTCTCCAAATGTTTCTACACCAGGGTCTCTCATTCAAAATCCTGCTCTTACCCCTCCTCTAGAACAAGTTGATGAAGAAACAGAGTGCTCTATTGATCCAACAAAGAGGCAGCTCATGGAGAAAATTGATCAATTAGAGACATCACTAAGGGTAAAAGATGAGGCTTTTCTTTAAAAAAAAAGAAATTGTTACTCTTGTTTTGGAGCATTTAAATGAAAAGGTGGATAATAAACTACCCTCTATACATTCTTTGTATTCTTTTCTATTTGAAGCAATAAATAATATTGATAGGGATCAGGGGATAGTGATTCCAATAATTCAAAATTGGATCCCTAGGGAAAATAATCTAGATGTTATGAATAAAGCCTCAAGGTTTGATGTAAATAACAGGCCCCAATCATTGAAGCCTCCTTATATACTAGTTAAATCATTGCAAGGTTTTCAGACCTTACCAGATGATCTAAGTAGGAAGATTAGGGAATTGGTAAAGAAATTCAATGATTGGGGTAACACACTATTACCTGATATAACTAATGAGCAGGGGGGAATCAGAACACTCCAACAATGGCAGGATCAAGCAAGTGAAGTCATCAATAATCAAATTTAAATAATTTGTTGTGACTCAGATGATGATTTGTTGGTAAATTGTATGGATAAGATTATTGGTACCGACTCATTTTTGGAATCTTTTGAAAGAGATGCTAATTAGGTAGTGGTAAAGTATTTGCCTTATAGTACAAAGGTAAACGAGGTGATTAATTTTGACTCGCCAACTGATGAAAAATACTAGAGGTGGGTGGCTAAGTATTTGAATGATGATGACTAAAAAGAGTGGGCTACCGACAGGTGGCAAATCAGATGTTGTGGTTACAGCATTTCTAGTTTTGTGTGGATGACTTTCTTGGTGTGGGTTTCGCGTGGTTTTTTTTATTGCATCAACCTTCCTCTGCCAACATGATGAACGAGAATATGCTCCAAGATGATTGTTGTTGTAATGATTTTTGAACAAGAATATTTTTCAAGGTGGTGGCTATTGTAACAAATTTTGGAATATCACCAGGTGCTCCAATTGACTGGTGACAGGTGTACTTTCTGGCCCGGTGCTTGTTTGCTCCTTCATTTTCTATAAGAAGGATTTCAAGGCGAGAATGCGGAGGTTAGCAAAGTTAGATAATTTTGTCGAGGAATCTAGGTGAAGTTAGCGAGCGGTGTAAAGTCGATGGTTTTAGAGAAATGCAATTTGGGTTTTGAGTAATCGTATGTAGTTTTGAGTTCATAGAGATTTAATGTTGTATAAAGTACTAGCATTTGAGTTGAAATAAATTCAAGCTCATGTCTATCCATTGTACATGCATATCTGAACTTTGAATGAAATAACTAAGGGTTGTTTTATCCATCTCACTGTTGTGGTGTGTATGATTCTATTTTAGCTTTAATTCAAGGAATTAATCAAAATGCTTGAATGGATTATAGGTGGATATGTGTTGTATAAGGATTTGATAAGTAGTCCTGGGTTAGAATGCACACTGATGAAATTGTAATGCAATATTGTCAGGGATCTTATATGTGATGTATTAAATCTATTATAAACCTCTAGATGCTTATGAATTTGACTCCTGCAATGGATATATGGCACTGATCTAAGTTGTAATTATTCTTGTAGTTCAATATTTGTTTGTCTTTTCCTAGAGCTTGCTACAAATTCCAAATCATTGACTATCTTATACAATGATTGTGTTTAGTTATCTCATGCTCCAGATAGTTGATATTGTCTATGAATAACCAATTCTAGTTGATATTATCTTATTGTGTTGAGCTATTAAGTGAGATCATCTACTATTGTTAATGTTGTTTATAATAATGGTGCAGAGGTTGTAAACACATTAAGGGATCACCCTCTCGGGTCTTGTAGAGCCCGAAGTGCACGTGTTAGAACTATAAAATTTTGAATTTTTCACAGTCAATTGCATTCATGAGTTTCCAAATTGAGTCCTCATCATAAGCATAAAGTTCCCTCCTTATGGCGTCTTGCTTGTATTTTGTCATATGATTCATTTGAATCCATCTAGTCTTTGATATTTCATTGTATTACCCATATCGGCAAGACAGGGTGAAGGTCTCCCCGACCTATATTTTTCACTAATGTATGCTTGTTGTAGATAATCGGCAAGACACATCTATTGTTTTGGCAATAGGAAAGTCATATCGGCAAGAGAATTATTATTGGGATGAGTCATAACGAACTCATGTATGTCTCACCGACCAACGCAGGGAATGATGTATCGTCCAAACAAATGGTTATCGAAATGATTTCTTACCAAAGGCGTTGGGTCTTGCCGATAAGGCGCAAGGGGGGTTTCACCAAAAAGCTATCGGGAAGAAGCTATGTAGTCTTGCCAACTCAAATGTCACATTGATAGAGAATTGCATCGGTGAGAGAATAAGTCTTTGGCATGAGTTCCATCAAAAATTGAATGTTACACCGAAAGAATACTTCAGGGAGAGTCTCACCGAATAAAGTAATTTGGAGGAACGGGTTGGGCGAGACATTTGGCATCGGTATGAGTCTTTTCGAAGATTCATAAGTTTTTCCAATGAAATTTATTTCATTGGTAAGATTATTTTCATCGGTAAGAGAATGATATTGTCACAGTGACAACTAAACTTAAGGAGATTTTTCGGTGAGACATAAGATATCTATGGGATGTCTCCCCAACAACAAAATTTTACAGCGACCCACATGAGACAAAAGAATACATTTCAGTGAGACAAAGTATTGTCTGTGACACTTTTCCCCAACTCTAAAGGTCACAGCGAAACACAAAGAACTAAAGGATGATTTTCGATGAGACATTGGCCTTCGGTGTGACTACAGGATGTTTCGGTGAAAGATCTAATGAACGTTGCAAAAAATATTTTGCCCCGAATTTGAAAATCTCTCACCGACAAGACATTTGATGTGAAAATTCAAGTTTCAAATAACTCTTCATTTGTACTTTAGCTGACATATTAATGGCACGACAGGATATAACAAGGTAAGTGTAATAAAATGCATTTGTGTTGAATTGATTGCAGAAGAGTCAGCAATGCAAATAGAGAACCAGGACATCTTCCAGCGTGAGGAGCTCGAGCAATACACTATAAGTGACTGCATCTTAGCCTTCTAAATTTTAACTTCTGAAATCTTGAAGAATGGAGTCCCCTGGTTCTAGAAAATTCAAAAGTAGAAAACATGGTAAAAGTAGAAAACAAGGTGAAAGTAGTCAATCAAAGGGGAAGAAACCAAAAATTGATACAAAACATGAGGGCACTGAACGAAGATTAAACCAGGATCTCATTGATCAGTTGCCTGGTTCAGGGCCTAGAGCCAGAAGGTCTGCACAACTTAAGGAAGAGATTGATAAACTAGATGACAAATGCAAATTCATAGGAGATGTCTAGACTACCATAAGCGGGTACGATTTGTTCAATTTCCATTATCATAAAAGAAGTCATTTTCAACTAGTTTGCAACCCATGAAAGCTAAATTTGGGAAAATTGGTGTGCCCTAATGTGTTTGTGAATGTTGAACTGGTAAAATTGTTGGCTGATAACTATGACCTGAAGCATAAAGCTATATGTGACCCATCTGGAAAGCCACAAATATATCTGTCAAAAGAGGAAATTGAGCAAGTTTTCAATTTAGAAGGGTTTTGTAATGATGAGATCATACACGAGGAATTGGAGAAGGAATTCTCAAGAATGGATACAATCTATAAGGGTTGGAGGTTGCCAATTCATAGAGTTAAACAAGGTAGCAAGCCAGATCCTCTGCAGGATAGTGAGGCCCCCCCTTATCATGTGGACTTGTTTGAACCCTATATGAAATACACCTATTTTTCAGTGTGTCAGGTTTTGGGAATGGATGCCCCAGAGTATATGTCAATTGTGCCCATTATTATCACAAAAAATATCCAGTATCATAATTCTCGACCATTTGACTATGCCTCATACATTTCTAGGGGGCTTGATTCAGGACTGATGGCTATAAAAGGTGGATCATCTATTTTTTATCTTAGGAATTATTCATTGTTGATGCACCTGGTACTATATTTTGGACAGGAGTTGGGAGTATGGCCTCAAGAAATGAGAATTTCTCAGCTTGGTAAAGATGGTGAAGCATTACCTAGTCAATTGTGGATTGCTATTTGGGATAGTAGGTTTGCTAATGCTAGTTTCATTCATTTTGAAGAATATTTTGTGAAAACATTGTACATATTGTATAAATATCCCTGTAATTATTCATTATCAAATGAGATTAAGATATTTCTTTGGCTAAAAGATTTCAATGGGCCAATTGATCATAACTGGGGAGATTGGTATTGTTTGGAGGGAGCTACAATGATCAGATTCTATGGGTTTGAAGAGGCCCCTTTCATTCTGCCAAAGACAGTTCCAAATAGGATTACATATCTGGAGATTGCCAAGCAGATGGATTATTGCAGTGTAATGAATTCCAGTTCTTTTGGGAAGCAAGCTTTTATGCCTAGCTCATTGTGCTTTGGTGATTTCACTGTGTTGGCCAAGGAAGGATACAATTTGATCCTTGAGAAACTGCTTCAGTACAACATGAAGAGAGGATCACCAAGGAAGAGCTTTGACCCAGAAGGATATATCAATTATTCCAAAGAGAAGATACACTTTGGAAAGTATTAGCATGTGCCCTATCCCTTTGATGATATGATTCAGAATCAAGAGGAAGATGAAGCTAATATGGTGGTTGAAAGATATAACCAAGGGCTGCATGATGTAGAGCAATTGTCTTCAGGGGAAGAGACACCACAAGATAATGTGCCACAAAGCCAACCAAAAAAGGTATCTAGATTGAGAACTCAGTAGTATGTTTTCCCAACTAGAGAGTTGAGTGTTGAGAGTGGTGATGAATATGCAAGGCATATTAAGTTCATAAACTCCCTAGAATTCAAAGCATTTTTGTATAAACAGAAGGGGAAGGAAATAAGAGAAAAGGTTGATGATGTCACTGCAGGAAATGAAGAACAATTGTTGAATGAATTGAGGAAATGTATGGATGATGAAATGACAAATATGATCCCTGAAAAGGGGAGGAAAATGTTGCAAGATGTTGGTGTCATGATCTTTCCTGGGCTAGATCTCAATTCAACCCTTGTATTTTATAGTTTCTTGAGGGACAACAATGCTACACATAAGCTTGACAAAGAAAGTGTAACAAAGGTGTATGCTGGATCAAAATACAATACTCATGAAGGGTCATTGATGATCTGGGCCTTATACCCACCCCACATGAAATCAGTGGTCATTGACATTGAAAAGGCATTTGGCCATGTCATGAACCTAAAGGTTCGGGAAGTTGATCCTGTGGCTACTGCAAAAATTGGAGTGAATATTGCAAAGCTGAACAAGGCCCAAATTCATATGTTGATAAAGGAAAGGGAGATGTATAAAGCAAATAATGAAATAATGTTGAGAGAAAATGACAAACTAAAGGATTTAGTTGGTGTTACAATGAAGACACCTAGGATGCTCACTCAAGGAAAAAGCTCTTAGTCAAAGGATCATTGGTTTGGATCAAGTGCTTATTCCCAAGGAAAGCATGATGCAATTGTTGCAATAATCAAGAAAAGGCAGGATAGTTTAACACCTTGGTTGAATAAACTTTGGGGAAAACATTCATATACTCTTGCTGCATTAAAGGAGCATGAAAGGATGGATAGACAGATTATGGAGAAGTTTCATGAGATAGATCAAAGAGATGCTTCTAACAGTGCAGCAATTGAAGTTGCAAATCATATTATAAATTGACATCAAAACTTCTACAATGAGTTGCAAGGGGACGAACAGGGTTTGATAAATGCTACCAAGAAAACATTGATTGCATTCTCTGATGACAAAGGGGAACTGAAAGAAGCTGCCAAATGGAAGAATGAAAGTGAATCATTGTTAAATGAAGTCATGAGGATAGCTTCTGTGGAGAATACAATGTTAGAAGAAGTGAGCGTGTAGAATGAGAAGATGATAAAGATGGAAATCACGATCTAGAATACGGTTGGAGATGCGGATACATACGAGCGTCGGTATTATTTGGATCATCTTACTAAAACTCACTTGTGGCTTAATAGAGCTTAATTATCCTCTAATCTTTTGTTTTGTAAACATGTGACATTTCAATTTCTGAAAGGACACGTCCTTTAGTATTCTCAATGTATAAATATCCATTTTGAAAATGAAATGAAGGAGCTATAAGTAGAATAGGTTAGAGGATAAAAAATATAGAGTGTAATACAATGTTTTTCCAATATGAGACTATGCTACATGTTTCAAATCATGGAGATATCAATTGAAATCAAATAATATGGTGCAGGTTTTTCTGGTATCAGTTGTTTATGGTGTTTGTTGAAAGTATTATTAAAGTTGTCTCCAATATGGTGTTTTCTAGTTATTTAAATTGGTGTAACAAGTTTACATTCAGTTTGTCAGTGCACATTTGTGGCATCTGTATGGTCAATTGATTGATTCTTTCCAGTAAAGATTAAACCCATTAAATTGATCGTAGTAATTAGAGAATGTTAATTGGATCACTAAGAAGAGCTCGGTAATCATAACCTTGCATGTTTATACAAGCTATAAACTAAATCAAATGCTAAACAACTTGAATGTCTGCTAGAACAAAGTACTTGTTTCAGATTTCTCTTGACTCTGCATACCCAATAAGGCACTAGTCGCTGCATTTTCATCATTAAGATTCATTCATTTTTCTTTACATCTGTTAACTGAGCATATTAGGATTTAGTTTTGAATATTGCTATACGATCTATACCAAATTTGATTTCATTTTTCCACTTCCATTTTCCATTGTGGACAAATCACTGCAAGAGAGAAGATCAAAAGTCAATTCTGCCCAATTCACATAGGTACACCTGCCTAGGTCTAGCAGCACCTAAAGAGTAGAAAGCTTAAACCATTTGGCTTTGTCTGTTACCCTAAAACATTCCAAGATATTGGCAACCTCTTGAGGTATTCTTACCTACATTTTTGAGAGCTAACACGAGGCTTTTAAAGTCCTCATCAGTTGGTCTAGGTCCTTCGAGCTGCCTTTGATTAGAATTGCCAATTCCATAGGTATATTAGAAGACAAACCCAATTACATTGTAAAAGGAACCAACATACATGCCAACTACTGAACAACCACCTCTACAACTGACTTTTTAATCTTTTATGATCACATGAAACATAAAACACACTAATTTCAAGGTTGTTAACATCACTATTGAAATGTTTTAATTTTTTGACCTTTCAAACATTAAAAAGTACATCATTAAATTAATTATGTAATGGCATAAAAATTAAAAACATCATGAATTAATTATGTAACCACATAAGTAAAATATAATTCTATCAAGAAATTAATATCAAATAGATAATATAATCATAACTTATACATTTCAATGTCATTGATCTTCTTCTTCATCCAACTCTTTGTCTATATTATCCGATCCAGATTCGACATTGTAAGGATTGGTCATATCATCATCATCATCATCAATATCAGTTTTGATAATTTCATCATCCACATGGATGTCATCTTCATGAAAATTAACTCCTACATCATCATCATCTAGTTCCTCCTCTTTGACATCTTCATCGGGGACATCATCAACTAACTGTTGATCTTGATCATCATCTACATCATCTTCTAGTTCTTCGGTATCTTCTTCTTTCACCACATTATACTTTACCGGCCTTCCTCTTGGATCATGTCTAACAACAAATGACCAACCCGGTTTACCTAGAACCTCTGAGTAAAATACATGCTCACATTGGCTTGGAAGAACATAGGGCTCATTTCTAGCTCGCTCGATCAACCTTGTATTAACCATGGTAAATCCATTATCATGTTCAATAACAGTTCTCTCAAGATCATTTTCATTCAATCGTAGCTTGTACCATAGGACAATGAGAAAAATTAATCTGAAGGACTTAAAGTCACACTCAAGTATATCATCCAAAATCCCATAGTATCAAATTTATGAGGCTTTTGGATGTATGTCACTTCTAGATGGAACATTAGTCACTTGAAAGACTACAATTATACCAGAATCACAAGTTTTCTTCATGTCATCCAACATTTTGATTCAAAATTTACAACCATTGCACCACATAGCCTTGTGGTGTTTCACCTGCAATATGTCAAACATGTAAAAATTATTGCAATATCATCAATTGATAAATATATTTATTCTTGGCCGAATGTATGCAAAGAAAACAATCTCAAGATATATATACATTAATATACTTGAAAATAATTCAATAATATGGCTGATTAATATATTTATAGGTACCTGTTTATCTCTTAAACCATAAGCTAAATCAATTTCCCTTTGTGTAACATCAGAATCTCCATTACAATGAGTTTCTTTAACCAATGAAGCCACACCTTCCCATGTTAATGTGTGACCAGATTGTTGACATCGTTCAATCCATATTGTCATCCAATCAAGATTGTTGGTGATGTACAAATGTAGTGCATCCCACTCTCGACCAATTGTACCAAAATAAATTAAAATTCACAAATGACGTATAATTAGTTAAATACCACAGTATACAACCTTAATTTATAATTGATGTATATTGAATATTAATAATTAAATAAGTATAATATACATAAAAACCATATGTAAAATGCATTCCAATTAATCTCCATGACCATCTTATAATTACCTCTCACTTTTCTCAATCTACCTTTCCCCAACAGGTACTCCCCTTCGAATTTGTTAATGGAGTTGGGATCCCAAATGCGATCTAAATGGATCTTTGCTGCAAACTTAGGAAGATATTCTGTAATGTACACCATGGTCTGGTATACCATATATCCCTCCACCATAGAACCCTCAGGATGTGCTCTTTGTCTAACCAAAGCCTTCAAAAATTTCAAGTGCCTCTCAACCATCCACATTGACCTTGTGTGTATGAGTCCACACAATTCAATCTCCTCAACTTGGTGTATGTAGTGTTTCTTGTGCATTGAAAAATGTTGAAGGTAGACACTTTTGTATTTCACACATTAGACGAGGAATTTTTCTCTTCCAATAATTTATATCTTCTTTATGGATTTCTTTAGATAATAGCCATCTACAAGTGATTCAAGGCACAAATATATTAACGATATTTAACAAAAATATACAATATATTACATAACAAGTAAAACAAATGGCAATTATAAGATGTATACAGTGAATTGAACAATCTCACTACTTACCTCATGTATTTTCCAAGATCATATATAACTTTCTTGACATTTGTTGTCAAAGTTGTTTAGATAGGAGTTAGAATGTACTACAACAATTATAAAATGATCTTTTCATTATTTTTCAAAGTAGTAAACACAATACATTGAAAAGTACATGCATTATACAAGTGTATATAATATACTAGAATAATTACCTTAATGAAGGTATGGCAATCATGTGTTTTCATCCCTGACCCAAATTCACCTTTCTTTGTTATTATATTGTTTATGTTCGCAGCAAATCCTGTGGGAAATCGTATTTTTTGTATGACTTCTTTTATAGCATTGCTTTGTTGCTCTGTTAATAACCAAGGAAGGGCACTTATATTAATTTTGTCTCCACTATTTAATTGAATGACGTTTTTCATTGCATGATTGGCTTCCTGAATGTCACTACAAATTTTGACAATTTTTTCTTTGTCATGCCTTCCATCCAATATTTTCCATAACGTTTATGTAATATTCTTTCTAATATGCATTGTAACAAACAAATGCACAATTTGTAGCTACTCATAGTAGGGCAACCTACAAAATTGTCTGGGATAACTTTTCAGTCCTTGTGGAAGCCGGCCATTAATGCCTTGATGACCTTCATGAAGCATATAAGTTAAATAAATTAACAACGACAATCATTGTCAATTACAACATAAGTAAACACAACACAATATAAAAATATAAATTCAAAACATATCATATATGATAGATAAACAATTTGATCCGATGTATAACCTTGACGATTAATTCTATTATATTCCAACTTCCATAGGTGAGGTGACATTCTTCGTGGTTTTGATGTAGTCTCATCTTTCCCATTGAAAATATGTTTTTCATTAGTTCAATACTTATGATTTCTATGGAGGAAGTGACTATACTCATCAAACACCTGCTTTCCTAAACTTGTTGAACAACGAGATTTCATCTTTGGACCACAAATTGGACTTGCAAATTTTCTCTTTGTTTGAAGACCAGAAACGTGACATATAATTGGATTAAATATGTCAATTTTTATAATTATATATAATAAATAGATTATTTTAAAAACATTCATGATATCTACTTCATCAAATTAAATATTGTTAAATTGCAATCAAACGTTATAACATACCACAAAAATGTGTTAGCCCTGGGGCATCATGAATTGTCCATACAAGCATTGCATGGAATTGAAATTTTCTTTGTCCTATTGGTCTGGAGACATCATACATAGTGATGCCATTCCATAACTTTAGTAACTCATCGATAAGGTGCTTGATGTATACATTCATATCTTTAACTTGGTACCTACCTAGTTGAATGAACATAAACATTACATAATTATTATATCCATTTTACTGCAATATATATAAATTAAAGTATATGACTATTAAATGAAAAAAATATAAGTTATTATGCAACAAATAAGACAAATGAGATGCTACTATGTTAAAGAAAATTGATGTAAACAAATACCTGGAATAATCATTGACAACATTATGTGCTCCCTCTTTATTGACATCCATGGAGGAATGTTATTGTTGATAACAAAAATAGGCCACACCGAGTAAATAGATCTCAGCTCTCCAAATGGATTGACACCGTCCGCTCCCAATGAAAGCCTGAGATTACGAGGTTCTTCTTTAAAGTGTGGCCATTTTCCTCCATGTCCCTAAATGTAGAACATCCGTAGGCATTCGAAGAATGTCATCTCCACTTCTATTCCATGCATGGTAATCCATCAATTGCGCTTAAGCTTTGGCACCCTAAATAATCATTGCATAATCGTGGAATAATGGGAATATAACGAAGAACCTTGCGAGACACCTTTTTTGTTAGTTGATCTATTCAATATCTACTAATATGACATTCTGGGCATTCTGTTGTAAGTTCTTGTTGTTTATGATATATAATATGATCATTGGGACATGCATCTATTGCTTGATACTCCATTCTGATATCTTTCATAATGGCACATAAATCTCGGTATGAGCGAGGTAAAATATTTGATGGTGGTAACAAAAATTCACCAATCAATCTACAATAAAAAAATTGTTCATATAAAGAATATTGATGGTACATATTTCATCCTTTATTTACTAGTGATGAACTAACAACAATTAAAATAGATGAAAAAATATGACATATATAACATACCTTAACATTCGTGAGATTGCTATGTTTGATAAACCATTCATAACCTTCAAGTTCAACAACAACAATACAGTAGAGAGAAGAGTTGTTTCAGAGCCTTCATAAAGGGGCTTGTATGCCTTTTCAAGTATAGGTAAATCATGAACATCATCAAAGTCATCTTGATCATGATGATCAGCTCTACCACTAAATGTGGCATGGATCAATGTATTAGTACCTTCATCTTCGATATTCACAGCTCCATGTTCGTCTGCTTGCAAAACCACATTCTCTGAGCCGTGATAATCCATATCATCTGCCCTAGGGCGCCCCACCTTTATAATAATGATAGACACAAATAAACCATGATCATGATCAAGTGATTATATATATATATATATATATATATATATATATATATATATATATATATATATATAATGTTAAAACAATACAAATATTTACAAATTCAATCAATATAAACACATATAATGAAAAACTTACCAATAGATGATAATCATGCCCCCCTTCAATGTGACCATGCTGCCTACAATGTTTCTCAGCTGTTGTGATTAAAATTCATCTCGTCTTTAAGCCCTTGCAATTATTGCAAGGACAATAACATTTCCCATCACCCTTTCTTTTCAATCTAGCCCACAATCTATCAAGTGTCTCTTCATTTTGTTCTGGACTCATATTATTTGACATGATTTTTCTTTACCAAGCTTGACTATTTAGATCTTCAAAAAATATCAAACTCACACTCCAATAATTTTTATTCATAGACAGGTAACATAATCTAATAATTCTGATATTTTACACCAAAAATTTTTGGCATGCAACCACCCCTACAAAAGAGAAGATAGTCTGAAGTTAATGACCCAAAAAAACACTTTACAATGCTAATTCCAAAACTTATTAAATTCTGATTTTACTATGATTTCCAACCGTTAAGACTCCTAAAATAAGAATATTGAACTTGATCAAAAAATTCCTACAACAATGGAGGTAGTGAGCTAGTAAAAGCAAGTGACCCATTCCTAAGGAGCAACAAGTCAGAATAATCATTGCTAATGCCAATATGAATTTATCCTTTTAGTTAAAGATACAATGTGTCACTTGTTATGAGGATCTTATCCCTAGGGCCCTCAACATTGAGAGAGCCCTAATAAAAAACAACAAAAGCATTGGTAAGAGTATGATTAGGGTACAAACCCTAGGTCTCTGTAGAAATATAAACAATAACTATAGTGGATTAGTGAGGTTGCAATACCAGAAAGATTGAGACATTGTAGGTAATAACAAAATCTTGCAATCTAAAGATTGTAGCCAATAACAAACACACTATGTAGCTTAATGAAATTTGTAAATGCAATTATGGTAAGAAGAATGACAGTCACTTGAGATGTGACAGTCAAAAAGAGGCTAAGCAGTGACAAGATAATAAAGCTCAAACCTTGCATAGTAAAGTGGAGATTTTAAAAGTGAGTTTCCTTACCCCCTTGCTAACCTTAAGGGTTTTTCAAATGCTTTCGGTAGTGTTAGACAAGGCAAATGCAATCAAGGAATGACTGTCCAAATGAAGTAATAGTGGTAATCATAGGTTCAATGTTTCTTCTTAGCCATTAATATTGTATAATGGAGGTAGTGGATTGCATGTTTGAGCAATGTTTTGAGACTCACCAAAAATGGGAGAATAGTGAATAATACCTTGTGGATTGTGAAGTAGTGTCAATAAGGTTGAAGGATCTTAAGAACTACAATACCATGAAACAATGAGTCCCCTATAGTAAGTAGGCAGTCTATAGGGCATAGTTTGATTTTATAGAAGGATGCTCATGAAAGGAATCTTCAAGTGATAATGAGTGAGCTGTTTGAGATTGCAGTCGAAGGTGCAATACCCAGTCTTAAAAGAAGTTAGCAAAGCAGTAAATATGCAAGAAAATCGAATCATACACAACAAACAATTCACAATGTTATCTTCCATAATGCCTTAAGTTTGAAGACAAAAATCTCATTGTATCTTCATGATGAAAGTGGTGACCTTAATGGTCAATCACTGGCAACCATGATTTTAAAACATGCTATTGTGCTTATGGAGGGAACATTTTAAGCAAGGCAATGAGTGGTGGTTTGGAACAATGGCAGGTATGAAGGACTTGCTTTATATGCATACTATGCAGTGTAGCTTAAGACAACGTTCTTAGAAGAGATTGAAAGTGGATTATGGAACTCAAGGGTTACCATGAAAAGGATTAAATAAAATAATGAGATCTATTTAAAAGCCACGGTCATGAAGATATTAAAGATGTCACATGCAAAAACCTAGTAGTTGGAGTAATGAATACAGTGCCAAAGAGGATAGTGTGCTGGGGAAGATTTAGGAGATCTCCACATTATCTAATTACAGGGAAATACACCATTTATTTATTTTTTTAATTAAAAGAAATCATTCTAAACCCTATATAGGATACATTAATACTTCAAAAGGCTCTGAAGGAATTTGAGATTATGCAAATGTATGTCAAGTAACATTCATAAGGTTTAGAAAATCTTGATCACTCTCTAGAATAGCCCATTAAACATGGGTTGTGCTTGAATGCACTACATAATTGATATAACACAACCACTCTACATATCAACTAGAGTTATAGGCTCTTTATTGCAGCAAGAGGTAATCACTCTTTGATCATGCTATAATTACATCCTAACCTGTTAAACTTGAGACAACTTGAATGCACCCAATGATGATTGAAACCTACATTATACAACCTGAATTAACTACATTATATGAGTGCCTCCATTTCTATCACAACATAGCCACATTAAACTTGGGTCACACATGAATGCATCCTGTATTTGTTATAGCACAACTGTGCCACATGACCAATAGAGTTATGGATCACATAATTACAGTCACAAGAATTTGTTCCTCGGTTGTGATCTTATGGTGATTCCACACAACAAAATTTGGACATGAAATTCTCAAAACCCTTAACCTCTAAAAATGAAATCTAATCAAACCTGGAACTACAAATCTGACTTCACAACTGAATAATGCAAAAAGATAATGACTACCCTCAACCTGGAGATATCTTCTTGAATTTTTTCTTATTTTTCCCAAGAAAATCGTCCTTAGTTCTGCACAAATTGTCTCAAGTAGAGAAAAACATTATCGCAATAAATCAAGCTCGAACTCACTTTTCTTTATGTTGGCCACAATTTTTTTTTTTAATTTTTCATGTTTGTCAAAAATTCGATGAAAATGATAGCCGAAATTTCGATGAACCCCAGGTTCATCGAAATTTCGACGAACATCTAGGATAAAATTTTTAAAAATAGGAAATTACACATCAAATTTTACAAGCACCCGACAAACATCGAATTTGACATATTTTGTCAGACAGTTTCATCGTATTTTGCAATCAAATGTATTAGTGACATAATTACAACACAAGGAACAATGTTAATAGTGGAGGTAAATTCAATGAGGCTTTAACAACATCCATCTCGCCTAATAATGTGAATACTCCACCTCATGAAAAATCAAGTAATAATCTTGGGTTACCCAAGGTGACCTCTTACTACAATTCATCAAATTTTTCAAAAGGTGAAAAGATAAACTCCGCTGAACAAAAAAAATTGACTAATTATTTTGTAGAAGAAATTAAGAAGGTAAAGATTAGCCTTTCTCTATTAGAATTGCTTAAGACACCTATGATCAAGAAAGATTTCTTAAACACTTTAGAATATTTTCCTAAAGAAATAGAATTCAAGGACCTTCAAGTGAAAGATATTCAAGCTAAAAGGAAAGATAAGAACATTGTTCCCATAGTGGATGTGCAAGTAGCCCTTTATAAAGGAAAATTAGAGTCCCCACCATTTTTTCCCACTTTTAGAATATTCAGTAAGAATTTTCATAACTGTTTAGTAGACTCTGGAGCGTTTACTAACATGATGTCATTATCCATATGTCAGACATTAGGGTTAACCCCTACAAATTATTTAAAGAAAGTCACTCAACTTGACAAGACAGAGGTAAACGTAGTAAGAGAGTTGACTAATATTCACATGAAATTGGATTCTAATCCTAGAATCCAATATTATATTGACATTCAAGTCATGGAGATACCTAATACTTATGGTATACTTCTAAGTAGAGATTGGTCCAAAACATTAAATGGATACATGGCCACCGATTTCTCACACAAGTGGTTATCGTGGAAAGGAGTTCCTAATCAAATTCAGAATGAAAGAGAACCATGCATGAAGTACATGATCATAGATTATAATAAGAAAAATGAGGTTTTATATGTCGATGTAGAACCTATAGTTTACAAAATACGAAGTTTAGGAGTTAAAATTGAAGAAGTTTTTATTTATGATGCTAAGAAATCTAATGAACTAATTCTTGGAACATATGTTTTAATTGAATCAGATTGTGATTCTTCTGAAGAAGAGAATAGTCCTTATGATAAGTTTCAGAATAATATTATTGCAAAAGCTCAAGAAATTAGTAAAAATAAAATTTCATTAAAAAATTTCTTGTTGCAGGATCGACGCAGGTTGCATAATGCTGCACATTTAGAAAATAGTTGTATGATGTGTCTGGAAATCATCTACAAGATTGAGAATCAATACTATCCATAAGATGATAACACTGAAAGAACTAGACCAGAAACATATAGAAATGAAGATCAAAACATACAAAATGAGAAGATTTATACAATGATATCAAAAAATGGTAAAATATTGGCTACAAATGTTCAAGCCTGAATTCTTAAATTTGACGAATCAAAATCCAAATAAGGAATTGGAATTAGAATTTAAATTATCAATCTGGAAGGTAAGTCTTTTCTTGTTGTAAATTGATTGCAATTTCAATATACTAACAATGTGGTAGAATACAAAGTGGCAGAATACGAAGCCCTTATACATGGATTGATCTTGGAAATCAAGAAGAAAGCTAGAATCCTTAAAGTGTTTGGTGATTCAAAATTGGTAGTTAAACAAGTCTGAAAGAAAAAAAAAATTCCACTACAAAATATTATCCAATTATAGACACAGAGTATGAGATTTAATTGAATATTTTGATGCATTCAATATTAGTCATATCCCTAGAAGATTCAATCAGAGAGCCGATGATCTAGCTAATGCTTCTAGTACTCTAGAACCTTTAGAGACTTCAAATCTGAAGAGATTCATAGTTGAGCTGGTACAATTACCTTCAGTTCCTGATAATGGCACTAACCTACAAGTATTTGAAGATGATCGACACATATTGGAATTCATTACTAATTCTAGTATTTTCAAAGCACAAATACTTGAAGAGATAGATCATCCTGATGGAGAAATTCAATATGAAGAATTGACTCAAGCCAAAGATAATAATATTCCAAAAGGAATAATTGAGTTAGAATTATTGATCGATATTGACCAGATAGTTAGACAAAAATATTTTCCTCAAAGTGATGGAGGACTATTTGAGTTATAAAATTTGCATACTAAAGAAGATCCTAAGAATATACTCCTACGGAAGGTTTGTACTAAAGAAGAAAAGGGAAATATTGCTTAGGAACTTAAAGATTATTGGAAAGTCATAGCATGGAAATATGAAGACTTGAAGGCATATGACACTTCCATCATTACACATACTATACCATTGAATCCTGATGTGAAATATTTCTGACAGAAAAAACATCTAGTAAACGCACTCTTAGAGCCTTTAATTCAAAAAGAAGTTCAAAAACTATTGTCAACCAACATAATTTTTTCAATCAGACATTCCATTTGGGTGGAAAATTTAGTCCCTGTAAGGAAGAAGAATGGAGATATATGATTGTGTGTAGATTCATGGAATCTCAACAAGGTGTCTAAAAAAGACAATTATCCACTACCCTCTTTGGAAGAAGTGTTACAAATAGTTAACGGTTTGCAAATGATGTCCTTTTTGGATGGGTTTTCTAGATATAACCAAGTAATGATAGTGAGGGAAGATTGGATGAAAATAGCTTTCACCATGAAGTGGGGAACTTTTTCTTATAGAAGGATGTATTTTGGACTGATAAATGTTGGAGCTACATTCCAGAGAGCTATGGACTATGATTTTTGAGAATTGATAGGAAAATGCATCATTATTTACATGGATGACCTTACAGTATTTTCTAAAGACAAAAGAGATCATGTTCAAGATCTTAGAGAAATACTACAAAAGTGTGAAACTTATGGCGTTTCATTAAATCCTAAAAAGTGTATTTTTAGGGTGACTGAAGGAAAGTTACTTGGACATATCATTTATGAACAGAATATTTCAATCGATCCAAACAGAGTGATTGCATTACTCAAGCTACAGCCCCAAAGAAGTAGAAAAGAATTGAAGTCATATTTTGGTAAGATTAATTCTGTTTGAAAATTTATTACAGGATTTGCTGAAATAGTGAAGCCACTTAATGATATACTAAAGAAAGATGCAAAAATAGAGTGGATGAATGAAGCTAAAATCACCTTCGATACAATAGAGACTGCAATCACAGAAGCATCAGTACTGGTAAGTCTAGATTATGTTAAACATTTTTATATTTACTCATTTGCTTCTGGTCATACTTGTGTAGCAGTATTAACATAGAAAGGAAAAAATAAAGAAGAAAAGTCAATTTCTTTTATGAGTGCTCTATTCAAGGAAGTAGAATTGAGATACACAGATATTGAGAAACACGCCTTTTCTTTGGTCTAAGTTATATGCAAGTTTAGACATTATGTCCTAAGAAGTATAGTCAAAGCCATTGTCCCAGATTCAGGTATTAAAATTTTGTTAACACAAAGTGAGCTCAAAGAAAAGAGAGCTAAATGGGTCACTTTTTTACAATAATATGACTTAGATATCATACCCATGAAGTTGGTCAAAGGACAAGTTTTGGTTAAATCTATTGCAGAAAGAGATCCACAATTATCAAGCCAACAATACACATTGGATAAAAAAGATCAAGAAGATTGGTATTCAAATATTTGGCATTATTTTTGTAGTCATACTTGGCTTGATCATATGCAAAGGAATCAAAGGAGAGTTGTTGAGATAAAATCATAGAGTTATATGATTAAGGAAAGAGCTCTATTCAAAAGAAATCATGAAGGAATCTATTTAATATATTTAAATAGAACATAAGCTAATAAAGTGTTGCAAGAACTACATGATAAATTTGGAACACCTCTAGCTACTGCACACCATATTTTAAAAGTGGGTTATTACTGGACCATGACTTTTAAAGATACCTTTGAATAGTTCAAACTTTATTATACATGTCAAACCACATGAAATAAAGGAAGATTCAATGTGCAACCGCTACAAATGGTGATGGAGATGCATCCCTTTTCACAATGGGGGTTAGAATTTATTGGAACTATCAATCCTCCATCCTCCGCTGGTCATAGATTTCTATTGACTGCTACATATTATTTTACCAGATGGACATAGGTGTTCCCTAGCAAGTAATTCACTACAAACGTAGTCATCAAATTATTGGAAGAAAACATTATCACTAGGTTTGGAATGCCATATGCATTAGTATGTGATAATGGCCCTAGTTTTGCTTCATTGAAATTTTCTAATTCAACATTTGAATATGGCATAACACTAAAATTTACATCTAACTATTATCCACAAGGAAATGGATTAGTTGAATCATCAAATAAAAATTTGTTGGATATAATTAGAAATTTGATTAAAAAGAACCCTAGGGAATGGAATTCTTTGTTAAAATTCACCCTTTGGGTAGATCGTACTAGGCTAAAAGCTACATTAGGGAATTCTCCCTATCATTTAGTCTATGGGGTAGATCCTATACTACCAATAAACTTAAAAATCCCTACATGGTAGTTTGCACAAGAATATATTGGACTAGATGATCAAATAGAAGCTAGATTGTTACAATTGATGCACTTAGATGAAAAATTTACTCGAGGTCTAGATCATTTTTCTAGACATCAATCTGTAGTGAAAAGAAGGTTTGATAAGAGAGCTAGATTAAAGACCTTCAAAATATCTGATTTGGTCCTATATTGGAACAAAGCTCATGAATGTAGAGGTGAACATGGTAAGTTTGACAAATTGTAGATAGGTCCATATGAAATCTCTAAAATCTTGGGTGATAATAATTATAGATTAAATTATTTGACTAGCGAACATATCCCATTAACCTGCAAATGGGTAGTTCTTAAAGCATTATTTCTAGTCATAACTAAAAAGTTCTATAAATAGTTTTGTACATTACTTTTGTAAATAGTTTTTTTTCTTTAGTTTTTTTTAGATGGTTTTGTTTTTTTTTGTCATTTTTTTTTGGGGGTGTCGTGACATTTGATTTTAAATTAATTGGAAACCTTCAAAGGTCTAAAATTTAATATAGTGTCAACTCCAAAACTTTAATCTATATTCTAACTAGAAATAGTTTTCCATTTATAAATTGTTTGATAATTATTCAATTTTTTATACATACTTTGATTAGCATGAATCATTCAGTTGATGTTGGGCTACAAACAAATACATTTAATATCATTCTACTAAAATTTGGGATAGCAGTTGTTTGCATTAATTGAAAATCAAAAGACTATCTCTGCTACCTGATGTAGAGTGAGCAGGGAAGTACACCAATCTGAGATGGCAGAGGTTCTCTCATGAAGGCTTCTCTCAAATACTCTTATCAATACTCCACCAAATCACTATCCCTCCATAAGGAAAACCCAACTCACCAAGTGTCCTTGAACTTCAAACTACTGAGAGGCTTATGACCACTTGGAACATGCTCTAACAAACCAAAATCAAAACACCATAACCAAATTTGCACTTAGGAAACCCCATGAGTTCATTTCTCATACTATTAGGCCCCTTTACCTTCAAAAGCTTGTAGCACTACCTGATAGGATAGTCTAATTAATTTTCAACCACTAGCATGTATCTGGTGAAAACTATTGAATCTAGGCAAGTATAATATGCCTCTACAAGACCACAAAATCTTACTTCTTGACAGTGGATGAAAAAGCAACCATGGACCAATCTATCGCTATCCCCAAGAGGCCTAAGTTATTGAACTTGAATAGTTTTTAGTTACATAGGCTCTCCCCTTCTCCCCAAATCCTTGTTTCAAACTCCTACATGATATTTTCAACCATTCCTACCATTCCTAAGTGCCACCTTGAACAAAATCTCTCAAAACAAGCAAAACTCAGACTTTTGCTTTACAAGCTAGGCCTGCCACATGAGAATGCCAAGCCTAGATCAGTTTGTAATCTCCTCCACACAATAGGCCATTCTCCAAAACCTTAAAAATATTAAAATAGACATAAATACCTTCCATCCCACAAAAAATAGCAACTTTACATTGTGGGAAAGGAAGATAGAGGCATTTTCAGCCAAAACCCTAGTTTTAAGGGTTTCTTGACCTGATGTTGCTAAAATGAAGATAAATCCTCTTATAACAAATGAAAATTGACCAAACCACCTTCAAATGAAATCTAACACTCTCCTCTTTCAAACCATAATAGGGTTAATCCCATACAGATCATACAGAGGTTGTACTACGCAGGGAAACAAAGAATTTGTATGCAAAATTTCCAGAAAATAGAGTGTATGTGCATTAGATCTCCAAAATTCTTGAGCATCAAACATTACTTGACTAAAAGAGGATTATTTCAACCTTTCCCACACCTATTCAATGTCCTCCAACAAATATTTTGATTAGGTGGGCATTGGAAACTAACCTTTTTCATTTAGACCCCTAATTGCCTAAGGCAATTGATTACTACTCAAAATCTTGATTGAAATGAGGCTTCAAAGGTGTATACAAATGTATAAAAGACACCACAAACACTTAAAATATAAATGAAACTCCCCTCAAGGACATGGGTACATCAAGGCATTTTGATTCTTTAGTTTTCCTAGATGAACCAAGCTTACATGGTGAGGAAGGAGACATTGTTCTTACAATAAGACTTGAATCCAAACCCAAAACTTGTTACAAAACATGAAAGATGGTTCTTAGAACCTTATTGCATCTCAAACTTCTTGACAACAAACAAAAAAAAACAAGCAATACCTCCAAGAGGCATGGGCATCCCAAGATGCTCCTGCACCATGCACCTGGGGTGGAAGAGATCTCAAGTACCACCTGAGATTAGTTGTTGTAGAGTAGTACCATGTTGTTTGACATCTTCTTCACTCATACAAGTTGCATCTTCAGGAGGAAGGCCCTGCCATTTAATAAGACATTCAATATAGACCTTTTTTCTTGTCCTTTTTACATCTTTAGTGTCTATAATGGCCTCAAGTCTCAAAGGCTCAGATGGTGGAAGGTCTTGCACCCAATCTTCATCAGCCTCTACACATGCACCTACATCTAAAGATCTCTTAAAGGGGTACAAGTCAGCCACATTAAAGATAGGAGAAATAGCCACTCTAGGAGGGAGTGCTATTTCATATACATTTTTCCAAAATTTATGAATTATTTTGTGTGGGCCTATTTTCTTCATGTGAAGCTTTGTGTATTTTCCTTTAGGAAACCTCTCCTTCTTCAAGTAGGCAAAAACCAGATTTTCCACCTTATATTGCACATTTCTTCTCTTCAAATCTGCCCTTTCTTTGTATTGACTCCCACTCCTCTTGAGATTTTCCTTCACTTGATCATGAATAGACTTCATTTTCACAACAAACTCTTCACCTTCAACACTTCTTTTTTCCATTCCTTTTAGATCTCTCAACTCAAAGATACCTTTAGGGCTCATTCCATGCACTACCTCAAAGGGACTTTTACCTATACTTATGTTGATAGAATCATTATATGCATACTATGCTTGAGGAAACACTAAATCCCATTTCACACCATGTTCCTTTGTCAAAAATCTCAAGAGATTACCAAGTGACTTGTTAACCACCTCTATTTTCCCATCCATTTGAGGATGGTAGGCTGAACTATACTACAAATTAGTCCCTAACTTTCTCCACAAGGTCCTCCAAAAATGGCCTATGAACTTAGAGTCTCTATCAGATACAATACTCATAGGAATGCCATGCATTCTCAGAATCTTTTTGAAAAACATACCTGCAATGTTAGAGGCATCACTAGTGTATCTACAAGGAATAAAATGTGCCATTTTATTGAATCTATCAACTACTACAAAGACACTATCCACTCCTCTTTGTGTCCTAGGTAGTCCTAAGACAAAATCCATGCTTATGCTCTCCCAAGGTCTATTCGAGATTGGTAAAGGTTGGCAAAGACCAGCATTGGAGGTAGTACCTTTTTCTCTTTGGCATATTGTGCAAGATTCAACAAACCTTCTCACATCCATCTGCATTTTGGGCCAAAAATAAAATCTTCTCACTTTCTCCAAGGTTTTTTCAAGCCCAAAGTGTCCTCCAAGACTCCCACTGTGATTTTCTCTAATGATTTTCTCCCTCATAGAACACTTGGGGATGCATAATTGAGCCCCTCTAAACAATAGCCCATCTTGCAACACATGATCAACAAGTCACTGTGAAAAGCATCTGAAAACTAATTGCAAACATCAAAAGCAACCTTGAAATATTCATCCTCTTGATACATACCTTTGTGAGCTTCTATGCCTATGCTTTGTAACTAAATTTCTTGAACCATCATGACCCTTCTACTAAGGGCATCTGCAAATTTATTAGTCTGCCCCTTCTTATGCTTTATGGATAAAGTGTATGCTTGTAGGTATTCAACCTGCTTCATGTGCCTTTGGTTCAATTTTTCCTACCCATTCAAAAAACTAAGTGCATGATTATCAATAAACACAATAAAATCCCTTTGTAACAAGTATTGCCTCCATTTCTTCAAGGCTTGGACCATTGCATATAGTTCAAGATCATAAGAGGAGTATTTTCTCTTTGCCTCATTTAGTTTTTCACTAAAAAATGCAACCGTTCTGCCTTCTTGACTTAAAACAACACCTATTGCTTGATTGCTTGCATCACATTCTATGGTAAAAAATTTATTAAAATTAGGAAGGGCAAGGAAAGGCTATTGTGATACCTTTCTTTTCAAGTACTCAAACCTTTCATATGCTTCATTGGTCCAATTGAACTTACTCTTCTTTTCTCCTTTGATGGTATCAGTGATGGGTGCACAAATTTGGCGAAAGTTCTTGATGAAATTCCTGTAAAAGATTGCAAGGCCATGGAAACTCCTCACATCTCCTACTAATTTAGGTGGTGGCCAATTTATAATAGCCTCAACTTTTGACGGATCCATCTTCAAACTACCCTTTGATATGATAAACCCAAGGTAGACCAATTCTTCTTTCGTGAACTCACACTTTTGCATGCTGATCAACAAATATTTTTTACATAGCCTCCTTAGGATGATCTCAAGATGCTTCAAATTTTCCTCCTTGGACCTACTAAAAACAATAATTTCATCCAAATAAACCACAACAAATTTTCCAATAAAGGGTTTGAGTACCTCATTCATTAATCTCATAAAGGTACTAGGGGTGTTGGACAAGCCAAAAGGCACCACCATCCATTCATAGAGACCCTCATTAGTCTTGAACATTTTCTTCCATTCATCCCCTTCTTGAATCTTGATCTAATGGTACCCACTCTTTAGATCAATTTTTGAAAAATATCAAGCCCCACCTAGGCAATCCATAAGATCTCCCATCCTTGGCATAGGAAACCTATATCTAATGGTTATCCTATTTATGGCTCTTGAATCAGTACTTAACCTCATTTTACCATCCTTCCTATGGGCCAACATGATTGGAACAGCACAAGGGCTCAAACTCTTCCTCACTAGGCCCTTATCCAATAGTTCTTTCACTTGTTTTGTTATCTCTTCATTTTGGGTTGGTGTCATTTTGTAAGCAGCCTTATTGGGTAATTGTAAGCAGCCTTATTGGGTAATGTGGCACCTGGTATCGGGTCCTTATGGTGATTGATATCTCTGATTGGAGGTAGGGAACTAGGAAATTCATCCACAACTATCTCCTTATACTTCTCCAACAAGGGTAGGACTTCACTAGGAATTGGTTCTTCTTTGTTTGCAGCCAAAACAAACACTACACTTAGGTTAACAACCAAGGAAAATCCTAGACCTCCCTCTTCCTTCAAGGTCTACAATAACTCCTTTTCCCCTACCACTATAATAATAGACCCAATTGTCTTATCTACTACCTCATCTAGCAAGTGATTCATGGTGAAAATCTACCCATCTTTGTTGATTATATATGTATTTTTCTGCCCATCATGTTGGGCTTTCCTATCATACTACCATGGGTGTCATAAGAGTAGATGACAAGCATCCATGGGAGTGACATCACACAAAATTTTGTCCCTATATTCCCCAATTTGAAAATCTACCCAAACTTGCTCATTAACAAGAACTTGTTGCTCCCTATTCAACCATGACACCTTATATGGGGTAGAGTGAGGAATCTTTTTCAATTTTAACTTTTCAACCATTTCAAGAGACACTAAATTATCAGTGGATCCTGAGTCTACAATTACCTTGAATACTTTACCATGAGATTTGCATGTAGTCCTAAATAAGGACTTCCTCTATGGTGGCTCCTTGGCACTTGACACCTTGAGAAGTGTTCTTCTCATCATCAAGCTCTCTCCAAATTCAGGATCAGTAGGCCTAGAAGGTGAATTTACACTTTGTGCATCCTCCTCTTTCACCAATTGGTTCCTCCTATCTTCACCTTGAGAGGTTGAAGCTTGATTTTTAGGACACTTGAAAGATGGGTGCCCAAACTGGTTACATGTGTAGCACCTTCCAAAAAATGAATTTGACCTTCTTCCATTAAATTTGCCTCTTCCATTAGACCTCCTACCTCAGAATCCTCCTCTTGACTCATGACTTTGCTCCTCTTTTCCACTCGACTCCCCTTGTTTCCTTTTTTATTGGTTTCTACCACCAAAATTGCCTCTTCCTTTGTTGTTTTTACCTCTACCCCTTCCTTGTTGCTCTTATTTCCTCCTCAACTTTTATTCTGCCTTACATGCCACTTGAAAGCACTCTTCTACTATTTTAGGAGTCACTAGACTCATCTCATCTTGAATTGAAAATCTTAGGCCATTAAAATACCTAGCCACCTTCTTTTTCTCACTCTCTTCATGGTCACATCTCATGCTAAGTTTATGAAACTCTTTAGTGTAGGTTGTCATGTCCATGTCCTTTTGCTTTAGATTTTGTAGTTTTCTAAACACTTGCACTTCATGATCTACAGGAAGAAACTATGTCTTCAATTTTCTCACCATTATGTCCCATGAAGTAATCATGTTCTTTCCTTCTTTCACTTTTTATCCTTGGTGATAACTCCACCAAGTCAAGGAAGCCCCATTCAATTTGGTCTTTGCAAATTTAACCTTCTTATATTCTAACATCTCCTTATATTCAAAGTAGTTGTTCAAGGCATCTACCCATTCTAGGATTTCCTCAACATTCATCTTTCCCCCATACAAAGGGATGTCTATCTTTACCTCGATGGCTTATGCTCTTATTGTCTTCAAGGCTCCAATGAACCTTCTCTCTTCAGGAGGGATCTACTATTTAGGGTTGGTATCATCTCCACCCTCTACCTCTTCTTCTGAGGTACTCTCTTCCTCAGCATTCCCCTTCCTTCTCTCTAAGGCCTCTATCCTATCTCTTAAGGTGTTCATTTCCCTTGCAACCACCATAGAACCACCTTTAGGATGAATTGTTTTCTTCAAGCACCTCAACACACAATTAATCTTTACTCTTCCACAATCAGACCTTGCTCTGATACCACTCTGATGTAGAGTGAGTAGGGAAGTAAATCAATCTGATATGGAAGAGGTTCTCTTATGAATGCTTCTCTCAAATACTCTTATCAATACTCCACCAAATCACTATCCCTCCATAAGGAAAACCCAACTCACCAAGGGTCCTTGAACTTCAAAATACTAAGAGGCTTATGACCACTTGGAACATGCTCTAATAGACCAAAATCAAAACACCATAACCTGATTGGCACTTAGGAAACCTCATGAGGTCATTTCTCATACTATTAGGCCCCCTTTAGCTTGAAAAACTTGTAGCACTGTCTGGTAGGATATTATAATTAAGTTTCACCCACTAGCCTTTATCTAGTGTAAATTATTGAATTTATGCAACTATAATATTCCTCTACAAGACCACAAAATCTTACTTCTTGACAGTGGATGGAAAAGCAACCATGGACCAATTTATCATTGTCCCCAAGAGGCCTAATTGATTGAACTTGACTAGTTTTTAGTTACCTAGGCTCTCCCCTTCTCCCCAAAGCCTTGTTTCAAAATCCTATAGGCTATTTTCAACCATTTCTACCATTCCTAAGTGCCACCTTCAACAAAATCTCTCAAAACAAGCAAAACTCAAACTTTTGCTTTACAAGCTAGGCATGCCACATGAGAATGCCAGGCCTAGATCAATTTGTAATCTCCTCCACACAATAGGCCATTCTCCAAAACCTTAAAAATATGAAAATATACATAAATATCTTCCATGCAACAAAAAATTAGCAACTTTACACTATGGGAATGGAAGATAGAGGCATTTTCAGCCAAAACCCTAGTTTTGAGGGTTTCTTGACCTGTTGCTGCTAAAATGAAGATAAATCCTCTTATACCTAATGAAAATTCACCAAACCACCTTCAAATGAAAGCTAACAATCTCCTCTTTCCAACCATAATAGGGTTGATCCTATATAGATCGTACAAAGGCCATACTATGAAGGAAAACAGAGAATTTGTATGCAGAATTTCTAGAGAACAGAGTGTATGTGCATTAGATCTCCAAAATTCTTGAACATCAAACATTCCTTGAATAAAAGAGGATGATTTCAACCTTTCCCACACCTGTCCAACATCCTCCAATAGAAATTGAGATTAAGTGTGTAGACACCTAAAAATGACCTAGGCCTGCAAGCTTCATTTTTACCACTTTCGTCCTAGCATAATTAAGATATTTAATTATGTCCTTGGTCCACATTCGACTATTGATTAAATAATTCATAATTATTTAATTAATTCATGTCAGTTATTCTTCATGATTATTAAATAAATAAATTTTATTTATTTATTAAATACGTCATTAATTGTCTAATGTCTCCCTTTAATTAAATAAATTTCTTAAATTTATTTAATTCTCCTTTGTCATTTATGTCTTCTTGATTAATTAAATAAATTTTTATTTATTTAATTATGTCACTAATTAAGTCCCCTTCTTCTAAAAATTAAATAAATTCTTATTTATTTAATTTTTTCCACTTTCCACTATAATTAAATAATTATTTTAATTATTTAAATATTCACTAGCTTTTTCTCTCATTAAAATTAAATAAATTGGATTTATTTAATTTAGTCAATTCTCTTGAGTTTTGAATTAAATCATTATTTAATTCAAAACAATTCTTTTGTCACATTCCTCCATAATTAAATAATATCTTTATTATTTAATTATTTACTAGTCACCTGGAGTAAATAAATTTTATTATTTAATTTCTCCAGCAACCTCTTTGTCCGTGCCAGTCTTATCTTCCAAATTAATTCTTGACTTTTGACATCTCATTTAATTTCAGCCCTAGATTGAATTATTTTATAATTCAATCTCAACCCTTCATTCTTACCTTTTGCCCTAATTTTGACCTAACCCTAATGCACACAACAAAATTTAATCTTGATCATTGATTCTAGGGTTTTGGTCATCTTTTCATCTTGGCCACACATTCAAAATTGCTGTTTTCATAAAAGGGGAATTTTGTTCTCATTTGCTCTCTCTTGACCTCTTGCACTCTTGGTCTCTCTCATGTTTAGACTTCATTTTATGCTACTATTAGTTTTACAGTCATAGTCATTTTAGTCCATTGTAGGGTCATTTTATTTTCTGCAAATCCTTCAACACTTGCATAGGGCTTAGTCTTTAGTCATAGTTGCTCACACAAATCTGAGGGCATTTTTATTTACTGCAAGCTAGGAGGTGTAACAAAGGTCAATCATGGAAGGTGGAGACTTAGGGTAACATTATCCCTTTTGTCTTCACTCCACTTCCTTTGTGCTTTGTTATTTCATAGGAATTTTGATTGTTATTGTACTAACCCCTTTAACATTTTAGAATTTTCCCTTGATCACATTGGTGAACCCGACGTCATTTTTTTGGCTTTTCGTACATTTTTTTTGGTGTTTTCTGTTGTTTTGCAGGGTACAGGTACAGAACGCCACAAGCTTTTTAAAAACATTGTGACGCATCATATGCGTCGCGACACACCCGAGAACCGTAGAGATGCAATTGCTCTGACGCACCGCAACTGACGCCAATAACGACGCATTTGTCTATACCGAGCCGCATCTGAGACCCCGAAAGCCGCAGTTGCCATTCCGCGCCGCATCCATCTGGTATAATTCTCTGTTCAGTTAAGGGTTTTTATTTTCAGATTTCGGCTCTTCTAATCTTAGGTCTTTTTGTATTATGTTTTTATTCCTGCATATTGGATAAGATTACATTTTCTGTCACTAATCCTTTCTGGTAGTGGCTTTCTGTTTTCATAGGAGTTGTTTTATGTTGTTTTGCAGGATACTGGTACGGATCACCACAAACGTTGCAACGCATCTGCTGACAGTAACGACGTAACTGTTCTAACAAGCCGCAACTGTCAATAACTGAGACGCATTTGATTTTCCAAGACGCATTCACAGCTTCGAACGACGCATTCGCTATTCAGCGCCACATCTATCTGGTAATACCGCGCCGCATTTGCCTAATAAATTTTTTCTGTCAATTTTGAGATTTTAATTGTCGAATTTCAAATTTTTCTGTTTACTGGTTTTCTGGTTTTCTGCCTTTTTCCGTGTTTTTATTCCTGCATGTTAACCAAATTAGATCTTTTGTGTTACTAATAATTTCTTGTAGCGTGTGGCAATCCTTTTTCGTGTGTCCAAGACCAATACATACAAGACTACTAATACTCATTGTTTGTAGATTCGCATGTCAAAGAAGGAGAAAAAAAACTTTGTGCTTGTTTATTTCTAGATTAGCAAACTTTGAATTTGGTGCTTATAAAAAGAATCATGTCTCTTATGCTTGATTGTGCTTGTGGAGTGGTAGGTGAGTATGCTCTCACTTGGTGAAAACCTTGTGATTAGAAAACCAGACCCATTCTTTTTTGTTATTTTACCCTTCACGATTCGGTATATCAGAGAATCCTCTCCCCTTGCGCATTCGTGTGATCCTGGGTGTAAGAGAAATGGTTACCGACTCTAGAACTTGGGCCTGTTCTGGTGGGAAAAAGTACTCACCCTAGGACGACTCAGACCGGTAGCACCCTGACACCAAGGGACTTCCAGCCAGTATAGAAAAGTGGGTTCTTGGGGAAAGCCCAAGAATCACGAGCGTGGTTCAGACGAGATGGATCTGAAAGGGGACTCTCGCCGCATGGATCACGCCCCACGAACGGAATGCCCAAATTAAAAACCTCTTGTCTTAGTGTCCAACCATTCTATTGGCCGTTGCTTGATATAGTGCAGGGTATAGTATCATGCCCGAAGATTACTCACTACTGATCCCCTTGAGTAGAGATAACAATTCTTGGGATGTCACTACCCAATGAATCCAAATTTGGTGTGCTCGAATGAAGTTAATGAGCTGTGGAGGGGAACCAATGCCACCAAAATTCTAAGCTATCCGCTCTCGAGAAGGAAAGGTGTTCATCACCAATCTGGGGTATAACTGGTGGGCTATATCAAGTATACAAACCCGTGGCCTAGTGGCCTTTTTAGGATTGTGCTTATCTCATGTGTGTTTGTCAAGTGCATTCTAGTTTTGTCACAGTCCAAACAAAACATTCATCAAACAGATCAAAAACTTCCATCAAAATATCACGAAAATCATTTTGAAACAAAACTGCTCTGATAAACCGCAACTGCTTTGATAAACCGCATCTGAAACTTCGAACAATGCATCTGTAGGCATCGCGACACAGTTTTCAATCTGAAGGCCGCATATGATAAACCGAGTCACATCTGACTGTCAAAAAGCTGCAAGCAAAAAAAAATGAACCACAACTGACATTCTGAAACGCAACTGCTCTGATAAACCGCATCTGAAACTTAGAACAACGCATCTGTAGGCATCGCGACGTAGTTGTCAATCTAAAAGCTGCATATGATAAACTGAGTCGTATCTGACTGTCAAAATGCCGCAACTGCAAAATTGTGCTGCATTTTCCTGTCAAAACTTTCAGCTTCACAGCCAAAACCTGAGGTCTCCAAACTGTCAACCATCTGTCAAACTTTGTCATCAAGAGGATTCTATCAAAAACCTAATTTGAAATTGCTCAGAGTCTTGTCTCTTAGCTTGCATTAGCCACCTTAGGTTTCATACATCATCCCTTGTAGTTGCATACATTCAACATTAGACTATCGTTAGGTTCACATTTTGCATACTTAGGAGTAGGAAAATCTTAAGCACCCCTTGGCAAAATAATTGTTTTCGAAATTAGACCCTTTTGGACCAAGTTATCAAACATCCTTTTAGTCATTGTCCTCTCTTGTGAGATTTCTTCCAACTCAAAAGTATAGTTAGGAAGACTCACTAGTCATCTTGTCAACTTGTCATTAACAACAAAGTCCTTTTAGTAGTCCAAATTGAAAAAAAAGTTCAAGCTTAGAAGTTCTTAGATAGCCTCATCTTACATTGCATGCATATTGCATACATTATTCTCAAAAATCCAAAAACAAGTCATTTTAGTCCTCATTTTGAACTTTAAACATCGCATAGGGTCATACTTGCATTCAGTGGTCATTCCCCTTTGAGCAATCTCATTTATGGTCGAAACAAGACTTCAAAAGGAAAAAAGACAAATGGAAAACTTTAGACAAGATCCCAACAGTCCTCCACATGACTCAAACTGGACCGCGAACGATCCCTTTACCAATCTAGACAATCAACCTCCAGTAACAACACAACCCTTATCTAACAACTCATTCAAACTCTACTTACAAAGAGATGAAAACGGTCAGCTACTTCAGGAACACATAGAAGCATTGACACAAGATCCAGAGGTCTATCAGTTGGCTGAAACAATCGCACGTCACGACAGAGACAGATTCGTAGCTATGCTCTTGAGTGAAGGAGCTAAGTTTCCACCAGGATTTGACATTAACTCGTTACATGACCCTAATGCCAACAATTCCCATAACATCTCACATAGTGGTCAAGTCCTAAATACTACAAGCAACATCCCTTTTGACACCACAACGACACTGCATACTACACCCAACATCCCAAACATCTCCAATACAATAAACACTACATCTATTGGGGGATCACAATCAGCCACAACATCCACAACACTACCCCAATTAAATACAACCACTCTTGGCTCCTTCACACCTTCGGCAAATTATTCCAATCCTCCTGTTATCGCAACAGCAAATACCATGGGGGCATCATCAAGTCATCACAATTCCCCCTTGACAACTACATCTACTACCATGAACACAACCTCAACAAAATCGTTCAGTAGTAATTCACAACATCCTTTGGGAGGAGCCATGGGACGTATCTTTATACAAGGACATCAACAAAACGTTAACACGACAACACAGTCAAACGTCATTACCTCCCAAGGTTCAAATACCAATGTTCCCCTTGTGCAAAATCAGCAATTCACACAAAGTGGCCAAATAACTCAACCCATGACATCGTTAATACATCATAACATTCATGGTCACAACATCCCCCAAATAACGACACACATAGCTGGGAGACACATTCCAACATACTCATCCAACATTCACACTCATCAACATGCACCTAATCACAACTTCCCATACCAACAACACACGTCATATATACCACAACAACCCGTACCGCCACAATACACCTATACTCATGCGGGAACACATGGTATACCAGGCAATCCAACATATGGAAATGTAAATGACCCTACCATAGATGAACTCAAAGCAACAGTGCAGGATATGGAGAAGAAAATGCAAAACATGTTTATCATAGGCGGGAAATCCGAAATATCATATGATCTGGATGTATACCCATTCGACAAAAACTTACGTATGCCTGCATTTCCGCCAGGATATGTGTCACCCAACTTCACTAAATATAAAGGCAAGATAAATCCCATTGAACATCTTCGCGAATTCGCAACTAACTGTATGGATATTTCCTACGAACCCACTTACTTGATGAGACTTTTTTCCAAAATTCTGGCAGGTCAAGCCCTTGAATGGTTTTCAACACAAAAAGATATCCAGACATGGGATGAGCTCAAAAGAAGGTTCATAAAAAATTACGCATACAATATTGACATGGACACCTCCATCACTAGCTTGTGCAATCTCACGCAAGAAGAGTCGGGTGAGACATTTATCCCGTTCTTTCAAAAATGGAGAAGCCTCACTAGTCAATGTCACATTGACATTCCTAAAAGGGAAAAGGTTGACATGTTTGTCCAAACACTTCTAGGGCCCCTCAAATTCGCATTGCAAATACATTGTTGCACAACCTTCGCAGAATTAGTGGAAAAGGGGGTCCAAATTGAGAAATCTCTTATCGCAAAGGGAGAACTAAGGTATGGTTCCGAAAACACAAACACCAACCCACCCACTGACAAAAACAAATATTGGGTCAAGAATAAACATGTTACAAATGATGGTGTTGTAGATGCCAAGACTATAAGTCCCGTATTGGCTTTGAAAGGGGTGCAACAACAAAGTAGACCAACAACGACATCAACACCTCCCCCCAATATACCTTCAAACAGTCAAAACGGTCAAAACAGTCAAGGACAATATCGTCAACCAAGACAATTCCCTAGGGGTCGCACATACAAAAATTTAGGTGAACCCATTGCAGATGTCCTCAAGAAATGCATCCAACATGGGGTCATCACACTTCCAGAAATAAAACCTTACGACCCAGGACAATTCAAACCAGCATGGTGGGATGATAATGCAATTTGCGAATACCATCGAGTCAAAGGACATACAACCTCCAACTACTGACAACTGAAAAACATAATCCAAGACCTTATTGAAAATCGCACCATCGAAGTGGGTGGATCACAATTCAATTCCAACTCAGATCATACTATCCACAAGAATCCACTGCAGGATCATGGTCCCCATAATGCTTCCACTTAAGGTTCACAGAACCAAGCTAACTTCGCCCGAGTCAAATACAATTATTCTGGTGGACCAACAATAAATAATGTTAGAACGGACGATGAGTACATCAACAAAATTACGATCAAGAGAGCACCACAGTGCAACGCTACTACGCAAAGTGGCAAGGTCACTATAGCTAGTCCACCTCCCCCTAGACAAGCCAAGATCAGTGTAGCAGGCCCATCTACTAAGCAGTCACAACCAGCTTCATCTGCTAGACAACCAAAACCTATCTCAACCCCACAATAGTGGAAACCCAAAAGTTAGTTCAATCTCATTGACCAACTAGGAAAGACTCCCGCGCAAATATCTATCCTTGAGCTGCTTCGTATCTCTCCCGCACGCAAAGAAATCCTGGATAAAACTCTCTTAGAGTCGTCGGTCCCGAAGGACATTGATGTCAATCAGTTTGAAACTATGGTGGGATATCTGCCCACGCCGCACCATGTCACCTTCTCAGATCAGGATTACTCATCATCTAAAACCAACCACAATGATGTGTTACACATAGAAGTTTTTGTCCGCAAGCACAAGGTTAGACGGGTTTTAATAGATGGCGGAGCAGGATTGAATATATGCTCCCTTAAACTGGTTAAGGCTCTTGGATTCTCTGATGCATGCGTAGACCCAACAAAAAGCATAGTGATCAAAGCATATGATGACGAGGAACGCTCTTCGTGAGGTGTTATCTCTCTCCCTATCAGAGTGGGACCACTCATTGTCGACACAACTTGCCAGGTCCTGGATTTGGAACTACCATACATCTTACTTGGTCGCCCATGGATCCATGCCTTAAAAGAAATTCCATCAACATACCATCAATGCCTCAAGTTTCCTTTTGATGGTACAGAAGTAACCATATACGGAGATCCTGATCCTTTTCAATATTGTACCAATTTAAGGGGTATCTCTGAAAACCAAGTACCTATTAACCGAGAAGCACTTGGCTCCTCGTCCAAATATGTCGATTCTTCCACACTCATGTCACCCTCCACACCCACTTCATCCACATCTTCCGTCATAACACCACCTTCCACCAGCCTTAAGACTGAGGAAATTGACAAAATCCAGGACCTGGGCTATGGAGAGTTCAAACTAAATACAGCATACAACATAACTACAATACCCACTCCTCCAAAGATATATGGTCGACCATGTTTCAGAATGGAACTGCAGGAAACATTCAAAGTTCCACCAAATACAGTTTTCATTAAATGGGGAGACATGAATGATGAAGACCTTGCTGACATCACAGGATGGATCTATAAAGATACAGTAGCACTACCCCCATTACCAGTTCAGAAATATGGCAAGGGTTACAACATTATGAAGGCTAAAGGCTACGATGGTACTAGTGGCCTTGGAAAAAATAAAACTGGTCGAAGGGAACCCATAGAAACTTTCCAAACTCTGAAGTATCTTGGATTAGGGTTTGGATCACTCGACAATGGCGATCGACGTACCTCTGGACTTCCCAGTGAGCGAGTACATGCTTCTGAAAGTGTTGAGACTACTAGGGAATCCCTAACCGAAACAGACTCCCACGAGTGGGAATTTGGCTCCGAACGATCCTTAAGTGACTGTTGTCTTGATGATTTGTTTGTCGAACCAGGGAAATTAACCTCTGAACATCAATTTTGGCAAACATTCAAAATTGAGCAAACACCAAACAGTCAAAATCCCACTAACACTTTGCATGACACGCAACAACCACCATCCGAACCCCCTCAGTCCAATCTATCTGAAGTATCAGATGACATTGATAGCCAGGGCTCTCAAACCTTCACCCCTTATTATGACAACGAATATGACACTAGTGAAGGAGAATACTGGATAGAGTCCGATGTTGAGTTGGACAATGATAACCTTATCTACAACATCAACGAATCCATTTGTATGCTATCAGCATCATCACCCGAATTCACTAGCCTTGACGATGGCATTTCATTAGTCTACCCTGAACTAGTTGATTGGGACCAACAAGGACCGCCAATTCTAGATACATTCCAAAATGATGAAGCCATTGCTGAATTCATGGGATTACGAGAAGGCATACCAAGTGGGGACCACAAATCCGAATTTGCTATTGATTTAGACTGCACGACATACTTCGGTGAGACTGTCCAATCCTCTAGTCGCAAAAGCAAAAATAAAATAAAAAATGAAATGTCTCTAGGTGAAAACCGAAAGGCACCTCTTGACAATAAAATAGTAAA
Organism: Sequoia sempervirens; assembly: GCA_007258455.2. Taxonomy (NCBI): domain Eukaryota; kingdom Viridiplantae; phylum Streptophyta; class Pinopsida; order Cupressales; family Cupressaceae; genus Sequoia; species Sequoia sempervirens. The sequence goes on from VDFB02281492.1 coordinate 711,142,028, forward strand.
AATAAAGGACGTATCTACGGGTGAAAACCTCTCTGAGGCACCCAAAGATGGAGGACTGGACTTTCTCCCCGTGCAATAGGAAAAATCGGCCATGCTTGTTGAGGACACCATAGAGGATAACATTTCAACTCCAGAAGACCCCAAGATGGTCCTATTTGCAGCATCATTGACAGATGAAGAGAGACCGGACTTTCATAAATTCTTTGCAGAACAGAAAGTAAACTTTGCATGGTCCTATGCTGACATGCCAGGATTGGACCCCGAACTAGTTCTACATCATCTGCCACTAGTACCCAATGCTAAACCAATCAAGCAGAAGTTGCACAAAATGCACCCTCAAGTTGCTCTATTGGTTAAAGCTAAACTAAAGAAATTATTAGATGCCAAATTCATAAGGTCTATAGATTATGCTGAATGGATTTCCAATCTAGTGCCGGTGACAAAGCCAAATGGGCTAATTCGGGTATGTACAGATTTTCGGGACCTAAACAAAGCGTGTCCAAAGGATGACTTTCCTTTGCCCAACATTGATATCATAGTGGACCTTACAGCAGGGCACAAGATGCTATCCCTCATGGATGGTTTCTCTGGTTATAATCAAATCTGCATTGCTCCTGAGGACCAACACAAAACAGCATTTACTTGCCCATGGGGTACATATTGTTGGAACGTCATGCCCTTCGGTCTCAAAAATGCAGGTGCCACATACCAAAGGGCTATGACCACAATCTTCCATGACATGATGCACAATATAATGGAGGACTATGTAGATGACTTATTGGCCAAATCGACAACTAGGAAATATCATATGAAGGTACTCAAAAAAAATTTCAAGAGACTAGAGGAGTACAAAGTTCGACTAAACCCCAAGAAGTGTGTTTTTGGGGTCACATCAGGAAAACTGTTGGGATACATTGTCTCCTGAAGAGGCATAGAGGTTGATCTGGAAAAATTCAAAGCAATCATAGACATGCCTCCACCTAGAGGAATCAGTGAACTCAGAACCCTGCAAGGCAGAGTGCAATCTATTCGCCGCTTCATAGCTCAATTGGCAGATAAGTGCCACCCATTCCAATATCTGTTACGCAAAGGTGTCCCCTTTCTATGGACGGATAAGTGTCAACAGGCCTTCCAACAAATTAAAGAGTACCTACTGTCAACACCAGTCCTCATGTCGCCTATTCATGGAAAGCCGCTAATTCTATACATCTCGACCACTAGTTCAGCACTAGGGGCATTACTGGCCCAAAATGATCATTAAGAGAAAGAAAGAGCAATCTACTACATCAGTCGCACACTGATAGGTTATGAGTTGAATTACACATACATTGAACGTGCATGTCTCACAGTTGTCTTTGCAGCTCAAAAACTAAGGCATTATATGCTCAATCATCAGACACAACTGGTTGCCAAGATTGACCCATTGAAATATCTGTTAAGTCGAGCAGCGTTAACAAGTCGATTGGCAAAATGGGTCATGATCCTAAGTGAGTACGACATACAGTATGTTGAACACAAGGCAATAAAGGGCAAGTAATAGCAGATCAACTGGCAGATGCGCCAATACAAGCCTCTCATCCGTTGGTAACTGATTTTCCTGATGAGTCCATTTTTCATACAGAACCAGCTACACCATGGAAGCTATACTTTGATGGGTCCCACACTGGCCATGGCTCAGGCGCTGGAATCTTGTTCATCACACCACAAGGGGATTCAATTCCTAAGTCTTTTCAAATCGATTTCCCTTGTACAAATAACATTGCTGAATATGAAGCACTGGTTACAGGTCTCAAGTTGGCAATCAAATGGAAAATTCAGACATTGCTTGTATTTGGGGATTCCCAGCTAGTAATCAATCAAGTGAATGGTGACTATGAAATAAAGGATGAGAAGTTGCTTCCGTACAAGAGAATGGTGGACAGTTTCCTAACATACTTCCAATCAGTGTCTTTTGAACAAATCCCTAGGGTACAGAATAAGGCAGCTGACACAATGGCTACTATTAGTTCTCTCTTGGACATCCCAAAAAATGTGTCACAATTTGAGTTCCTAGTAGAACAACTATTGATACCGGCATATGATATCCCAGAGTTGGAAATGGTTTGCGAACTTGTTGGTCCCAACTCCCCTTGGTATCAAGACATTTATGATTATCTAAAGACTCACACCCTTCCATCGAACCTATCCAATAACCAAAGAAAGTCCTTCATTAGGAAATCTGCAAGGTATGCCATTATCAGTGACACCCTATACCGTCGTAGTTTTGACAATACCCTCCTTAGATGTCTTAACACCAATGAAGCATGTACGACCTTACGAGAAGTACACAATAGTATATGCGGATCTCATTCGAGCGGTCCTCCTCTGGCTAAGAAACTAACGAGACTTGGATATTATTGGCCGACAATGGAAAAAGATGCACTAGAATATGTCAGAACCTGTCGCAAGTGTCAGATCTATAGTGATTTGGTCCATGCTCCAGCACAAGAACTTCGGATAATCACTTCTCCGTGGCCCTTCGCTCAATGGGGACTCGACCTCGTGGGTAAGATTCATCCAACCTCCTCCAATGGCCATAAATTCATTATCACCACCACTGAGTATTTCACAAAGTGGATCGAAGCCATTCCATTGACATACATTACTGGCAAACAAATATCAAAGTTTATCCTCAATTACATCATTTGCCGGTATGGCCTCCCACAATCCATCATCACTGACAACGGATGTCCGTTCAAAAATCAAGATGTACGTGAGTTATGTGAGAGATTCCATATCCAACACCACTTTTCATCCCCATACTGCCCCCAAGGAAATGGCCAAGCTGAGGCGTCGAATAAAACCATTATCAAGATCCTTAAAAATACTGTCAATGACGCTGGCCATGATTGGCACATACAACTTAACCCTGCTTTGTGGGCTTACCAAACTAGCATTCGTACGCCTACAGGAGCCACCTCATTCGCCCTGGTTTTTGGCGCGGAAGCCATCTTACCCATTGAGGTCGAAATTCCTTCGCTACGGGTTTCCTTGAAGGGTCTAACTAATGAAGAGGAATACCGACAATCACGCTTGCACGAGCTGGAAATGCTGGACGAGAGGAGACAAAACTCATTGAATCACCTCCAAGCGTATCAAAACCACCTTTGTCACAGTTACAATAAAAAGGTTATGTCAGAAAGTTTGACATTGGCGACCTGGTTCTCATGCAGAACCCTAAGAACCAAGCAGACAGAGAAAAGCTAGGAAAGTTTGAACCAAACTGGCTGGGTCCATATATCATCATATCTTCTTTTAGTTTTGGAGCATATCAACTGGCAACACCAGACGGGGAATAGTTGACTGAGCCCATCAATAGTTTACACCTCTGAAAGTTCTACGCATAGCATCAGAGGACAAAGCTGAGGGCCCTAAAAATACAAAAAAATAAAAAAATGAAAAAAATTGTCACCTTGATGAAAACCTGGCAAACAGGCTTCTTGGTGACACCAAAAAAATAAAAAAATCATAAAAATAATAAAAAGAAAAATAATTCGTCCAATAGTGAAAACCTGGCAAACAGGCGCTTTGGACAAGTACCATAGTGAAAACCTGGCAAACAGGCGCCATGTGTAATCAATCATTGCTCTGCCATCTATTGTCACTTGGTCTAAACTTGGCTTAGGATGAAAGCTATCTTCGCCATTATTCCGCAAAGTCACCATCACATCCTACTCTACCTATCCTAGTGGACGAACGATTGACATCAAGTCTTGACGACTGTCTGTCCAGCAAGTCAACAGCATCTTATTCGTATCCCTTGCAAATGGCTAAGTCTTAAACCTGACGGGGGGCAAAATGTTTATCATGCGACTGCAGTGGATGACACGTGAGATCAAAAACATCATAAAATGTCCTGAAAAAAGACAAAAAAATCATAAAATGTCCTGAAAAAAGACAAAAACATCATAAAATGTCCTGAAAAAAGACAAAAACATTGTAAAATGTCCTGACAAAAGACCAAAAACATCATAAAATGTCCTGAAAAAAGACAAAAACATCGTAAAACGTCCTGAAGAAAATCAGCAACACATTAGACTGCGTAAGGCACACAAGTGCACTATCATCTCTAGTCCAAGTCAATCAAGTCAATAAACCCATGACATTGTCCGAACTACGTTGTCTCTGTGCATTTGCTACGTAGGCAAGACTCATACTCGAGTCCCCGAGACATTAGGTCAGTCCTATTAGGTTTGTCAAAATAAATCATGGCGCAATCTTTGGTCATCAAGACAAAGTCATTGGTCGTGTCAAACTACGAGGTCTCTGAGTGTATGACATAGGCAAGGCCATCTATCGATGAGCCCCCGAGGCCGCACTAGGTCAGTCCATTAGGGTTCATGACACTACAATGGCACACACATCAAAAATCTTCAATCAATTTCCAAATGGGGAAAACTCCTGAAACAAAGAAAAACAATCTTTTGTTTCAACATGACAATCTCATCAAGGCAATATTGGCATATAGTCAAACACAAGTCAACCTCGGTCAAAACAAGTCAAATCATTAGTATAACCGGTCAAACTGTCAAATTTTGGTTAGTCTTCAGATGAGTCCTTCTGAAAGATAACCTCTGTCATTTACGCACTAGGATGTGTCCTTCCTAGGTGTTGTCATCGTCATTCGACCTTTTGAGCGATCCTCTTGACATCTAAGGATCACTCTTCTCGACATTAGTATTCTTCAGATGAGTCCTTCTGAGGAACCAACTCTGTCATTTATGCATTAGGATGTGTCCTTCCTAGGCATTGTCATTATTTTGAGGGACCCCTTACGACCATTAGGGATCAAATCCTCCCGACATTTGGCATCATTCAGGATGTGTCCTTCCTGAATTCACCAAGTCTCGACATTTTCAAGGTCATCAAAACTTTAAACATTCAGACATCTCGACATCATCAAACATGACACCTTGGCATCAGAACAACGGATATCCAGATGCACTTGACAAACACTTGACAATTGGCTTTTCATCTTTTATCATGTTATTAGTTTTTCAGCGAGATCCCACTAAGCAGGATTTAGAGAAGCAGCGACGTAGCATGACAATTGACACGCATGACTACTAGCTTCTCAGCGAGGTCCTAATGCGGGGATTTAGAAAAGCAACGACATATCATGATAAGAGACTTTATTTTTGTCTTTTGGCAACCATGACACTAGTTTCTCAAGGAGATCCTAGAAACAGGATTTAGAGAAGCAGCGACGTTTCATGGGTTGTCCTTGTCTTTTTCTGCTTGTGGTTGATGATGACAAGACTGGGGCAAGCACACTCCTAGTATGAGTCATGATCATCCTTGTCTGTGACTGTTCATCTTTGGTAATGGTACGACCTTGCACACCTAGATCTACGTCATATCTTGGTGTTTGTTGACCATTACAACAGTTTGCCCAATGATGATTAAAGAGCAACGAATATTAAAAGTCCTATAGTAAAGTTTTGAAGGATTTGTATCTTCTCATAGGTCTCATATCTTCTCCTCTTTTGTCTGGCCATCTTCTCTCATCAGTCCCGCCATCTTCTCTTGTCCATCCTGCGATGATATCCTGTGTCATTCAAAAACATAACTGCATACATGATATATCCATTGCATTAGGTCCATACAAACATCATGCACATCATTAACATAATCATCATCATTGCATCATATACATAAGCATCATACACATCATGCAATAATCATATAAACATTGCATCATCATGGCATCAAAAAATCACAACATAGACATCATAATACGTAAATGGCATCATAAAATAAGCATCGTACATCATACACACATAATGCATAGAACATCACATAACACATATAGGCCGCATCAAAACTGCATCATCATATAAATATCATCTCAAAAATATACAATGTCACAGGATAAGAGTCAATGGATATCCCAAAAATGGAGCTCGCAGGCTCAACAATAAATATAGTGTGTCCAAATACAAATGTGTCCCTAGGGTAAGCTCTCATCATCCCCTCGGGGTGAAGAATGTGGTGGTGGCTGAGGCCCTGTCACTGGCTCTGAAACAATAGATGGTCCTGTAGTGGCCTGTGTCTGTGAGGATGAGGGAACTGTGAGTGAAGGCATCGTCGTGACACTAGGGAACACTTGTGAGGTCACCGTTGCTGGACTCTGAGAAGTGGTAGGATCTGTCACTGGTGGCTAACCTCAGACTGATCTCTGTGTTGAACCAATGGAACCCTGACTGTGCCCCGAATGATGACTCAGAGTATGCCTACAGGAGTGATGTGACCTGTGGCCTGATGTGTGTCCTGTGGAAGTCGACCCTCCGACACTGGTGTGGCTCCTAGTACCACCGCCACTACCCGGACCTGTGCTCCACTGCCATCCTCATCTGGATCGGACAGGGTAGGATCTCACTGCCTGGCGGCACTGCCTGCTCATATAGGGGTCCTCAGATGTCCCAACCTAGTGCTCACCCTAGCAAGCTCCCGAGCCATGTCTCCTGCGGGTCCTGTGCATAGGCCCGCAAACTCCGTGCACCATCGACTGCATCCTGCTGTCGGATCACCACCTGATCCCGCTCTACACGGGCTACCTCCAATGCTGACTGTAGTTCGCTGAAGATCGACACTCGCTGATTGTCATCTTTGATCTGGATATTCTCTCACGACACCATGACCTCCCTTCGCTAATGAGGCCTTTATCCTCTCACTCATTCTCTCCCACTCTCCGCCTCTCTTCACTCTGCTCACTGTATGGCCTCTCATCCTCCTCCACATATCCACCTTCGGGCCCTGAGCCCTCTTATAAGACCTCCACCTCCTGCCTGTTTCTCCTGGCCTCCTCCTCCTCGAGGCCACCTTCCTCTGTTGCCCGACCGATTCCCTCCTTTCTCCCCCTCTCCTGATTTTTCGGATATTTTCATGCTACTCTTTTTTTTCGATTGAAATTTTGAACGACCAACCTTGAAACCGAGCGATCTTCCCTTCTCTGCCTCTGCCTCTGCCCCCATGTCTCAGTCGCCTCGGCACTTCATGGAATCACTGACCGCCTGTCAATGGTGTTGGCCCTATCACGATGTGTCAATGGCATAGGTTGGCGGCTCGCCACCATAGATCATAGGTGGTGTGGTACCCGGATCTACTGCTCCACCTCTCCAACCCCTGCCTGGGCACAACCCATCAATCTGCTGTGTCGCGAAGGCCACTGGGATGGCCGGCCCCCATGCATGCTCTCTAGACGATCGGGCATACTCTGCCGTCCCCATGGGTACATCCTGCTACTCTCCGAACTGTCTCATTACGCACTGTGGCAGGTACATCTCAATAATCAGCGATGTCTGTACTGTCCTGCCAATAAGGTATAGATACTGCCTGCAAAGACTCAGATACTCGTCCTCATCATCCCATGCCTCGCAATCCCTGTAGGGTCTCCAGATGAACGTCACCATGGTGTCAATCCGATGGCGCCACCACCCTGTCTCACCCATGTGGGTCTACTGTAGTGTGCCGGCATAGTAGTAGGAATACGGCATCCCCTCGGCTAGCTGTGGTCTGTCGATAGGAGGGCGGAATATGGCAATATGCTCCCATGCCCAGATCATCATCAGTGTGGTCCCACAAGAGATACTCTCTCCTCTCCTATATACAACGTCATGCAACTGATTATAAAGCATCCCCAACAAACAGGGACCCCATGCATAAACTGTCCTGTCTCGCCGCATGCCGACCATGACATCCCCCCAACCAATCAGAAATCCGTGTCCTCGTCGGTCAGGAACCAAGATCCCACCAATTAGAGTCGCCAGGAATGCATCAAAGCGAATGTAGTGCTCCGCCAGGAAATCCCAATGGATCTCGTAACCCTCAATACCAAGTCTGGCACCCTGATCTTGGTAGTATGCCCGAAAGGTCTGCTCGTCATGGCGCAGATCGTACACGATCTGCTCCCCTCGAATCAGAATCCGGAGAATACGGTAGACGTCCTCCAGAGTAATGGTAGCCTCACCTGTCGACAGGTGAAAGGAATAGGTCTCGGAATGCCATCTCTCGCACAATGCCATCAGCAAACCCCTGTTCGCCTGAATGGCGGGCATGAACGCAACATAGTACAAGCCGAGTCTCATCAATCGTTGGCGCTCTCGCGGGCCTAACTGATCGCCAAACCGAAAGGTCCTCAGTCTGCTCTCTCTCGTGTAGATAGGGGCAAGCTGCCTCTACAAAAAGACGAACACTGCATTAGCACTTTTGGGACAACTGTGACCATCATGGAAAATAACTAAAGGCATGAAAGCATCAAAACAAGCTAAAGTAAGAAAACAGGCAAATGCGTCGCAAATAAGCAATTGCGTCGCTAAAACGCAAATGCGTCATTTGAAAAATCAAATGCGTTGCAATAAGTCAAGTGCGTCGCTTGAAGACACTTGCATCACGAATTTAGGCATTTGCGCCGCCACATTGCGAATGCGGCTCGGCATTTCACTTGCGACATTCAAACAATCAATTGCGTCGCAACATTGCGATTGCGGCACTTGAGAGATCGAATGCGATTCGGTTAAGCACTTGCGTCGCACCAACTATCGAATGCGGTGCAAACCGCCGGTGCGGCTTGTTTTATCTATGCACTTGCATCGCGACACATCAAATGCGGCGAACGCGAAGGCAATTGTGACTTACGCGAACGCATATGCGTTGCAGCGCATCCGTTGACTACCCTAGAAAACATTAAAAAGCACGTAAAATGAGAAAATGACAAAGTAAGTTTAGGGTACGTACCGCCGGTCCTGAGCCCTCTGGCTGTCTGAAGGTCCTCACGATCTCTCCGTGGTGCTCTGTCACTAGAATAACCATCGTCGCTGCTGCGCCTTTCGCTCTGAGTTCTCAAGATTCGCAAGGTGAATAGTGAAAGTGAATTGACTTTTACCCCTTTGACAACCTATTTATAACGTCAAAATGACATTTTTCAACCACAGTCAATACTGGAGGCTCATTTCCACACCTTTGACCTTCCCGTAAGTTGCTTTAAACATGTCAGAATCTGAAACCGACTGCGCCATTATTTTTCTAGTCATCAAATAGATTTATCGAGACCCTTTGCAAATTTTTCTGGCGTCCGCCTAAAAATTTGAAAATTTCCCGAGGGGGCAATGATACTCCGTACCCTCGCTGGGGCATATTCTTGACTTCTTTTTCTTTGTCACAATGCGACAAGCGACATTATGACAAATAGGGCCAAAATGTAGACACCTAAAAATGACCTAGGCCTGCAAGCTTCATTTTTACCACTTTCATCCTAGCATAATTAAGATATTTAATTATGTCCTTGGTCCACATTCAACTATTGATTAAATAATTCATAATTATTTAATTAATTCATGTCAGTTATTCTTCATGATTATTAAATAAATAAATTTTATTTATTTATTAAATACGTCATTAATTGTCTAAAGTCTCCCTTTAATTAAATAAATTTCTTAAATTTATTTAATTCTCCTTTGTTATTTATGTCTTCTTGATTAATTAAATAAATTTTTATTTATTTAATTATGTCACTAATTAAGTCCCCTTCTTCTAAAAAAATTAAATAAATTCTTATTTATTTAATTTTGTCCACTTTCCACTATAATTAAATAATTATTTTAATTATTTAAATATTCACTAGCTTTTTCTCTCATTAAAATTAAATAAATTGGATTTATTTAATTTAGTCAATTCTCTTGAGTTTTGAATTAAATCATTATTTAATTCAAAACAATTCTTTTGTCACATTCCTCCATAATTAAATAATATTTTTATTATTTAATTATTTACTAGTCACCTGGAGTAAATAAATTTTATTATTTAATTTCTCCAGCAACCTCTTTGTCCGTGCCAGTCTTATCTTCCAAATTAATTCTTGACTTTTAACATCTCATTTAATTTCAGCCCTAAATTGAATTATTTTATAATTCAATCTCAACCCTTCATTCTTACCTTTTGCCCTAATTTTGACCTAACCCTAATGCACACAGCAAAATTTAATCTTGATCATTGATTCTAGGGTTTTGGTCATCTTTTCATCCTGGCCACACATTCAAAATTGTAGTTTTCATAAAAGGGGAATTTTGTTCTCATTTGCTCTCTCTTGACCTCTTGCACTCTTGGTCTCTCTCATGCTTAGACTTCATTTTATGCTACTATTAGTTTTACAGTCATAGTCATTTTAGTCCATTGTAGGGTCATTTTATTTTCTGCAAATCCTTCAACACTTGCATAGGGCTTAGTCTTTAGTCATAGTTGCTCACACAAATCCGAGGGCATTTTTATTTACTGCAAGCTAGGAGGTGTAACAAAGGTCAATCATGGAAGGTGGAGACTTACGGTAACATTATCCCTTTTGTCTTCACTCCACTTCCTTTTTGCTTTGTTATTTCATAGGAATTTTGATTGTTATTGTACTAACCCCTTTAACATTTTAGAATTTTCCCTTGATCACAAAGTGGGCATTGGAAACTAACCTTTTTCATTTAGGACCCTAATTGCCTAAGTAAGGTAATTGATTACTACTTCTCAAAATCCCGATTGAAATGAGGCTTCAAAGGTGTATAAAAATTTATAAAATTCACCAAAAACACTTCAAATATCAAGGAAACTCCCCTCAAGGACTTGGGTACATCAAGGAATTTTGATTCTTTAGTTTTCCTAGATGAATCAAGCTTACATGGTGAGGAAGGAGACCTTGTTCTTACAACAAGACTTGACTCCAAACCCAAAACTTATTACAAAACATGAAAGATGGTTCTTAGAACCTTATTAAATCTCAAACTTCTTGACAAATAAACAAAAAAAGAAACAATCAATACCTCCAAGAGGCATGGGGATCCCAAGGTAATCCTGCACCACTACCACTGTAGTTCCCAACCTAATAGCAGCCTTCAATGCTTGCAAGTTGATACAAGAGCTATTATTGCAATATCAAAAGTAAAAAATGAGCTATCATTGCCACATATATATATATAGAGCTATGTTGGGGGGAATTGCAGAGATAACCTTGTCGGGGCTATGGACACTTGACTGGAAACAAGGCTCTATCCTTGTTTGGCTTAAAAGGAATTGTCATATTATGTAGGTTAATGCAAATAGTTGCTATTTCTATGTTTATTGTAGTGGAAATAATCAATTTCACACACATAAGCTCAGTAATACATTATTTTTGTATGCTAACAAAAGTAAAATTTGAATATGGAATAAGGATCCTATGATTTATAATTAGAATACTAAAGAAAGTTGGAACATTGATGTTAGATCTAAAATATACTTTCTATTATTTTGTTTAGTTTTATTGGTTTCTAGTTTTTGTGTGGTCTCACAACATGCCCCACTTTTCCCCTTGGCAAAATGTGGGCCCCTTCTTTTTCTTTTCTTTTCCTTTCTTTTTGTTTTTTTTTTCTCTCATTTCGGCATTGTTTTGATGCTTGGCTAGTTTCTAATTTCCTCTCTCATTTTCACTTGGCCTTTTTCTTGTTATATCCTTTGTTTCCCGGTTTTGGTGTTTTAGTATCCTCTTAATGTTTAGTTTGTTACCAAAAACCGGAATCCTAGAGTTCTGCAGTTGAGCAAAACAAAATTGTATCTTCATAAGATTCTAGCTCTGCCTGGTATTTCATTGATCAAAATTTTAATCTTAGTAAATTTCATTCTTTTTACCGCAGTCTGGTATTTTATTGTTTCTTCCTAAAAGTCAAAAACCAGAGAGTCTAATTTGAAATTATTTAAATTTATCTTTTAGACTCTGTCTTCAATCTTTCCTTTCATTCTGTGTTTCTTTTTCTCTAAAGGTATTTCCTAGATCTTGGTATTGTTTGCTCTTTTCGAAAGAAATATCTTAATGATTTAATCCCTATGATCAACAATCAATCACATATCTTTAATGACATATACCTTGCAAAGAACTACCATGAAATCTAAGTGCAATGTATAATCACCACACTGTCTTTCTCCTCAAATAGTGAGCCAACACTAAAATCTAGGTGTTCATGATTTGGACCATAAACGATAATGATTCCACCTTTATTGCAAGAATTAATGTGAAATAATAGGTAAATAATGAAGGTGGTGAACTACCTATGTACTTGGCAACACCTTAAGCATGCAATTGCTTTTTCAAAACTCCACTTCATGTCATATTGAAAATTTTCTAAAGACACTGAATTAATAAAGTGACATTGGCATGCATAGAGAGGTAAAATTTTGAGAAACTAAGACGCAACTACCAAGGGTTTTGAAGCTGCATTCTAAAGAATCACCATTATTAACTAGAACTAGGTATGATTTGAATAACTGATATTTTGTTAAGAGTTTCTCAGGCTAAAAATTCTTGATAATGGTATTTCCCATTTTGGAATTGAAATGTTAATTATTCTCTGAATTCTTAAATTTAATTGAAAATGAATTGAAAATTTAATGAAACATAATTTTTGGTTAAATCTAACCCTAACTCGCACATAAGACACCTATTCTAAAAATTGCAAAGCACATTATATAAAAAATGAGTACTTTTGACACAAGGGAAAAAGATGAATTCAAGTATTGGAATTCACAAGCAATACCCATCAACGTAGTGGTTACAGATACCCACATGGGATGGTCTTCTAACATTGAAATCCACTCACGACTATTACAAGAGAATGCTTCCCAATGTACCAAGAGTGTTGAGGTAAATGGATTACTTCCTATAGGAGGGTTTGTGTCAGCAATGGAAGCTCCTAAATTAGTTATGCAATGTATAAATCGTTATAACATAGTCAAGAGGTTGTTGAGAAAGAAGGGATAGTGTATGCAAACCTATCCCATAAAGGAACCATGTACACATTTGGTCTCCCCATTTACACATAGATGTTCAATGTTGACCTAAAGACCAAGACCGGGAGATATCAGAGTGCTAAAGAGAATAATAGAGAAATTATAAGCAACCAATGGTGCCAATAGCCAATTACACAATAGACCAAGGTAATTCAAAGGTCTATGTTTAAACAAGAAATTCAAGAAATTATAACTTTGCTGAGCAAAGTAGCTAGTTTAAGAGATGCAAGTAAATTTGAACCCTAGATGTTCATGATAATATCCCACATGATGGAGGGTCCTATGGAGTTGCATTAGGGAAAATTGATAAGAAAAAAAATACATGAATAGATTATTATATTCCTCAAGACTAGATGCTTCTACATGTCACCATATGGCATCTACTCTTGTACTATAAGAGCTAGTAAACAAGGGTTGAAATAGATTGGTACTTTGGGCACAAAATTCGACAACAGTTTGATATATGCACATCTACCCCAGATCACCATCCATGGGTATAAAGATGATTACTAATAAGTGAATGATTTGTTCTCCATGAAATTGGTGAGAAAAATGGAAGGTGATAAAGCTAAGAGATTATCCATAGAAGCACAAAGTTCCATTCGGCCTATGGGAGGCTAGTACATACAGTTGCCAACTTACTCCTATATTAGAGTGGAGGGATTTGATGGACACCCATTCATTTTTCCTAGGTATCCTAAAAATAAAAAATAAAAATTGGAATTAGTGAGACAGTTAAAACCATCTCAGGATCTTTATAGCTATGCTCATAAAAATGCCTCCTTTAAATTTCCCATTACAATAGGAAATTACAAGTGTAGTGTGATTAAAGTGACTAATTTGTGTGAAGAAGAACTAAGGATGTACCATTTTGAAGAATTCCCTCTTCAAAGAGTATATTATGATATTGAAGGAAATATTTCTAAAAATATAGCTAGTTGTCGTGCTCATGTGCCCCATTTAGAAGATTACTGGTTTAATTGTGAAGACAAGCACATGGTAAGAATGAAATTGAGATTGAAATTCCAAAAGAAGAAGCCACACAATTTGTAGGAGATGGAATTGAAAATAGAGAAGATCCTAGTGTAGTAGTAAATGAAGAAGATAATGTTCAAAGAGATGAAATGGAAAATATAGATAGATAGAAAAATATAAGTCTCCAAACAAAGGAGATAGTTTCAAATCCTATCAATCCTGAATCTATGTCGAATATCACTAAGGAAGTCCCCATTTTAGAAAATGTTGGAAACCAAAGAGAAGAAGTTCCTAAAACAAGTGGTAAACAAGGAAATGTTATAAAGGTATAGCAAGATGATGATAAACATCAATTGGCTGATCAGGGAATTAACTTCTCTAATGGAACTAGAAGTACTACCTCTGAATCTTAATAATTTTATATAAGAAGTAGGTACTCCTAAACCTAGCTGTAGAGCAAAGACAAAGAATGTCATACAAAGGAATGTAGATGGAAATAGAAATATTTAGATAGCCACTCCAACAACTGACAAGGATAGACATGAGATAACGCCTAAGGAGTATAAGATCACAATTATTAATCTTGGACACTCGTCTTGGAAACAATAATTAGAGGAAAAAAAAGTAAACTTAAATGCTATTGTTGCCAGAGTACAAAAATATAAATAGAAGAAAAGATAATTGAAAGAATAGGTTGCTACCTTGGAACACTTTACTAAGTCATTGACTTTATTTGGTCAAGAACAAGCTGAATTGTCCCAATATCTGGTGTTGATGTCACAGGAACAAGTAGATACAATTGTTGCAATTCGTCATAAAATGAATATGTTTGAAGAATGGATTGAATACTAGGTAAAGCAAGGAGAAGAATTTATTATAGATGCAATAAGAAAGTACAAGGAATTATGCCATCGTTTGGAGAAATTGAAAATATTTGAAGATGAATGTGGATTTCGCCAAGAGTGGGTTATTGATGAAAAGAAAAACATTTAAATTCTCATATAGACAGAAAGCGAAGAGTTAATACACAATAATGTAATATTAGGACATGAAATTTCATTGCTAGGAAAGTTGAAGAAACAACTAAAATGGGAAGGTGACATGTGAATACAATTTATTGAAGGATTTGAAAGAGTTGCCATCAAGTGTAGAGGATTGATCAATGAAAATCAAGAATTTATTGAAATATTGACATTTCAAGGTTTTGATCCTAAAAAATTAGGACAAGAGGGAAAGGAAGCTAAAGCTTTCAAGGAATGGATAGAAAGGATAAATAGAGATCCTATTCAATTGTTGATGTGGGTGGTCATTAACAAAATAATACAATGCAAAAATTTTATTACCAAATATGAAGTAGACAAAGCACAAAGAAATGATGTCATACTTCGAGTAACTCAAGAATGTATTAGGCTCAAGCTCACTTGGAAAGAAATACAAAGGATTTAAAAAGAGAGCATTCATCAAATATTAAGAGCCTTTTTAGAATATTAGCTAAAGAAAGAAGGAAGAGTCTCAGAGCCTGAATCCTAAGCGAAAGAGAAAGAACCGGACACTCGATACCAGAAATATGATGAAGTTTATTTTGGTTTCAATTTTAATTTTGCAGGTTGATCCCAATCCAGGTATATGTTCCTCATTTTGGTATTTTGGAGATAAGCTCTAAGCCTTGGTCAATACAAAATTTTTGTGTTGAAGTATGAAGAGAACTATTGTTGCAGATGAAGTCAAAGCCTTGACTATTCTAAAATGTTCTTGATGATAGTTGGCAAATGCCATGTGCCACATTTTAATTTTTTGTTTTTTTTCTTTGAAAACTTTTTAAGTTGAACTTTTGGGGCCTTGTTTCTATAAAACTTTGTATGCACGTAGACATTAATTGATATTAGAGCTTTATGGATAGCTACCTATCTCAGTATCTTTTGTAGCTGGTTTTGTAAGTTCAATCGAACAAGACTATATGCTACGCCATTTAAGGGTGCATACAGAACCTACTCGATGTCAATAAATGAAACCCTCTCTTTAAAAGCTTGTATAATTTTATACGTAGTTGTGAAGCAATCTAGTGAAAAATAAAGCATTTTTTTTTGTTTTAAATAATTATTTGGGGCATCCATGTAGAAAAACCAGGAGAAATTTTTTATTTTTAAATATTCCTTATACTTAGTTTTAGAATAGATGTTTAATATTTTTGAAAATGTTCCAAAAAATATAAATGAATGGAAAGAATTTTGTTGAAAATATTTTATTTTCCATGAATTTTTTGAATGATTATTGCTAAATCTACTTTAGTGATAGCAAAGAATTTGTGATGTTCGTGAAATATTATGTTGAATATTTAGATTTCATGATGTTATTCAATGAATGAGGTGAAATTTTATGTGAAATGTTTATAATTCCTAGAAAAATTAGAAATAATTGTAGTCCTTTTGAGATTAACAGCAAATGTCACATGATTACCCAAGAGTGACCCTAGTGCAACCATGACCTGGTTATCAAAGACTTGGGATTGAATGAAAGCAAATCTTTATCATGTAAATACAAAATTTACCTTTAGGTTGTCTTTGTTTGATATCTTTCAAGAAGGATGGGTTCTTTGCAGTCTTGTTTATGGAGATTTTATTCAAATTGTTTATTGCGAGGAAAACCATTGTCAACACATTATACTGTCTTCCAAGTGCATTTGAGCCTAGTGTATTCTTCTGATACTTGGATTATATTACCATTCATTTGCACTTTATCTATTTCATATTTAGCTATAGTATTCCTACACTATATAATTTCATCAATGACCTCCCATGTTAATAGCTAAACAGGGTCTTTGTTTATTCTTTCAATCCATTCCTTGAAGGATTTAGCTTCTTTACCATCTTGTCCTAGTGCTTGGGGATCACAACCTTGACATGCTAGAATTTCAATAAAATCTTGATCTTCATCAAGTGATTTTCTACATTCCATGGTGACCTTTACAAATCCTTCAATACATTGCATTAGCATGTCACCTTACCATTTCAATTGTTTCTTCCATTTTTCTAGCAACGGAAGTTCTTTTTTTTGAGATTACATTTCCCTAGATTAATTCTTGGATATCTACTTGTATGAGAATTTCCATATTTTTCCTTTCTTCATTAACATACTCCTGGTGGAGTCTGCATTCACTTTCAAATCTTCTAGATTTCTCTAACAGATAATATTCTTCCTTGTGCTTCCCTATTGCATCTGTAATGAATTCTTTCTCCTAATTTACCCAATATCAATCCATTCTTCAAATACATTCATTTTGTGGTGAATTGTTGTAATTGCATCCACATGTTCTTGTGACATTAATACTAGATGTTGGTGTAATTTAGTTTTTGCTTGACTAGATAGGGTTAGTGACTTTATAAAATGTTCTGAGGTAGCAACCTATTATTTTAATTCTCTTTTCTTCTTTTTATATTTTTGCACTCTAGCAATAGTAGCATCCAAATTCACATTTATTTCTTCGAACTCTTGCCTCCAAGATGAGTGTCCAAGATTAATACTTGTTCTCTTGTACTCCTTAGACATGATTTAATTTCTATCTTTGTCAGCTGTTGGAGTAGCTATATGGATGGTTGTGTCACCATTTTCATTTCTCTACATGACATGTTTTTCTTTTTCTATGTTCCTAGGCTTAGGAGTATGTACTTCTTGTATGAAACTATTAAGATTCAAAGATAGCAACTATGATTTAGAGATAGGTGTCACCATTTGCATTTCTCTACATGACATGGTTTAATTTTCCTCGGTTCCTAGGCATATGAGTATATACTTCATATATGAAACTATTAGGGTTAGTGAATTTATAAATATTCCAAGGTAGCAACCCGTTCTTTTAATTCTCTTTTCTTCTTTTTATATTTCTGAACTCTAGCAGCAGTAGCATCCAAATTCACATGTATTTCTTCTAACTCTTTCCTCCAAGATGAGTGTACAAGATTAATACTTGTTATATTGTACTCCTTAGGCATGATTCCATGTCTATCTTTGTCAGCTGTTGGAGTAGCTATATGGATGGTTCTCTCACCATTTGCATTTCTCTACATGACATGTTTTTCTTTTTCTCTGTACCTAGGCTTAGGAGTATATACTTCCATTGGAAAATCCAATTCATTGATCAACTAGTCAGGTGTATCATCATCTCACTCTACATCTATAACATTTCCTTGTTCCTAGTTTACAATTGATTCACAAACCTCTTCTCTTATTTCTTCAATTTTAACTGTCACATACTCTGAAATGGGAATTTCCTCAATAATTTTTGGCATAGATTCAGGATTACTAGGATTTGGCACTATCTCCTCTATTTGGAGACTTACATTTTCCTATCTATCCAGATGTTCATCATCATCTCCCTAGATGTTACTTTCTTTATTCTTTGCTACATCAGGGTTTTCCTCATTTTCAATTCCATCACCTAAAAATTGTGTAGCTTCTTCCTTCTCGATCTCAACTTCAATATGGTCTTTCTCTAATTCCTCAAAGACCTATGACTGTTCATTAACATTTGGAACATTCCCAAGTGATGGTTGGGAATCAAAAGTATCTTTAATAATTATTTCATCAATAGGATCCCACTCTACAATCTCCCCTATTTCCATCTCAAGGATATTAGGGTTCCCTACTTCTGAGACAACTGTTACTTGTATAAATTCTTCTTCCTCAAAATTTATAGGATTAGACGCTATATCCTGAATCTCTTCTATCACTGGTTGTACCATAGGTTTATCTTTAAACTTCTTTTCTTTTACCTTTCCCCACATGGCAACCCATTTATTCATCTAATCTTTAATTCGAGCTTCATTCACCTCAAAAATTTTATCCAAAACCACAAGAGATTCTCCTAGTTCTTGTTTCATACTAGCCATGTTAATAGAAGAAGGATAAGTAAATAGTGTTGCAGCCCTTTGAGATGAAGACCCGGTCTGTGTACCAACATTTTCTATTACTCTTGCTTCTTCATCAATAACCAATTTGGTCCTTGGTTTTGTTATAAAGGAAGATGCACCCGTGGGTCTTAATTTTGATTTATCTTTACTTGATTTTGCATCCTTTTACTTATCAGATGGATTTACTAGAATTTCTTATTTTGAAACTCCAAGGGTTCTTTCTTCAATCCTTATACCAGGAGCTTCCTTACTAGTTTTCCTTTTATTTATAGCACGCTCCCCACTCTCAAATATTATTTCATTTCTTTATTTTCTTCTTTTTTCTTCTTAGAATGTGGGTTCAATTCCTCTTTCTCTCAAAGCTTTAAAAAAATTGTTTATCTAGTGTTGAGTGTATAACAAATCTAGTCTAGAGAATTTATCAATTGATGTCATTTCTTCACCTTCATAATCTGGGTCTGGGATGGGTTCATCATACACTATGTTCGTTATAGGATTTATTCAACACTATTCCATCATCCTCTTTAATTGATCTGGAATATCATGGAGCATAAAAATATGAGTAGATTTTAATGAGAATCTTTGATTTTTCTTATACTTACTCTGTGATCATCTTCACAATTAAGCCAATATCTTCTAGGTGTTGGGCATGAGCATGGTAACCAGCTATATTTTGGAAATATTCCACTCAAGGTCATAATATATTCTCTAAAGTGGAAAATACTCAAAATTATATGTTCTCAATTCTTCTTCACACAAGTTAGACACTCTAATTGTGCATTGAATTTGAAATTTTCTATCACAATAGGGAATTTGAAAGAGGCGTTCTTGTGAGCATGACTATAAAGAGCCTGCGACAATTTCAACTATCTCATCAATTCTAATAAAACAATTTTGTCTATTGGATACCTAGGAAACATGAAAGGATGTCCATCAAACCCTTCCATCCTAATGTACGAGTAAGTTGGGGACTAAATATACCAACCTCCCATTGGTTGAATGACACTTTGTGCCTCTAGGGACAATCTTTTGTCTTTATCACCTTCCATCGTTCTGACTAGTTTCATGGAGAACACATCATTAACTCTCATGTAATTCTCTTTGTATCCATGGATGGTGATCTAGGGTAAATGAGCATATATCAAATTGCTTCCTACCTTCCTGTCTAGAGTACCAACCTTTTTTAACCCTTGTGTGTTGGCTCTCATGACATGAGAGTAAATCAATATGAATACATATAAAAAAACCTAGTTTTGGGAAATGTCTTTATCTATTCACATAATTTGTCACTATAAACTTTCCCCAATGGATTTACACAAGATTTTCCATTAGGCTAGATATTATTACAAACATCTAGGTTTCAAATTTATTAGCATCTTTTAAACTAGCTATCCTACTCAACAAAGTTACAATATCTTGAATTTATTGGTTGAAAATAGACCTTTGAATTACTTTGGCCTATGGTGTAATTGACTCTTGGAACCATTGGGTACTCGTAATTTCTCTATTGTAGGCTTCAACATTCTGATATGTTTTTCCCTTTGCTTTCATATCAAAATTATACATTTGAGTGTGGATAGGGAGCCCAATTGTGTATGTAATTCCTTTTTGTGATAGGTCTACATAAATTATTTCTTCTTTCTCAATGAATCTTTTGTGTGGGTTATAGTAATTCATATATTTCATAACCAATTCAGGAGCCTCCATTGCTAGTGGAAACCCTCCTGCTAGAAATAACACATTTTCCACAACATTTTTGGTGCATTGAGAAGCATCTTCTTATAGTGCGCATGTGAAAATTTCAACATTAGAAGACCATCCCATATAAACTGTAACTGCCAAATTGATTGGTACAACTTGTGAATTGTAGTATATAAATTCATTTTCTGCTCTTGCATCAAAAGTACTCATTTTCTTTGGTTTGTTCTACAATTTTCAAAATGTGTATCTTGTGTGCGAGTTAGGGTTAAATTTAACCAAATTTTACAATTTATAAAACTTTTAGTTCACCTTTTGGCTAAATTCAAAATCAAAGAATAATTAACACTTCAATTTCTAAAGAGAAATACCATTTTTCAAAAAATTTCATGCATGAAAGCCACTAATAGAATATTAGTTATCTGAAACATACCTAGTTCTGGTTGATGATGACAATCTCTTTCAAAATGTAACTTCCAAAAAACCTTGGTAGTTGTGTTCTTAGTTTCTCAAAATTTACCTCTGCTTGCATGCCAGTATCATTTCGTTCTTTCAATGTCCTTTGCAAATTTATAGTATGATGCGAAGTGGAGTGTTACAAAAGCAACTGCATTCTTGAGGTGGTTCCAAGTCCATGGGTAGTTTTCCACCTTCATTAATTACCTATTATAATGTATTAATTCCTTGAATAAAGGTACAATCATTATGAAGTAGGGTTCAAATCATGAACACCTAGATTTTTGCATGGGCTCGCTACTAGAGGAGAAAGACAGAGTGATGATCATATGTGGAACTCGAGTGTCACGTTGATTCTTTGTGAAGCATAAACTATTAAAGATACATGATGAATTTTTGATCACCGACATTGAGATTTCTGGCATCAACTTTAAGAAGAAAAATCAGGATCTAGGCATTTACATCCAAGCTTCAAAAAGAGAAAAAACCAGAATGAATGAAAAGATCGGGAACTAGGTTCAAGAGAGATTAAAACATTTCAAAAAAAACTCTTCATTTTTTGAGTTCCAAATAAGGAAAAGAAAAGGAAATAAAGTTAAAAAATACTAAAGTCTGATAAAAAATATATCACTAGGATTGACACTTCCAATCAATGACTTACTAGGCACAGCTAGGACCAACTAAAGATACAATTCACTTAGATGCAAGTGTAGGACTCTGAGATTCCGGTTTCTGGTAATATATTAAACTTTTACAAAAAGACCAAAACACTAATTCTAGGAAAGAAAAGGAATAAAACAATGACCAAGTGAAAGTGAAAATGTGACCAATAACCAACCAAACCATTAATGATGCCAAAAAAATTGAAAGTGAAAAGGAATAGGAAAGGAAAAAAAGGGGGTCCACATTTTGCCAAGGGGAAAAATGGGGCATGTTGTGAGACTACACAACACTATGTCTTAGATAGCTCTCTATCTGAGGACAATAGCATAGTTCTAGGATGAAAGTGTGGCATGTTGGCATCTCTCAAGCATGTCGGCATCTATATGATCAGAAAATAGAAAACACAGTACAAACTTTCTAAAATCTAACTAACAGCCTAGCTAGTTGGTCTTTACAGGAAAAAAATAATAATAAAATGTGATAAATAGAGATGAAGATGATAAAGTAAATAAATTAAAGCTAGGGTGATGAAGATACTCTCACAAAAGCACCTATTTTCGAGCTAGCACCACATGTACACTCACCTACACATAAGCAAGAGAGAAAATTGTTGGGGTTGTATAGGGGCCAACCTCAGTTAGACCCTCATTTTTTTGTTTCCACCTCCACGGACAACCATAAAGAAATGAAGTAGACATATGGGATAAAGGAAAGAAAAGAGAACGCTTCAAATAGTATTATGCTACTCCTATCAAATCACAAAGGAGAGGAGTGAAATGTTACCACCTCCACCCAAAATCTCACTAGCCAATGGAGGAGAATACGAACTTGGAAAAGTCACCATAGTTGCAACTGTGATGAAGGGAGGTCTCGCAAGACTCCAATCCCACGCTTCTATGGCTTGATTCACACTTGAAATGTGGAGTTTATGAAGCTTCAAATTTGGTTGTAATGGAGTGTTGGAATGCTTCTTGAGAGTGAAGTGAAGTGGAAAAAGTGCTAAGAGAATGTGTATCTGTTGCTTAGAGAATGAAAGGAGATGAGAATGGATGTTTTTTAAGGTGGGATGGGAAAACTCTACCATTTTCAAGGTTGGTTGGTAGAAGAGGGATGTTACAAATCATCCTCAATTGAGAGTGTAACGCCTCTGCCAACTTCAAATGTAGAAATTTGTCAAGGACAACAGTGTGTCATGTAGACGTCTATGCACTACATGTGCATCCCTAACAAATATTCTCTCACCAAAAAAAAGGATAGACACCAAGTGGAAGAAAGGTAGTTGGGTGATGTGGAATTTTCCCTTTAGATTTTATTTTCTAAGGTGAGGGTGTGTGGAAGGGGAATTTTTGTAAGGGGTGCAAATTCGTTGTTATACATAAACCTTCTCCAATGTTGGAAAATATTTGTTACACTTACAAATTCAAATTAGGTCAAAACCTAAACATCCACGCGATGGATAGGAAAAAAGGAAACCTATGTAAATCCTTAATTATGACCCAAACAGATCTTAACACATCTCAACACACTTACATAAACCTCACATGTAGTGTTAACACAAGGTCAACCAACTCCCATGCTAAACACCATAAACATTAAGTACTCACTTCCTCAAATGAATTCAGAAATTCTAAACAACACAATTCACTTGAATATGATCTAGAATAATCTTCAAACTACCTAAGATCCATCAAACACTTCATCCAAACTCACATATACAAATGCTTCAACTTAGAACAACTGGTAAACCTTATTTGCACACTGATGCATGCAACTCACACTGGACTGTACTAAATCAAGTGAAACCTTGAATACTAAAAGACACAAACATTATAAGAAACTTCCCAAATCTGCACAACCTAAAGCCAAACTACTAAGAAAAATGGAGAGAATACATTTCTCCCAAGCCACAAAAGATATCCTTGAAAAACTAGTTCACATAATGCTGAAATTATTTCACATTGTACAATGATCTACAAACCTAAATTTTGAATATAGCACCTACTAGAAACCTTGAAAAAAAATTAGATCCACATAGGCATAGTATCAACATAGAAGAAACACAAAGCACAATACTGGAGCACATACTTAACACTTGCACAACATTATTTTATCTATCTATCAAATTTCTCAAAAGAACTTGGAAACAAAGTACCAAAGACATCATCTCAA
This sequence comes from Sequoia sempervirens, assembly GCA_007258455.2. Taxonomy (NCBI): domain Eukaryota; kingdom Viridiplantae; phylum Streptophyta; class Pinopsida; order Cupressales; family Cupressaceae; genus Sequoia; species Sequoia sempervirens. The sequence continues at coordinate 711,165,736 of VDFB02281492.1, forward strand.
CACATTACTTCATTCCAAAACAACTCCAAATAAATCAATATAAAGATAGCTCCATGTATATTTTTCAAGTATGATGGTGTTGCCATTAATGTCAATAGGAAGTCTACTCATTGGTGTTGTCATTTTGTGAGGCCCACCTCTATGCTACATCCAGTAAGTGAACTCTTTTAAGTTTAATTATTGATTCTGCCTAATGATACCATTGATGATAGGAGATTTAGACATTTGTGTTCATGTTATGGTTTGATTATGACTATTCTACATCTAGTACTCGGATTATTTTGAGTTTGGTTATTGTCTATCCCTATTGATATCATTGATGATAGGATACTTGAACATTTAATTTAATATGATTATTTGGTTTTTATTATGTGACATGCTAGCTAACTATGATGATTGATCTAATTTTATGTTGGTTATTGAGTTTGTTCAATTTGAATCTGAAAACTTAATGATGAAGGAATGAAACAAGTGGTGTGAACCAATCATGTTGCAATTAGATGAATATGAAAATTAATGTTAATGCAAATGAGATAAGATAGGTGGCTAATGATTTTTCAATTATGTTATAAGATCTTTATGCTATACAAATTATGAAACTTGTGTGAATGCAATTGTGATTTAAATGATTTGATTATTATATAAATATATTTTACTTGGATGGATTAACATGTGTATTGAGTGTGCAGAAACATTTTCCATGGCCAAAGGAAATTGGAGGCAACTCTTGGGAACCCTATGTAAATTAACTAGTGAAATTGAGCTAAAGTCCATATGAAGGGACTATAGTTCCATCATGTAATTATTGATGTTATTTGTGAATGTTTTTAATTTGGTTTTTATTGCCAGGTCAGTCCATCCAGGAGATGAGTTATCTATCCAAGTGGAAAAACTCGGATTTGAACTTTTAGGCACTTTTTGGGGATTGAAAAGTGATATTGTTTTAAGTGTTTTTATGGGTTTAAGGTCCCTAGGGCAGGTACCTATGGGTTAGGTACCTTTTTAGCTCAAAATCATGGGCCAGTCTCAAGATAGGGCACTCTTTTTGAGGCCTTAAAGAGGTTTGACGAAAATAAGGTTTGGAAAGTGGGATGGGGACTAGTCCCTTTCCAATCCCACTTCTCCATGTTGTCTTGGAAGTCTCCCAAGTCCTCACACATGTGTGAGAACACATGGGTGAGTGTTCCTAGGAGGGTGAATGGAAGGTTGATAAATGTCAACTCCCTATTCAAAGGAATTAAAACTTGAGTTTCTATAAAGAAAACTCAAAAAAAAGGATTAGGGGATTCTTTTGCATTCTTGATTTTGGTTGAATTTTGGGGGAGTGAGGAGTTTGAAGAAAAAGCTTGGAAGAAGAGGATTTGTGTGGATCCTCAACCCATCTTTCCTTGAGCTTGGTTTTAAGGTAGATTTACCACTTTTGTTTCTACTTCTTCATGTTTGTATTTGAAAGATTATATGTGTAGGTGAAAAGATGTGCTTGAAATTTTATCTATTGCATTTTATTTGTATGTTTATTTCAAATTACTCTTGGATCATATCTTTTTGTGTTCTTGATGTATTACGTGTTATGGGAAAAAGGGTTGTGTAGGGATAGGCTCACCCAAGTTGGGAAGAGCATCCCTTGTCAGGGATGATATGGAGTAGGAACCTCCATGGGGAAGTTTAATTCCTCCTTAAGAGGAGAGGCTCAAAAATGGTATGAGTACCCATATGTAATTGTGAAATGGTAGAAATGGTTTTGGTGGTATGCATTTCAAAGAAAGAGAAGATATTAAAGAAGGATATCATGCGAAATGATGGGAGTGTGATATTGACTTGTTCTTGTTGCTATTATTATAAGTCCCCATATGGAGTGCGTAGTCCACCCCCATCCCCCACTTTGGATTCTTGATGGAATCCTAAAGTTATGTGAAAATCCCTTTGGTGGGTGTGAAAAAAAAATCTTGTGTATCATGTTGTGTGTAAATACTGTTTTTCTTGGGTTTGTTTGTACCCAGGTCCCTTAGTTGCCTCCTAGCTTGGGGGTGGTTGGTTTTCCAACCAAATGTTGGGAGGTGAGGACTACCTTTCCCGTGGAGAATATGTTTTTGTTTTGTGTAGGTTGGAGAAAGTTATGAGGAGTATTGCAACTTGGGGAGGGTTAACTATTTTGTCATATCTTTATGCCTATGAGGTGAAGACTACCTCCCAAAAATGTAACTACCTTTGTTAATAGAGGTGGGGTAAAAGTGTATACATATGAAAGTGTAGTACATTTTGCATAATCTTGTAAAAAGTACGCATGAGTGAAAGGAATACTTGTAAAATGGAATTTTCATTATTCTTTTTTTTTTAAGAAAATATGTGTTTCATTTTGAAAGACTGAAAGTTAAATCTGAAAATAATGTTCTTTCCTTTTTAATCATTTATTTAAAGAAGGATAATACATTATGTTGTAACACCTAAGTGTATAGTTATAGTTTCGGTTTTGTTGAATGGAAAGACTCATCCTTTGTTTTCAAAAATATTTGTGCTTACATTGTAAGGGAAATATGGTGGGTATTCTGAATTTAAATATTTTATCATACTGCCTTGTCAAAAGAGATACGACAAAAATAATGTATATGTATATGAATGTGTAGTTGCAAATTTTTGAGGGATTATATTTGTATTTTATTTTTATGTAGTTAGAAATGAAATAAATATGTTTGAATGATTTATAACCAAGAAGGAAAGAAAGAAAAAAGAACAAATATTGTACAAGGGCTTACTCTTATCTTCTACACATGTCACATTGACTATAAGCTCTTCATATTTTGAGTATGATCTTATAAATACTGGTATCATTCTTTGGGACCTATGCTTTGGTGGAAGTAAACAATATGTTATTAATGCAAGAATAAAATGTTGTATTAGAAGTACAACATATAAGTTTTCCCCATTTTCCCAACATGTAGTCGTTTGCATGAACCAACATTATCAGTGTTGATATTAGAAGCCTAGGAATCTATTGAGATAAGAAAATAAAAATTAAAAAATGAAAGAATCTAGATTTTAGCCATCCTTGGTATTTCAGGAAAAATAAGAATATTATTAATAGCTGGGTTAGGGAAATACAGTACTTCTAGCAGAGCTCAAGCACTTATTTCTTCATTTCGTGCTCGATAGATAGACCTCACCCAACATGATTGCTTGTTTAAATCCCTCCTTAGTCAGACACTGTAATAAAAGGGCCAATACTCTCCCATGCCAACTTCTTTTTCCCCACCCCCCATTCTAGCCATGTTATCTCCTTAAGCTGCATCTTTCAAAAAGTGCCACTGTTCAGATTGTCTCTGCTATTAACCATAATGTAGGTTATAGAAGTTATGCAACAAATAATAAATAAATAAAAGAAAGAGGGGATCTATGTAAATTTCCACCATATCATAGTTTGTCCACTATCACCCATTCAATCTTTGCCAAGAGTCTAATTTGTACATTTAGACCAAGAGTTATGTTCCTTAATTCGAGCCTTGAAAGGCCCCAGTCATGAGGATATAGAATCACACTCGATTCATCTATTGGTAGGTTATGTTTGCGTAAGAGGAAAAACCTCAACCCTATCCTAAGGCAAGGTACTAGTTCCAAACATTTCCATCGATCAGTCACCATCCACTCTGTCAACTCTTACTCCCTTACTGGTACTTCAAATGGTTGGTAATATATTGGCGAAATATGTCAGACCCTCAATGCTATCCAAACACATGATATCCAGCTCTTAGTTTTTTTTAAAAAAATTATGCACTGTCACTTCCTTTCTGTCAACCTGTGACCCTTATTGTCATGACAACCAATTCTAGGGTTGCCTATACTAAATGGTTAAAAGTAAGGAGTTTAACCTAGTAAAATACCAGAATGCCAATCTTATGCCCAACTTCGGTTGTAGCAAGTCGTATTAGTTGGGGTAGCATGAGAAGAAGTTTAGCGTAGCCTTTGGAGGGTGGTAATGGCTTGTATTGTCAAATTCACAAATCTGCCCCAAAGCAAAAACAACAGTTTTAAATTCATTTATTTATTTCATGATTGAAATCATTGCATCTCAAAGGAATATTATAGTTAATGTGCAGATTTCTAGATGATTCGTATGTTAGTCGAGGGAAAGTCAAAGGGCTCTGCAACATTAAATGTGTAAGTGCTAGGTCGGTGACGTTTTCAGTCTTAGAATTGTATTCATTTGCTATTAGTCTGTCAATCGTGAGGAACAAAAAAATTAGTGTCATTGCCATCTCATTCTCTTTTCCCCGTAGCCTATCTTCCTCTGCAACACTGCTATGAAGTGTCATAGGGCTTAGGGATGTTCAATGCACTCCTTCCCTACATCGGGTTGTATGTTCAACGGTCAAAGAATCTTGTGATTTATTTCATATACTATATAAATAAGCACTTGGGCAGTGAGATATGTGGTTGATGCGTACCCAATGAGTTTCAATGAAAATCACTCTTTTATGGACAAATGCATCACGTAGCAAATACCACATATTAATATTAACCTTGCAATGGGGTGGCAGTCGAAATAATAATAATCTTTTTAAAAAGAAAAGCGACACTCTACAATAATGAGGCATCTGTGACATCTCGTGCAAGCGTAGTGGAGATTGTCTAAAAACCAAAGTGAATAGGGGTAGGTTAATTTTTTGTGCTTAGCTTCTTTTTATTTATTACCTTCATTCCCAAGACATAGTACTTAAATAAGTGCTTGATAAAAATATTCATATAAGCTAGGACATAAGAAACATTCAAGTAAATTTTAAAAGGACATAAAATTAAAGGCTAAAATGAGGGGCTATGTGGCTTATGAGCTTAAGAGGGGAGGCTCACATATATTAATTTATAAATGGGAAGAAACCAAGAATAAAGAGTATTAATAGTACCTTTTCTTTTAATAAGAAAGAGAGGGAGGATTCTTTAAATATTTATTTTTGTATCCTTTGATTTAAAAAATAAAATAAAAATTAAATAGTTATATATTTGTATTTAGTATTAAAAATTTACATAAATATTCATAAATGGAAAATGAAATAAATAAAAAGGTAATAGGTAATTAAGTAAATAAAGGTAAGATGCATTTCTTTTTGTAAATATTAATATATTAATAATAAGATTATTTTTGGTTAAGTGTTAATATCATTAATTGATAATTATTGGTAACAATATATCGTTATAGACAATTAGAGATTTGGTAATGGCATTAATGATTGTTACAACAGTAATAATATTTTTGAGGTAAATTCAAGATTAAATAATAATATTATTAATTATAATAAAATTATTATTATATTGCAAATTGAGATTTGAATATATTGATACCACCGTTTGATTTAATGGGGTTATCTTTGAATTGTGATAAGATGTTTAGATAACCATACTACTAATAGTGGATGATAATAATATTATTAATGTGATTCACATTAACATTGATATTAATTATGAGAATATTGATATTATCATAATTAACCCTATTAACATTACTTTGTGTTAGGATTAATATTAATGTCATTAATCTATATAACTTGGACTTGTAATCACGATCTAATGATAATGGTTCCTACCCTAGTTTGGTAGATCAAAATTTAAACATCAAGTGAAGATATAATGACCTAATCCTAATCAAATAGTCAATTGTTCCACGCAAGTTTAGTGTTGTTAGTAAACCTTGTCATCAACTTGAGTAATAGGCCTAGTCATTAAACCTAATGGGAGTAGTTACAAAAAACCTTCTTAACCCTTATCTTGGGCCATTTGTTTGCTAAATCAAGGATGCATACGATGGGCTCCACACACATGATTTTGTTCTTTTCCACTCCCTATCCTCGGACGATATGTCAATGGTGAAGTTGCACAAGAAACTTCAGTCGATGTGTATATGATATTACCATGTACGTGCATGATTAACAATCGTTATCATTTTATAGCATAGTTAAAAAAAAATTGTTAAATGCATTTTTTTTTCGAGTGTAAATTTTTGGGTGTTACATTTTAGTATCAGAGCCTAGGTTCTAACTCTGGGAACTCTAGGAATTATTTGGGTGTGACAATAGGAAAGATGGTGTCATATGGATTAGGGTTGTATCTTGTAATTGTCATATTGATCATTAGTAGAAATTTGACTCTTGAACATAGAACAACATTATGGGCAACTTTAAGTGAACCGATTAGGGAGGTGTGATCCTTAGGAGTTCAGAAACAAATATTGCAAGTTGAAGTAGTGTGTTCTCATGGTTGGCCAATGTTAAATAGTCAAAAAACCCCTTTATGTACACCTAATTGTGGCTTCTCATACAAACTAAGGTAAAGGAAATCTAGTCATCAAATAGGGAAAATACCACCATTCTTCTTCTTCCCCCATAGGTGACGTGATTGAAGTCACTGAGATACTATGTTATTGAAACTTATGCAATTGATTAAATTCTTATTATCATTTCATTATTTTGATTTTATTTACTTACTTATTTACTTATTTTATTATCTATTCAACTGTTTGAAATGGTTAAAGTTATTTGACCTATTGGATTTCAAAATTGTCCTTTTTCCTCAAGGACTATTTCAATTTGAATTATGGTTTGAATTTTTGAATTGTTTCATGATGGCCATCGTTGAAAGTTTTATCATCATATTTAAAATTTCATTGATTGATTTTGATTGGAAATTTTGTTCATTGCTTTATTTAAACCTCCTTGTTTTGAAGATTTATCAACATTGTTGTTATTGGTATTTGCATAAGTAATATGAGTAACTGTGATTCTTTCAAACTCTTGGGGGAAAAGTACATATTTGAATCAAATAAGGAAAAGTAGAGGGTTGATTTAGAAATGGTTCCATAGCTAGTAGTCACAATAAGGCCATAATGGGCAAGAGGATTCTTAAACCCATTAAAGAAAATATAAAACATTCAAATAAATTTGTGCATCATGTCATAAGGTTTTTCATGATATAAATATTATAATTTAACTTAGATGCTACGTGTAACATTATGCGAGACTTGGGTAGCTATTATAATTGAAAGGAAGTACACACTAATAATGGAAGTTCATTGTGAAGGGACTTGGACTGGCTCCTCTGTAGTAACCCTAAGATTCAATATCAAATAGGAGTTCCCTATGTTTAATTAATGAATAAGGTCAATACAATATTTTCACCTTGTTGAGATACTTCTAACTACTAAATTGAATGATAGGCAATAATGTTAAGGTGTTCTATCTCATTTATGTGAACTATGAAAGATGGTGTTCATGACCACTACCCGGTAGACAAGAAGTAAAGGGGTTTTTGATTTTATTATGACCCCCTAGAAATACATATTTCTTAACCAATAAACCTACCCAAAACTAGTATTCGCTATTTCAACATATGAGTAATAACATTTTCATAAGATTCTATATGATATCAATTTTCTTATATAAGACGTATTTCTATCATGTTTATTTGTAAGTATGTAAAATGTGTATGATATTAAAGCCCTTAAATAGTGGCTTTGTAAGTCTAGTGTGAAGTCTTAACCCTTCTAGCCAAGAGTTTACACCTAATTTAGAAATGTTATTTCTTGGTATCAGAGGTGTGGGAAGATATTTTAGCAAGACGAATGTGGAAGTGGGCCAAGAAGACAAAGATTGTAGATGTACCCATGATTAGAGTTAAGAAGGGGCCACCAATTGATTGACCAAAAATTTCTGATACAGAAACCCTAGCTATGGCTATAAAGCGACTGAAGTAAGAAAAGGATAAGAGAAAGCCATCTCATGGTCAAACACACCCTAGGTCAACACCTACCTATACAAATGAAGAAGACATAGTTGTCTTATATAACAAGGCATAAATGAAATAATGTCACTTTAATACAAGTTGTGGCTAAACTGGGCATTTGGGACTAAACTAGTCCATAATATATGAATTCTTCATGGTTTTTCATAAGTACATGCTACTTTGTTGTATAATATTTTTCTATGTATGGAATTTTATTACTTATATAACTATCACCTTGTGATGCATATGTGTGAGTTGTATTTGATTACATCTTATTCTTATAATTATTAATAAGAGAACTTTGAATATACAAGGATTGTAACATACTAATAATGTGTATGTAAATTAGGTTTGTTTCTTTCAATGAAATAAATTATAAGGGTCCATGGTAAATAGATGGAAGACCCATCAAAGCTGGATATAGAGATGACCAAGTTGTACTTTCCTTAGATATAGATTTCGATGAATAATCATTAGTATGATAAAATTTGGAAAGTTCCCATCATCAAGTGGAGTGGCCAATTGTGTTTTCATGTCCTATATGGGTAGGTAGGAAGTTTTAGAACTAAATGCTTAAACTTGGTTAGATATGTGGATATCATGTGAGTATCTCCTTAAGAGGATTAAAATTAGTGGAATGATTATATGGATAATATTGAAGTGGGTTCTTCAGGCCATACTTTAAGCAATTCCTTAGTGAAATTCTGATAAATGAAGTAACAATGGTTGTTAAACTTTGCACCAATCCTCCTTATAATATAATTCTTTTCTAAACTTTTCATGTGGGTAGTACATTCATATTGTACATGCATTATTATGAATGAATGTGATCATCAACTAAATTTAGTAGGGAATTGGTAACTAATAAAAGTGAAATGTTTGAATTTTGGTATAGTGGTTTAAGAGGTTTATGGATTGACTAGAAAATTCTATTTTTCTATAGGAATGACTAGGAGAACATGTCGATTTGGAAAGGCTTCAAGAGGCACACAATTGACTCCACCCCATCTTAGCCCTCATACTTTAGTGGGTTCTCATCAAGGACCCCCATCAGAACAAAACTCTCAATTTCTTCATGCGATACAAGAGATGACTGAAGTTCTTTGAGAGAGGTTACCTCCAAAAGTCAAAGCTCATCATGAAAAACAACCTCAACTTCTTGTAGGAGAAAATGGTGGAGAAAATTAGGGAGGTAGCAAGGACCCTTATTTGGCTATTGGAAATGTACCCATAAGAGCAATATGGATGAACACAATAAATTAGGACAATAGGAACTCATAGGTGCTCAGTTCAAGGAGCGATTCATGGAATTATTGCAACAAGTGAATCATCTTAGAAATGAAAGGTTTTAGCTAGAGCAATCCATTAGAAATCTAAACACAAGGATAAGAGACGTTACTCCTATGGTTTACCTTAGGAGATTCCAAATGAAAACATTTGTAGAAAATAGGACTCAAAGGCCACTTCACAAGAATCACCAAGAGTTCCATACACTCCATCTAAGGTCACAAGCACTACCAAAAGCAACAACAAAGGAAAGGTTGGAAAGGAAAATGTCAACAAGGTGCACCTAGGGGTTGCCTAAAGGGTGGGTCAAGTAATGAGTACCCAAATAGATCACAGACACCATGAGCAAGGTGTGGGTCTAGTAGGAACACAACAAGTTTCTAAGGGACCCCTTTATATGGATAAGCCCAAGTCATCTCAACTTAATCGAGTGCAGTCAATTCAAGTTAAGTGTAAAAGTTCTTGTTTCATATGTGGTAAAGGGGAGCACAGAGCTATACAATATCCATGTAGGTAATCTTAAGGATGAGGTGTACCAAAACAAAAACAAAAAAGGTTGGCGGGGTGACACTCCTTTCCCACCACTTTGAAAAACTTCTAGGAGAAAGTTCATTCCTAGAGGGGGAGGATGTGAGTCCCACCTCTATGCTACATCTAGTAAGTGAACTATTTTAAGTTTAATTATTGATTATGCTCGATGATACCATTGATGATAGGAGATTTAGACATTTGTGTTCATGTTATGGTTTGATTATGACTATGCTACTTCTAGTACTTGGATTATTTTGAGTTTTATTGTCTATCCCTATTGATATCATTGATGACAAGATACTTGAACATTTAATTTAATATGATTATTTGATTTTGATTATGTGACATGCTAGCTAACTATGATGATTGATCTAATTTTATGTTGGTTATTGAGTTTGTTCAATTTGAATCTGAAAACTTAATTATGAAGGAATGAAACAAGTGGTGTGAACCAATCATGTTGCAATTAGATGAGCATGAAAATTAATGTTAATGAAAATGAGATAAGATAGGACCTGTGGCTAATGATTTTTCAATTATGTTATAAGATCTTTATGCTATACAAATTATGAAACTTGTGTGAATGAAATTGTGATTCAAATGATTTGATTATTATATGAATATGATTTACTTGGATGGATTAACATGTGTATTGAGTGTGCATGTAAACTCTATTTAGATTTATTAATTTCTATGCTTTAACGATACGTGATCTATGATGATACTATTATGGTTTGATTTGGTTGGTTTGAAGTTTGATGATGTTATTCCTTTGTGGACATGATCATTTGATATGAAATTATTAGTGGGATTTATGTTACCTGTGTGTTGATTGGATTATTGTTTATTCAAATAGTTGTTCATTAATGTTTTATATATCGATGTGATGATTCTATGGTGATCATGTTACTTGGATTTAGTATTATTTTATAATGCAATTGTTTAATAATTAGTTATGATGTAGTAGTTAAGTATCATGTTGTCTTATGATCAATTTGGTTAGAAATGTTAGTTCATCATGGATATTGTAATTGTTAGAATAGATTAGGTGAGAGGACAGTGTAGCATCACTCGTTCACGAGTGCCCTGCTACACTGCAATTCCTTCTCACAATAGGATGTTTGACTATATATATATACATGTGCTACTTGACGTTTATTTGGATGCAGGATTGTAGGAATAAGTCTCGATTCCACCTGCTTCGGCAGGAAAGGGCGAGCAATAAATTAACCCAATGGGTAAAAATGTTGGAAAAGGGAGTAGGTTTGGAAGTGTCCCCGTCCCAAGTCCGTCGTCTATTGTGAGTCATTGTGTTATGACTGAAGTTTTGTCTTTGTCTTGTATGTAGTTTGACTGTTGAGTATTTATTTAATTCTTGGTTAGTGTTTAATTAATTAATCGTATTTCATAAAATAATTAATTAATGTTGCATTGTTATTTGATTTAATTGAGAGTTAGAAAAATGTTAAATTGAAATAGATTGTAAATTAAAAGTGATTTAATTAATTAAAAGTGCAAATAATTATAATTAAATTAATATTGTTGAGAATAATTAGATATTATCTTTTTATTAATATTAAATTAGAAAATCATGTGAAGATAATATCTGAATTAAATAAATTATTTTAATTAAAATTTTAGATAAGTGTGAGCTTTTAAAAGCTGGAAAAGGACCAATTAGAAAAGAGGCTTTTTGAAAAAGAAAGCGGAAGAGCTTTATTGAATCTTTATCTTTGATTTATTATTTTTATGAGGGAATGATTGACACACACAAGTTTTGCTCGGTTGTTTTTGGATCTAGAAAAGAAAAATAAGAATGATAGTTTTGAGTTTTGAGGGTTTTCTAGGTAAAATTATTATGGTATTGGAAAGGAAAGATTGTTCAGAAGAACATTGAAGGTAGAGGATCGAGAAAAGAGAGCTGCAGGAGGAGATCGAGAGGAGGCTACAGAAGGAATTCTTCATCAAGGCGAAGGACTCTAGGTTTCATTCTTTAAATTTACTGTTATTTTATTGTTGTGTAAATAACATCTAGTTGTTGAGTTTGTGGAATTTATTCCTATATTTTCTTTTGAAAATGAATCTATGAATAGAAAACTTGATTGTGTTAAACCCACAAACCCTCTGTAGGAAATTATAATAGTATCTTCAAGAAAAATTTCTTCATTTAAACTTAGTTTGGAAAATAACCATTTGAAAGGAAAATCATTTTTAATGTGAGAGGCATTTAGATACCAAATCTTTATTGGATTTATTAAAAAAAAAAAAGATTTGTTATTTTGTTAATGCTTTGGAACTCTTGTTAAATATATCTGCATATTTAAACATAAATAAACAAATATATATATATTATTATTATTCTATTTGAGTTATTTAAATATATGTATATATAATTCTGGTGTCAGTGTGTTTTCAGTTTATTTAAAAAGAATAAATTTTTATATATGTGATTGTATGAAATTCTATGTGTAAAATTTAATGGAAATTTGCTAATTTTGAAGTCGTTTTAATACAAAATCGTATTAAAATATTTACATAAATGAAAGGATAAATAAAACAAATTTGTTTAAACCAATTCGTGCTTTGGATTTTGAATTTTATTAAAAAAATGAAATCTAAAAGTAAATGAAATTATAAATGTAAAATTAAATTATATAAAAAAAACATAAAATAAATTTTTTTTTAACCTATAGATAGAGGCATCACTATTTCAAACCTGTTAATAAAGTAGATAATCATGTATTGTTTTAGTCTTAAAAGCTGTGAGAATGGAGTTATACTCTGATGTGAGAAAATTACCCCGTTTATATGAAATAAATGTTTTTCATCTCTGAATAGAGAAAATTTGTTATACTGTCTGCAAAGAAAGAAAGAAGCTACGTATTATCTTATACCAAAAAAAATAAAAATGAAGTACTATCCAAGGTTTCATTCGCATAGTATTTTTCTGTGTTATTAGATTTTAAAGTAGTAGAGAAATTTTTTATTTCAGACTTGAGCACCCCCACCCTCTTCCAAAAAAAAATAAAAATGATAGAATGTATGTTACTCTATTATGGGATTTTATCAGTATGTCACCATCACTCATTGAGAGTGCAGCGTTCGATATGCCCATGAATGAGTTCAACAAGGGGGATGTCATCATCTTCAAGATCACTGGTGCAAGCTGGGGACCTACACACCTCAATGTAGATAGATGTCTTTGCCTGTCATAGATTGTAGGTGTTTAAACCAAAGAGACTTATGGGTAGGAATGCTTTTACGTTTAGAATAGTTTTCACAAAATCTGCCACTTCTCATTTCTTATTTCTTTTACTGACAATGTTTACTTGAACATCTTAATAAAAGACTTACATCTATCTATAACTTAAGCTTGCAAAACAAAGATAAGAATAAATGTCAGCCTAACGATTAAATGGGAAAGTGTGGTGGATAGTCTCAAGTGACACCCTGGGTAACACATTTCTATTCTTAGATGAGGCATATATCCCTACGGTATGTAAATAAATCATCTAATCTAAGACAGAGAAAAATATTATGTTCTTATACTCCTGTATGGGTCGGGTGTTATAGGTAGAAAAGGAGATAATACATTCAAATCAGGCGCTATTTTGTTGTTGGTGATGTCTACCTTCTTAGGCTGCACCTCTTAGAATGATGCTCCTCTCTAAATTAAGCTGCAATACCTCTTGTTCTTTTTGGGTAGAGATTATCGCTCTCTTCCACATAGCCACTATGGTTAATCTGTGTAGACTTGTTTCTGTTTTCACCCATCAGGAAGATTATGGTAAGCAATCTTAAAAAAGAAAATAAAAGAAGAAGAGCAGAGCAATGCAGGGAGCTGTATCAAAACTTAACCTAACCAAGTCCACCCATTTTGGTTGGTTTGAGCTTGTCCAGAAGGCTGAATAGGATGACTAAATCAAATCACCCACTTCTCAACAGTTTGGGCAGCACGCTCCATTATCCGTTGGTTGGTTAAGCCGGTATGAAATAGCAAAACAAAATATAGATCGCAACATAGCTCTATGTAAGGCCATGCTCCCCCACTTGTCCTCGTTCTGTCGCCATCGAATCTGCCTTCCCGTACCTTAATGGATGCTAATATATTGTCAAATAGAGTCACCTTCTTTTTCAATTTTAAAGTCCTCACGGGATTCACCTGGAGTCATAGACTGGACTGAGATTTCACGTGAATGGGACTTAGACAAAATTAAAAAAAAACACAAAATCTCAATCTTTGACTTTAATACAAGTATACGCAACCTCCATGTATCATGGGTGATTAGACTTTTAGGACGTTATCATCTTTGATTTTTTAATATGAGACTTAACTCTGTATGCCTTTATTCAAAACAAAGGATAAATGTCAGTGCATTCAAAGTAAGTCTTAACAGTGCTTGCGAGTGAATATTTGAGTTTTGTTCCAAGTGTCGGAATGCTATGTATGACGTTTTCCCTTTTGCATACTTACTCATTTATGTCTAGGAATAGACCGATTTGCCTTAGAGTAAAATATAGGAGGAAAAATAAACAGGTGAACAAATATGGTATAATACTGTGTTATTACCGTGGCAATATTTGAATGAGTCCAAACCAAAATACGTGCCTTATCGTATATATAGGCAACTTTGAGTGAATGTGTTTCATGAACTTAAGGCTACAACATTAATAGATAAATTTGTTGGTGTAATTAATTAATTATTACACTAGCATAAGTTAACTTAGGTCATAAATCATTTAGTCCTAGGTTGAATCATTTAATAAATGGGATAATATTCCCTTTCCTAGTTTGTGGGATAAGATTCCTTCTAGAACTTATCTCATCATTTAATGATCATCACCATAGGGTTCAGATGTTGTCACATGTTGTTAGATTATAACACTTGGGAACATCTCATGCATATTAGGGTTTAGCTCTTGCCTATATATTCAGGCATCTTGTTCATTTGTAACATATCATATCAATCATCATATCAATAGAATCTTCAATCAACATTCCATTGTTGCAACACTTCTTTTGTGGTTGATTATCTTTCATGGCTAAAGTCCTTTATTGAAGCTTCAGGAGCTGTGCATCCATTCATCTCAACATGGTATCAGAGCTAGTCCATTGAAACATCAACCCTAGATCCAAGAAGTTTGGAGAGCAAGATTCAAGCAGGCTTGGAGTTTTATGTTGCAGGCTAGTTGGCTCTACCCGGGAGCCAAGCTGATTTTTGGTGTAGATCAGTACCTCTCTGACCTCTCCATTGCGTCCAGAAGGCCTCAAAACCCATAGATCTCTTGTCCATTCATCAAAATCGGAGACATATCATATGGGAGCTAGTTGAGGTATTATTTAGGGTTTACTTTTTTGTACTATCCATACAAATCTATTGTAAAAAATCTTCCCGTTCAGTCCTCCATCAAGGCAAATTTTTTTTAGAAAAATAAAAAAAATATTTAGCTATTTTTCGGGCATTTTTTTCTATAGTATTGGAAAAAATTAATTTTTACAGAATTCGACCTACAAATATATTATAAGGTCGGCAAAAAAATTAAATCAGTGGCAATAGTTGAGGTTTCTGTTGGCGTTCATATTTAAATTTTGCAGGGTTCAATATTTTCTATCGACATTTTTATTTAAATTTTTGAATTGCAAATATTTTGCAATATTTAAAAAATTTCACCGGTCGGCATCCACAATCTGCAGACACTGACTATTCCTCTGTCAGCTTCCATCACCGTTGTCGTCACCTATGTTAGAGTACTCTCCCAGCCACCTACTCCTGTCGACGATTCCCGGTGACCACCAGCTTCCGTCACCGGCTGTCCACGCCTCCGGCTACACTCACCGAAGTCGGAGTTTCCTCCCGGCAGACCCTTCAACGCCAATCATCCTTCGACTGCCCACGCCCTGGTCCTATCTATGACTAACGGCCCCTGCTTGCTCCCGGGTGGTGCCTCTACCACCTCCACTGGCAGCACCACCTAACTTGCCACCGAAGAGCCGCTCTGCCGCCACCATATCTGGTGGTGAGTTTTTTAAAACCACCAGCTTGCCCCTCGGTCATATCAGTGATCGGGGACCAAAAATTTTTGCCCTAGGGTGCTACATTCTTGCACCTAGTTAGCCAGTCCACATCCAATCAGGCATAATTCTTCTGGAGGCTGTATCTTCCACATACGACATCTAAAATTCGCAAACGATATACCATTGGAAAGCTATTTGAATCTACTTTTTAGTGGTGCACTCTATTTTTCAAGATTCTACTATCATAAAATATTCAAGTCAACTGAAGTCAACCCTCCATTCTGGACTCAAAAGTGCATATCTTCGCATCAGATTGTCACATTTTAGAGATTCCAGCGGCATTCGATAGATATTTCAATGCATTTTTTATCAGTTCAGTCACCTTCTTTGGTTTCAGCTCCAGGTATCTTTTTTTTGGTTTTTTGATTCCTATGACATCCTAAAGATTGAAGAAGAATTTCTTGATCTTGGAGGCATATTCTCAGTTGCATATCTATTTGGAAGTCTTTATTTTTTGTTGAAGGTCAGTGTCTTTGATTTTTGTGGAGAAATTTTGTTATGGGGCTTGCATATTATTCTCCTTTGGTTATGTTACACAAGGGTAACTATTCACAATGGCGAGATGGGATCTGCCACCATCTTCAATCACTTGATGTATTGCCTCATCTGTATGGTATAGTTCCTCACCCAAGTGATGGTGTTCAAAAATTTGCTTGGAGTTGCAACAGGTACACTATTTTGGAAATCATTGCGATGCAAGTTGATTCTGATGTTTTGAATGATATTGATCATTGTGACTGTCCTCACATTCTTCGGATTAAGCTTTGGGAGATCTATGGAGATTCAGATACTCCACCATTCCTCGATGATCATGATTCAGAATGTCATTCTTCAGATCAAGTACCCCATGATGCTATTGTTATGTAGGAAGTTGATTACCTTGATCTTTCCGAAGAGGTCGACAAGGTCCCTTTCCATGCTTCTTCTTCATCAGAGACAGTTGGTATCCCTTCACGTTCAATGATTCCTTGTCCAGACTCATTGATTGAGGCTTCCACCATCATCTCTATTCATCAGGACACATTCTGTTTGTCAGACTTGGCTTTACAGGATAGCTTCGTTTCAGGTATCACTGACTTGGCTACTTCTACAAGTTTGGAGACCATTCTTGAGGGGATATCACTCCTCTATTTAGATCACACCTTGGAGAGTTTTCTTGAGTATCCACATTCCTTTGTCTCAACCTTGATTGGGAATTCAAAGACTACATTGGAGGCATTGAGTTTCTCTTCAAAGATTTCATATCTGAGACTTCTTCCCTGCCATTCCATTCAGGACTTGAGGTTTCTTCTTCATCTACCATTGGATTTTCTTTAGACTTCCTTCAGTGGTTTTGAGGACACTTCATTCAGGGGGGGCTATCAAGTCTCCATCACATCCATCATATTCATCCTATATTTTTCTTTGGATATTGTTCAACATCAGTTTCTGCATCATCCTGGTTTGTCACCCTCTTCATTGTTTGGGACTATGGCATTTTCATCATCAGGCAAGGAGACACTTGAGTAGAGTTCAGAGACATCATCATCCATGTTCATTCTTCCTTCCTTCCATTCCTATCTGAAATGGGAAGCATCTCCGCACTTGCATTTGGTTTTGTTTCTTCCAAAAGGGACACAAGTTGTTTGTCGGCATTGGATCTTGTTTTGTCTTCAGACACTTACCTTTCTTGCAAGTGATCTTATCTTTTGGGGGGGCTACATAGTCTCTCTATTGTATCCATGTGACAGATGGTGTACTTGGAGGGTATTTGGGAGTCCTCCATCCTTCCCATCCTCTCACATTTTTTCTTTTTCATCTCCTTTTTGGAGAGGGGTTTTGTTCCCATTGGGTTTTCCCCCTTTCTCTAGTTGTGGGAGATCTTCTGCATCTTCATGTACATGGGTACCTAACATGGCCTCATAGCTGGGACCCATCATCATCTTGCATAATCATTGCATTTTCCTCCCTAAGTTGCACTTATGGGGGGGTGTTGGTGTAATTAATTAATTATTACACCAGCATAAGTTAACTTAGGTCATAAATCATTTAGTCCTAGGTTGAATCATTTAATAAATGGGATAATATTCCCTTTCCTAGTTTGTGGGATAAGATTCCTTCTAGAACTTATCTCATCATTTAATGATCATCACCATAGGGTTCACATGTTGTCACATTTTGTTAGATTATAACACTTGGCAACATCTCATGCATATTAGGGTTTACCTCTTTCCTATATAATCAAGCATCTTGTTCATTTGTAACATATCATATCAATCATCATATCAATAGAATCTTCAATCAGCATTCCATTGTTGCAACACTTCTTTTGTGGTTGATTATCTTTCATGGATAAAGTCCTTTATTGAAGCTTTAGGGGTTGTGCATCCATTAATCTCAACAAAATTAAATAAAAGAATAGCTATAGAAAAGATCAGGCAATGGAGCCTATTGTTAAGTATCATTTAAAAAAAAACAAAAAATCCCATCTAAGACCTCACATCGACGCACATGAGAAATCTCTTTAGCTTTTTGTTTTCTTTAAGGAAAATAAAGTAACATCGTGGGGTAATCTAAGTTAGAATGTCCCTTCATGAAGGGAGAAGGGAATATGCTCCCATAACTTCTTTTTTTTAAATCTAATAAATTAAATAAGATTTTAAACAAGGGTAAGAATTAGTATTTAATAGAAATTCTTTAAAAGAAAGTTAAATTTCTCTTCATTCGTTTTCTTCTTCCCTTTTTCTTTAAGGGATAATAATAATATGTAATATGTAATTAAATTAATATATAATTATTTATATGTGATATTCTTTAATTTTTAAATTTATTTATTTTAATAAAAGAATAGATATATGTTTATATATATTAATTTATTTAGATAAAAGCAAGTAAATAAATAAATTAATATTAGATAAAAATAAATTGGTAAAAGAATTAATAATTAAAGTAAATCACAAGTATTTTATTCACTCTTGTGTTTAGAATTTTCAAACTCAAACGTAAATTGTGAATTATCATCAATATCATTGAGGTGGCTAAAGGGGGTAGGGAAATTGATTTAAATATTGTTTTGTCAATTAATCCTTAGGGATTCTAGTTAATCGAATTGATAATATTTACATGCTTCCCCATGTGAGAACCCATACCATGGAAGTCTAACAAGGACATTAACTATTATGCAAAAAGTGAGCATCAACTTTTGGGTGGCAGTTAAGAATCTAGTAAACCTTATGTTTGGAGTTATCTCGAATGCATTTTCATTTACTTACCTTGCTCTTGGGCAATGTGACGGGGATGATCTTGCACAAGAATTGTCTCTCGATGCACAATATATGTACCATGGTTAGGTATGGTTGTTAAATGTTAGTATTTTATAATATCATTCAAAAAAAAAATTGTCAGTTGTGTTTTTCCCTTCGATCAAATTTTGGGCATTACAACAATAATGGAGCATGTACAGACTATGAGATTGCATGTTGGGTTGCCTTTAAACATGTGGGCAGAGGTTGTAAATACTAATGTTTATTTAATTAATAGAGGTCCTTCAGTTCCCCTGGGTTGTGGTATTCCAAAGGAAGCATGGATAGGTAAGGTGACTTATTATTTTCTCAAAACTTTTGGTTTTGAAGCATTTGCACATGTAGATTCTGAAAATAGAACCAAGCTGGATGCAAAATCAAAGAAATGTATATTTGTTGGATATGTCATTGACTAATTTGGTTATAGGCTTTTGGATTATGAAAATCAAAAAATTATGAAAAGCAGGGATGTCATATTCAATGAGAGAGTGTTGTACAAATATTAGTTGTAGTAGCATGAGAGGAAAGAAAATGATTATGTAGTGCTAGATGATACATCAAATAGCAATGTTCTAGTGGTTCCTCATGCTCTGCAATAACAACAACAAATACCACAAACTTCAATGAATGTTAGATGATCTTCAAGGATAAGTAGACCTCCAAAAATATTTTCTCCCTCTTTGTATTCTATTTTGTTAACAGATGTTGGTGAACCTAAAGGGTATGATGAAGATATGTAGGTGCATACAAAGGTTCGGTGGGAGCATGCAATGGAAGAAGAAATGGACTCCTTGTTGAAAAATAAGACTTGGAAATTATGCAAGTTGTCTGTAGGTAAAAATTATTTACCAAACAAATAGGTTTATAAGCTGAAAGAGGAAGGTGGAGGTAAGAACAGATTTAAAGCTAGGTTAGTTGTAAAAGGATTTGCACAGAAAAAAGGGCATTGATTTGGCTGAGATTTGTTCTCCAGTTGTTAAGATGACTTCTATTCATACTATTTTAAGTATTGTGGCTATTGAAGATTTGCATTTGGAATAGCTAGATGTGAAAACTACCTTTCTTCATGATGATTTGGAGGAGGAGATATATATGGAACAACCCAAAGGATTTAAGGTCAAAGGAAAGGAGAAATTGGTGTGCAGATTGAAGAAGAGTTTATATGGATTGAAACAAGCACCTCAACAATGGTACTTGAAATTTGATAGTTTTATGGTTGAGCAAGGCTACATCAAGTGTAATTATGACCATTGTATTTATTTTAAGAGGTTGGATAATAACAACTACATTATTTTATGTTTATATGTTGATGGCATGCTTGTAGCAGGGTCTAATATGGATCACATAAGTGAGTTAAAACAACAGTTAGAAAAATTATTTGTTATGAAGGATTTGGGGGTAGCAAAAAAAATCCTTGGTATGAGAATTTGTAGAGCTAGGAAGAACAAAAAATTGACTCTATCTCAGGTTGGTTATGTTGAAAAGGTGTTGCAGAGATTCCACATGGAGAATGCAAAAGGTGTTAGCACACCTTTCCCTAGTCATTTGAAATTGACTAAGGAGATGTCTCCAAAGACACAAGAGGAGGAAGATAAAATGTCCAAGGTACCATATGCTTTAGCTATAGGAAGTTTAATATATGCCATGGTATGCACGAGACTAGATATTGCACATGTTGGAGTTGTAAGCAGGTATATGAGTAATCCTAGATTAGAGAATTGGAATGTAGTACAATGGATTCCTAGGTATTTGAGAGGTACATCCAATAAATATTTATATTTTGGGGGCTCTAATACTGATTTAGTAGGATATGTAGACTCAGATTTGGTAGGGGATATTGATACCAGGTGAAGTACTATAGGTTGTCTTTACTATAGGTGGGATAATAGTAAGTTGGATCTAATGGTTGCAAAAGGAGGTTGGTTTATCCACCACAGAGGTAGAGTATGTAGCTGCAACAAAGGAAAGCAAGGAGATGATATGGCTGCAATCTTTCATGGAAGAATTGGGCAAACAACATACCACCAATTATTTTTTTACAGATAGTTAGAGTGTCATGGGTATGTGCAGGATCATGATGGGCCAAGAAGTGGCAATATGATGGGTATGTGGTTGACAACTGTATTTTTACCCAAAATTGATGAAATGAAAAGGGTTTTTAAAGGAGATTCTCATCTTTCCACTGATATAAATTATGCTTTATTTTGAATTTAATCACTAATTATTATTCATTTTCTATTCAAATTATGACTAAAGCCCTAATTGATAGGATGATTGAAAAACATCTATAGCTTTCAAATAATATCATATTTTTTGAATCCAAAACATGTGTCACATTCTATGCTTCGCAAAATATAGGATTAAAAAAAGAAAATTTCAATTTCATGAATTTTGACCGCTTAAGGTGGTCAGACATACGAGTTTTTATATTTTCTAAAAAGTTGTAATAAAAAAATCATAATTAATTATTTACTTGGAAAAAAATTACAAAAAAATATGCATCACATTAGGGCATGAGTCCTCTACTTCTATGTAAAATCTTATTAAAAAAATTATAATTTTATTGTGGTTAGGGTGGTCAGAAAAACACCTACTTCTCTTATTTTTTCCCCAAATTTAAGTACCACTACATTGAAATTTCAAATTTTCACCAAATAGATTTTTAAAAAAAAAAAAACCTAGTAGTTTAAAAACTAAATTCAATTTTCTACAGATTCTATTCTTACATATTTTTGAAATAATATAGAAAGATTATTCAAATTTTTACGTCAAATTTCCTAACTCTAATTTTTTTGATTTTTTTGCCACTTAAGGGCCTATTTTTTCCATGATGATCCTGCACATACCCTCATACATCTTGCAAAAATTTATGCCTTGGATTCAAAGACCAAACACATATAGTTGAGGTATCACTTCATTCGATCTATGTTGGATGATGGAAAGTTAAGGCTAGAAAAGATACATACAGATGACAATCCAACATATATGTTTACAAAGGCAGTGCTAAGGGAGAAGTTGAGCTCCTCTTCAGCTTCGGTTGGTCTTCAAGACTAAACATAATAAAATAAAAATAGCAGGGTCCAGGGTGCTTATTTCCAATGGGAGCTATAGGGTCAACATTATTATGATCAGTCTCCAAGTGGGAGGTGATATGGGGTGGAGCCTTATCAGTCTCCAAGTGGGAGATTATTGGTATTCGGAGCCTAATTAGACTTGGAGTTTAAATTTTCCCCACTTTTATCAGCATGGTTTCCCCCCAAATTATTTAATAGGGTCAAGGGGAAGCACCCCTTGTGGGGGTTTGGGGGCAGCACCCCCAAGACAGGGTCCAGGGTCAATTTTTATTATTTTATCAAGGTGTCGGGTGTTATTTTTCTATTGGATGACATAAAAACCTCTATTTTTTTTGTAACCGACATAAGTCTTGATAAAAGGCTAAGGGTTTGGGTTTTTGTTGACATTGTATTGTAGCATTTGCAATGGTATTGAGATGCAAGGGATTACTGGTTGTAATCAGTTTGATTTACTAGATAATAATATTGGACTCTATGTTGGTGGATGTAGCCCAAGTTTGGGTGAACCACGTTAAATATTGTCTCTTGCTATTATTATTTCTTTGTCTTTTATTCCTTTGTTTAATCTTTATTTGCATGTAATTAATATTTTTTGCATACAATTCCTACCAAAATCAATTACTATTTATCCTTCTTGAGTCAATATTAGACCAATTACATTCCCACTTGCATCATATTCTACTTTAAATAGTTTAGTGAAATCAAGTAAGACCAATACTAGTTTCTCTATTACTTTCTTTTTTAACAACTCAAAGTTCATATTCACCTCTATGGTCTATTTGAATTCTCCTATCTTCTCTCATTATCCCATTTAGTGGTGTACACATAACATGACTAAATTTTTTGATGAAATTTTAATAAAATCAAGCTAATCCATAAAAGAATATTACCTATCCCACATTTATTGGTGAAGGAAATTCCATAATTCCTTTGAATTTCTCTAGATCCATCTTCAAACTATCAATTGAGATCATAAAGCACAAATTAAATTTGAAAATTGATGAACATACTTTCTTCCCTCAATATTTATAGTACTAGTTTGATATGCCCTACATGTTACACCTTACTCTTGCTGAAAATAAAAAATTCATCCATAAACTATCACAAGCTTGAAAAAAATATTAATACCTTATTCATTAAATGCATACATGTGCTTGACATATTGGTCAATTTGGACGACATAGCAAGCCACTCATAAAACCCTTCATTAGTCTTGAAACTATTATTTTATTCATCCCCTTTCCTTATCTTGATTTGATGGTAGCCACTCTTCAAATTGATCTTCATAAAGTACTTTATATTTCTTAGACAATCCATGATATAATCCACCCTTGTCAATAAGATCCTATACATCATAGTGATCTTATTGATGGTTCTTAATTCAATTCACAACCTCCATTCCTCATCTTTCTTGGGTGTTAGTATCATAGGTATCAAACAAGGATTCAAAATTTCTTGAATCAAACCTTTCATCATTACTTGCAATGACACATCTATCATCTATGGTATGGGTATGTGCAGGATCATGATGGGCCAAAAAGTGGCATTATGATGGGTATGTGGCTGACGACTTTTTTTTATCCCAAAATTGATGAAACAAAAAGGGTTTTTAAATGATATTCTCAAATTTCCACCAATGTAAATTATGTTTTACTTTAATTTTAATAAATAATTATTATTCATTTTCTATTTGAATTACAATTAAAGTCCTGATTGATAGGTTGATTGAAAAAAATATATAGCTTTCAAACGGTATCACATTTTTTGAATCCAAAACATTCATCACATTCTATGCTTCACATACTATAGGATTAAAAAAAGAAAAATTGAATTTCATGAATTTTTGACCAAGTTAAGGTGGTCAGACATACGAGTTTTTTATATTTTTTAAAAGTTGTAATGGAAAATTCATAATTAATTATTTACTTGGAAAAAAAATACAAAAAAATATACATCACATCTAGACATGAGTTATCTACTTATATCTAAAATCTTATAAAAAAATATTATCATTTTACTATGGTTAGGATGGTCAGCCAAACACCTACTTATTTTTTCCTTGAAATTTAAGTACTACTGCATTGAAATTTCAAACTTTCACCAAATAGATTTTAAAACATAAAATAAAATTAGTAGTTTAGAAACTACATTCAATTTTCTATAGATTTTATTCTTAAATATTTTTGAAATAATATAGATAACTTATTTAAATTTTTACGTTAAGTTGCCTAACTCTGATTTTTTTGAATTTTTTGCCACTTAAGGGCCTGTCTTTTCCATGATGATCCTACACATATCCATATTGCATGCCTTGGGAATCAATATGATTTTATTTTTTTTCTGATGCCTTAATCCATCCAAAAGAAATATTCCATTGACCATTCATATCCTAGCATTACTAAAAAAATTATCTTCTTTTTCCTTCAATGGGATTAACCTATATCTCTAGCCATTTTTAGTTACAATATACATTTTTCCCTCCAATATTATATGGGATATCAATTAAATTTCCATGGAATCTCTATGAGAAGGTGATACACATATATTAATATTACATCACACAATAATTTACAATGATAAATTTATATTTTGAATCTTACCCAACATTATTCACTGACCATTACCATATGCTATATTTTTGACCAAGAAATCGAATAAGGGTTTGGGTTCTTCTACATCTTCAAGTTCAATTTTTTACAATATATTTTCAAACCATTTTTTTAGACTTTCACTATCAATGATGACCTTGCAAAATTTTCCTCCTATTTTGTATCTATTTGTAAAGTAGTTATTTCTTTGTACCATTCCTTCTCCCTCAAGGCACTTCACCAAGGCCCTTCTCATCATCAAAATCTCTCCATGTTCAAGATCATATAGTTGAAAAGATCTATGAGGTTCGTCTTTTGCATATGAAACTCTACTATTGTTCCTTGACCACTTTCCTTGGTCTTGAAAATGCTCAAATTCCCAACCTATCCTTATCCACATTTGATGCATGTACGTTTGAATATTCTCTTCTCATTTCTTATATATCCCTCACTTCCTCTTTTGTATCTAGTTATGTTCTAAATATCTTCCTCCCCTTTATTCTTGTAATCTTATTTATTAGATCCTATTGTCCTCTATGATAATTGGCATGCCTTATTTATTCATATAAGTACACTCCATTACCTTTGCAATCATAATTCTCAACCCTCATAACTTCATAGTTTGGCCTCAAAATTACAATATAATAATCTATCTCTCTTAGGTACCTCCTCTTTTTGTTTTTGTCACTTCCTAAACCTC
>VDFB02281492.1:711191136-711248834 GCA_007258455.2 Sequoia sempervirens
TATGCTGGCTATGTTGTTGAAGTTTGTGCAGATCAAAGCCTTCTATATATACTCCGCAAGATGAAGGCAAAAAGCACGAGTGAGAAGAATTTGATGATCGCTACTTCCATCCTGTTATATCTATCGGATTATCGATCCGACATCATACACGAACCACTCGCACATCGTTGCTTGGGGAGTTGCGCCGGAAAGATCCTGTCTTATGCTGCGAAGGAGACGGTCGGTGACCCACACCGTTTTAGCGACATGCTAAAAAGTAACGCAATGTGGAGGTGCTACGGTGACGCGCGTAATTACGGTGTTCTAAACAAGCTTTTAATAATTGTAGCGAAAGGTGGATATCGTTATATCGAGGAAGTAGAGAAAACAGCTGTTACTATTGTAGAAATGCTGTTGGACTGTGGTGCTCGGCCTGAAGGAAGCTATGCAATTGGGAAGCACAGAAACAAAACGGCCATAAGCTATGCTGCGAGATTTCAGGATGAAGATGAAGGAATAAAGGTTGTAGAATGCTTAATTCGCAATTGTGATAAGAAAAGAATACAAGACTTTATCAATGCCGCAGATGAGATAGGCAGAACTTCTCTCCATAGAGCTTCTCAGAAGGGAAACGCACGTATATGTCAACTGCTTCTTGGCAGAGGTGCATCTCTGAAAGCTCAAGACCAGAATGGTAAGACACCTCTGCACTATGCAGTTCGAGGAGGATGGAATGCAGTTATAGACGTGTTTTTGAAAAGTAAGGATGTCAGCGAATTAGTTGATTTAACAGACGGAAGCGGAAACACACCATTAGAAATAGTTGTTGCCAAAAATGATTATCTTTCAATAGCCAAGTTGTTATCAAAGTCAAAAGAGCCTGAAGCTTATCCTGGTAAAGTGGATCAGGAACAGATCCTACGTTTCTCTTTACTATTTGGTTCTGAAGATACCTTTAAGAAGCTGTTTGAAAAAGGAGTAAGGCTGCCAGCTGGTGATTGTGATAATGACGGGAAAACGGTTTTGCATTTAGCTGCTATGTGTGAAAATCAGAACAACGCAATAGCCTTGTACAGAATAATAAAGAAAAAAACTCAAGTATTCCAAGACTTGGTAGCAAAGTGCGACAGAATGAGGAGGACTCCGGTCCACGAGGCCGCCTTGAGCGGACACGCATACCTGATAAAGGAGCTTCTAGAAATCAATCCGAAACTAATAAGTTCCAGAGACAGGGACGGCCGAAGCCCTTTTTTTGATGCAGTTAAAGGGAAATGCAACGAATTGGATTCGCTGAGAATTCTTTTTAACGCATGTAAGAATGATATGGATGAAGATATAATCATAGACCGTAGCCGTCAGACGCTATTGCACGTTGCTGCTTCACTCGGCAAAATAGAAGTTGTTGAATATCTCCTTACCAACAATTTACAACCTCCAGGAAAGTATATCAATAGACCAGACTCACTCGGGAAAACACCGCTTCATATGGCAACCAGTTGTGGAAACTCACGTACAGTAGAGTTTCTATTGTACCGAGGAGCACATCCACTACAAGAAAGAGATTGTGATAGGAGGACACCACTACATTATGCTGTGCAAGCCAAAGATGGAATAAAATTGGCAGAATTGTTTCTGGAATACTGTGCATCCGATGAAGAAAGATTGCTTTTGCTGTGGGCCTCCGCAGCAGGGTTGGGCACAGCTGATCGAAATCTAAGAAGTGGTTCTGAACTCCACACATTCCTTACAGATAAAAAGAAAGATATTGAAAGCAAATTGGGCACTCGAAGTCGTAATCTGTTGAAAATGGCTGCTTGTTTGGGAAATACAGAAATGACCAAAGAATTGATCACAAGAGGTTATCAAATTGGGGACATTGATGATTTAGACTGGAGAAGTAAATTAAAAGCACCCGAAAAAGTGAATGTAGCAAAAGGTAAATTTTAAATCCTATCCGCAATGTTTCATTCAGTATTTACATCACATCTGCCAATTGATGAGCAACCGCTTGCTCCATTTGCAGTTTTAAGACAGCTTAAGAAGATTGCAGAACAGGGAAATGACCAGCCAACAGTATCAGACAACCTAGGTAAATAAGTTAGTTTCTCCTCTCTCAACTGAGGAGGAGACAATAAATTTCAAGATGTGTTTCAATTTTTTTATTTTAATATTTATTTTATTTTTATATGGATCAGGGAGATCCGACTACGCAATTGCTCTTGCGGCATTGCTTTTGAATCCATATTTAAAGCCTCCAATTGCTGTGGGCATCTCTGGTCAATGGGGAATGGGAAAATCAAGCCTCATGGCAAAGGTATCATTTAATTAAATTTTAGCATATACAAAGTATTTTTCAACCACGCGTAACATTGCCTAAATTTGAATTGTCTTCTGGCAAAACTCAGACAGAGAGCACTTTACTACAAACAGCAGCTCAAATGGCATTATTGCCATCCTCCAAATTATCAAGTTCTGCTTCAGAATTGCCTGATATTAAACGCTTTGAATTATCCAAAGTGGGAAAAGAGAAATATGAAAAAATTCAAGCACAGATAAACTATGGAAGAAAAGTTGGTAGAAACATATTTGTAATTTTCATGGATAAGATTCGAAACAGAGAAACTAAAAGTAGTGATAACAAGGGGGTCCAGGCAGAGGTAAGTTCTTCAGCTTATGATATTGCTTAAGATTATTTTGGTTTGTTATAAATATTTGTAACTAAAAATTTATTTACTAGAATGAACATGCCCGAGAAGAATCTCTGGAGGACTTTCTAAACAACTATGACACTAAACATCATAAGATGTTTAAATCGCTTGCTGCTATGGACAGAAGCCGCATGGTAGGAATGCATACTTATTACCGACGTGCTTAAATTTTAATTAACATATTATTTTTTGAAAGGTCAGTCCCAATTGATTATTGCTTTCTATTTACAGAACATGAAAAACCTCAACGAGCTTTCATTTAGCTCTCATTGAGAATATTTTAAGAGATTCTCTTTTCCTAAAAGATAGCTTATAACTTGTCTGTCACTTTCATTGTCAGTTCTCAACAAATACTCCGCAGCCCAAAACAAATGCCCAGCAATTGAAAGCAGATATTTTGGGAGAACAAAATGTGCCTGCTGTTTTAACTGTTCAGTACAATGCATGGAAATATAGAAACGATATAGAAGCACTGGCAGGCATGGCAGTAGAAATTACAAAAGAATTGGAAGGAATAATGACCAACGCCCAATGGCTGAGCACCTGTTGGCGAAGTTCCTGGAAACAGAAGAAACATACTATATGGATTGAAATTATTTTCCCCTGTCTCCTCGCACTAGTTTTGGCATTTTCTTTTACTTGGATTGCATGGGTAATGTTGGACAGTGACAAGTTAAAGGAATGGGGAAAAGCAAAATATGCATGGCCGCCAGCAGCCATAGTCATTATAGTCTGGAAACTAACAAAGCCAGTAATTGCCATTTTAAAACCAGTTAGCTCTCAACTAATGCATTATGTATCATTCCCAGATCATACAGAGAAACTGGGCTATCAAGAAAGGGTGATCTCAGATATAAACTTTTTGAAAGATGAAATTGGTAAAAAACCGTATTGGGCATTCACTGCCTTTGTCTGTATTTTTAACACCTTAGCTGTGCTGTGGCGCCTGATTACTGAATTGTGGGGCACGTCATTGTTTTATCATGGTCCCCGCCTAGGAAATATGATGCAAGATCTGAAGATATATCCTGCATCAGGGGAGAATCTTCGAATAATCGTTTTCGTAGACGATTTGGATCGGTGCCAAGAATCTGTGATCTTACAGGTACATTAACTACACTTTGTTAACTTCTCACTCTTGTACGCGTTTTCACTGTCATTTATTGATGTTGTTGATAATCTCTCTTCTATTCCAGTATTTTTAACTGTTTCTATGTGTGCGACAGGTTTTATCAGCTATTAATCTTGTATTGGCAGTGTGCGAAATCAGCGTAGTGTTAGGAATGGACAAGGGACAAATAGAAAGGGCAATCATTAGAAAATATGGATATGGAAAAGCTAATAAGTCTTTAAAATCTAGTGAAGAATTAGCACAATTGTATTTACAAAAAATAATACAGCTGCCACTGGACCTCCCCGATCCTAGTGAAGAACAATCCATGAAGTTTCTGAAAGTACAGTTGGGTGTGTTTGAAGAAGAAAGGTACCCAGATTCAGCATCAGCAACAGATGCACACGATACTACTTCTGACCAAGGTAACAATCAAATTACCACATAATGAAAAAATGAGATTCTAGTGCTTTTTATGTGACTAAAGTATAAACATCTTATGGTTTTTTGTCATCGGTGATATACGCTTAGCAGAATCAATCAGTGATCAGGAAATAGAAGTTCCACCAACAGAAGCTCCAACACAAAACACAACAGACCAAGATATTGCTATTAATGTACAATCTCCATCAAACACAACAGGTTGTAAGATCGAAAGGCATCATTCTTTCTTTGATTAATCTTGCAATTGTTTATCAATCCAGATATTAATCTCTTGAATCATCCAAACAGTACTTAGAAAAACAAATATAAAAAAGTGTAAGAACTTGTTTATGAAGGAGAACCGGAACACCAGCAAACTTAAAGCATTTCCATGAAATAAACTGAAATAAATAAATGTTTTTTTGGTTTGATTATTATAAATATTGACATTTCACTGGGCAATCAATTATAGAATCTTCAAGCTCGCGAGAAAGAAGAGCATCTTCTCCAACTCGAAAAGTAGAGAATTCCGTCAAGAGGCTCAAATTTCCTATCAGACCAATTGTACGGCAAGGTGTACATGCACTCCAATGTCTTTGGAATACACTCCTAAGAGAAGAGGCACCTTCCAAAACTACAGATGCAAGTACAGGTATTATTGCATCGTCAGATCATCGACTATCAGTATAATTAGTAAAGTAAATAACAAATTAGACGTACCTTTGTTTTTTTCTTCTTCATGCACACTCATTTATGTTATAAATTTTCACATTTATGAAACTTTTCTATTAAGACAATCAATGCACTGAGTTTAAGAAAATACATTTCCATCCAGGCAGTCAAAGCTCCAGTTCATTAATTCTTATAAGGGAGATGCTGTTTGTAACGTATAGCCAAGGAGAACAGGAAGCGTTTTTCTTCTTTAAGGACTTTGCTACAGGTTACAGAAAACTACCTCGAGAGTGGAAGCGCCTTCTCAATTACCATAGGCTGGTGTGGTATATATTCTTTCTAAGCAATGAAGCCAAGGTTTTGGCTGGATGGCAGGTACAGCTCATCACCTGGCTATTTATATGTTGGGAATGGGAGGAGAACATGAATTATCTTATAGAGGTATGCCTATCTGCCACAAGTATCTTTCTATTTTAGCGAAATGGAATTAGTCTATGGAAAATAGCAGATGTTTACAATGTAAATTGTGACCATTTTATGCAGAACTGGAACAATCTTGGTGATCTTAAAGTATCAGACTCCAATGATCCTTCACTCTTATTGATCGTAGACTATTTCATTGAACATTATGTCAGCAATAAGAACAAGATGGCAGAGACTAAACATGAAGGACATCATGAAAACGAAGAGAGCTCACAAACTAAGCTCAAAGGCGCTGCAGTAAGTGTTGATGAAAATATAAGAGCAGCTGAAAGCAGCAACCAGGAATTCGAAACAAAAGAAGCTGTTAGAGATCAGTTGACAAGGGATGGGGCTGTACCATTTGCCAATCAAACCAAGAAAAAGAAAAAGAAGAAGAAAAATAAGAAGGTGGTGATCAGAGAGACCAGTCCTGAAAGAAATATTGTTAAAAATAAAACTAATTCTGAAAGCATCAAGAGCCCCAGTCCAGATAAATTGGAAAGTCTTGTGAAAGGACAGTTAGAAGAGTTTAAGAAAGAAATTGAAGTAATGATGGAACAGGTAATGAAAATAAATTGTGGGAAGAATAAGAAGCAGGAGAAGGAAGCGGAAGATAAGTTACAAAACTGGTGGAGAATGAGATATGTGCTGTACAGATATGATGTTTCAATACAGTGTATTCTGGCTTTTCAAAGGTTTAGATTTTATTGCAAAGCGGGGCATTTGCAGTGGCCACCGGCTAAACGAGAATATTATGATGAGTCTATCACTAGTTTCTCGTCGCCAGGAAATTTCTCTAGAAGTTGAATAATACACCATAAAATTTCCGCACTCTTCGCAGATGGTAAACATAAACTATTTCAATCTGTATGTCCAAGGTTAGCTTGTGGTAGGCCTGACCATGTGTTACTTACCAGAACACTATTAGCAGCTTATCAAATTAAAAATATTTATTTATAAGCATAAACTGCCTAAATTCTGAATATGTATCTTGTGGGTATTTCTAGCTTTGAGCAAATAATGTAGGCATTGTAGTTACCCATGGGTTCACATTTAGGCTTTAACTTTCAAACTATTTCATTATAGATATTTAAATATAAGCATCAGGTTATAGATATTTAAATATTATTATTAGATTGATAATGTGTAATCTTTATTTAACTAACATGGATATTTGTGGTAATTTCTCCCGATCAAATATAAAAGATTATTTTCTTTACAGAAATAGTAATATATGGATTATAATTATTAAGAGTAGGAAGAGTAAGGGGTTTGTTTTAATATGACAAAAAAATTAATTTTGAGAAAAATTAATAGATCATAATATCATATTATTTACAATTCTAGTTTATTATGTTGTTGAAAATATATATTATTAATTATGAACTTTTGTCCAAATTTAGCCGTAACTCAAGAAATTACAATTATGTCCATTGCATCATCAAGTCTTTACTAACAATGGTCTTTTGTTGTTCACTTATTGTTCCACCTTCTATAGTCTTCTAATGTTGGAATGTCCCCCTTAAATGGAAAAGAAAACAGAAATACCTATCACATTTAGGATGACACATATTTTTAAAATGATAAAGCTTGACTGATGTCCAAACTTGCACTCCTTAACCGAGTATTATGAAACTTTTAAATCTCATTTACTCTTTAAACTCTTGTTGCTACCTAATATTATGCTTGTTCTTCCTTTCAAATTTTTGGAAAACCTTTTCAAGAGGTTTTATATAGAGACATTGGCAAAGTGAGAAGATGGATGAAGGTTCCACAAATGAGAACCCTCAGCAAAAGTGTAGTCAAGTCTATATACCATTCAAATTAAATAGGCAATAAAAGAAGCAAACTAGGAGAAACATAATTGGGAAAATAGGATTTAGTGCATTGAGTCCATTAGTGGTCTCATAAGAGGCCAAATAAATTATATATTTTTAGGTAGAATACACATAGACCATCATGTAATATGGATCATTGATAGTGTCAAAAAACATCCTACTCTATCCTTTTGATGTTGCTTTGTGGTGGTCATTGAACCAACCCAAGGATTTGATTTATTAGACCTTCTTGAAGGTCACCTTATTTAAATAAGATGATATTTAATTGTGTCATATGACTAGAGTGGATTTAATATTAAATAGAAACCTAACAGAGAGAGATCCATACTTACCATTGATTTGCGGCTTAACGGATTACAATAGGTTTCTATTTAATATTATATACATACATACATACATATATACATACATACATACATACATACATACATACATATATATATGGTTTTTATATGTAAATATATGGTAGTTATTAAGTCAAGATATTGAATAAGGCTACTTGAGTATAGTCTAGGGGATCAATATCTATGTGTCACAATTTAATGTTTGTATGAGCTTGGGGAAGAAATACTCAAATAGAAAATTTTCATGCTCAATATAGTTTAGGGGATTGCATGTATATCTATCTCTCAAGTCAATTTTCTTGGCTTTTTTATCTTGATAGACTAGTTTTTTTTGCATGGCTATAAAATCATTATAAATCCTTTGTAATGATCTTTGCTCTAGCATAGGTAAATTACTTATGAGGAAAAATGAGTATTTGAACTATACTTAATGATATGATGCTTCTAATTTTATTGAATTATAGAGTTAAACAAGTTTTTAAAATAATTTCAAACTCATTTGAATGTTTCCTTCTCTTTGTTATTGTTGGCTTTGTTCCCCAATATTATAGGCACCGATCAAGAATGGTGAATGATTGAAAAGGTAAATAAATATTAATTTTGTTTGTGTCTCTTTGTCATTTAACATAGTTTTAGGTCTTACTAGTATGGTAAATCCAATATTATAAACTTTATTTAAATCTTTTCAAGATCTTACTTGACACACTATTAAAGGTTTGTTCATGGTAGACATTAGATTACATGCACTTTAAGCAATCATATGAGGATTAATAACAAGGGAAGAAACTTGTATAGAATATGTAGTTACATATGTAATTTATTATTTCTTCCAACTTATTTAGAGGTATATATTATAATTTTGTGTGATCCAAATAGCTATTATACTAAGTGATAGATATTTATGATGCAAGTGTGCATAGGGCATCTCTTCTGTTAGACACATAGGACAATGAAGAGGAGGGATGAATTAGTTGTACATTAAAACATTCAAACCTTCATTAACCTTTAAACCCTTATCAATCATCAGCATAACTGTAAACACTTGAAACATAAACACAATCACAACCATAAACAAGAGAACACTAGATTTATGTGGAAAACCATAATCAAGGGAAAAAAATGGCGAGGATTAACTGACATATATATGAATAAAAACACTAAATATAATAGGCTTATTGCCAACATGGAAAAATTTAGTGGCGAATCTTCGCCAATTGGCAAATAATTGAAATTGAGACCTCCAGAAATGGCGAATAGTACAAGCTAAAAAGGATGCAGAATCGCCAAGTTTTTACAAATATTTTTTTATCTCGATTAATTTGCTAATGTATTATTCTTTAAATGACGCATCATTGGAATTGATTCGCCAGTAGTTTATACTCTAATTACAAATATTAATTATATTCGCTAGTAATATTATATTCCTACCATTAATTTTGGGGCAATATCACCACTAATAATAAATTACCATTTCATTTTATTGATATTTTAGCCTTAAATAGGGCTTTTATTTATTGCCATCGATTAGCTTTTTAATCAGATGGATGTAGGCTGATTCTGTGAGTTTATATGCACGTGCATTTTAAAATGCTTGTTGAGGCCCGAAATTTATTTTGGGCCATAGGATTAGATTTAATAGTGTGGCCCAAAAAAAATTTTAGGCCTCAACAAGCGTTTTAAAATGCACATGCATATAAACTCATGGAATCAGCCTACAACCATCTTATTAAAAAGATAATCAATGGTCATAATTTCACTTTTCATATAGTTTTTTTTTAAAGTGAGAATTTTAAAAAATGCTTAATTCGTGTGTGCTCCAATGCATTTTCAATAGTGAATTTATGCTTGGTGGTGAGGGGCTCTACCCCTCGACCCCACCTGTATCGCGAAAGGAGCGTGTCGGGGCCACTGTCCTCAGACCCCACAAGGGGGTTTTTCCCCCTCGACCCCCACAAGGGGTGCTGCCCCTTGACCCCGCCGGTAGCTGCCACCCCTAGGCCGCTACTTCAATATTACAAAAGACAAAAAAATAATGGGGGAACTATGCCGACCAACTATGCAATTTTTTAAAGGAGAGATTCACCATTGTGATTAATCTTTTTAGTGATTATTCGCTAGGATTTTCCATTGTGATTATTATTTTTTCCAATTATTCATTAAGATTCGCCAGGATTTTACAATTTTTAGTGATTTTTTAGGAGAGATTCACCATTGTGATTAATCTTTTTAGCGATTATTCACTAGGATTTTCCATTGTGATTATTATTTTTTCCAATTATTCATTAAAATTCGCTAGGATTTTACAATTATTTTAATAATGTGCTATAGATTCGCTAGGAAAATTAATCATTTTTGTCAAATAAAAGGAAAGATTTGCAAGGATTTTACACCTTCGCTTAGGGGGGGGTTTCTTAAAGTTATCCCTGAATGCCAATAAGGTTCACTACCTAGAAGAGAAGAATGGCTCACTGCCCAAATGACTCACTATCTAAAATAGAAGAGAGTAGAAGAAGACTATTACAAGGAGGTTCACTACCTCAGAGTAATAAAAATATCCACCACAATAAATCTACACCATTTGCAACCTTTGGCTCACTACCTCCATCAACTTCAAGTATACTGAAAATGTAGACACCTTCTGCTTACTGCATCTAGTCGCCTTAGGTGTTTAAGCTCACACTTAGGTCACCACACTTGATCACATTCAATAATTCTTCACACACACATAATCTCCAACACTTGACCTTACTTATATAACTTCTATGACCTAAAATAAATTCTTTAGGCCAACCTTAATGAAAATGTATGTACCTCAAACATGCAACCAACAAATAGGTCAACACCAAACACTTCCATGGTGAAGAGAAGTGTGTAAACCACACTAGTGGTCAACCAAGACCCAAATCTATACTTCCACGCTTGTTTAAACAACTAAGAACTTCCACAAATAGTGCTAACATGCTAGGTTATCCAATCATTTATTAACACTAACAACCAACCACATTCATGCTTCATTAGGTCTAGAAACAACCTATGAACCATGTGACAACAACACACAAAATCCTAGAATATTCCAAAAACATTAGAATATTCAACAACACTACCACAAACACTTGTAACTGAGAATACTATAATCCTATGTAACCAACCACACTACCACAAACATACAACTCACTAACTGACCTTGTAAAAAAATTGATCACTCAATACTCCAAGGGAAGGTAGGTACAAACAATATTAGCATGTTCCCAAATTTTCAAGACAAAAACTTGGAACATGGAGAAATGCAAAGAAATTCTATTTCTCCCAAACAACCTTCTTCACAAGTAAACACACTGTCAAACACATCTTCTAATGTCGCACAATCCATAACCTGAAACTCTAGATATTGTGTCGCCAAAAAATGTATAGTTGACATTTTTGTGCTCACTTGAGTCTTTCTTATGGAATTTGGCTTGATTTTGCCTAGATTTAATGTTGTAATGTGGGCAACACTTTCACATTAGGTCTTGGACCCTTGTGAATCATTAAGACTTCTAGGATGTCTTGTGAATTGTTGTAAACCACTTTCACACTTTTCTAGAACCCTTTCATTATAATTCATTTAAATAACCTCTTTTTATCACTTACCAAGTCTTATTTCAAAGTGTTGTAAAGAGTTGTAACAAACTCATGTTTTTCTAGTCTTATCAATAATTAAACCTTTTGTCATGTTTAAATGACCCCTTAATGCACTTTCTGGCCATACTTAAGTGTACTTTTTGAGGATATTCCCGTTAAACATCATTTAATGCACTTGAATTTCTGAAACCCATTAAAATTTCCCTGGTGGGACCAAGTCGCTACCTGGGGTGACTTAGTCCCACTGGGCACAAAAATCAAAATAATTTTAATTTCTTAGTGGAATTTTATTCTCTTACCCTTGAGGTCAGCCTGTGATGTGTCATATTAAGGAATTAATGCAAAATCAAGTATAAATAAGGGTTTTTCTCCTCATTTTTCATCTCCTAATCTCCTAATTCATTAAGCATTCAAGAATTCAATCTCTTAATCATTCTCAAGCATTCAAGCACTCTAAGCATCATTAAGTCATCCATTGGAGCACTTCATTGCATATCTTCAAATTTCTACATCAAGGGTTTGGGAAGTTTATGACATTGCATGTTGTTTATTTATCATTATCTTCTTATTTCATTTTGTTTGATAGGGTTTGATTACCAAATCGAGGTTTGACCAAAGCAAACCCCTATACTCTAACCCTTAACCCTTTTCCCCTCTTTGCATGTGTTTCCAGGTCTTGCATGCAAATTTATCAAAGATTCTGGTGTCAAAAAGTGGTAAAAAATCCATCAAAGTGAACATAACCCTAATTGAAGCTTGGAGACTCTTTTCATCCCATTTTCTACAGATTCATATTCAAACACTTGTCAAGAAAGGAAGTGCAGACCGAAAGCTACAAATTTTTTCCCCAAATTTCCAAAAATCACGAGGTGGACTAAGTCACCATCTATGGAAAATTAGTCCCATTTACAAGCCTAAAAAGTATCTTTTGCATTTTTGGATACCCATTTGGCAGATTCCTATTTTGGCAGATTTTCCCCAAAACTGGACTAAGTCACCCAGCTTGGCGTAAGTGTCCCATTCAACATTTCCAGTCAACTCTGTAAGATTCCAAAGCCTCTCTGCATCATATTTCAGATTCCAGGTGCACCTCTCCAGTTTTGTTTAATTCTTTTATCATATTTACTTGCATTCTTAGGTGTTTTTGCATACATCACTGTGTTTTCCAACTCTTTGCATTTCTTTGGTTTAGCATCAATAAATCATTTCTTTTTTAGTTGTTTACATATAGATATCATAATTAAGCACATTGCATCCATTTTACATTAATCTTGAGTGTAGGCATTAGCATTTTGGGTCCATTTCTATCCTTTTAGGTGAAAAACCTAGAAGAGTTAGAGAACCCTTGGGTTACCAAAATCATTTTCCATAGATATAACACCTCCAAACACCTTTGATCATCTCATCCAAACTTCATGAGCATGTCTTCAACCATGAAGAAATGTGGAACACAACATAGAACACACCTTTGTCACCTTATTTTTATTCTAATTTTTTCAAAAGAAATTAGAAACCAAGTGAAAAAACTATATCTACAACATCACAAATACCTTCTCAACATAACCACACAAGAGGTTAACACAAGTTGATGCCAATGAAAACACTAATGACAACATAGTGCAACAATCTCCGTAGTATTGACTTTAATGACAACACCTACAACATACTTGCAACAATATCTCCCTTTATCACTGATGGTAACATTAGCTCTGAGAAACCATCAACAACAAAAGTAAATCTGCATGGGCTGATGCAAGAAGTTGGGTACACAAAAAGCTCAAAAAGTGGAAATGTTTTTGCTGTTTTTCAGAATTTGTCACACTTGGACTGAAAATTTGAGGCACTTACACAATGAATCTTAAAAAAATTCAGTAATATGAAATCTAGAATTTTGAATCTAGTTTCCAAATATGTAAATTATTAAAATACTCAGATTATAGAAATTAAATTTTGATAGGCATCTATAAAAACCACTTTTTAAAAGTCCCTGTTTTTTTACCATACCAAGCAGGTGTACAGACAACACTTTTTGACCAAAATAAAATCAACATGAAGTTTGATTTGGATTTTTTTTTTGTAATTTTTGGTTGAATATATTTTTTTTATTAAATTTTTATTGGCCTTAATTGATATTTTTTAAAATCAACGTGTACGAACAATATAATTGGACCTAAACAAAACATTTTTTGACTTTTTTTTTCCATTGTGTAGAGAATTGTTTGAAGTTTGATGCCATATAATTTTTTTACAAGAAACTTAACCAATACAAAGTTATTAGAAAACCAAAAAAACCTGATATTTCAAGTTTAAGGACTAGTTTGCTTAGAAATTAATTAAAAAATAGAAAACATAATCCAATCTTAACAAAAGCTATATATTTAGAAAGTAGACATTGTGTTATCTAATGGGTTTTAATTTTATAGATTCATTCAGAAAAAATGTCCATCAACTATGTTGTCAAAGTTGGACATTCTTCTTCAATCTGCTTTAGTTTTTTAGTTGCAAGTCAAAGGCTAAGGCTCGGATTGCCAAGTCTTTCCCAAGCTTAAAACCAAGGTTGGATGTGGTGTGGAAATTCAATTTTTAAATAACGCGTATGTGTTACAGAAACACGTATGTGTTATTCAAATGAAACACGTACACATTATTCAAATGAAACGCGTATGCCTTTCATAACGCATACGCATTACCCATTGACCCGTTTATTTTAAAAAAATAAATACCTTCGAAAAACACGTACGCGTTTTGAGTGTGGAAATTCAATTTTTAAAACACGTACATGTTACAGAAATGCGTACATGTTATTCAAATGAAACACATACGCGTTTCATAATGCATACATGTACGCGTTTCATAATGCGTACGTGTTTTATAATGCGTACGCATTTTATAACATGTACGTGTTTCTGGTTCACATACCCGTAGATGAGCGCATACGCGTTCGAATTCTGGCTCGGGTACCCAATTCGTAATGCGTACATGTTTTTTAGATAATGCATATGTGTTTGCTTCGAAACTTTTTTTTTTTCCCAAAATTTCCCCTCTTCATGTACTTAACTTCTTTCTTTTACCTGCATCAAGAAACACTCAAGTAGCTCTCCCTCTCACTTGTACACTTCTTACATTTTAGGCTTCTTCACACCCTTTTTCTTTGTGTTTTTCAGACATCACTCTCTCCCCCTTTGACATTAATGACAAAGAGAAACATTTTCAAGTTAGGATTTAGGTGACATCAAACTTGTAAATCCTTTAATTAATTATTTTCATAATGTATTTTATAAATTACCCATAAAAGGTGAAACCATTTAATCTTGACAGTGGCGAAAGAGCTCATGTAAAGATGGAGTTATAATTACTATTTGTATTCTAGGAAAAGGGGAAAATAGCTAGGCATCCCATTTGGAATCTCCTATTTTTAGAGGATTGTGACATCCTTCATAAGTTTTAAGAGTATCTATGACACCGTTTATGATTGTCTTTATGACATATTCCTTCCCTAGGCATCTATGCATGAAAAATGCCTCATGGAAAATGTAAGAGCATCAGGAAGTTTCTATTTTGGGTGGATTTGGTGGTTGCAAGGAGGTAGGTGTTGGGTTTTTCTAGGTAGTTTTGCTTCTTTTTGTATGGTTATACCATGGTGGTTTTCATCCCCTCAAATTTCTATAAATTGGGGCCTTGAGCTAGAGTTATTCATTCAATTTTGTAGGTAATAGGGTGCTATCAAATTCTACATAGTTTTATAAAGAAGTGTACTGCTATTGTAATATCTCTTGGATTAGTAATATACTTTCCTCTCTCTTTCTATGGTTGAGTTTTTTCCTTTAGGATTCTCTCCACATAAATCTGGTGTCATGTGTTATGGTTTTATTTTCTTGTTTTGGTTTTGCAATCACATTCATGTTAAGGATTAATCTTTGGATTTAGATCTGCAATTAATATTAATTAAATTTCATATTGTAATCTTTATTCACCTTGTTTTACAACATTTGGTATCAGAGCTAATGGTTTTGTTGAGAAAGGGATTATTTTCTCTTGAGTGTTCAAGGTTTTTTACTAGAGAGAGCTTTTTCTTTGTGGGTTTTTTGCAAACTAGTGAAAGATTGTAAACCATGGCTTCTGCCTCTCATCTAGATATTGAAATTTTCAATGGTATTGGTTATGAGATGTGGAAGTTGAAGTTTGGGGGTCTCCTTGAAGAAATCTATTAGTGGTTGGTAGTTTTGAAGGAAACGAAACAAGTAAAAATGGTTAATGAAGATTGGAATAAAATGGAAAAGAAGGCACAAGGAACCATCCAGTTGTTTCACATAGGTTATGTCCTAAATATTTCATAAGAATCTACCACATTAAGTTGTGGAGGAGGATAGGTGAAATATACCAAACTAAAAGTTTAACTAATAAGTTGTATCTTAGAAGACGTTTGTATTCTTTGAAAATGGAGGATGGTGATTCTATTGCTGAACATTTAAATGCTTTTAATATGATTATAAGTCAACTTGCATCTATAGATGTTAAGATAGAAGAGGAATATAAATGTATTTTAAATTGCTTTTTTCTTTACCCGAATCTTGAGAAATCTAATTATTGACATAAGTGGGGGTGGTATAGAACTGAAGATGGATGTCTCATTGCTATACATTTTCAAAAGAGATGAGAAGAAAGTTCATGAATGTGGGATGCCAAGATGCCTTGCATGTGCAAGGAAGGTCCAAAGAAAAAGGAGGGCCTAAAGGGGACAAGAAGAGAGCTAAGTCTAAAGGATGTTCTAAAACCATCAAGAAGAGCAGAATAAAGTGTTGGAATTTTGGTAAGAGAGGGCATGTGAAGGAGCACAAGAACAAGAAAAAAAGTTTGGATACTTCCATGGAAAGGTCCTTAGAAGATGGTGATCATGATGCTTTATTTATTTCTGCTAACATTATTAGTAATGATGCTTGTTTTATTGATTTAGGTTGCTCCTACTATATGACTTGTCATAAGGAGTGGTTTACTTCATATTCAACTTATGATGGGGGAAACATTTTCCTTGGTGATGAAAACATGAAGAAGATTGTTGGTAAGAGAAAGGTAAAGTTGTGTTTCAGTGATAGAAGGGTTGAAACCCTTGATCATGTCTTACATATTCTAGGACATGCGAGATATTTAGTTTCAGTATCCAAGTTGAATGACTCTGGGATGCATGTGACAGTTGACAAGTCTAGTTGTAAGTTTGTAAGAGGGAGTTTGATGACAGCTAAATGATCTTGGATTAGGACTTTGTTTAGGCTTAATGCTTCTACTTTCTGTAACTTTGCCAATGTAACTAGCACTAAAAATGCATGTATGTTGTGGAACCATAGATTGGGTCACATTGGTGAAAAAGGTCTTGATACCATTTTGAATAAAAATTTGGTTGACATTATTTCTAATTATTCTGTTGGTAAGAATAATTTTTGCGAGCATTGTGTATTTGGTAAACATAATAGATTATCATTTCTTGATGGAACTAATAGAGCTAAGAGATTATTAGACATCATTCATTCATATGTGTTTGGACCAATGGATGCTGACTCTTTTAGAAAATATTCATATTATGTTACTTTCATTGATAATTTGTCAAGATACACGTGGATTTATTTTATGCATACAAAATTTGAAGTTTTCACTAAGTCTAAGGAATTTAAGCCTTAGTTGAGAAGCAAATGGATTATAAGATAAGGGTGTTGAGATCTAACAATGGGGATGAATATTGTTGTAGGGAATTTGATGAGTTCTATAAGCATGTAGGTATTGTTAGGAAAAAGACTACATCTTATACTCCCCAAAAAAATAGGGTATAAGAAAGAATGAATTGAACCTTGATGGAAAGAGCTAGGAGCATGTTGACTGGTGCTAAGATTGATAGATGCTTTTGGGAAGAGCCTATAAACATATTATATTTTATTTAGTTAATGTTGACGCCAAAAATTGACGAGGTAACGGTGCCTTATGGGAAACTCAATTCAAGGGGGACCCCTTTGCGCCAAACTGAGTGACTTCCAGATTTTAAAGAAGCAGGCTTCTTCTATAATGGGTTTTGGAAAGGGAAAATGAAATAGATACAATCTCCTTCAGCTAGCCTATCACCCACCTCAAGGATCAGTTGTAAGGCACGTGGCAGCCTGTTGCTGCCTGAATGAAAACTTCTCTCATTGTTGCCGAGAGATTGCTAAGATGCAACACGTGTTCAATGGACCGAGGTCCTTGTTGTAGTGGAAAGAAAGCTGCATCAACCAGGTGCGAAAGACACGTGGCAGCGTTTCGCAGCCCACGGTTGTTCACCTCCTTGCTATGTTGAAAGAGCTACAAACAGTTATCACCTAGTAGGAGGTGGGGCCTACCAAAAAATAAAAGAAGGTCTGCAAAAGCATT
Source organism: Sequoia sempervirens (assembly GCA_007258455.2). Lineage (NCBI taxonomy): Eukaryota > Viridiplantae > Streptophyta > Pinopsida > Cupressales > Cupressaceae > Sequoia > Sequoia sempervirens. The sequence continues at coordinate 711,208,688 of VDFB02281492.1, forward strand.
TCGCAGTCCGCAACTGCTTATTTCATCCCTTCATGAAAAACTTGCGATATGCTACCATGTAGCAAGATGTAGGTCCCTCCGACAATCTTTAGAAGTGATGGTCTTCGCAGAAGTTTTTACAACCTGCATGAAGCCTCTAAGGAAATAAGGGATAACACCCTCTGGAAGTGACATGTGGATACCCAGCGCAGCCTCTCAGGACCTGAAGGGGAAGCCGTTGCCCGAAGTTCTGAAGAAGAGATGTGCCAAGGGGTAGATCAAAACTCGATGGAAAGCCGACTAAACTTGGTGACGTACAGGCCGGTGCACACACATTTACAGAAGAAACCCAAAGGGAGCTATTTGAATATTTATTTTAACAGCTTTTGGCGACTATCAGGGGCGTTTTGGATAAGGAATAGAGAACCCAAAAATCTCTCTGGTTCGGCAGACCAGAGCTTTTATCCATAGGGTGAATGGAGTCAGAGTTTGGAAAGAGCAGCTTGTAAGGGCGACCATTCACTTTTGGACAGTTTTTCCATGCTGCGCAAATTTTCTTGTGCCCCGCATAGATCGATTGCCTCCTTGTGAGGCAGTACCTCAGGTAAGCCAGTGCCTGCTTGGATATGGAAAAGTAGCTACGAGAGTGGATGAATAATTGCCTCAATATCGGCTGTCGTTGGAGAGTTGTTGAATTCGTTGAATACCTCCGGGTCATTCTCCTTTTGCTCAATAATCTCAGCAATCTATATAGTTGTGGCAATAGAGCCATCTTCGAGGAATGGGGACGACAGCCCAATTTTTCCTAATTCGGAGAAACTTCCCCAAATGCCATCTAGCGCCTTACCTAGAAAAGTCACCGCTGCCTTAGTGCGCTGGAAAGCAGAGTGAAAATGAATGAATTTATTTGTTGTTTGAGCAGCAATGTCTCGATCTTCGATACCCGCCCTACCCAGGATTTCATCTGAGACTGAGTATAGCTTGTTGAGCAAGTACCTTACCTTAGGAGCCTTCTCCAGGATGAAACGTGGGAACTGCTCAATTGTGTCTTGGGCCTCTTGATTGAGCCTTGATGCTTTGTCGATAAATCGAAGGGTAGGCTACAGTGTTAGGCAAAAGGTCTTGACTTTCTCCTAGTGAAAAATGTACAATTGCCTAACTAGCCGAATGACATTAGGTTGGGCAGGGGCAGGTAACAAAGAGGCTTTAAGCAAATAAATCTTCGCATCCCTTAAAATAAGGGCCTCAGCTAACTCTGTCTTCTTCTTTTTCTCAGACGCCAACTACTCTGCATAGCTGCTCATTTCTTTATTCTAATTCTATTCCCCTCGGGAGTGGTTCGCTGATTGCTCTTCTAGGGAAGCCTTTGTCTCTCAGAATTCCTTTTCTAGCTTAACCTTCAGGCCTTTAAATTCGGCCTCTTTTTCCTGTACTCTTTTCTCATACTGCTCTTGTAGGTGCTCCAACTTGTCACCTTTTTGTGCCATCCCCTGACTATACTCAAGGCGGACGCGTTCAAGCTCTCCCTCTTTTGACTGTAGGCTCTGTCGTGCTACTTGGTTCTGGCTCTGCAGTTCTTTTATTAAGCCTGGGTCGGCAATCTAGGTCTTCGCAATTTCGCCCTGAAGTCTGCTCCTCTCATTCTCTGCTGTCAGTGCCCTTTCAGTCATTTGGGTGATATCTGCCTCCAAGGATTTCTCCTTTGTCTCTAGAAAACTCACCCTCTCCTTAGCTACCTTGAGCTGCTCATCCTTCTTCTTTAACTAGTGACCAGTTTTTAGGAAGTCGGAAGTGACCGCCCGTTGCGTTTCCTCTATGATCTTGACCTTATCTTGTGGCCGAGCTACCTTCATATCAAGTCCGACAGTATAGATCTCATAATCTTTGGGTTGCATTTCTCCATGAGGCTTGCTTATCCTTGGGTACATGGTTGTGAATTTTAATTCATGTCGGGCCTCATCATACGAAGCTTGTACTCTCGGCTCGGCGGGAGCATTGTCATCCTTTGTCTTGCATTTCCTCATTCTATTTGCGCGTGCCTCTTTTCCACAATCTATCTGTGCTATGAATTCGGCTGGTGATGAAACTAGCCCACCTACGAAAGGAACACTAGAAGGTAGGGTATAGGGATAGGTAATTTTCATAGGCACACGCATTTGCTTCTTCTGGAGAGTGACTGTTTGTGGAGAAAAGTGTGGCACGTTCCATAGCTTGGCCTGAGAACTATCAGCAAGGCTAGGCATTTGTAGTGGCTAAATCGAGGATTCAGTCATAAGGCTTATTGGCCGAGGAAGGGTAGTTGTTGACTGGGTATTGGCTTGTTGTAATAGAAGAGGATCATTAAGCATAGCGGAAAAAGAATGGGGGCCGACGGGGGGAACATTTTTTGAAAGCGAGGTGAGGAAAGTCTGGGTGGCAGCTATAGGTGTAAGCATACTCGGAGGAGTAATTATAAATGGCTGGGCCTACGAATACTAGGCAAATCCAACCAAATAAGCTAGACCAGAAGCAGAAGGTGGAGGTTTTGGACCTATGGTAGGAGTTGCCAGTGAAATAGGGGCAGATACGAATGAATGAGATGCGAGAGAAGAAGGAGCAAAATATACCTATTCACTGGTCGGTGGTGGTTCCAGGATCGTTCGTGACTCGCCCACAAACTCTAGCATTTGGCTAGCAGTGGACGCTTCTCCTCCAGCAGGTTTATGCAAAACTCCTCCGATAATATTTTCCGTGCGCTGCCTTTTCGTAGGCGGACACTCACTAACTTTGGTAGTCAGATCCTTCTACTAAGGCATTAGCCTGGCTGATTTAGCGGCCCAAGTGCATGTATGCGAGCCTCTTGATATATTAAAGCGTACATTAGTGGCCACATAGGCGGCATGCCCGGAGACGTTGCCCCCTTGCGCTGAAGAGGATGATACCACCACTTCTTTTTCATGCTCTTCAGATCGCTCTCCTCCTTCGCTCCTATCAACACTAGAGCTCGGGCTGGGGTGGCCTTCATTCCACCATCTGTCAAATTCCTGGTCATCCTTCAATTGATTATAAGGAGCATCCAACTGTGCTATTTCCTGGCGATATTTCCAAAAAGCTCTTATTTTTTCATCACTCCATTCCTCACCCCTCTTCAACTTGTTATACATGTTGCGTTCCATCAGAGGATTGTCCCTGGCCATGGCCATAGGAAAGTAGAACTTGTGCCATGGGCCCCTAGTGTTCGGTGTAGGGATTTGCGCTAATTCCACAAAATCTTCCTCTCTATCTATCTACGGATTAAGCCGCTTCTCCCAGTATGGTTGAGAAATATCGGTAACTTTCATATGTGGCTCTGGTAAGTCATTGAAAGGGTTGTACTCCCACTTATCATTTATCAGTACCAACCCTAAATGTGCCAGCTTCTCTTCTAACAACTTGTGCAATTATTTTTTAACCAGAGTTACCAACTTGAAACTCTTCGGACAAGTGAAGAATCCCTTCTTCTTGACACTTCTGCTGCTACAGAAAGTGAAATCAATGATAGACACCTTCCAAAAAAAATTTAGCGTGAGCACTCTATCAGTGACGCAAGCCGGAAGTAGGAAAGGTTTTCCAGTAAAGCCCCGCATTTGGAGGATTGTAAAGTCCTTGCCTAAGAACCAGTCACAAGCAGGGGTGTAGCCTTGCATAAATCTGGTCTGCTATGTGGTGAGCCGGACGATATCACTTTCTCCAATTAAATCATTCAAAATCAGGGCTATGAAATAGTCCGCAAACGCATAATAGTCATATGTTGCGGAAAGGAAAGGTGTCCATGTAGACACTGACTTTCTTTTATTCTGCTCATCAAAAATTGATAGTGGAATAAATCGGGTGAAGAAATCCGGATTCTAATGCAAGAACATGTGGACTAGGTAGGAAAGAAATCTAAACTTCTTTTCCGCCTGATAATTTTCCATTTGCTGTATCATTTCTTCAACCATGAACTCAGCAAAATCATACCAAAAGAGTTCATGCTGCTTGCGAAATTGTATTGCAGGTCCCAGCTGAAAAGCCTCTATCTTTTCATCAGAGTCTCGGCCGCAAACAAATGCCAGCATGGACATGGCCTCCTAGAGATCATCATGGAATGAACCACATGATAATGGGATACTTGGTGCTTTAGCGGACGCGATACCTTTCTTATTAGTCTCCTCTAACAAGAAATCTGAGCCGGTTTTCATCTTCCTCCATATTTTCTCCCCCTTGCTTGGGTGAAAAGGCTCTATAGTCTCATTCCTTCTACTTGGATCTGAGATACATAACATGTGCCAGATGGCTTCTGGGATGATATGCACCCTTAAGTTGTGACCTTCAATGTAGTGGGTATTTGGGTTATAGTGCTGAATAGCTGCATCAACCACCTCCGGGAAATAGTGCACCAATGGGACCATGTATTGTGGGAGACCACTATACCAGACTCTACTTGCCATGGATTGGTCCGCCTCTGTTGCTGATAACCTTGCACAAGCTGCCTCTCTGAGGGATTTAGGGTTCTTTGTGAGTTTTGGGTCATAGATATTGTTCCATTCTTCCTTAACCCTTTTCTGGTTACTCCATTCCTTGGGTCTATCCAACTCTTCTATGTGGGCTCTTCTCGTCTTCACGGGTATACCAGGCATGGCATATGCTATGTCCTCATAGACATATACCTCAACTAAGGAACGAATAGCCATGAATAGCTCTTGACTAATTTCCTCCTGCATTGGCTGAGCTGAAGATTCTGACATTTTCCTCTCTCTGAAGAATTTGTAAGCTCCTGGCCTGCGAATTTGCTTGCTCTAGATAAATAGACAAAAAATAACTCTGCACTTCGCTTGCGTTTGTAAAATCCTTTGAAATATTAAGCCTTTTCACGCAATAATAGCAACTTTTCCCAAGGTGGTAGGCTAGAGCAAGCCTTTTGCATTTAATTCGGCATGTACTGTTAATCTTGCAACTCGTGCAAGATGAACTGATTGTTATTCCGGGGCGGTCGGATTTCATTATTACATTTATGAGATCGTGTGATACGCCTTGATCTCCTTGGAAATTGAGTTTGCAACTGGCCTTATAACCTTGCATTAGCATGCGCTAGTGATTAATATCCTGGCTGGAATAATTACGCCAAGCAAATGATCACCGCCTAAAAAGATATTAGTATTGCCTTGGGCTCTGGGATGCGCTTGAGAAATGACACAATAGCCTACGGCCATATGTCCCTTCAACAACAAGCGCCACCTTTTTTAAAACTAATTAGTCAACTTCATTTAATTAAACACGCCTTGAGCTGTGCTATCATGCATGTACTGGCCTATAAATGTGAACAAATGCAAGCTCGACTTTCGAGATAGTAGCTAGCATAACATCACATTTTTTAGAGGCAGATTGGCATGTGCCTTGTCAATTTTTCTATAAATAGGCCACTAGATAGTGAGCAAAACATACTTAGCATTTAAGAGGTGATAGGTCAGTAGTAGAGTGCTAAGCAAGTCCTTTCATAGGTTAGGTGGTGAGCAAATTCGTCATTATCTTAGAAGACTAGTGACAGTGTCAGAACAATGGATACCCCAATTCACCTAACCTCGTTTAAGTCACAGATGGCGTTCCTAGGTAAAATTTCTACTAGGAGGCTAAAAAGGATGATGAAGAACAAGCGTTCACTGGTTTTGGTAGCCATTAAGTGGGTCCTAGGCAAGGATTGCATAGAATATGAAGATAAGTATAGGGTGAATACCGACATATGCTCACACTTTGTAGCATCTATGCTAGACATTTGCATTCCCCGACCACTTATCCTGAAGTTGGTTAAAGAAATCTTTCTAAAGAAATACTTGAATGGGCTTGGTGAGGTCATTGCACATGTTGCATATGGGATAGGCCTACAACAGCTAGCGACCTGTGTCGCTTTATCGAAGAAGAAGCTGTCATCATTTGGCTGCCATTTCTCAGTGGATTCTGCCTGCAGACCTGTGACCAGCACCAACAAAGGGTTACTCAGGCCCTACACTTCCTGTTTCAGAGCTACAACATGATACCTTTCTATGACGTAGACTGGTACACTGACTTCAGAAACCTGGTGTTTCCACTGCCAATGACGGTTGTGTTGAATGATGTTGCTAGTGCCACTGAGGAGCCCGTGGACGAGGAAGAAGTGGATGCTGCAGTGAATGCGTCGATTGCTGCCAGTCATGCCTTTGGATAAATAACCTCTTTGCCTGCTTGCTCAAAATGTAACTTTCCTGCTTTAAATAAGCCTGATAAAAGGCTATCGTATATAACATACCTTGATACTTGTACATTTTGGAAATTGGCCTCCCAGCCATTTTGTAACCAAAGAACATATATATAAATATATACTTCTCGTTTTAAGGAAAATTCATGCTCTTTTTTGCTTCTGTGTTTAAAATTTTCTGGGTTTTCAAGTTTTGTATGCTATTTCTTCGTGCATGAGTGTATTTTGTGTAAAGCAACTTTGTTGTTTTACTTGCCAATGATAATGAGAAAATGCGTAGAAAGACAACCGATTTTAGAAAAAGAATAGGCCAAAAACAGGAAAGGAAATAAAAGCACTATTTACATCTATACAAGGTAGAGCTTAATGCCTAATGGAACGACTTAAGATGAATCCCATTGACCGAGATTCCTAACGGCTCTTGTTCCATATTTTCCAACTCAAAAGCGTTGTGTTGCCTGCACTAAATGATTTTGAAGGGTCCCTCCCATAGGCTATCAAATTTATCATGCTGACCTGGCTTTGTAGCCCTGCTGTCATATTTTAGCACTAAGTCTCCACTTTTCAGACCTTGGTCGGAAGCCTTCTTGTCAAACCATCGTTTGACCACCTGTTGATGGCTTGTCAATTCTATTAGGGAATTCTCCCTTTTTTCTTATACTTCTAACAGTTCAGCAAGCCGAACCTCCATGGTTTCATTTTGTTCTATTTCAAGGGATTTCAACAACTGTATTGTTGGGATCTCCATAGAGATAGGTAACAGCGCCTCCTTCCCATATACCAACTCATAAGGCAAAGTCCTAAGGACTTGCTTAGGAGTTATGCGGTTTTCCCAGAGCACTTTTTAGAGATTTTTATGCCATTCCCTCTAGTGCTCTGAGCCAACCTTTTTAAGGAGTCAGACTAAGCTTTTGTTTGTTGACTCGGCTAGGCCATTTCCTTGTGGATAATAGTTTGATGAGGCTTTAAGGAATATGCCATTTTTTAATGCAAAGTGACATACCTTTGTACCTAAAAATGCTCTGGCGTTGTCCAAAATGATTGTCTTTGGAGGGCCGAACCTTGTCACCAGTGCTTCAAGGAAGTCTACAATCTCTATTTCTGTTGCCCCCTTAAGGGGAACAACTTCCACCCACCTTGTGAAGTAGTCTGTAACTGTTAAAATCCACTTATGTTCCGCACTAGAAACCGGGTTGATCATTCCAATGAAGTCCAGGCCCCATTGTGCAAATGGTTCATCCGCCATGATAGGTTTGAGGGGCATCGTTGAATTCTTCCTTCTATTAGAGAAGAACTGACATTTTTTACAAGCCCTTACCAGAGAGTAGGAGTCACTAAAAAGTGTAGGCCAATAATATCCAGCTCATAAGACCTTGATGGTGGTAGTTTTGGCGGAGAAATGTCCACCTTCGTCACTATTGTGAAATGCGTCGAGGATCCTTTGTGCCTCCCCTGAAGTAACGCATCGCAGGAGCACACCATTGAAATTTCTTTTGAAAATGACTCCTTCTATCAGCGTATATCTGCAATTATGAAGCTGGTAATACCTCCTTTTTGGGATGAGAGGCCTGGAAGATACCTTTTGGTTTGCATGAAGTTCATCCTATTTGTTAGCCAATCGTCTTCCGATCCCGATCCATTTATTAGGATGAGCTCTGGCTGTTCCTCCTTAGCAGGTAACTCCTCATTCTGTGTCATATACTCACACAGTGCTCTGCCTTTAACAGTCTTAGTAGCCCTGACCTCGATGTCATACTCCAAGATCTTGGTAATCCAATTAGCTCTTTTGTCTATGATCTCTCCTTCCATGATGTATTCCCGCACACTAGAATGTTTGACATATACCAAAAATTTGTTGCGAAAAATTAGATGGCAGAATTTTTTAAGTTCTTTTACTATTGCAAAGGCCTGTCTTTCGATGAAGTTATAATTCACCTCATATTCTTTTAGGGTTTGGGAATAGAACGCCACTGGATGCTCTCCCTTTCCTTCACTATCTTTTTGAGTCAGAACAGTAGTGATACTGGACTTGCCACTGAAGGCATACATTATAAAATCTTTGCATTGATCTGGATTAATCAGCACCGGGGCTGTGGAGATCGCTTCCTTGACTTTTTCAAAAGCCTCCTGAGCTTCCGTTGTCCACTTGAAAATTTGATCCTTTTTTAGCATTAGGGTGATCGGCCTAATCATTCCTGCAAAATCAGAAATAAATTTGTTGACGAAATTTACTTTGCCGAGAAAAGACTGGATGCCTTTCTTATTTACCGAAAGGGGAAGTTCCTTGATAGCCTTTATTCGTTCAGGGTTAATTGAAATACCTTCTTTATACACAACATGCCCTAACAGCTTACCCTGCGGTACTCCGAATACACATTTCTTTAGATTTAAGGAAACCTCGAACTCCTGACATTTTTGAAAAACTAATTCCAAATGATCAAAATGATGATCTTTAGATTTAGAGAACACAGTAAGGTCATCCAAATAGATTAGAATAAACTTATTGATCAGTTCACTGAATGCAATGTCCATAGCTCGCTGGAAGGTTGCCCTTGCATTGGATAAACCAAAAGGAATTTTAGCATATGCAAATGTTCCCCACTTAGTTGTGAACGTAGTCTTGTGCTGATCTTCTTCTTTAACTCGAATTTGGTTATAGCCAGAGAAGCCATCCAACAGAGAACATTTTTGATCCTGTGACAGTTTGGAGGATTGACTCCATAGAAGGCAATGGATAGTGATCCTTCATAGATGCTCTGTTCAGGTCTCAGAAGTCCACACATAAGCGGATATCGCCATTCTTCTTTCTGACTGGTACCAGGTTTGATACCCAAGTACTATGTTTGATTGGGAAGACAATAGTGAATCGATGAGCTTGGTTAGCTCTTGTGCCATTAGGGCCTCAACTTTAGGGTTGGTTGGCCTCTGCTTCTGTCGGACTGGTTTTGCACCTTCTGTTATTTCAATAGTGTGCTGAATGATGCCAGGATTGTAACCCTCCAGATCATCGTAGGACCAGGCCACTACTCCATATTTTTCGCAGAAACTGATAAGCCTTTCTCTATCTCGTTGTGGGACATCTTTTCCAACCCGAAGATTCTTGCCATCGGAGATTCGAAGGTTTTCATAATCACTCTTGTCTGCCATGAACTTCCACTTATCATTTTGGGCATCATTACAATCAAATTTTTTTTTGAGAGTAACTAACCCTTTCGAAAGTTTATTTGATTTGAGCTACATAATTTGTCCTTCATAGGCCTCGGTGATCTTTGGTTGAAGTTGATCAGCAAATTCCCCTGAGTGCTGGATAAACGAGGTGATGTGCTCATCGCTCTCAAAGACTTGCCAACTCACATCATTGTCGGGAATTGATGGTCAAACAAGCACTCACACTAAATATTTGTTTTGAAGCAAGTTAGAGACAGGATCAAACTGAGCACTGATCACTGCCATGTGATCTGCATCGCTATTCTGCATTTGGGGAATCGTCAGGATATTGAAAGCTTCAAAACCTTCAATCAGGTCCCAAATTCGATGCCAATAGGATCTCATTCGGACATTCTTCGCTGTGGAAATTCCTCAGACGTGATTAATTACCAGTTCAAAATCTCTGAACATAATCAATTGCTTAATACCCATTCGTTCTGCTAGGCTTAGGCTTTGGACTAACCCTTCATATTTAGCTTCATTTTTTGAACAGGTGAATTGGAATCGGAAAGACCTCAACAACTTTTCATTGTGTGGGGATCTTAGACATACCCCTGCTCCAGCTCCAACTTTGCTTCTTGCTCCGTCAAAATACAATGTCCATAGCTCATTTGTTTGGGTATCGTCGGATTCTTTGGTGACCTTCGGAAGAACTTGGTCTTCATCATAAATCACATATGTGCCCAATCTGTTAGCATGATAATTCCTGAAAGAATCATTGTTTATGTGTTCACTCAACAGAGCATCTTCCTTATGATTTTGGTCCCCACTTACCTTCTCTTCCTCTAGCAGTTCGACACTATACATGTCCTGCTTGGTGATAGAGGTATGTGCGGCCTCAAAATTGATTAGGGCCTCATCCGCCACGTGTTCAGAATATAGAGCCTCCAATTCTATCTTCATTTTTGTGCCATGCTTGGTCCTAAGTATTAGATGTGACCAATCTAAAGACAAATATCCGCCTACCTTTGAAGTAAATTCTCGAGGTAGACAGAGACCAAACATAGGAGGAACATCTATGATCACTGTATCTTACGGGACCGTGATACTTGGGCAGGCAAATAGAGTTAACGGAAGTGCTTTGATGACACCCATAGTATCAACTTTATTTCCATCCAGTTGCATCACCCCGTTCTTCATAGGTTCATAGTTGAGACCCAAGGCTTCAGCTATTAGTTTTGGCATAACCATTGTACTAGCGCCAGAATCAATCATAGTGTTGTGTAATAGCTTTTCCCCTAAAATGAGAGTCAAGAAGAAGGGTTGAGGTTTTGGCCTACCTCTGCCTTCTGCATGGGATTCCTTTGCTTTGTCTGCAAGAACCTTAGCTAGTGGCATCTGATAAACCACCTCTATACTGGTTGATAGCTCTATTGGTGCTGGGTTGATCTCTTGCTGAAGCGCCTTCTGTAGCATAGTTTTCTGTTTCGGGATAGCTAAAATGTCCCATAAAGACACATTAGTGGATGATTTCTTTAATTTCTCCACCACATTAAAAGGTGACGAGCTCGAAGGTTTCTACTCCTTTGCTCTTGTTATAATAATTTCCTTCCATGGTTGAGAAGGTGAAGAGATGGTCGAAGCATCGGGAATTGGATCAGACACGCCCTTGCATTACGGGCTATCCGGAAGTGAAACAACAGGCTCACCGGTGAATCTCCTCTTTGAGTGTGAGTTATAGTCAGATTGCACCTGCGATGTTTTAGATATGGATGCATCATTAGCAAACACCGTTTCCTCATCTTCCATCCAAGAGAAGAGCGCATGATCAGGAGCAATGTCGGACTCTTGCTCTAAAGACATTCCTTGCATTTGCGCGGTAAGGACCGCACTCTCCATTGGCGAGTCATAAGCACGTCCTCCATTTTCTGCTGTAATACCTTGACTGTGTTGCTTTTCCACCTTCTGTTGTAAGTTGCCACACAAACAATTTCAGGGCATATGCGCATTGTTGCAGGGGAAGCACCATGGATTGATGTCATCAATAAAATTGTTTTGTCTTGCGGTTAATTCTCTACTTGAGCTTGGCGATGCACCTATCAGTGGCATAGGCATCGGGACCATTTGGTTTGTAGTCAGCGCTGGTGGATTAGTTCGAGGCGCACTCTGATATTGATTTTGCTGGTAAGTGGACCACCCACCTTGATAGTTTTGATATGCAGGCCGTGGAGGCATTACTTGGTTCCGCTTGAGAGTTGTTATATCATTTTCCATAGTTCACAACATCTCCTTGAGGTCGCCTATTTCATCCTTGGAAGAACCTGATGTAGAAGCCAAGATTTCAGGAGCAGCCACATATGAGTACATCGACTAGGGAGTTGCTGCCGCACTAGTCGATGTGACCTCTTGTGCAGAGTTTGATATTTCAAGAAATATTGGGATAATAGGTCGAGGAGGCAACTTTCTGAAATCTATCAAATGATTCTCAGCTTTGATAGCGGTGGCATAAGCATTTGGTAGAGTGGTTCCTCCCAAAGACTTAATCATCATAGAAATGTTAGGGTTAATGGACTTCAGATAAAATGTGAATGCCAATTCTGGAGTTGGGCAGATAGTCACAAGAATCCTTTGCCAATTTGAGTGAAATCGGGCATTGAAATCTGTCAGAGCCTCCTGAGGTGCTCGTTTTATGACGGATAGCTGATAATATAACAAAGAACGATCTCTGTCATTTGAGAATCTTTCATAGAATGGATCTCCGAGGTCATCCCAAGTGCGAATTGAATTCGGAGTCAGTGTTCGATACCAATCCAGAGCCTTGCCTTTGAAGGATGCAGTAAGGAGCCTCAGGGCTACATTCTGTGCTGTAATACCGTGTACTAGGCATACATCAGCTACATCCTGCAAATGTTCTGCTGGCCTTTTTGTGTTGTCTCCGACAAATTTGGGAAGAGCTTTCAGGGTCGAAATTGAGATAGCGCCCCAAACAGCAGGCGCTACCAGAGCTACCAGGGGACTTCCAGCATCCCATGCTACATAGTTTTTGTTCGTGACTGGCAACATGGTGAGAGGAAAGGGTGGTGGGAATGGAATGGTTACTAACTGATTTGCAACCTAGACTGTTCCTAGCGGAGGTACTAGTAAACCTAGGTTATTTGAAGTTTGGGATCTAGTTATAGGCCGATGGCTCATACACCCCTTTACACAGAAATTTCATTAGTTTAGGTCCCACCGGGTGTGCTAGAAATAGGACAAACTGTTGATGCCAAAAATTGATGAGGTAATAGTGCCTTATGGGAAACTCAGTTCAAGGGGGACCCCTTTGCACCAAATTGAGTGACCTCCAGATTTTAAAGAAGCTGGCTTCTTCTATAATGGGTTTTGGAAAGGGAAAAGGAAACAGATACAATGAAGCAAAGTCTAATATAAGGCGATGTGCCAAAATTTGCTGATGGGAACAATAAATCATGGATTTAAGGGCTTGAATGGTGTTGTCACATTCTAAAACGTCGGAGACTTAAAGTTATAGCATAAACAATTCATTTATTGACATAAAATAGTATTTCATACATCCTTACTACTAAGAAGAGTCATTTAGACATGATTTAGATAAGCAAGCTTGTATTCAATATATAGAAGTCCTGTCAAATGAAATGCTTAAGACAATAAAAAACATAGTTTACAGTTTAATCAATACATGAAAAACAAAAAGGCCGAACAGTTGGCACAGTCTGAAAGTTTCTTGCAAATAAACATATAAAAGAGGCCTAGTGTCTCTTGCTAAAACTAGTATCATTTTCTTAAGTTTTTTTTGGACCTTTCTCTCATCGACTAAGAGAGTATATATAGCCGGAGAGAAAACTCCCACCGCTTTGGAGAGTTGTAACAGAAAAGATCCCACAATCCCCTGCAATGATGCTAGAATCATAAGATTCCTAATGCCGTTACAATGGCAATGAGTTAGAACACAACATCTGAACATTCAGGTGCAGAGGTGCCCTTCATAATGATGGCAGTGGTCCCAGCCAGGCTCGAGGCGACAAGTGCCATCCACCACTTCAAATGACCATGACGAGCGGCACCCAATAGCATAATCTCCTTCAGCCAGCCTATCGCCCCCCTCAAAGATCAATTGTAAGGCACGTGGCAGCCTGTCGCTGCCCAAATGAAATCTTCTCTCATTGCTACCGAGAGATTGCAAAGATGCAACACGTGTTCAATGGGCCAAGGTCCTTGTTGTAGTGGAAAGAAAGCCACATCAACAGGGTGCGAAAGACATGTGGTAGCATTTCGCAACCCGCGGTTGTTCACCTCCTTGCTATGTTGAAAGAGCTATGAATGGTTGTCACCTAGTAGGAGGTAGGGCCTGCCAAAAAATAAAAGAAGGTCTGCGGAAGCATTTCGTAGCCCGCAGCTGCTTATTTCATCCCTTTATGAAAAAATTACGACACGCCGCCATGTAGCAAGATGTAGGTCCCTCCGACAATCTTTAGAAGTGATGGTCTCGGCAGAAGTTTTCGCAACCTGCACGAAGCCTTTAAGGAAATAAAGGATAAAACCCTCCGGAAGTGACACATGGATACCCAGCGCAGCCTCTCAGGACCCGAAGGGGAAGCCGTTGCCCGAAGCTAGGAAGAAGAGATGCGCCAAGGGGTAGATCAAAACTCGATGGAAAGCCGACTAAACTTGGCGACGCATAGGCCGGCGCACACACATTTACAAAAGAAACCCGAAGGGAGCTATTTGAATATTTATTTGAATAGTTAATAGATCTCCTTTTTTAGCTATTGTTGATAAAACTCCTTATGAAGTTTGGATAGGTACAAAGACTGATGTTTCACATTTAAGGGTCTTTGGTTGTGATGCTTTTGTTCATGTGCCTCAAGATAAGTGTTCTAAGTTGGATCCAAAAGAATAAAAATGCATCTTTTTTGGTTATGGTGAGAATGTAAATGGTACATGTGATTTCTTAGAGAGTTTAGAGCTTACTTAGGCGAAGAACAACCAAAGGAGAAAGATAAGACAAAATAGTGCACTTCGAAACAAATATTAATGCACATCTAAAAGAACAACCAAATGGATTAGAGAATGGAGAAGAAGAATACATTTCAAAGAGTTCAGATGATGTGTAGGATGAGCATACAAAAGAAGAACAACAAGAAAAATTTACTCCTACCTTGAGAAGATACACAAGACAATAAAATCTAGTTGACAAGTATAACCCATCTAATTTTCATTGTGTATTTGCTTTGTTGAGTACTAATGATGAGTCTAGATCCTACAAGGAGGCTCTTTATTCATAAGAAAGGGAGTCTTGGATACATTCCATGTAGGAAGAGATGATGGCTTTGTATAGTTGTTATACTTGATATCTTGTTAGTTTTCCCAAACAAAGGAATCCTATTGGATGCAAGTGGGTATATAAGAAGAAGCTAACTTCTATTGGATTCTTTTTATCTATTGTTGTTGCTTATGATTTTGAAATAGAGAAAATGGATGTTAAAATTTCTTTCTTGCATGGGGATCTTGAGGAAGAGATTTATATATGTGACAACTTGATGGTTTTGTTGTGAAAGGAAAAGAAAACTTGGTTTGTAGGTTAAAGAGATCTTTATATGGTTTGAAATAGCCACCTAGGACATGGTACTAAAGGTTTGATGCATTTACATTGAAGTAAGGTTTTATTAGAAGTGAGGAGGATCATTGTGTTTACATTAAGTTTATTGATGATTAGATACTAATCATTGTCTTCTATGTTGATGACATGTTGTTTATGGGTAACAACAAGCTGATGTTTAGGGAGGTTAAGACTTAGCTTTCTGGCATATTTGATACGAAGGATTTGGGGGATGCTAGGTATATTATTGGGATGGAAATTGGTAGAGATTGGGTACACAAAAAACTTTTGTTAAATAAGAGTAAGTATGTTGATATTATTTTGCATAGGTTTAATATACATGATTGTAAACAAGTAAATATTCCATTTTTGGTTGGTGCTAAGTTGAGTTTAGATATGTGTCCTAATTTTGATGATGATATTGAAGAGATGTTTAATGTTCCTTATGCTATTGTTGTTGGTAGTTTAATATGTGCAATATTTTGTACTAGACTAGATATAACCCAACCAGTGGGAGTTTTAAGCAGGTTTATGTCTAACCCTGGTAAAGAGCATTGGAATTTTGTTATGTTTTTTTCGGTACTTGTGAGGTACTTCTAATTATTGTTTGGCTTATCATGGTACTGATAATGTGGATAATTCATTGTACATATAGGGTTTTGTTGGTGTAGATTGGTTAGGAAACTTGGATAGTCGAAGGTCCACTAGTGGCTATGTGTTTACTTTGTGTATAGGTGCAGTGAGTTGGATGAGTAAAATACAACCTATAGTTGCATTATCCACCACTGAAGATGAGTATATGGCTACTACTCATGCATTTACAAAGGTTGTTTGGTTATAAAGACATGGTATTGGTATTGGTTTTGATTGCAGGACAATGAGGATAAGATGTGAAAATCAAAGTGCCATATATTTGGCTAAGAATCCTATGTATCATGATTGTACTAGGCATGTTGATGTTCAATATCACTTTGTGCAAGAAATGGTTGAGAATGGATAGGTATTGATTGAAAAATTTGACACTTTGGATAATGTTACAAATTCTCTCACACAACCAGTAACCATAGATAAGTTTTCTTGGTGTAGGAAGGCCATGGGGCTTGATCATTGTACTTAATTTCATGTTTATGTATCTCTATGGGTATAATTTACAATGTATGATGTCAAGTAGGAGAATGTTAGGATTTAGCTGACATCAACCTTGTAAATCATTTTATTATTTTTTTTTTTCCTAATGTCTTTTGTAAATTATCCATAAGAGGTGAAAACATTTAACCAATGGTGGTGAAAGAGCTCATGTAAAGACATAGTTACAATTACCATTTTTCTTCTAAAAAAAGGACAAAATAGCTAGGTGTCCCATTTGGAATCTTTTATTTTTGGAGGGTTATGACATCTGTCATAAGTTGTAAGAGTATCTATGACACTATGACAACTATCATAAGATGCTATGACATCTATGATATAGTTTATGATTATATTTCTAAAAAACTCCTTCCTTAGTTGCTCATACATGAGAGATGCCTTAGAACCACTGTAAGAGCTTTGTAATTTTCTATTTTGGGTGGATTTTGTTGGAAAAATGAAGATCTCATTTTGTTGTTTTGTATTGTCATTGATGTCACCATGGTATATGAGTTGCAACTGCAAGATCAAGTCTAAATTTGTTCTAACATTCTGGTCTGGTATCTAAACCAGTATAATGCTTACATTCTCTAGTATTTTGGTATATCCTCTGGTATTTTGGTCCGCAATTGTGTGCTAGTGATTATTCTTGTTTATGGTTTTGAGAAATGATTTATGGATTCTGGAAGAACATACATTCAAGATCTCATGTACTCAGAATCTTGTATGGTGTATCCATATTACTCTATTGATTGCAATTTTTCTATTATGTCTATCCAAGTTGGCCAACCTAATAGATGCGTTGTGTAATGGTGAATTAATTTTTGCTATACAAATTTATGAGCGACTTATCTTAGATCCATGCTGACAGGATGTAGCATGGTGGGTGTCTGAATTGATTTTTGAGAAGATTTTGTGAAAGCTTGAAGTCGACAGTTGGTATTTTTGATAAATAAGAAGTGCATCTAATTAGGTTGACCTAATTGATGCTTGTGGAGAGATCAAATATATATATTGGATAGTTTTTGAAGGTTGAGAGAGAGATGATTGTGTTGTGAATACAAATGTGAAGAAGAGTGAATATGATGAATTGTGTCAAGTCAGTTTACTAAGCTTCATTGGAACTTAATTTGCACTCACTAGGTGTACTTTATTAGCTCATTTTCTGGCTGTAAGCCATTTTGTCATTGTAATTCTGTAGGTAGTGAGCCTTTGTATTTGAACAATGAGTCCCAGAAGTGAACCACCCATTTTGTAATATCTTATAACCAGTTATACTATATTGTGAGCTAACACTCACTGTGGTTTTTCCCATTTTGGGTTTTCCATATAAAAATCCTGGTGTTCACATGTTTTGTGATTTCATATTTTGTTAATGATTTTACTTATCTTTTCTATTATATGCATTGGAATAATTAGATGGTATTTGATTAAAAGATTTAAAAAGATATTTATTCACCCCCCTCTGAGTATCTTGGATATTCAACAATTGGTATTAGAGCTTGGTTCTTCCAGAAAATCCTAACAACTTGAGGGAGATCCTGAAGATGGAAGAAATGAATGATAACGAAGAGCTCGAGACTGCCCTTGAAGATCTTGATAAAGTTGAAAGAGAAAACAAAGATCTAAAAGAGAATCTTGAAGATGCAAATGAATGTGTCCAGAAATTAAAAGAGTAATTAAAAAAGTTCAAAGAAAGGCATACGGAAGTAATTGATCAGTTGAAGAAGGCTAATGAAAAAAATTACTAGTTTGAAGGTGCAAGTAGAAGAAAAGAAAAGAATTGAAGAATGTCTGAACAAAATGGTACAAAGCAAGTCTGATGAATGCATCAAGCTTGAACAAGAAGTTGTGAAATTGAAAGTGGATCTAGAGAAGGAAAAACTCTGTGAAAACAACTTAAAATATAGCTTTGATAGGATTGATGAATTAATGTTGGGACAAAAACCAAGAAAATAAAAAGGTGGCTTGGGAATGGAAGGAGGTGAAAACTCCAAGGACAAATAGAAGACTTAGAACAAAGGAAAGCATAAAGGAAATTCAAAGAACTTTTCTAGGAGACCACCTGTGAGACAACCTAATGCACAAAGGTATCGTTCTTTTAATGGAATTGCTTTTCATGCAACAAATTTGGTCACAGGGAAAAAAAATGTAGGAGTAGGATGAACCAATTTCTTGGTCCTTTCACTGGTCAATTCTTTTCTTGCAAAATAATTGGACATAGGGCAAGTGAATGCAGAACCCTGATGATGAATCAATTTAATCCAGAGGAAGAGTGAATCAATCCTTTAATGGCTACTGTTATACTTGTAAAAAGTATGGACATAAAGCTAATTAGTGCAAAACATGGGTCAGTGGAAGTCAATCTAATTAGAAAACTATTGTCTACTATAACTGCAATAAACCATGACATATCTCAAGAGTTTGTAGAAGCAAGAAGGGTAAGAAGACCAATCCAGTACAAAAGAATGAATCTGTGAAGAAGGTTGAAAAATATGAGATTAAGCAAGAAATGAATAAGATTCGGAGGAATAAAGAAGATATTGAGATGACAGATGTGTCTCTACCCTCATCTGGTACAAACAATTCCTCTGGGAACTAGACCCAACAAGGTCTTAGGGGGAGCTTTAATATAAAATCACTTGAACCCCCCTGATGTTCGATGTGTCAGTCTTTGGAATGAAGATATGTTGTGAGAAATGATAAGTTATAAATTATGCAAGTGAAACTAGAAGAAAATATGAACAAATTATCTTTTACAGAGAAAATTAGGGTTTTTTGAGTAGAGAAAAAGAGTTTTTAGCAACTTTTTGAAATCTGTCACATTTAATATGAATTAGGGCAGATCGTTGTTTTATAAAGAAAATGTGTAAGGAATTTTGATCACTCATGCATTTGAAGAATTTGAAATTCTTTTTGGAGCATATTTGAGGAGATTTGGAGTTTGAGCCATGCAAACCCTAGTTTTGGTTCTTCGTGAAGAAAAAGGTATTTTAATTTTCTATGCAGTTGTGGTTTGTATTGTTTGAGTTGTTTGAATTGGAAATTGGAAGAATGGAAACTCTTGTAGTCATTAAAGTGTCAGAGAGACTGAGACCATCTTATAGGAAATATTCCTTGAAAGTTTTTGAAGATGACCCCATGGGCGCATTCTCATCAATCCCTCATGGAGTTATGCCGACTGAGGACACAAGGATGTATATTCAAGCAAAGACTAAGGAATTCAATCACAAAAAATTGATTGACATTTGGCAGAGTGAGCTTACTGGAGATAATTTCTTAATAAAACCTGAATACTCAAACCTAGTTGCGAAGAGGTTAGACAAATGGAAAAATTTTCCCAACTTCAGTTTCGAGGTTGATAAAAAATTTGTGAAGCTAGTCCTAAGTAGAATTTATGATAAATTCATGTGGAATGACCGACCGCACCTGATAACTAAGGAGGTGATTAGGGTTGTTACTAGCCTCTGGGATAAAGGTACAATACTTGTATTGAAAGCCATGAAGAATGAGGTTTTAATGAAACTTACAAGAGCCACATATGACAAGAGAGCCTTAGTGACAAAGTCCATCACTAATCCGACTATGAAGTATGCAACTATCATGATTGGTCACAAACTATAATTCACAAACAGAGAGAACTTTGTTTCATCTACAACAATTTATACTAGTTTTCATATGGTTGTAAATGGTGCAGACTATGATTTATGTGAGCTTCTTTGACAATAGTTTCTTAAGAATTTGAAGTCGACAAAGGAAAGGAAGTATGCTTTCAAATTCGATTCATTGATTGTATTTTTGTTGTTTTATTTCATGAAAAGACTTCTTGAAAAGAATAATGAAGTTTTTTGGGACTCATCTAGACCAATGGCACATCAAATTTTTGATTATATGCATAGTTTGGGTGATCTGAATGCTCAAGAAAATGCTCTAACAACATTATTTGTTGTATTTAAGAGAAACATGAATGAAAGAGATAGGATTTTGGGGAAAATTGTTGAGAAATACAAAGATGACATCATATTCCACATTTCCTCATATGAATGCATGATTGAAGCAATAGAACCCCATACCATATGGATTCAACCATTTGGATATGAGATTACAAAAGATGAAGCTAAGGGTTATGTACAATTTTTTCTAAAAAACCCGAAGGATCCCAATGAACCCATAATTGGTACTTATGCAAAAAAGTCTATGGAAATCCACATGGAGCATCAGAAGCCCATAATTAAAAAAGAGAGTGGAAAAGAAGCTTAAAGAAGCTAGATTCGTTGATGAGTAGATTTATCTTGGAAGGGCTAAGGGAGAATAGTTGAAGGTGGAATTATTTGGTCTGAGGAGATCCGGTAGGACTACACCTCCTAAATCCTCTCCAACCCCTACATCCTAGTTTCCTCTAGACCTACTACTAGATCTGGGAAGAGGAAAGAAACTCCTCTGGTGGCCCCTACAAAGAGAGGAAAGAAAGAGAAAGCTACGAGGGAGAAAAAAATTAGTGTCACAGATGATTAGGATGAAGAGGAAGAGGATCCTAATGTAAAATTGGTGAGGAGAAGAAGAGGAAGCTTATCCTCTGGTGAAGGTGCTTCTAAGGAAGCTGTTGGTTCTAAGAGAGTGCATGTTGTATCATCTTCTGATGATGAGGAAGAGAAGGAATTTGGTGTTCATGTGCACACCAAACCAGAGTTGAAGAAGATTAAGGTGTCTGGTGAAGCCTCTACGAACCAGAGAGAAGAACATGACAATTCGGTAAGTTTTGGTTCCCATTTTAAATTAGAGGCAACTCTCAATACTTTGTTACACTTTGAGAACATGCTATTTAAAACATACCAAAAAACATTATGATAATGTTGAAGAAGAGGATAAGAAATTTTTTCTTGTAGCTGTCATTTAGTATGTTATCATCTTGGAAGTTAAGTGGCATGATGTGAAGTAAAATGTACCTAAGAATATGTGGGAGGCCCTAATGAAAAAGAGATAAGAGGTTGTAGAATTTGAAGAGAAAATAATGAATGATGCATATGGGTGAAGCCACAATAGTGGTTTACAATTCAAGTGAGGAAGGAAAACTCACAAAAAATGACCCCAAAGCAAAAAAAGTGATTTTGGGGGTTCATATGAACCTACTGGTTCGAGTGAACCCATTAGGGGTTCACTCAAACTAGGGTTTGACCGAACCCCTTTGAATTTTGACTACCAAAAAACTAAAAAAAATGCATAGCAAAGGGGTTCATACGAACCCCCCTTATCCCTCATCCCCCCTGAGACACAAAAAAACCTAAATTTTGGCACTTGGGAGCTCGGGTTGAGGATGAAAATGGAGGAATCTTCACAAACCCAACTAGAATCAGGTAGTCCTCAGAACGACCTATCCAACAAATATAATTTTAATATGTTTTGGTTTTATTATGTATTTGTTTTTTTAGTTTTATTTAACATAGGTTTTTCATTGAAAATGAAGGTCTCTGTTTTGCACATGTTGAAAAATAGTAGATTATCAATTTTTTTTTTTGAAAAATATGAGTGCACCAGATATTGAAGTCCTTGAACCAACAAAAATAATTGAATTTCGATATATACAAAAAAAGGTTATGTATTATATGGTCGCGCTATGTTTGAATTGTAATTGGTTTGACTTCAAAACTTGATTAAGGAAAAAATATTCAATAAAAAACTATCTAACCAAGTGGAAGCACTAGATATCAAAGTTAAAAATCTAAATTCAAAAAAATTAGAATTTTATCCTTCATGGAAAAAAATTTATGCATTTATGGTGTGCGTCACTTTTTGAAAATGTTGTTTTCTGAAAAAATCCAGTTTTTTTGGGAGATGGAAAAAGAATTACAATCTGATTCCAAAAAATTTGAATTTTTATTTTTTAGAATCTATAAACAAAATGTGATGAGACTCTAGTTTGCATCATCTTCAAATTCCTCATGGTTTAGCCGCTATATGTGCCCGAATGTGAAGATTTAGTTTAAAAAAACAAAATTCAGTGTCTAGTTTGGCCAAAAATTGTAAACCACTATTGTGGGATCACCCAAATAAGATTGGGTCTTCCCTAACCTCAAATGATCTAGAGATTTTGAAAAATATTTGTGCAGAGATGTTTCAAATGAAGAAAATGGTAAATATTTTAATGACAAGAAATGAAAAGTTGACAAAAAAGATAGAAGGAAACAACAAAGGTGATCCAGGATACAATAGAGAAATATGGCATGCTTGAGGCTAATGAAGATTTTGTTGTTGAAAATGCTGAGGAAAATATTCCTCTTGATACAGGTAATTCAAATATTTCAAAAAACATTGATGTTGAAATTGATGCTAGTGGTGAAAATGATCCTCTAGAAAGTGAGAAGCAGAATGAAGGTGAAGCTGAGCCTGAAAAGCATAATGATGCTCCTTCAGAGTAGACTGAAGGTGAAAAAGGAAATAATGAAAAATGTAATTTTGAAGAAGGAAAAGGAAATGAAGAAGAAGAAAAAGATAATCCAGAAGAAGAGAAAAATGAAAATAGAAAAGATGGAAATGATGAAGAAAATAATAGGGATAAAGATAAAGATGAAGATAAAAAGGAAGAAAAGAAAGAAGAAGAATAGAAGTGAAAGAAGAAAAAAAGGAAGAAGAGAAGGAAAAGGGAGAGGAAGAAAAGAAAAACAAGAAATGTGTCTGGAAAAATGAAGAAAGTCAAAAGCAGATTGTAAAATCTCTTAAGCATCCTGGAGAATCATCCTCCAGTAATGATGTTCTAAAAGGCTTGTTGTCCAAGTAGATAAGATTTCAGCCAAAAATCCCTCAGGAGCTTCTAAAACTTCTTGTGATTGAAGGGTTTGTAGATATGGAGAAGATGTCTCTAGTTCATAAAGTTGTGTTAGGAGATGCATTACAAGAATCCAGAAGGAAGGAGATTCTTGAGACACATCAGAAAGGAACAAAACTCATAGAAGATGCTCTTAAGGCATTGTAGGAGGTCACACCTGTGCATCTATTGATGCATCCCTTGCTCCTATAGAAAATTTGAGATTTTTTCTAGATTCTTTCAAGGAGTATACCTTTGGGCTTGAAGAAAAGACAAAACAAGAAGTTGAGGAGAAACTAATAGAGAAAAGGCTACTGGCATTGCATGACAAGTGTGCTCTTGCACACTCAAATGTTGATAAGAACCTGGAAGCTATGAAGGTTTGTGAGTCAGAAGAAAATAATGTTCTTGCTTATTGATTGAAGTGGTTAGATGCCACTCAGAACATTAAAGTTGTTATGGACTCCATTGAGTCCTAGTTTTCTAGTATCTTTGGTACTTCCAATATATCCAAAGACAGAGACAGATCAACCTGGAACACCATCACTACACATAAAGAAAAATTCTTTGTCTTACAAAAGTAGAAATAAGAGATTATCAAAAAAATTAATTAGATGAGTGACATTATAAGAGTGGAATACACTCTAGTTGGCAAGGCCCTGACAGGCACACAGATCTTGAGAAGATAAACTTGACTCCTACTACTTTAGAAGGTGTAGAAGAAACTCTGGTAGAGTTGGAATCCCTAAATAGTATGTTGATTGCTGCAAAGGATAGTTGGGAGAATGGTAAATTAGTATGGGAAGGTATTATTAAGGAGCTTCAAGGCTTGCCATCCTCCAATTAATGCATGTTCCTTTTTTTTCTTTTTTTTCATATTTAAATTTCAGTTTTGGGACACCCTTTGTCCTTGATGTCAATGGGGGAGTGAAGGTGGTGAAATGCTAGTGTTAGGGGGAGAAGTGTTGTAAATAAGAAGTTTTGTAAAAATTATTTTGGCACATGTTTCCATCAATGACAAAGGGGGAGATTTTTGGAAAAATGAAGAACATCTCATTTTGTTGTTTCATGTTATCATTGATGTCACCATGGTACATGAGTTGCAACTATAAGATCAAGTTTGAATTTGCTCCAGCATTATGGTCTGGTATCTGAACTGGTATAATGCTTACATCCTTTGGTATTTTGGTATATCCTCTGGTCTTTTGGTTTACAATTGTGTGCTGATGATTATTCTTGTTTTTAGTTTTGAGAGATGATTTATGGATTCTAGAAGCATGTACATTCAAGATCTCATGTACTCAGATGCTCGTATGGTGTATCGGTATTACTTTGTTGATTGCAATTTTTCTATTAGGTCTATCCTTGGTTGACCTAATGGATGAGTTGTGTGATGGTGAATTAATTTTTGTTATGTGGATTTATGAGTGACCTATCTTAGGTCCATGCTAATAAAATGTAGTGTGTTGGGCACCTAAATTACTTTTTTAGAAGATTTTGTGAAAGCTTGAAGCTGACAGTTGGTATTTTTGATAAATAAGAAGTGCATCTAATTAGGATGAAATAATTGATGCTTGTAGAGAGATCAAATATATATATATTAGATAGTTTTTGAAGGTTGAGAGAGAGATGATTGTGTTGTGAATGTGAATGTGAAGAAGAGTGAATATGATGAAGTGTGTCAAGTCAGTTTATTCAGCTTCATTGGAACTAAATCTGCACTCACTAGGTGTACTTTATCAGTTCATTTTCTAGTTGTAAGCTATTTTGTCATTGTAATTATCTAGGCAGTGAGCCACCCATTTTGTAATATCTTATAACCAGTTATACTATATTATGAGCTAACACTCACCATGATTTTTCCCATTTTTGGTTTTCCACGTAAAAATATTGGTGTTCATGTGTTCTATGATTTCATGTTCTATTAATACTTTTACTTATCTTTTCTATTGTATGCATTGGAATAATTGGATGGTATTTGATCAGAAAATTTAAGAAGATACTAAGTCACCCCCCCTCCTGAAATATCTTGGATATTCAATAGATTTGGTGGTTACAAGGAGGTAGGCATTGGGTTTCTCTACGTGTTTTGTTTCCTATTATTTGGTGATACCATGGTGGTATTCATCTCCTTATATTTTTGTAAATTGGGGCCTTGAGCTAGAGTTATTCATTTAATTTTGTCAGTAACAAGGTGCTATCAGATTCTATAGATTTTTACAGAGAAGTGTATTGCTCTTATAATATCTCTTTGATTAGTAATATACTTGCCTCTCTTTTTTGTGGTGGATTTTTTCCCTTAGGGGTTTCTCCACATAAATTTGGTATCATGTATTATGGTTTTATTTTCTTATTTTTATTTTGTAATCAAATTCATATTAATGGTTAATATTTGGATTCAGATATGCAATTACTATTAATTAAAGTTCATATTGTAAGCTTTCTACACCTTGTTTTACAACACTGCACACTTCACTTCAGGTAACACTTGCAAACTATTTTCTCTCCTATTTATGTTACCTTTCCCTACCCCACCCTTTGAGGTAGCTTCCATTAGTCCAAAACAAAAATGAATCTTGAATTGATCACTTGGAAAGATGCACCATATTATGCATCTCTAAGTTGAAAGGAGGGTCCATAACCCCTAGCTTTTGTCAGAGATACTCAAATGTATCTTTTGGAAAAGTCTTTGTAAATTTGTCTAGCACTTGAGCTTTTGTAGGCACATACTCTAGCTTCACTTTATTCTCTACAACTTTCTCTCTTAGAAAGTGATACTAGAAAGAGATGTGCTTTGTCCTTGAATACATTACCATTTTTTAGAAATATTGATGGAACTTATATTATCATGTAAGATAGAGATAGTTTCCGCATATGATACTTTGATATCCTTTAATGTCTACTTCATCCACAACACCTATGGGTATCATGATGCTACAATAGTATATTCTACATCTATAGTAGATAATGATATTGAATCCTACTTCTTACTTAGCCAAGAAACCAATCTATTCCCAAGAAAGAAATTACCTCCACTTGTATTTATTCTATCACAATCTACCTAATCTACATCTGTATAAGCACTCAGAGGGAAATTAGTATCCATAGGATACCATAGACCAAAGTATAAAGTAACCTTCAAATATTTGAATATCCTTTTGACTATTTCCTCATGTTATTATCCATGATCTTCATGAAATCTTTCCATAAGACAAATTGCATGCATAATATCTAGTCTAGTAGACATTAGATATAACAATCTACCAATCATTGATCTATACTTGCTCTGATTTGTCTTAGGAAATTCATCATTCCTACTCAACTTATAGCTAGTAACCATGGGAGTACATACTAGTTCATAGTCCTCCATTCCAAACTTCTTTAATAGTTATTTGACATAATTTTATTGTGAGATGAATATACCTTTTTCGAACTGACCGATTTGCAGTCTAAGAAATTCATCTCCCCAAACATTGACATCTCAAACTCACTTCAAATGCATCTCCTCCATATATTTCTTACATATTCCCTCATTTCCTCCAAAGATTATTTCATAAACATACACAACCATAATTAGGATTTGATCTTCCTATAAATTGAAGTAAAGATTACTATATGTAGTACTCGGTTTGAATCCCTACTACAACAAGGATCTATCTAATCTTGCATACCAAGCTCTAGGAGCTTGTTTGAGTCCATACAATGCTTTCTTCAACCTATAGACAATATCATCATCTTCGGACAACTAAAAAAAAATTAGTAGTTCAATGCACACCTCTTCTTCTAACTCACCATTTAAAAATCTAGACTTGACATCCATTTGATACGTGCCTCCAGGACCACCTCCACCACCTCATCGTGAGGATTTTTCAATAAAAACTTCAACCTGAAGGCTGACACTGGCCTGAAAAATATTTTTTGTTGAAGTTTTGTTGAAAATCCATACATCGCTTCCATTTCACCCTATTTTTTCATTTTTTAAACAAATAACAACCTTCACTCCTCAACAACACCTTCGCCAGAAATAGAAAGAAACAATACTGCTTCTTTTGTTTATTAAAAACCCCACCTTCTAACCAACCTGGCTTTTCGTTCGCCCTGTCCTTCCCCTAACAAAAACATTTCATCACTTGATGCCACCTCTGCCTGAGTGGACCCAAAAGCAACAAAGTAGAGTACACCAAGAGGATCACACTCAGATTGTTTTGTCTGGATATCCCAACTAAGACTAATGAGAGCCCATCGATCTTTTCCCAACTTGCACCAATGTCCATCAAAATAAATAAACCACTTGTCACTTCAATAACCATTTGCACTTAAACTGTACCTCCCTACAAAAGTTTGAGAGGTTTCCCGTCCTCTTCCAAACTTGAACGCCACCCAGTGGTACCAATCCCTCGTGCTAAAGAATTATGGCCACTCCGCTGGCAAGACCACCTTACAAAAATCCTCAACATGAATTTCACCAATCACATCAAAAGAGGTCGCCCACTTGGAAAGGAAATCCGCTTCCCCATTGCCAGTTTGATGAATGTGACAAACTTTAAAATTGTCAAAAGAACTTAAATCATTTAAGATTGCGAGGATTAAAGCCTGCAGGTGCCACGCCAAAGCTCCACCATTTATGATTGCTTGAATTATAACCAAAGAGTCTCCTTCCAAAAGCATATTTCTGATCCCCAAAGTTCTTGCCTATCCTACAGCCAATAAGACTGCCTTAGATTCAACAACATTGTTTGTGCCATCCTCTAGCTTTCTAGCTCAAAAAGCTACCAAATTACCTTGACTGTCACAAATAATAGCCCCTGCTCCTGAGGGCCCTGGGTTGCCTTAGCAGCCCCATCAAAACTTTCTTTGAGCCACCCTTCATGTGGCTTTTCCCAAACAACCTCCTTCATAGAACCCTGCACCCCATTCAACCCCACCTCTGGTTGCCTAGGCTTTACCTTTAGCCCTGGCCACACCTTTTGAAACCTACTGTCCTCCACTGAAAAGGGACACTTTTGAAGTTGAAGTTGTGAAGTCGCTGAATTCACAATTTTCGTGATTGCTTGATTAATTATGTTTTTAATCCTAGGAAACGATTCTTTTTTATCCTAAAAAATCCTTCTATTCTACTTCTTCCATAATTCCCAAATCACAAGATACGGGCTTGCCACCCAGACACTTGAGAAAAGAGAAAAACTAGAAAGGTGTGGCCATCCTTCAAAGACACCCTTCACTGAGTTTTGCAAAGGACCCTGCCAACCAAGTTTTAGCCTATGGGAATACCAACAAGCAATAACGACTTTGCAGTGTAGAAGCAAGTGATTCATTGATTCTTCTGCCTCCTCACATAACACACACTCTATCGGACAAACAAAACCCAACCTCTTCCTCCTTTCACTAGATATAATTTTCCCTTTCACTGCCAGCCAATCAAAGGCACCTGCCTTGGGAAAATACTCCTTACTCCAACATAATCTTTTTTCCCAAAATATCTCACCCTCAAAAAAGTCTAGAAGCTGATACCCAACCTTGACCGAGTAATTCCCATTAATTGACCCACACTAGACCACCTTGTCAATAGTGTTAGTAGGTAGAACTTGTCGTCCCCTAAAAATCTCCTTCATTTTTTGAATTTGAAAATATGAAAGCTCCACGAAAGCCACTTCTTTCCATCCCCACTCCTGGCCTAATGGGCTCCTTTTAAGCTCTAAGTAATTACTAACTTTATCACCACACCTTTGGGTAAAAAACCGTCTTAGCTCCTGAAATCCTTCCTCCTCCCTTAAAATTGGATACCCATTCCACGAATCATCCCAAAACTTAGCATTTAACCCATCCCCAATCTGCTAGGTAATGTGATTAGTTATTACCAGTCTACAAGAAACTATAAAGTTCCAAATAGTTGATCCCTTCATTGGATTCCTAATAGTGAAAATCTGATTATCAGCCATAGAATCCAAGTATTTTGATTTTAAGATTTTAACCCATAAGAGGTCAGGGTTTGTATAGATACTCCACACTAGCTTTGCACCCAGAGCTTCATTCATCAATTACCAATCTCTCAAACCAGCTCCCCCTTTTTCTTTGGTTCTACAAATTTTCTCCCATGCTAACAACAAGATTTTATTTTGATCATTTGCACCATTCCAAAAAAAATATGCATTTGCTACCTAATTAAATTGACCACCTTCTTTGATATTTTCAAACACATCATAGAGAAGACTAGAATGGCCAAGATCACACTTTTTAACATTAGAATACGACCAATAGTCATTAGCCATTTACTTTTCCAACCGTCCATCTTGCTTAAGTAGCTATCCACCAAATCTTTCCATATACCAACTTTATTGGCTCCCCCAAACAAAAGAATACCTAAAAACTTACTCGGAAGTGTACCAACACACATCCCCAAAATCCTACATATTTCAAGTTGTTTAGCAATGGGAACATGAAAGAAGAAAATCTCTGACTTCCACCAATTGATACATTGACCAGAAGCCCACCCATACTCATCAAGAGATTCTTTCATCACCCGAGCTTCTCTAATGTTTGCATCCCCCAATAGAAAAGTGTCATTAGCAAATTGAAGATGCGAGATTGGATCAACCCCTTCAACAACACCAATTCCTTTCTAGAGCCCACTACACCTTTTCTTAACAATCAACCTCCCTAAAGATTTAGCCAAGATAATAAAAAGGAAGGGAGAGATGGGGTCTCCTTGCCTGATCCCCTTACTGGATTCAAAAAAACCTTGAGGGTTGCCATTTAACAACACCAAAAAATGAGGGGTGCTAATACAACTTTGAATCTAGGCAACCCACTCATTGCAGAAACCAAACTTCTCAAGGACCTTCAGGAGAAAACCCCTATTAACTTCATCATAAGCCCGTTTAATATCTAATTTCACATCATCTTCTCCACTTTTTCCAATCTTACTGAATGAATAGCTTCATGAAAAACAATCACCCCTTCAAAAATAGACCTATTTGGAGAGAAACCACTCTGCTCTATAGAGATCACCGAAGGCAGGACTTTTTTCAGCCTGTTTGCAATCACTTTGGAAATTGCCTTGTAAATTGTGTTGCATAATGAAATTGGACGATAGTCTTTAAACGAAGTTATCTCTGATCTTTTTGGTACCAAAGCAATGGAAGTATTGTTCAAATCCTTCAAGACAAACCCACTACCCCTTGATTCTTCAACCACTTTCCAAATATCCTGAGCAAAGATATCCCAGAATTTCTAGAAGAAAAAGGCTGGAAAGGCATTCGGCCAAGGTGCCTTATCTCCCCCTAGCCCGAACACAACCTTTTTCACTTCTTTTAATGAGACTCTTTCCATCAACATAACATTTTGAGCTTCTGAAACCACACTAGGAATGTTCTCCAAGATCTTCCACTCTTGACTTTCCCCTCCACTGTTCCCCTTGCATAAACCTGAGAAGAAATTTACAGCTTCTTTGGTTATCTATTCATTGTCTGACAACACATTCCCATCCCTATCCTTGATTTAGAAGACCTTGTTACTTTCTCTATGAAATTTCACTGAGTTGTGAAAGAATTTTGTATTTCTATCCCCCTCTTTTAACCAACATTCCCTTGATTTCTGCTTCCAATAAACTTCCTGACGAGCTAAAATTTTTGAATATGCTTTGTTCAAAATCTTTTCCTTCTCAAAATCTTCTTCAAACATCCCTCTCTCAATGATTTTTGAATGAAGAAGCTTTAACTCCTCTTCCAATCTTAGCTTCTCAGCAAAAATGTTTTTAAAGAATTCCCTATTCCACCTCTTTAGTTGCTCTTTAATAAATTGTAGATTCTTAAAAAAGATATAGGCTTTACTTCCATACCTTTTAGGGGCATTTCTCCACCATCCTGCCACTAACTCCTGAAACCCTTCTACCCACAACCACATTGCCTCAAACTTGAAAGGGCACCTTACCAGTGTTAACTCCTCTTGAATTCTCAACCCTATTGGATAATGATCCGATCCAGTTATGGGAGTTACCTCCACTTCATACAACCACTGTTGTGCCACCAAATCCCCAGCCAAGAAGAAGTGATCTAGCTTCTCCACAATGTTCAAAAAACCACTTCTCCTATTCGTCCATATGAATTCACCATTTTTGAATGGAAGTTCAAACAGACCATTCTTCATAACGAAAGCACTAAAATCCCTCTAACTTTGACTAGCCTAGCAAACACCACCAAGCTTGTCAGACGGTTTCAAGATAGCATTGAAATCACCACTTAAGAGGAACATCCTACCACCTTCAATACTCAAAACATTAGATATCTCCTGCCAAAGCTAGTTCTTCTGAATAACTCCTGATGGGCCATAAATATTAAGGATGAAGAAACTAGCTCGCAACTACTTTGATTCTGCACAGACCAATTTCCAAAACCTTTCTTGCCTCACAACTCTTACATTAACAAGGGCTTCATCCCACAATATGCCAAGACCACCTGAAGCCCCCACAGCACATGAAAGACAACCTTTCTATCTGCCAAAATGTTTAAGGAAGAAGTCAAAATCCTGTTCCTTAACTTTATTTTCTTGAAGTAAAACTAACCCCGACCTCGTTTGATAAAAAAAAATGCTTGATCAAATGGATTTTTTCAAGGGCGTTGCAACCCCTGACATTCCACGATAGGATTTTCATGGCTGCAGGGAAAAGGCATAGCCTTTTCCCGATCTCAATTTGCTTTGGCCAATAGAATTCCCAGCCATTTCAAGGCACATCTTATTGGTTTTTGGACCACGCCTCCTATTCTCACCAACCTTTACCTTACTAGTTTGAGCTGAGGATTGCTCAATAGTTCTCTTTTCCATTATGCCAATTTGATCATTAAGACCCAACAAATCTTCACCTCCAAGCTCCGCATCTAAATTTTTTTCTGAGTCCGAGCCTTCTAGAGATCCTCCGCTATCTTTAACCCCTTCAAAAGCACTATCTAGATTTTGAATAGGAGATATTGGGATATCCTTAAATACTACCCCTCTGAACCATCTGGGCTATTGACTTCTTCCTGCAATGAAACTTCCACCTACTCCTTCATTTCCATTTTTGAAGCCTTCTGAGGAAAGACATCATCAGTTTTTTCTTCACGACCAATTCCAAAATCTTTAGAAGTACTCATTTGAGGGGGAAAATGTGGTTGCTCAAGAGAAGGCTGCTTAACAACCACATTCCCTCTTGCCCAATCATCTGAAAACCTACCTATCTCTTCCCCAAAGGGGGAAGAGGATGTTTTTACCAACCCACCCACCTCATTAGCCTAGTCCTTATTTAAAAACCTCATGTTACCATTTGGGGTGGCTAGAGTTAGCTCTGTTTCTTCACACTCACTAACCCTAATACCCTCATTAGAAGCCAACCCCTCTAAAACCAAACTTTGAGATTTCATTTCACACTCAACTTCATGAATATAATCAGTTTCCTATTTCCTCACATTACCCCATGAAAGAGATTCCATTTCACCCTCTTGATTTGCAGCTTTTGATAAGGACTCTAGGGAGCCCCACTCTTTGGATGATCTCCATTCTTCAATGGCCATTGCCTCGGTGAGGGCTACCACTTCCTCCACAGGAATATTTTGTGCAACTCCTTTCTCTTTAGATCCCTACCATCTTTGGTCATCAAAATGAACTTCTCCTAAACCACTCACACCAAACAACTTATGATCTTCTACCACCAGATTTTGACACCACATGCCTTCCCCAGATTTCAGCTCTATCATTTTCGGTAAAGGGTGGATTATTTGCCTTAAAATGCAGATCCTAGGGAACATGCTGGAATCTGATTTCTCTACAACCACCTCTGACTTTACAAAGGTGTACAACTTATTTCCAATATTTCTTAGGGTTTCTTGATCCCAATATTCTTGAGGGAGATTTTTCAAGCTAATCCACATAGGTATCTCCTCTGTCTTTGCCGTATTAGGATCAAATTTTGGGGCCCAATCTAAAATAAACAAGCCTCTTCCTTCCATTATGAAAGGTCCACTATTTAAGATCCATTCTTTACCTTGAGTTGTTTGGAAAACTACCAGATAAAAACCATTCTCCACAGTTTTTATTTCACATCCTTTGCCCCAGTTATCATAACACCATGCCTTGCCTTTTGTGAATGCCGGCCAATGCCCACTGCATTGCATAAAAAAGGCACAAGCTTTAAAGACACTCATAGAATCATTCCATTCACTATTGTCTACCAGAAGAGTTACCAAATTGTAGTATGGAGAAAGTTTTTAGTACCTGACTTGGCTTGCCCTTCCTTGTCTGATTCTTTGGACGCCAGAACTTCTTTTCTATCTATTTGAAATCCACATGCCCCTTTGAATACGTTGAATGAAACCTT
Organism: Sequoia sempervirens; assembly: GCA_007258455.2. NCBI lineage: Eukaryota > Viridiplantae > Streptophyta > Pinopsida > Cupressales > Cupressaceae > Sequoia > Sequoia sempervirens. Next base: position 711,241,935 of record VDFB02281492.1, read on the forward strand.
CCCTCATTTTCCACCTCCTACACATTTGAGTGAAAAAACTCTCCAGTACCCCCATTTCTACCTCGCTGATTAATCGAAGCCTGCCAAGCCTTGACGGTGCCATTACGCCTACCTTCTTGGATATTTCTCCCTCTCTGCCTATTGAAAGGCCATCAAACTTGCCTTCCATCATTCTATAGGCCATGGTGTCTTCGAAAACCCAATCTGGACCATTGCTCCGCCATATGGGTATGTGCAGGATCATCATGGAAAAAATAGGACCTTAAGTGGCAAAAAAATTAGAAAAATCAGAGTTAGGCAACTTGACGTAAAAATTTGAATAAGTTATCTATATTATTTCAAAAATATGTAATAATAGAATCTGTAGAAAACTAAATGTAGTTTCTAAACTACTAGGTTTATTTAAAAAAGAAATCTATTTGGTGAAAATTTGAAATTTCAATGCAAAGTACTTAAATTGTGGAAAAAATAAGAAGTAGGTGTTTGTCTGACCACCCTAACCACAATCAAAATGATAATATTTTTTATAATATTTTAGATATAAGTAGAGGACTCATTTCCCAATGTGATGCATATTTTTTGTAATTTTTTCCAAGTAATAATTAATTATGATTTTTTTATTAAAATTTTTAAAAACTATAAAAAAATCATATGTCTAACCACCTTAACTTGGTCAAAACTTCATGAAATTCAATTTTTATTTTTTTAATCCTATAGTATGCAAACCATAGAATGTGACACATGTTTTGGATTTAGAAAATGTGATACCCTTTGAAAGCTATAGATGTTTTTCAATCTATCTATCGATTAGTACTTTAGTCATAATTTGAATAGAAAATGAATAATATTTACTTATTAAATTCAAAGTAAAGCATAATTTATATTGGTGGAAAGCTGAGAATCTCCTTTAAAAACCCTTTTCGTTTCATCAATTTTGTGTTAAAAAAAAGTCGTCAGCCACATACCCATAATATTGCCACTTTTTGGCCCATCATGATCCTGCACATACCCATATATTGAATCCTACTTCTTACTTAGCCAAGAAACCAATCTATTCCCAAGAAAGAAATCACCTCCACTTGTATTTCTTCTATCACAATCTACCTAATCTACATCTGTATAAGCACTTAAAGAGAAATTAGTATCCATAGGATACCATAGACCAAAGTCTAAAGTAACCTTCAAATATTTGAATATCCTTTTGACTATTTCCACATGTTATTCTCCATGATCTTCATGAAATCTTTCCATAAGACAAATTTCATGCATAATATCTAGTCTAGTAGAAGTTAGATATAACAATCTACCAATCATTGATATATACTTGCTCTAATTTGTCTTAGGAAATTCATCATTCTTGCTCAACTTATAGCTAGTAACCATGGGAGTACATACTAGTTCATAGTCCTCCATTCTAAACTTCTTTAACAGTTATTTGACATAATTTTATTGTGAGATGAATATACCTTTTTCAAACTGACCGATTTGTAGTCTAAGGAAGAAATTCATCTCCCTAAACATTGACATCTCAAACTCACTTCAAATGCATCTCCTCCGTACATTTCTTACATATTCCCTCATTTCCTCCAAAGATTATTTCATGAACATACACAACCATAATTAGGATTTGATCTTCCTATAACTTGAAGTAAAGATTACTATATGTAGTACTTGGTTTGAATCCCTACTACAACAAGTATCTATCTAATCTTGCATACCAAGCTCTAGGAGCTTGTTTGAGTCCATACAATTCTTTCTTCAACTTGTAGACAATATCACCATATTCTGACAACTAAAAACATTTTATTTGTTCAATGCACACCTCTTCTTCTAACTCACCATTTAAAAATCTAGACTTGACATCCATTTGATACATGCCTTGAAGTCTTTATGAGCTACAAAATCCTAAAACATCCTAATGTCTTCATGTAGAGTAGGGGGATTCATCACCCTGAAGGCTCAAGGTCATGAGAGAGACCCAAGGAATGAAATTACCTAAACTACCTTAGGTTATTTGATAGGTTGAGAGAGGATGAAAAGAAAGGGAAAATAGTGTACAATTTTCCTTCTGCTAAAGAGAGGTATATCTAGAACTGGGTGAGATAGCCACAAAGGTGTTAGATTACAGACCTGACAACTCACTATCTAAGGAAAATAACACAAGAACTAGACTCTAGCATGACACGTTGGTGTCTCAAGGATGCATTGGTGTCCTATGTAGATATAGGTCTAATAAACAACTAGAAAACACATAGGGCCTACCTACAACCCAATTGTTGAGATTTTATACTTTGATAGAGAAAATATAGAAAGCATAAAGTACAACAAGAAGAATACTAGAAATCTATTCTAGTACAAAAATGACAAATAAAGAGTAGGAAAAGATACCTTTCAACTCATGAAATCTAATCCTTCAACTATAACTCCAAATGAATGAACCAATTCCTAAACACATGAAAATAGGAAAGATGTGTTCACAAAATGTTGTTATTGATGTCAAAGGTGTACTAATGAGAAGTTTAAAAATAATGCAAATACAAAGGAAACTACAGTCATGGTGGATCTGATTACAATGTTATATTTCCTCGTTGACTTGCTATGACAGGTTACAGGTTACCTTAAGTGACAACTTATGTTTTTAACTTCATGTTGGTGACTGGCCTCATCACCTAGGTTGTAAGTGTCTTGGAGGTGCATCAGGATGACTTAGACAGTTTGACAAGAGTCACATAGCCATCTCTTTGATCATATGATTTGGAAATGGTTTGGTGTAAGTTGGGAACATCAGTTGGAGACTCTCCACTATCTCCTCGACTTGTAATGACATGTGGTCTCCACATTTAAGTAATATATTGTCATTAGTAGAACTCTTTAGGTCGTCTCTTTGATTTGGCAATGACTGTGCAAGTTAAGTGGGAACAAGTTTTGGTGGATAGTGTTAGTGACGTTAGAAGTGTATACGTGGTGGTTGCTTGCATGCCTGCTAAAAATTTAGTGGGGCCTATTCAAGACCCACAAGGAAATGGGGATTGGTGGAAAGTAGCCCACATCGATTGATATGTGGCAATGGGACCAAGTGACAACAAAGACTATTGCTAAGAATCTGTATATTGCACAAACATATTTTAAATTTATACATAGTTTAGTGATACTTAATGAGACAAAGTGAACAACATAGATCAAAAGGGTATGTGATCTAATAGTGATTGCTATATCTCTCCCCATCAAGGTAAGGAGTGATGAATCTTGAAGTGTTGCAACGATATGTAATAGGAATATGACCATTGCCAAAATGAAAAAAGAATGGTTTTTCAAAGAAGTGATATAGCGATGATTGTTACATCGCTAAAGTGGATGTGCATTCATTGATTTTATAGTGATATGGCAATAACATAAAATTGACTTAGTAAACAATAGAATGTTGACTATTGATGTGGATATGAAAGGTGAATACAATGAAAACACATGGCAATCAATCATTTGTTGTTTTTACATCCTTGTTGCAAAAAAAATTTAGTCAATTGGTATAGTTGACAATGGCAATCTAATGGATAACCCTAGTCAATGAGCATATGGTAAATGACACTATTAGGGCATGAACACTTGGTGAGGGAAGACACAAGAAAAGACACAATTTCTTATGTGATGGGAATAACTGTAAATTAGATATATCCAATGGTGAAGTAATGGCACAGATTCTCACAATAAACATAAATGTAAATGAGATTGATCCAAGAAAGAGTATAATTGAATAAAATCCCCTGCACAAATTATTAGGTAGATATCCAACAAATATTTTGCTAGCTATTGGATGATGATGTCGATTCTAAGGAAAAGAATACACAGTTTTAATTTGAATCTACTACATAGGAAAATGGTAAAATGGTATACCAGCCCTAGAAACAACCTACCAAAAATGAAATGATTTATTTAATTTTAACTAGGGTTACAGTTTGGTCTAAGTTGCTTCTTGATGAAGACAAAAATTGTTATAAAATAGTAGTTCAGAGATATTAACAGGTTGGTTGAGTGAGTGAATAAAGAATAAGTTAATGAGTGAAGTGTTTTACTGTAACACATAGTTGAAATCGAAAATGTATCATTGAAGCTATTTATAGTGGTGTGTAAGAGTGAACAGAGGGAGAAATTTATGTATTGAATTAATGCATTATAGGTATTGTAGAACCAATTTATGCATAAGTGAATTTGTAATACTATAGAGGTTGTAGCCTCTTTGTACTAAGTTGTAGCTTAGATTAGGGTGTTGTAGCATCCTTGAAGTTGTAGCTTCTAAAATAGGGAGTTGATGCTTCCTTAGAGTTGGAGCTCTTAAAATTGTAATTGAACTTTATTACTTGTGAATCTAGATTAGGACAGTAGATTGAATAGCAACATTTCTCACTATAGTTTTTCCTATTTAGGGTTTTCCACATACATATGGTGTTATGTGTTATTATTTCATGTGCATATGATTGTTATATTGGTTTATGTTTTAATCTGCACATTTGAGTTTTAAGGTTAAATCTACAAAAAGGTTTTTAGGATAAAAAGTTTTAATATCTACCGATTCATCCCCCTCTTAGTAGATCATTGTGTTCCAACATTTGGTATCAAATCCCTAGGTTCCCTAGGAGAATCTTAAACTGCTTGAGTAGATCTTCGATAAGTGAACACAATGGCAATCCAGGAAGGTTCATGCAAGCCACCTAGGTTTGATGGTACACATTATGCTAAGTGGAGCTCACTGATGAAAGGATACTTAGGTTCTCTTAGACATGATTTATGGATGTCAATTAAGAAAAAATACACTATCCTTGCTACTCCTACTGATGTTGTAGGAAAGAAGGACTATGAGAATAATGAGAAATCTTGGTTAGTCATTATGAACAATTTGTCTAATTTTTTGCATAGCAAGGTTATGCATTGTGAAACTACTTATGATGTATGGGAAAATTTGAAAAAAATCTATGGAGACACCAAGGTGAAGTTGGAAAAGATGTAAGTGCTAAGAGAAAAATTTGAAGGTTTGAAGATGACTGAAGAGGATAAAATTATAGACTATCTTCTAAGGGTTGATGATATAATGAATGCTATTAGAGGAAATGGTGTTGAAGTAAAATAAGTGTTGTTGTGCTGAAATTTCTGAGATTTATAACAACTAAATATGATTCCAATATTTTTGCAATTGAAGGAAGAGAAATTGATAAATTCACTCTAGATGAGTTACATGGAATATTTACAACATATGAGATGATAATTCCAAATGTTGAGCCTTCTAGGAGTGAATCTTCATTTAGTATTGCTAAGAAAGAAAAGCATTAATTGGATAATAAAAATAAGGTTGTTGTCATTGCACCAGACCATGAAGAAACTGACGAGGAAGAAACAAAATTCATAAGGAGATTAAAGAGAGGATTCAAAAAAAAAAAGGTAAGATGACCTTTAAGTGATTTAATTGTGGTAGAATAGGTCATTTTTCTTCAAAGTGTCCATATGATAAAGAGGATAACTCCAAGCAAGAAGGAGATTGCAAAAAGAAGAAATATTTTTATCCTAAAAAGAAAAAAATTGGAAATAAAAAGAAGAGCTTGTACATTCATGAAGAAAGTGACGCATCTGATGGTAGTGATAGTTTAGATGATGATCAAGGTCACACTCTTGTAATGAGACAAGTAGGAAAAGAATTACTCTTCATGGAAAAAGACATTAAGGGTCAAAAAGAAGAACAAGTTAAGGACTCACATGAAGAAGAAGAGGAATTAGTTGTTGATATTGAGGGAGAATCGATTAAAGCTCTTGAAGATCTTGATGAGTTAAGAGATAAATATGATGATATTAAGAGGTAAAACAATAAATTGAAAAATAATGCTCAAAAGGAGACTATAAAATTAACTCAAGAAATTTAGGAATCCAATCAGTTGGTGGTAAATCTAAAACTTTAGGTTGAAGAAGATAAAAGAGGTGAAGAAGTAATGAAGTAGAATCTAAAATGGAGAGATGCTCAAAGCTTGAGGCAGAAATATTTTCCTTAAGAAAAGAGTTGGAGAAAGAAAATGAAATGATCAATAAGAATTTGAAATTAGAAGGTAGTACTTTTATTCTTGATGAATTGTTAAATACACAAAAGCTAGCTAATAAGGAGAAATAAAGCTTAGGTCTTGAAAATAGAAAGAGTTAATTTGTTGATTCCTCTACAAGAATCTATGAAAGATTTAGAGCAAAAGAAAAATCAGTCATCAATGGTGAAAAATTTGACAAAGGAGAAGCATCTAAAGATGCAAATAAACTAGCTATAGTTGAGAAAACTAATAAAGACAAGTAATCAGTTGAAGAAAAGAAAGACAATAGAACAATTCCTGATAAGGAAAAGAAGAAACAAAATATAAAAAATGATAGGCTAGGATGGATTCACAAGAGTACCCTATCCATGTAGGCCTAGAAAAAGAAGATCTTCTCATCCAACTGAAAGAAATGCCATGACTAGGTACTCATTATACTTTAATGGGTATTGATATACCTATAAAAATTTTGGTCATAGGGCTAGAGAATGTAGAGTCATTCCAAGGAAGAATACAAATTTTGTAAGGAAAAGAAAATTTTCTCCCTTGGTTGACAAGAACATAGTTTGTTATGATTGCAAAAATTTTGGTCATGTAGCTAGAAATTGTAGAGGAAAATTTGTAAGGCCAAATTCTCAGTCTAAGAAGAAGAAGAGTAAATCTTCCAAAGTTGAAAAGGAAGTTGAATTTTCTAAGAAAAAGGATGAGAAGGTTGAAAATAAACCTAAGAAAATATGTAAGAAGAAATAGCAAAATTCAACTCAATCTATGATTTCCCAAATAACACTACATGCAAAAGAACAAGATTTGTGGGTAATTGATAGTGGCTGATCCAAACATA
>VDFB02281492.1:711248934-711283135 GCA_007258455.2 Sequoia sempervirens
ATATATATATATATATATATATATATATATATGTCTTCTTTATGTTTTCTTATGTATTTGGATGCTAAATGGCAATGCAATTATTTATTGAATCCTTCCATGATTTAACATGCTTTATGTGATCTAGCAAAACATTAATACAATTTCTCTTAGATAAAACATTGTGATTAAGTATGTTATGCTAAATTAAATGCACCTATGATATAACTAAAGAACATTAAATGTATATGAGGATCTAATCTAACACAACACACAAGATAAGCTTGAATAGCATGAAAGGGAAATTAATTATTTAAAAATGAATTAAATAACCACCTCAGTGTTTGAGACACACAAGTGACTAAATTTTTCAAGAATGAAGCAATGTGAAAGCTCCTAGAATGGAATCTAGTAACTCTAACAACACTGCCTATCATTCATACTATTCAAGGGGATTAGACATAATACTGGTGAAGATGCATGGTTTTCATAGGATCTTTGAGAGGTGTGTCATCCATTTTTGTTAACATGTATGCAACGAACCCGTAGCTTTCATTAATTATGCAGGGTTCTAACCAATTAGGACTGAATTTTCCTTTTTTAGTTGGGTCGACATTGACATTTCGTTGATTTTCATACAAGACTAAGTCACCTTTACTAAATACGTGAGGGATGGAATGATCACTATAATTACGTTATAATTGCTTACAATAAGCTTTGAGGTGCTCAAGATCATTAATGCATTGTTCATCAAGTATCTCAAGCTGATGTAATCATTATTTTTTGTGAACCATCAATTTGAGGTTCTATTGACTTCTCTTGCACTCTTAGGATCTTTCACCTAAAAGGAGAGAGATAGAACCCTAAAATTGAGGTGTTTCACTCAAATAAAGGAATGCAAGATGGAATTATGACTAAATGCAATGATCTAAATAAAACTAAACTATGAAATTGATTGATTATGAATGCAAAAATAATGAAATATTTAATCTTTGAAAACATGGTGAGGCATGCAAAAATGAACTAAAAACACAAACTAATGCAAACAAAATTGAATAAAGTTGAACAAAGTGCACCTATAAATTGGATGTTGAATCTGGAAGGTTCTGAAAACTAGCAGAAATCACTGTAAATCATGAGTGGGACTCATTCGCCACTAATGGTGAATTAGTCCTACTACTAGTAAAAATACCTGAAACTACTTTCTGACTATTGAGAACTGGATTTTTAAAAAGTCAACTTTTCTAGCCCTCAAGTGGGAGTCATTTTCCACTGATGGAAAATCAGTCCACCAAAAATTTACAAATTCAAGAGTCAATCTTGTAGGTTCAGATCTGCACTTGTGTTCTTGTCGGGTTGATAGAGTCAAATCTGTAGAAAACGGGTTGTAGGTTGTTTCCAAGCTTGAAATAGGGTTTAGTTGACTTGCTGTCCACTTTTCAACACCTAATTACTTGACAAATCTGCATAAAAAAGTCTATAAAGACACATGCAAAAGGGAAAAAATGTTTAAGGGTTAGAGTATAGGGATTTTCCTCGGTCAAATCCCACTTTGGTAATCAAACCCTTAATAAAGAAATGAAATGAAATGAGCAAGGAATGATGAATAAACAACATGCAAATGTCCTAAACTCACCAAAAACCTTGTTGAATAAGTCTGAAGATATGTCAATGGCTACTCCAAGATGCTTGATGTTTGCTTGATTGAATGATGCTTGAATGAATCAGTGAATGAGTGAACTTGATGAATAGGGGTTAAAATGAGAAGAAAAACACTTATTTATACACACTTATGCCCTAATTGTTGGAATTTGTGCCTCAATCCTTGCTGACATGGAACTCCTGAAGGGAAAATTCACTGTGACAGTGTTCATGTCTAGATGACTAATAGTTTGCTATGATAGTGTTCATGTCTGGGCGACTAACAAAGTTGATGTCTTGTTGAATGAAGCCTATCATTGTGACTCTTTGAGTTCGACATGACCTTTTGGTGATCAGAAGAACTCTGGGCGATAGTTGATCCTATCGAGCTTTCTCACGGGTGTTAGAGAGAGGTCCCAGTGAATGGTGAGTGTCTCACCGATAGCAGACTACTATCGGGCTAACACAATGATCTCGAGGAGATCTCTCAATGAGAAGGTAAGTCTCACCAATGAGGGTTTTCTCTTGGTTCGCTCACGGTGACTTAAAGACTTCGGCATGAAGTCTTGGTGACCGATGTATGTCTCACTGATATGAGGATTCTCAGAGGTCTTCACAGTGACAAAGGATTTCGCTGAGAAGTCCTAGTGAAAGTTATAAGTCACGTTGACATAATGTCTTTAAGTTATCTTTGGGCGCTTGGAGAAACATCTTGGCAAAGGGCTTAAGTCTTGCTGACTTGGTAAGACATGATGGAGCTCGATGAAACATCATGGAAATAGGCACAAGTCTTGGCAACAGTATGACCTTCGGTGGAAGTTCTATTTCGATATGATGTCTCACCAAAACCATGGGGGTCTTGCCGATAGGTGAAAGGCTTTGGAGTAGCACAAGGTTGTTGGCAAAAGGTCTTGGTGAAGACGAAGTGTCTTGCTGACAGGATGTCTAATCACTGTGACTTATACATTCGATATGAGTCTCACCGATAAGGGAACCTTTTCCAATAGAATCGAATTGGACATCGATGGTTTTGTTATGACTCGTAACAGTCGTTATAGTATCTTGCCGACTCGTGGAAGCTATAGCAATACTAATAGAGAAACTTTGTGGCATCGAGGAAACACTGTAAGTGTCTCACCGATATGCCAACAAAGTTGAATACTCTTGACCAGTCTGACCATCCTATGTGGAGCTTCGTGGACCAATCACAGGAAGCAATTTTCAAGCAAGATGACAATTGATTTTATACATCAGTTGCAACATTGGAAAAATAGCATGTAGGGAAAAATCAAAGCTCAAATGGAAACTGTCTATGGTTGGTAATGGCAGATAAGGATGTACAATAGGAAAAATCAGAATTTGTTAAATAAAGGAAAAATGATTCTGATCAAGTGTGAGTGAATCAAGTTGTTTTGGTTGAGAGCTTTTATGAGAGAGTTTTGAATAGTGAATGTTGTAGCTACTGTGAAACATCAGAGTTTTATTTCTGATTGTATGTAATTTTTGTTACTATAATACAAAGAGATTCAACTTGGTGTGGTGGGTTTTTTCCCATAAGGGTTTCCCTCGTAAATATGTTGTTCATTTATCTTTGAGTTTTTGCTCTATTTCTGTATATCTTTCATGTGTGTCTTAATTATATTGTAATTTGGAAAAATTAAAAGCCCTACATTGCATTCTTCCCTGTGGTTTTTGCATTAGGAAAGTGTTTCCGCACCTCTGCTTTCCTTACAAGTGGTATCAAAGCCTGGCCAGTTGTGTTGTCCTTGTGAGTGGGTTGGGTTTTTTGTGTCAATCCTTTTCCAGTGGTAGTTTTATAGAGTTCTTTGAATTCAATTACAGATTAAGGTGGCAAGCACATCCAGTAGGATGGAAATAGAGAAATTCAATGGTAGCAATTTTGAGCTATGGAAACTCAAAATGGAAGATATGTTAGTTGATCATGATCTTTGGACTACCGTGATTGGAACAATGCCTCAAGGCATGAAGCAAGAGGATTGGGACTTGGTAGATAGAAAGTCTAAAGGGCTAATAAGGCTCTGTTTGGCAGACTCTGTTCTTCTGAATGTGCATGAAGAAAAGACTACCTCTTCCTTGTGGAAAAGACTGGCATCCATTTATTAGGGAAAGTCCTTGGTGAATAAGTTGTTCTTGAGGAAGAAGTTGTATTGTTTGAGAATGCAGGAAGGAGGATTTGTTGCTGATCAATTAAATGCCTTCAACATTTTGATTGCTCAGTTAACATCTGTTGGTGTGAAGATAGAAGATGAAGATCATTGCATGCTGTTGTTGTATTCTTTGCCAGATTCTTGGGATCATCTGGTGATGGCTATTGGGAGTACAACATCCACTTTCAAGATGGAAGATGTTGTTGCTTCTTTGTTATTAGAAGAGATGAGAAGAAAATCTTCTGAGATGGCAAAGGAGGCTCTGGGTGTCAGAGGTAGACCCAAGGAGAAAGGCAAGAAGAAGGAAAAAAGTCCAGATCAAAATTAGAAGGGAGAGCAAAGTCTCCTGGTAAGAAGTCCAAAGTGAAGTGCTGGAATTGTGGGAAACCTGGTCATGTCCAAAAGGATTGCAAGGAGGAGAAAAAGAAGAAGAATAATTCTTCTGGCAATTATTCTTCTCATAGTGATGCAGATGCCTTCATTATAGCTTTGGTTACATAGGCATCAGATGATGTCTAGCTGATTGATTTTGGAGCATCTTTCCACATGACATCTCATAGAGAATGGTTCACGAAGTATAAAGAATACAATGGTGGAAAGGTGTACTTGGCAAGTGGTTCATCTTTGGAAATTTTTGGTCGTGGAAGAGTCAGAATTCAATTCCTTGATGGAAGAGTGAATGGAATCAATGATGTGATGCATATACCAGGTCTGGCTCGAAATCTACTTTCTATAAGTAAGTTGAATGATATCGGAGTGCAAGTCATGTTCTCTAGAAATGGTTGCAAGATGACTAGAGGCTCTATGGTGTTGGCTAGGGGTGCTCAAATTGGCACCTTGTACAAGCTGGATGCACAAGCTATTCAATGCAATAGTGTCTCTGCAAAGTCACTTATGGCTGCTCATGGAGAAAAGAAGGAAAACATTCCTGGTGGTATAAAATCCATGGAAGTTAAACTTCTAGCAGAGAAGACTATGCTCTGGCATCATAGGCTTGGCCACATTAGTGAAAAAGGTTTAAAAATCTTGAAAAATAAAAACCTGGTAGAAGGGCTTGAAGATTGTAACCTTGAGTTCAAATTTTGTGAACATTGCATATATGGAAAGCAACACCGTGTTTCATTTTATTCTAGTCCTCACAAATCTTATGGTTTGCTTGATTATATACATTTTGATGTGTTTGGTCCAGTAAATGTTCCTTCTTTGTCTAAATCAAGATACTATGTGTCATTTATCGATGATTATTCTAGAAGGACATTTGCATATTTTTTGAAAAGTAAATCAGAAGTGTTCAGTAGGTTTAAGGAATTTAAAAACCTTGTTGAAAATCAGACTGGTAACAAAATAAAATGCTTAAGGACTGACAATGGCAGTGAGTTTTGTTCAGATGAATTTGAAAGGTACTGTACAGATCATGGGATCAAAAGGCATAAGACTACACCTTATACTCCATAGTAAAATGGAGTTGTTGAAAGGTTCAACAGGATAGTAATGGAAAGAGCACAAAGTATGCTGAGCAGTGCTGGCTTGGATGAGAAGTTCTGGGCTGAAGCGGTCTCTACAACATGTTACTTGGTAAATCATTCTCCTAACTCTACTCTAGTTGACAAGACACCTCTGGAAGCATGGTCTAGAAAGAATCCCTCTTTGAGACATATTCGTGTCATTGGTTGTGAGGCATATGCATATGTGCCATTTGAAAAAAGATCTAAGTTGGAAAACAAAGCTGTGAAGTGTATCTTTATTGGCTATAGCGCTAGAATAAAAGGATACAAGCTTTGGAATCCTGAGACTGAGAAGGTTTTGTATAGCAGAAGTGTTATCTTTCATGAGCTGAAACCTTCTACATTGGATCTACAGTCAGAGAAGAAATCAGAAAATGAAAAGGATGTTGTAGCAATTCCTTAGACTCCAGATAAAGAGGAATTGAAAAATCAAAATGTACCTAATACTGAGGAGAGCTCAAGCAGTTCTAAAAGTTCTGAAGATGATGAAGAACCACCTCAACATCAACCTGTGAGGAGGTCAACTCGTGAAAGAAAGCAAATTGAAAGGTATGGGTTTTCTTTAATAGAGTCTACTTGTGCCTATGCTTTAATTTCTAGCACTGATGAACCTAGGACTATAAAAGAGGCATTTAAAATGTCTGATTCAAACTCTTGGTTGGAAGCCATGAATGAAGAAATGGCATCATTAGAAAAGAATGAAACCTGGAGTTTGGTTCCATTGCCTAAAGGAAGAAAACCTGTAGGCTACAAATGGATATTCAAAAAGAAAATAGGTCTAGATGGCAGTATAGAAAAATATAAAGTGAGGCTAGTTGCAAAAGGTTATTCCCAGGTAGAGGGAATTGACTATGGAGAAATATTTTCTCCTATAGCTAAGTTGACATCTATTAGATTTCTTTTGTCACTTGCATCAACATATGATTTAGAGATTGAACAGATGGATGTGAAAACAACATTTCTTCATGGTGATCTTGAAGAAGAAATTTATATGTCCCAGCTGGAGCACTTTGTGGTAAAAGGTAAGGAAAGGTTGGTTTGCAAGTTGAAGAAATCTTTGTATGGTTTAAAATAGTCTCCTAGAATGTGGTACCAAAAGTTTGACACGTTTTTCTTGTCTTTGGGATTTGTAAGATCAAAATGTGATCACTATGTCTATTACAAAGCTAAAAGTGATCAAATTCTTATTATTGCTCTATATGTTGTTGATATGTTGTTTATAGGCAATAGTAAGCTAATGATTTCTAATCTTAAGTCCTAGTTGTCTGCAAAGTTTGAAATGAAAGATCTTGGTGCAGTAGGGTATATTCTAGGAATGGAAATAACTAGGGATAGAAAGAATAGAAAATTTTGGCTCAGTCAGAGTAAGTATATCATGACTATTCTAGAAAGATTTTGTATGACTAAGTGCAAACAACTAGTTCCAGTTACATAGGGAATGAAGCTATCTATTGAGGATTGTCCAAAATATTCTTCTAAGAATGGAGGACATTACCAGTGTGCCTTATGCAAGTGTAGTTGGTAGTCTTATGTATGCAATGGTCTATACAAGGCTAGACATTGCCCAAGCAGTGGGAGTTCTTAGTCAGTTTATGGCTAATCCTGGAAGAACACATTGGGATGCTGTGAAGAGAGTTTTTAGATATCTGAAGGGCACTTCAGACTATGCTTTGTGTTACCATGGTAACTTGGTTGAATCACAGAGAACTCTAAGTATTCAAGGTTATGTGGACTCTGATTGGGCAAGGGGCATTGACAGCAGAAGATCCACCAGTGGATATATTTTCATGATGAATGGTGGTGTAGTGAGTTGGATGACCAAGCGGTAGGCTATAGTCGCTTTGTCTACTATAGAGGCAGAATAAATGGCAGCCACACATGCCTGTAAAGAAGCAATTTGGTTAAAATGTTTTTGTTCTAACATTGGCTTTGATGTAAAAAAGATTACTATCTACTGTGACAACCAGAGTGCTAAATGTTTGGCAAAGAATCCTACTTTCCATGCCAGGACGAAACATATAGATGTACAGTATCATTCTATATGAGATATGGTGGAGGATGGGAAGGTCTCCTTGGAGAAAGTGGATACTCTGGAGAATGTTGCAGATGCATTGACGAAGCCTGTGAGCACAGACAAGTTCAAGTGGTGTGCTAGTTCAATGGGCCTCTTGGCCCATGTTTTTTAGTAGTTTGTTTATGCTCTGGAGGTGTCAGTAAGATCTTCATCAAGTGGGAGCTTGTTGGAATTTGTGCCTCAATCCTTGCTGATATGGAACTCCTAAAGGGAAAAGTCACTGTGACAATGTTCATGTCTAGGCGGCTAATAGTTTTGAAGCTCTTGAAATGATCCTATCACTATGACAGAGTTGATGTCTTGCTGAATGAAGCCTATTGTTGTGACTCTCTAAGTTCGGCATGACCTTTTGGTGATCGGATGAACTCTGGGCGACAGTTGATCCTATCGGGCTTTCTCACAGGTGTCGGAGAGAGGTCCCAGCGAATGGTGAGTGTCTCACTGATAGCATATTGCTATCGGGCTAACACAATGATCTCGGGGAGATCTCTCAGCGAGAAGGTAAGTCTCGCCAATGAGGGTTTTCTCTTGGTTCACTCACGGTGACTTAAAGACTTCAACATGAAGTCTTGGCGACCCAAGTATGTCTCGCCAATAGGAGGATTCTCAGATGTCTTCACAGTGACAAAATATTTCGCTGAGAAGTCCTAGCAAAAGTTATAAGTCATGCTGACAGAATGTCTTTGGGTTATCTTTGGGGGCTCAGAGAAATGTCTTGGTGAAGGGCTTAAGTCTTGCCAACTCAGTAAGACATGATGGAGCTCGATGAAACGTCACGGCGATAGCATGAGTTTTGGTGACAGTATGACCTTCGGTGGAAGTTTTGTTTCGGTATGACATCTCACTCAAACCATGGGGGTCTTACCGATAGGTGAAAGGCTTCAGAGTAGCACAAGGATGTCGGCAGAAGGTCTTGGCGAAGATGAAGTGTCTTGCTAACAGAATGTTTGATCACTGTGACTTATACATTCGATATGAGTTTCGCCGATAAGGGAACCTTTGCCGATAGAATTGAATTGGACATCGATGGTTTCGTTATGACTTGTAACAGTCATTATAACATCTTGCCGAATCATGGAAGCTATAGTGATACCGATAGAGAAACTTTGTGGCATCGGGGAGACACTATGAGTGTCTCACCGATATGCCAACAAAGTTGAATGCTCTTGACCAGTCTGACCATCCTATGTGGAGCTTCGTGGACCAATCACAAGAAGCAGTTTTCAAGCAAGATGACGGTTGATTTTATGCATCAGTTGCAACGCTAGAAAAATAGCATGTAGGGAAAAATCAAAGCTCGAATGGAAACTGTCTATGTTTGGCAATGGCGGATAAGGATGTACAGTAAGAAAAATCAGAATGTGTTAAATAAAGGAAAAATTATTATGATCAAGTGTGAGTGAATCAAGTTGTTTTGGTTGAGATCTTTTCTGAGAGAGTTTTGAACAGTGAATGTTGTAGCTACTGTGAAACATTAGAGTTGTATTTCTGATTGTATGTTATTGTTGTTACTATAATACAAAGAGATTCAACTTGGTGTGTTGGGTTTTTTCCCGTAAAGGTTTCCCATGTAAATCTGTTGTTCAGTTGTCTCTGTGTTTTTTCTCTATTTTTGTATATCTTTCATGTGTGTCTTAATTAGATTATAATTTGGAAAAATTAAAAGCCCTGCATTGCATTCTTCCCTATGGTTTTTGCATTAGGAAAGTGTTTCCGCACCTCTAATT
The DNA here is from genome assembly GCA_007258455.2 of Sequoia sempervirens. Taxonomy (NCBI): domain Eukaryota; kingdom Viridiplantae; phylum Streptophyta; class Pinopsida; order Cupressales; family Cupressaceae; genus Sequoia; species Sequoia sempervirens. The sequence goes on from VDFB02281492.1 coordinate 711,258,029, forward strand.
TCCTTGCACTAATTACCCAATAATACCTCATCATAGGATGACATAAGGTCTTTTTGAATAAAAACCCAAAAGGAATTTTGAATTATTTTGAATTTGGATCCAAGAGGGACTCATTCGCCACCCATGGCAAATGGGTTTCACCTTAGGCTTGTAAATGGGTGTCGGGAATTAACTTGCATTTGATGTTGTTTGTCAGGTTTACATTCAAAAATACACTTAATTATATCTTATGAGTGGATAAAGAGTCATATAAAGCATAAGAAAGGTGTAAATAGTGATAACAAGCCTAGAAAAGCATGAAATCTTGTTAGAAGACTTTTAAACACTTTAGAATAGGACTTGATGATGAATAAAAAAGTGATTTTTAGGTGAATTGTAATGAGAATTGTCTAGAAAAGTGTAGAACTGTGTTACAACACTTCAAAACACCTTCACAAGATGTCATAATTTGAATGTTTAGGACCTAATGTGAATGCATCAGTTACATTGCAACATTAAATCAAAACAAGATATGTCAAACATCACGAGAAAGACCTAAATAACCATGAAAATGTTAATGATCCATTTTTCTATGGTACATTTATCCCCCACTTTAGTGAGAGGATGAACTTGCCCCAAACTCACACTAAAGTAGCCATGCATATTGAGAGGGATCCAAATGCACTTATGTTAGCAAGATGGAATGACAATGATCAAGAGGAATGATCAAGCCCCTAGGATGAAGATCCCATGGCAAACTAAACATAAGAACAAAGTAACACATGTGAAAGAGAAAGATTGAAGGGAGAGGAAAAAGGAAAAGTCAGATCAAGCTTCTATCATTTTTTCAGTTGGTTGTGAATTAGATCTAAGTTGTTTTTTCTGAAATAGAGAATGCATACTCAATCTGGGGCAATAGAACTCATGAGGTTTGTCAGGTGAGAAGACCCAAAAGGTTAGAAATATACGCTAGTTGGTATGCACTCACAAACACAGGTGGGCAGGTGCATGGAGATGGGTAGCCAATTTGTGGCCACCTTTAATTTTTTTTTGAAAAGTCATAATGCAAGCGCATTATGGATTGGTGGGCAGAGACCTGAGGCTCAACCACAACAAGTGCATAACGTGAGTGCATTATAACATGGTTGTGTTATGACATGTTAAAAGAAAAAAAAAGTGAAACTCATTCATTCTACATTTTGACTATGTTTTTTGTTGTGCCTGTAGTGAAAACCCCCATTTTTCATGCTTGCGTTCTAGGAGGAGGCATTGTGCAAAAATCTTCACCAACAATTTCTTTTTCTTCGCAAGGATGGTACCACGATGAGGAGGAGGTGTGAGAGGTAAGGATTGCTTGTTTTTTGTTTTTAATTTGTTGGTTTTAGGTTGTATTTGATATATACTTTTTTGAATTTTTAGATGTAAATGAACCTACAAACCCTCAAAATCCTCAACAAGAAGATCAACCAAATCCTCAAGAACAAAATCAACCACAACAATAACCTCCTCCACCAATCACTCAACACCCTCTTGCCACCCAAAAAAATTTAATGAGTGAAATTCATAACAATAAAAAGCAAATTGAGGATTTAATCAGTAGGTTGAGTGATCCAAATTGTTCAACCACAAAAAGAATGACCCTAGCAAGTTCATTGAAAGATATGTTAAAAAATGTAGATTCAATTAGCAAAAAAATAAATGGATGGTAAGATAGGAGGTAGACGACTAGGGCTTATTATGTGGATAAACTATCATATAAAGATGTAAAGGATTTAAAAATTACAAAAGGTGATTTGTGCTCATTATTCACTGACCGACACACAAATCAAAATATTACCCTAAATGCGAAGAGGTTTCCTATTCATTGGTGTCACCACCAATAGATTAGGAACTATTGTTATGATAGGTGGTACATGGTCTTTGATTACCCACTATGCAACAATTGTGAAGTCCCACAGTATTTCCTTATGAAACTATACAGTGAGTTCATATTGAACAAAATCTCAAATTATTTTTATATGAGGGACTTCTAGGGGAGAGGTGGGGGGTCAGCTCAGGATAGACCTAGTGCACAACCGAATCCTACGTGACAAGGGAGATGAGCTCTTGCTAGGTCGCCTCGTGAGCACATTGTTGTGTCTTCCGTCGTGAAAGAGAGTGCCAATGTAGAGACATTGTAGGTGGTCAACACTTTGAACCAGAGTGTCATCCATCATACTAGCCCTATTCTATAGTGCTATCTAGGGGAGTATTCGAGTGGTGGCCTTTGAACCCATGTGTGCGAATCTTGCAAGGTGACTTGTTCATATGACCCCACTGACACTCAGGAGGCTGCTACGTAGGATCTATCTACAACTATGGAGATGGGGAGGGAAGCTAACATTTTGCATTAGGCGTATGGCATTAATAGTCTAGTAAAAGTTAGCATGTTCATTGAATTTAATTTACTAAATTTTGATTTTGAAATGCAAGATTAACTAATTTAGTTTTATGATTTTAATAAAATTGTATGGTCACAGTGTTGAGACTAGATACACCGTCCCTCCACCTACTTATTTCTGTAGTACACCTATCAGTGGGGTATGTAACTAGTAAACAATTATAAATTTATTACATGTTAATAGCATTGTTTAATGAATGGTATTTTAATATATGATTTTGGATGTTGAATAGGATAATATTGGAGGTTTCTAGGGAACATCTCCCAGTGCCAATGGATTTACTCAAACCTACATGTAGGTAATAGAATAAAGAGTTTAACTAATGAATTGTACTTAATAGATTTGTGTAGTTTATATTCATATTGTTGATTACGTTGCATTGCACATCATTCAAAATCAAATCATTACTTCACATTCCATAACTAATAACTAGATGTTGATACATGACAAAATTTCAACTACAATATAGTTGTTTAGAAAGTCAACATAAGAAGTGATGCAATTACTTCACCATGAGACCACATTTCTTTGAGGCATTTCTTTAAACAACTCACCACATTTTCTATGATACCACATTTTCCATACATGTGTACCAAAGCATTTTTTCAAACTACTCACTTCCTTGCAGCTATGGCTAAAGCCTAAAATAGGTGCTTTCCAACAAACTATGGATGCTTGGAAAAATATCTATCAAAAAACAATAGTAAGAAATAATACCATAGAGAAGGCAATGAAATTTCTAAAAAACTACCTAAAAGAAATGTGGTCTTATGGTGATGGAATGCCATGACATGCATTTTTTTTTAATGGCATTCCATCACCACAAGACCCCATTTCTTTGAGGCATTTTTTCAAACAGTTCACTACCTTCTCTATGCCACCATAGTTATCGTACATGTCTACGAAAACATTTGATCAAATGGTTCATCGGCTTTTTGCTATGGGTAAAAGCCTAAAAACATGTCTTTTTGAACAAGATATGGATAGGGAAAATAGTAAGCATGAGAATCAGAAATATATAGTTTAATAAGTACTCCAAATTTTGTTCATTATGTCATACATTATAAGTCATGACGTGGATCGGTATTGTAGTTTTTGTGATTGAATAATTTGCTATTTTATTTTTAGTTGTTGCAAGCCAAAACACCTCTAAATGTGACAAGGGCAATGGAGATTAGTGTTTCATTTGCTATACAATCCTCGATGACTCTGATAGGGGAGGTATGAGGTAAATTAGTAAATTTCAATTTACATTTGTTGTTATAGATGTTAGTGAAAAATCAAACCATTATTGATTTGTAGTTTAATTTCTATTTGGATGGTTTATACAGAGCTTGAGCATGCCTAAGCATGGGCGTGTGAATATTTCCCTCACGGAGAGAGATCATGAGATGGTGGTAAGTGATTATTTTGTTAAATATATCATTTTTTTATAATGTAATTTCTATATATTAATGTCTTTACTTCTATTGTAACAGTTAAAAATTCACCATGAACTAAACACTAGGAGGAGTAGCAGGAGCACTCCTCGAGCACAACACAAATGAGTGACAGACCTATCACCATCTGATCAACAAGCAAAGGGAAATAATTTATTTCCAAAGCATGGAAAGTAATGACTTTTGATTCCAAAGCTCTTTGTTGTATGCCTACATGGCAGTTTTGTACATATTTTGTATTGGATATATTTGACATTATATGCCTATATGGCATTCTCGTAAGCTTATATGGCTATTTTGTACCTATATTTCATACTTATATTGACATATATTGATGTATGCCTACATGGCTATTTGGTTAATACAAATTTTTTTATCGATGGTGTCCATATTTGCATTCTAAATTGATGGTTCAATTGATATGAGATACATGTATTCAGTTGTATATTTTACAAGTTACATGTGTTCCAATGTATACATTGTGACTTATGTGTTTTCATGCATAAACCTTGTATTCATGCATACACTTTGTATTAATTTGTTTATACTATGTATTCGTGTGTATAATTCAAGGCTTACGTGTTTTTGAGTACTTTTGCTTCCCTTATTCACATATCCATGCTTGAATTATTCATGTGTATACTTATTAATTGGTTAGCCCTAGCATTGATTATTGTTGTTCTTCATGGTTTTTCTTGAATATTAATTGATTGATGCTGAAAAACTTTATCTAAAATCAAAAAACACATTTCAATTGGTATTCTATGAAATGATTCATAAAAAGATTCCAATATATTTAATCCTTTGATTGGAACAACTCAATTAAGCAAAGGATACATAATCTTCACAACACTTGCAAAACATAATATTCAGAGTAGATGAGGTAGTTAACTTCTTGACACATTATCATACAAACATTTATCTTCATTAGTCTTTAAATATTTTCATAGCACAATCCTGATAGTGTAAAATGAATTGTTATGTTCTTGATGCATCACCATATAAACACGTCGAAAGATTTATATGTCAAATTTTTGTAATATTATTTCTCGTAAACGAAATAGAATCAGGAGAAATCAAGTTGTAATATATAATACAAATAAGAAATTGACTCAACGCTATCCTAGACCCTTGAATAGGTCTATTTAATAAAGAAACATGCTCTCAATCACTCCAGTTGGAAAGCACCATTGGGCAACATTTACCAAATTATGTTGCCCCTTGACTTTACCCACTTTTACTACCTAAAACCTCTCTTTTTCATTAAAAAACCCTCTATTCCCAATTAGGGCATCATTCCATAACATACTTTTGACCTCCCTTTTCCTTGTAGACCATTTGAACACATCAAACTCCACAACCTCACCCTATTTCCAACCAATTCTAACTTATTCTCAAGCAATTTCTTCTTCTCACATCAATTCCACATGTTTGGGTACGAAAGAGGACTATGCCTAGTGTAAACCTACCTATCGGGATGCATTGGAGTTATTAGTTTGGTCACATGAATTGAAAAAAAAAAGTTGCACCACTTTACAACTTTATATTGCTTCAATTTGACAATTTTTCCATCAAGTGAAAACTAGACACCACAGGTAAATGACTCTGAGATAACAAAAAATGAGAGAGGTTATTGTAGAGGGTCCCAATAGGATCATGTAGGCTTAGATAGAGAGTTTTTAAGTATCATGGTTTATGAGTAATAGCCCATCAAAATTTGCTTCCCTTTTGCACTTTGGACCCTTAAGGGATCAGTATGGTTGAATGTAGCTCAGAGCATTTCCTCATGTTTGGGTGCAAAAAAGGACCATTCCTAGCATAAATATACCTATTCGAATGTGTTGGAACAGTCCATTTGGTCACACAAGTTGCAGAACAAAAATTGCACCATTTTGCAACTTTGCACTGCTTGCATTTGACACTTTTTCCATCAAGTGAAAATCTTCCGTCATGGGAAAAGCACTTCGAGATAGCCAAAACCGAGAGAGGTTTTTGTAGAGGGACCTAACACGATCTTGTAGGATTAGATGAAAAGTTTCTAATCATCATGCTATCTAAGTAACAACATGCTAAAGTTTGTAGCCATTTTGCACTTTGGACTCTTGAGGGATCAATTTGGTTGAACGTAGCTCATAGTGATTCCATGTGTTTGGGTGCAAAAGAGGACCATGCTTAGGGTAAAAATACCTATTTAGATACGTTGGAATAGTCCATTTGGTCACACAAGTTGCATAATGAAAGTTGCACCACTTTGCAACTTTGCATTGCTTGCATTTAACACTTTTTCCATCAAGTGAAAATCCGCCGCCATAGGAAAACCATTCCGAGATAGCCAAAAATGAGAGAGGTTTTGTAGAGGGGCCCAACATGATCTTGTAGGATCAGATGAGAATTTTTTAATCATCACAGTATCTGAGTAACAACATGCTGAAGTTTGCAACCATTTTGCACTTTGGACCCTTTAGGGATTGATCTAGTTGAATGTAGCTCAGAGCGATTCCACATGTTTGGGTGTGAAAGAGGACCATGCCTAGCATAAAAATACCTATTTAGTCTCATTAGAATAGTCTGTTTGGTCACACGAGTTGCAGAACAAAATTTGCACCACTTTGCAACTTTGCATTGCTTGTATTTGACACTTTTTCCATCAAGTAAAAATCCACTACCACGGGAAAACCATTCCGAGATAGCTAAAACCAAGAAAGGTTTCTGTAGAGGGACCCAACATGATCTTTTAGGATTATATGAGAAGTTTCTAAGCATCACGGTATCCGAGTAACAACATGCTAAAGTTTGCAACCATTTTGCACTTTGGACTCTTAAGGACTCGATCTAGTTGAATGTAAAAATACCTACTTTGATGTGTTAGAACAATCTATTTGGTCACACAATTTGTAGAACGAAAGTTGCACCACTTTGCAACTTTGAACTGCTTGCATTTAACACTTTTTCCATCAAGTGAAAATCTACTACCATGGGAAAACCACTCCAAGATAGCCAAAATCGAGAGATGTTTTGGTAGAGGGGCCCAATGCAATCCTATAATATTAGACAAGAAGTTTTTAAGTGTCATGGTATCCAAGTAACAACATGCTGAAGTTTGCAACTATTTTGCACTTTAGACTCTTAAGGGATTGATATGATTGAACGTAGCTCAGAGCGATTCCACATGTTTGGGTGTGAAAGAATACCATTCCTAGAATAAAAATACCTATTCAAACACATTGGAATAGTCTGTTTGGTCACATGATTTGCAAAATGAAAGTTGCACCACTTTGCAACTTTCCACTGCTTGCATTTGACACTTTTTCCATCAAGTGAAAATTTACTGCCATGGGAAAACCACTCTAAGATAGCCAAAACTGAGAGAGGTTTTTGTAGAGGGGCCCAACGTGATCTTGTAGGATTAGATGAGAAGTTTCTAAGTATCACGGTGTCAGAGTAACAATATGCTAAAGTTTGTATCCATTTTGCACTTTGGACTCTTAAGGAATTAATCAAGTTGAATATAGCTCAAAGCGATTTCACATGTTGGGGTGCAAAAGAGGAAAATTTCTAGCATAAAAATACCTATTCAGATGCATTGGAAAAATCCATTTTTTCACATGAGTTTTATAATAAAAGTTACACCACTTTGCAACTTTGCACTACTTGCATTTGACACTTTTTCCATCAAGTGAAAATCGACAGCCACAAGAAAACCACTTTGAGATAGCCAAAACTGAGATATGTTTTTGTAGAGGGGCCCAATGTGATCCTATAGGATTAGATGAGAAGTTTCTAAGCATCATGGTATCTAAGTAACATGTTGAATGCAACCATTTCACACTTTGGACTCTTAAGGGATCCAATAGTTAAGGAGTTCAAAAGGTAGTTAGATTTGTTGGGAAAGTGTACTTTGAAGTAGAAACATTATAAATATATTGTAAATACTCAATGAGAGGGGGATCTTGAAGATTTGAAGCAATAAAAGTTGATTAGCACTGGTTTTTATTAATTTTTTGTATTTTTCCATTCTTGGTAGACTTGTACGATCTCATACAGGGGTGTTTTGACTTGCAAATTAAGGAAATCTCTTATAGAATGTGTTAAATTGCATTTTTAGAACTTTTGAGAGTCTTATTTTAAATTTGTGGAGTTTTATCTTAGATTTTCTTAATCTTCCTTGTTATCCCTAAATTGGGGTGTTCAAAGTCACATAAATGTAACTTTTGCCCATTCCAACCCCTGTGACTACTATGATAGGTGGAATGGGATTTTTTTAGTTGGGAATAGGTGGTTTCAAGCTTGTTTGTGAAGGTTAGGCCTGATATTGCATTGGGTGTGATGCCTTAATGTGAAAATATGATTTTTCCTCATGAAAAATGGAGGTTTTGGTGGGCCAAAGAGAGTTTTGTGAGAAGGAAACATTATTTCATGTTTGATTAAGCTTGTGTAGACCAATTCAAACTTGTTTGAAGAGGTTTTATGTATAGCAACAACTCAGAAAAAATATGAAATCCTATCTCTCTTGCAAGGTAAATCTCTATCAGCAAGCCTCAAGAGATAACCCCAAGGTCTCTAATGTCAGGTCTTGACGATGCATAAATAACTCAGTGATAAATGTGAAAATACTGGTAATCACAATGGGACCTTACTACAAGCAAATAATGAATCTTTAATTTATCAGATCTAGCAATATGATGATACTTCAACCCTAAATCTAACCCAATGATAAAGAAATAACAAAAGGTTAGGGTTTCAGAAAGATTCCTAAATCTAATTACTCCTAAGATTAACAATGCAAATGATGAAATACTTGAAATGGACCAATCTCTCATAAACTAATTCTTGCTTGACCAAGATGGATCTACAATCTTACATAAATAGTGCAATCTTCTAAGGCATTGAATATTTTTAGATCATGAACATTCATCCAAGACAACCCAATTGCAATTGAAATGAATAAATCTCCACAATTGAACTAAGCACAATGAATATAGAGGTCCAGGTTAACTTCGTAAAACAACTAATAATAGCTAGCTACAAAAAGTATGGACCAGGGATCGCTCCAACACTTCAAGCATCAAATCATAAACACCATTGAATCAGATCTAAATCTAACATATATCTAATAACCTTGAGCAATTTGAAAGAATGAATCCTAAGAACCATGCAAGATAAGTCAACACAAAAGAGATCACCAGAAAATCACAATGTCTTCTATTGTATTGAATCACCAAATTTTAGCAACAATTCTAATGTTCTGTTACAACACTTGCTCAAAAATTGAATAACTTCTAACTTTGCTCTACTGCTAAATTTTCTCTAAGAATTATCTCTATCAGTGTATCTGTCTATGTGAATCCATAACAAATGAGGCGAAATGCCAAATTTATAGAGAACCCCAAAGCATGTCAGCCCAATAAGGGTAATAATAAAATAACCACAAATAAGTCACCCCAATTGATGTTTACAATAATAAATGTCCATAAAAAAAATCGGCCAAAGGAGAATTAAAAAATAGAACAAATTAACATTTAATGCATGAACTCAATCCAAGTTGGCCTGGGATCTCCAATACAATTCGAACCAAGGCACAAATTTCAATGCAACCCAATATTAACTACCTCCTTCCACTCTTATCCTGAGTGCACCTCACCAAGTCGGCCAAGGGGTGGAGTAACCAGTATTTTTAATTTCCTTCATTAAATTTGAATTTCATGTCTAGAAATTCCTTTACGACTCAGCAAAAATAGCCTGCGTTTAGCAAAATTGACCATTAATATTCATTATAACACTATTATAACATGAATATCAAGATTAGCTCATCATCAGTAATATATTTGTAATCCAAATAAGTCCAAACACAAATTGAAATCAACCCAAAAATGTCGCTCAATCACAAACCACACGATCTGGGATTTCAAGCCAGTCACAGAATCCAGGCTAGGAAGGAAATTCTGGAAGAGTCCGGCCTAGGCGGATTCCAGTGATGAAGGCACAAAATCAACCATAGATCATCAAAGATGCAGAAAAGATGCAGATAAAAATGCAATCCATCAATTTGGAACATGGAACCATAAGAATTTACCATTAGAATCATCCATTGCACTGAATTTTTAAGTTTCTCCTAGCTTCTTAGAAAATCTTGAAAAATTTGGCTAGACCAGAAAATCCTGGGGTTGATAGAAAACCCAAAAAATGACAATCCAACACGACCCGCCCAAATTGACCAAAGGTCACAAATTTGAGGACCATGGGTATGGAAATCGCCCAACTTGAATCTTCAATAGATCTTCATTGAATCCTAAGCTCATTTGAAAGCAAATCAAGATGAAATGGCAATGCCCAAGGTTTGAAACCCTAAATTTCAACCATGAACACATAGAACAAGCCATAAAATGACCAAATACACAGGAATTCAAACTCAAGCAAGTTAAGAATTCCAAAGCACAACTAGATCGAATATCCCAACCCAAGAGAATGAAAATAAGAAAGAAAAAGAGTAGGGAAAACTCTAAAGATTGACCAAACTCAGAAACCCCATGGCCAGATGGAAATCCAGACAAATCCGGCCTAGGGGGAATTCTGCGAAGGCCCAAAAATCTTGAACAACAACATTTAAAAAATTGAGTCGGACTTCGAGTGAGATCCAAGAAAATCCGGATGGGGTGGAAAATCCTAGGGTTGACAAAAAACCTAAAAAACAACACTAAAACTAGAGTTTGGAAGAAATTTGGGAAAATTCGGATGGACCGAAAAATCCTGAACTTGGATAAAAACTTGGATTTGGCCCAAAAGTTATGTTTTTCAATATGCAACTTAGGGAAGACACTTAGGCAAGTAAGATAAACATTTAAGCTCATTCCTAGGCAATGAGAATCCTCAAAATCAAAGAGCCAAAGCAACAAGAGTGAAAGCAAAAGAGGGTCCCTACTTTCAGTGGGGCATGTGTGCAAAAATTGCACAACAAATGGTAACTCTGTTGGGGAAATGCTCTAGAGCATTTGATGATGAACATGAATCAAGAACCCAGAATCTTTGGTTTCAGCCTCACTATCAGACAAACAAATCAAAATGCAAAGATTAAAGAATCAAAACCAAAGGTAGACCTAACCTTCCATAAACTAAAAATCCAAGTGTGTGCATATGAGTTCATTTCCCTCCTTGAGCCACTGCAGAAACCAAGTTCAATCAAGACAGGCTACGCAAAGATTCTAACTTCAAAAGCAACCCGGATAGAACCTCGCTACCAGTTAGGCATCTATAGCCTTGACGAGGTTATCATTGTGACTCTTCCAAACATAGTTCTATTTCCAGTCAGGCGTCTATAGCCCTGATAGAGATATTCAGATACCCCTAATAAGTTGAATTCATTCTTTTGATTTTCAATATTTTCTCTTTTCTTCTTTTGATATTCTTTTCTTTTCATTTTTTCTTTTTTTAATCTGTGAACAATGAAGTTCACACTCAGGGCCGAGAACCATAGTGGCACTGAAGTAGAAATAGGATTTTTCACTTGACAAAACTTCACTAGGATCCTACAACAACATTAAGATTCTTAAGATGTATGAAATATATAAGATTTCAAAATACTTCAAATTCAAATCAAACCAGTAACTCATCCTCTTTAAATTAGAAATTTAGACTGCATGATGATAACAAAGACCTCAACCATCCTTTCAAGACATAGGATTAAAGTTCATCAAGGAAATACTCAGAACAATCCTAGACAAAAGAATATTTGCTATGCAAGTGCAACACATCTAGAAGAAAACAAGAAGACATCCAAAACAAGAGTAGAGCAAAAACAAACCAAATCGAAAGCAAACCCCAAACTAATGCAACCTAATCTACATAAAGTAAGAGAAAAAATGAAAACTTAAAGAGAGTAGAGCAATTTTCATTTATTCAAATCAAACTATATACAAAGAAACATGAAAATGACTCATCACCAGACATGATAAACTGAGACCTACACCTACTCGACCTTTTAGTGCATGAATAAGCAATAAGGTGAAAGTAACAGTCCTTAAGAATGCAAACTTATCTTTATATTCAACAAAATAATGTTCAATAATGCAACATTCAAACTTAACCTTATTGATAGGAATAATCAGCAATTGAGGCAACTCATTGAAACCATGATCAATCCATATACGAGTTGTCTTTCCTAAACTTCCATAACTGAATTGATAAGCTTCAAAATTTTCAGTAAAGAAAGAAACAACCTGATTTTGTACTACTGTAGACTAGATGTGGTATTCATCATTCTTCAATTGTAAAGAGCTGATATCTATGTCCTTAGGAGGTCTCCACTGATGGTACAACAATCCCCTTTTTCTTTTCAAATTATTTCCATGAGGAATCAATGATGATAATGCAGAAACATTGTCTTTTACAGTAAATTTCTCAATAGGATACTCATGAAGAAGCATTGCAGGCTAGCCTTTAAGCACATTTTCACTTGCAGCTGTGTGATCATGCCCATCAATTAGGACTGTAATATTACTATTTTTAGCATTATTCAAATCTTCCTGCATATCAATATGAGCCACATTAGTTATCTCATCATTGATGCCTAAAGTCTATGAATTTTCAATGTTCAATTCATCAATAGATAGAGGAAAAACATAATTTGATAAATGAAAAGACTCTCTAAATTCTTCTTCTGTTGGCATTGGTTCAAACTCTTGATTACAGTGATTAGGAATGTCAACTTCTTTATCAACAACATCAGCTCCTAGAGTTTGTTTTGTGAAACAAATTCATTGGAAACTTGTCGAAGTTCTTCTATCAGAGACTTGTTTGATGCATGTTTTTGTATATCTCTCATATGTTTTAGCAGTTACATTTGTTCTTCCACCTCTTTTATGGCTGCCTGACACTGGAAGCATGTGAATTCTGAATGCTCTTCCTCATGTATCCTGTACCAAGCTGGTAACAACAAGTCCTCTAGGTCGATTCTACAACTCAATCTTGACTAATCTTTTATAATCCTGACAACAAACTCTTCATATCTAGTCTATATTAGATCCTTATTCTGACTATCTTCAAGATCATCCTCATTTTCAATTGGTTCCACCAAGGACTCAGTAGTACTGGACTTTTCTATGAGATCAACAAGCATAGTGTAGAATATAAGGACTTCCTCTGCATCTGGATCCTCAAAAGGGGCTGCAAGCACATAGTTTCCCATGCTCACCTCTGATATCAGAATTTCATTGGAGGTATTTTGGTATTCTGTAATCATATACTTCATCCTGGGTTCCCTTTCAATTCTAATATGGTTTGACACTCCCTTCCAAGGAAGCCACATGTGAGAGTTATTAGTTGATACATATCCATTCAAGGCCCTGGTAAAGTCTCTTCCTAGAATCAGACCATAAGCATTAGGTATGTCAGCCACCTGTATGTTGATAACCTATTGAATCCTAGGGTCAGAAGCAACCTGCATATGAATCATGTTTAATTCCCCTACAACACTAACTTTAGTTCTATCCAATTGTGTAAATTTCTTTTATAAATCAACAAGAGTTATACCCAAAGCTCGATAGACACCAAAGGGAATTACAATTGTAGAGGCACCAGAATCTAATAAGAAATTGTGCAAGTGCTTACCAAATATGCGGATAGAAATCAAGAATGGAGGAGTCTTTATTTTTCCTTGAAACAGAGTTAAGGGAGTATCTACTTGAGGAACTTGAGCTCTATCTTTCTCTTTTCCTTTATCTCTAGGAGGCACATGGACTTGATTATGAGTCCAATTTTTCCTTCCTACTGATTGAGAACTAGATGCTTTATTGATACTTTCACTAACTGATTTATCTTGTGATATGGAATTGGCATTATAAGCTCCTAGAACTGCATTCCTAATGATTGGAACTCTCAATAACTCAAATGCAGAGAGACTTACCTTTATTTTCTTGAGTTCTTTTGCAACATACATGGCCAGTTGTTCCTCATTCAGATCAGCAAGGGTCTCCTTTGGGTATTCCATCACCTTGTCCTTGTTTGCATCAACACCTATCCCTTTTGGCATGTCCATATGTCCTTGATCTTGAGATAAATATTGCCTAGACACCTGAGGATGTGACAAATTATTGCTGGCATTAGGATCTGGAGGTGTAGTGAAGTTGTTCGGTGGAATGCAGGTGGTGAAGGGGCATCTACCTTGCAGGTGTCTATGTGGTAGGTCTCTCAAATCATACTTCTCGGAAGGAATTTGAAAAGTTTGTACCTCTTCAACATAAGCTTCTTCCTCATCCAAGGGGCCATTTTCATTTACTAGATTTTCATCAAAAAACTATGAAATCTCATCTCCATTGCATACCTGGTCTACCTCTTCCTTGAGCTGGTCTAATTCTTCTTCAGGCACATTGTCTTTGCTATATGGAAAAGGAGCATGATTCAGTACCAACGCTGGTGAATCATAGGGATTGGATGGTGCCAAATTCTAACCATTTGAATTCTTCTCCACTTCATACTGGAAGATCGAAGCTGCTGTCTAGAACTCTTGACAATCTAACTCAGAATGTTGACTTGTTTATGGAGCCTACACCATCCTAATAAATCAGTTTCAGCTAAATATACACCACTAGGAGGCTTCTCTTGATTGACTGGTTGATCCAATGGGGTAGGGACTCCTTCATTGTTAGGCCTTGTATTCTAAGTCCCATTTTGTCTAGGTGGTTGTCTCTTGTCGAACCCTTGTCCACCAACTTGACCTCTATCAATTTTCTAGCCTTAGGATTGTCCCTTATCATAATTATGTCCTCTATCACTGCTATATCCCCTATCATTGTTATATCCTCTTTCAAGATGTTTCCCCTATCAAAGTTATGTCCTTGTTGATTCTCTCAATTTTCTCTGGTATGATTGGACTGCATATTTCTATGAGCAGCTTGCAACTGACTATTCTGGTTCCTCAAATAAGTTACCTCCATATTCAGCTTTTTCACTTGTTCAGACAATTCATTCAGTCTCTCCTTGTCAAGATTAATGTATGGATGTTGATTCACATTATTGTGGGAATATCCTATTGCAGTATTGGCATTCAGTGATTGGTTTAATACTTCAGAATTCTACAGATACATGGGAAAACTAGCCTGAGGTTGTGTATGAAGAGGTTGATTTACATTTTGCTAAGGGTATCTGATTGTGGGTGAAACTTGTCTCACAGGTGGTCTTGAGGTATGATTGGACTGCATATTTCTTTGAGTAGCTTGCAACTGACTATTTTGGTTCCTCAAATAAGTTACCTCCATATTCAGCTTCTTCACTTGTTCAGACAATTCATTCAGTCTCTCCTTGTCAAGATTAATGTATGGATGTTGATTCACATTATTGTGGGAATATCCTATTGCAGTATTGGCATTCAGTGATTGGTTTAATACTTCAGAATTCTACAGATACATGGGAAAACTAGCCTGAGGTTGTGTATGAAGAGGTTGATTTACATTTTGCTGAGGGTATCTGATTGTGGGTGAAGGACCAGAGGCAAATGAGGTACTGGATTCATGATAAGAGCATGGTTAGCGAGAGCCTGGTTGAGAGTTGGAACTTGTCCAGGGTGAGCAATGGGTCCTAATGATGGTAAAGGTCTAGACATATGTTGTCTTAAAGCAGTGCTCACTTTCACAGCCTCAACATAGGCATCAAGTAGCGTATTGGGAGGGTTGTTTCTCCACTTAATGAAGGTAGATGTTAGACTGTCAAGACCTTCATAGTAAACCTCTAAAGCAGTAGCTTGATCAACTACATAAGGAGCCTATAGTCTAGTATAGGCATGATGAAACCTGTTGTTAAAGGACCTTATAGGCTCATTGAATTCTCTCTTAACATTAGCGCACTGACGGTAAAGCTCATTAGGACTAATGGGAATCCTGAGCTTATGCAAGAATACAGTCTCTAGCTCAATCTAATGCTAGATAGACCCAATAGGTAAGTGATTATACCAATAGAATGCATCTTCTCATAAGGAATAAGGAAAGAGCCTACATGCTACATCCTCATTATCGATTCCCCTATCCTTAAGGCTAGTCTAAAAGATCCTGATGTGTTCTTTAGTAGTTCTATTGGGATCATTGACATGGAACTTCGAACAAAAGTGCTCAGGGTTCTTGGGCATGACATTGTAATTAGTGAAACTCAATGGAGATGGGTTATTAGCTAGGAAAGCCATTGGTGGAGGTGGGGGTGGTAATGGCTGATTTATGACTGGTTGAGGTTGTTGGATGGGAATGTCCTCAAACTCAAATGAAGATGAACTTGATGAAGATGGAGATGATGGAGATGACGGAGGTGGATAGGTGGATGATGTTTCTCCCCTTCTATTGGCCCTTCTTAACATAGTAGGGACTAGAAATTCTTGAAATTCTTCCTCTCCTAGAGTAGATCTGGTTCTCCTTCTGAATCTTTTGGGAGAGATGGCATTCAATAATTGATCTAGCTTGCTTATTCAGGCCCTCCTTCTAGCACCAATGTGTTGATGTTTTTTGCACAACTCAGACAGAATATGAAATCCTATCTCTCTTGAAAAGTAAATCTCAATCAGCAAGCCTCAAGAGATAACCCCAAGGTCTCTAATGTCAGGTCTTGATGATGCATAAACAACTCAGTGATAAATGTGAAAATACTAGTAATCACAATGGGACCTTACTACAAGCAAATACTGAATCTTTAATTTATCAGATCTAGCAATATGATGATAATTCAACCCTAAATCTAACCCAATGATAAATAAATAACAAAAGGTTATGGTTTCAAAAAGATTCCTAAATCTAATTACTCATAAGATTAACAATGCAAATGATGAAATACTTGAAATGGACCAATCCCTCATAAACTAATTCCTACTTGACCAAGATGGATCTATAATCTTACATAAACAGTGCAATCTTCTAAGGCATAAAGATTTTCAGATCATGAACATTCATCCAAGACAACCCAATTGCAATTGAAATGAATAAATCTCCACAATTGAACTAAGCACAATGAATATAAAGGTCTAGGCTAAATTTGCAAAGCAACTAAATATTAGCTAGCTACAAACATTATGGACCACAGATTGCTGCAACACTTCAAGCATCAAATCATAAACACCATTGAATTAGATCTAAATCTAACATATATCTAATAACCTTGAGAAATTTGAAAGATTGAATCATAAGAACCATGCAAGATAAGTCAACACAAAAGAGATCACTAGAAAATCACAATGTCTTTGATTGTATTGAATCACCAAATTTCAACAACAATTCCAATGTTCTCTTACAACACTTGCTCAGAAATTGACTAACTTCTACCTCTTCTCTATTTCTAAATTTTCTCTAAGAACTATCTCTATCAGCGTCTCTTCTATGTGTATCCATAACAAATAAGTCGAAATGCCAAATTTATAGAGAACCCCAAAGCATGTCGGCCCAATAAGGGTAATAATAAAACAACCACAAACAAGTTGGCCCAATTGATGTTTACAATAATAAATGGCCATAAAATAGGTCAGCCCAAGGAGAATTTAAAAATAGAACAAATTAACATTTAATGCATGAACTCAATCTAGGTTAGTCTGGGATCTCCAATACAATTTGAACCGAGGTACAAATTTCAATGCAACCCAATATTAACTGTCTCCTTCCACTCTTATCCTGAGTGCACCTCACCAAGTTGACCAAGGGGTGGAGTAACCAGTATTTTGAATTTCCTTCATTAAATTTGAATTTCATATCTAGAAATTCCTTGACGACTTAGCAAAAATAGCCTGTATTCAACAAAATCCACCATTAATATTCATTATAACACTATTATAACTTGAAGATCAAGATTAGCTCATAATCAGTAATATATTCATAATCCAAATAAGCCCAAAAATAAATCAAAATCAACCCAAAAACGTCACTCGATGGCAAACTAGATGATTCGGGATTGCATGCCAGCCGCAGAATTTGGGCCAGGAAGGAAATTCTGGAAAAATCTGGCCCAAGTGGATTCCGGTGATGAAGGCACAAAATCAACCATAGATCATCAAAGATGTAGAAAAGATGCAGATAACAATGCAGTCCATCAATTTGGAACATGGAACCATAATAATTTACCATTAGAATCATCCATTTCACTAAATTTTTGAGTTTCTCCCAGCTTCCTAGAAAATCCAGAAAAATTCGGCCAAATTGAAAAATCCTGGGGTTGACAGAAAACCCGAAAAATGACAATCTAACATGACGCCCAAATTGACCAAAGGTCATAAATTTGAGGACCATGGGTATGAAAATTTCCCAACCTAAACCTTCAATAGATCTTCATTGAATCCTAGGCTCATTCGAAAGAAAATCAAGATGAAATGGCGATGCCCAAGGCTTGAAACCCTAAATTTTGACCATGAACACATAGAACAAGCCATAAAATGCCCAAATACATAGGAATTCAAACTCAAGAAAGTCAAGAATTCCAAAGCATAACTATATAGAATATCCCAACCCAAGAAAATGCAAATAAGAAAGAAAAATGATTGGGAAAACTCCAAAGATCGACCAAACTCGGAAACCCAATGGCTAGACGAAAATCTAGACAAATCCGGCCCACGCAGAATTCCGCGAAGGTCCAAAAATCTTGAACAACAGCATTAAAACAGATCAATTTGGACTTCAAGCATGATATGGAAAAATCTAGACGAGGCAGAAAATCCTGGGGTTGATAGAAAACCCGAAAAACAAGAATAAACTAGAGTTTGGAAGAAATCTGGGAAAATCCAGATGGACCAAAAAATCCCGAACTTGGGTAAAAACCCGGATTTGGCCCAAAAGTTAAGTTTTTCAATATGAAACTTGGGGAAAACACTTAGGAAAGTAAGATAAACATTTAAGCTCATGCCTAGGCAATGGGAATCCTCAAAATCAAAGAGCCAAAGCAACAAGAGCGAAAGCAAAAGAGGGTCCTTGCTTTCAGTAGGGCATGTGTGCAAAAACTGCACAATAGGTAGATTGGGATGTGAATTTTTTAGTAAACCCCTAGTATTTTGGCTAAAAAGTAGGGTTTTATGGATTACCCTTTGTATGGTGGTATGTCAGAGGTCTAATTGTGGTTTTTGAGGTTTTTACACATTTAAATTGTTGAACCAAGGTTTGTTAGGGTCTAGATAAGTTTCAAGTATAGTTGCTTTGGAAAAGGAGGCTAATTAGAAGCCTACAATGGTGAAAAGGTGAAATTTGAGAGCTCTGGTTTGAAGTGATCATAGGTGGAGTTTGAGTATGTCAAAGTTTGTTCAAATGGGTCCCTAAAGAAGTTCATGTCATGGACTGATGAGGTGTCATTGGGATAAGTTAACCAACTAAATTGATTCTCAGTGCTACAAGGGAAAAGAGTGATTTTGCAAAAATGATGAAATTGTGAGGAGTTTATGGCCTGATAGTTGTGTTTGTAGATTGAAATTATGACTTTGTGTGTTGCAGGCCTCCCCCTATTGCATCAATCCACAAACCATCATATTGACTATATCACATGACCTTTTACATACATTTTACATTTCAAAATTCAATTTTTACATTTGAAAACTAATCAACAATCAAAGTGTAAGGTGCTATACAATCTGCACAAGCTTGAAACAAAAAAGGATTATGCTAAAAATACAAAAAAACACCATCCTTTATTTACTAATTTTGCAATTGTGCAACTAATGCAGGTTTTGCATTTTTACACCAAATGACATCTTTTGTGCAATATCACTTCTCTAATCACCTAATGACCTCTTTGAGACTTTGAATACATTACATATGACCTTCACATGACCTTTTTCACATTTTTTACATTTCAAAATTCAAATTTTGCAAATTTTCCTATTGAAGGAATTTACAGAACAAGGTGCTATTGCATCAAACATGAACTCCAAAATTATAATATTTGAGTAAATCTCATTACAATGCCTTACGAACTTCATTCTCATAGATCTTTTACAATGTCACTCATACATTCGAGATTCTCTTTAAATGTCTACATCATAGGTGCTCATTATAAGGTTAACTTCAATTGAGTAACTTGAGATTCCCTCGCTAAGCTTCACATGATCTTTTATAATGGCTTCAAATCAGAATTGAGATTTCTCAAGATCATCAAAATAAGGATGTTGCATTGCTTTTTTGGCTGAGATTCTCTTTGATGGCTCATAAATCAACATTTTCTGCAATGAGAGACAAATCAATTTTTAGTAGTTTACTTACAAATACACAAAGTAAAAGAGAAAAATAAAGAGCATCCAAAATGGAAATGAAATGAAAATAGATGGAAGGAACTTACAGATAGGCACGCCAGTCTCTCAACTTAGTCACTCCTGGTCATACATCTTCACTGCGAGTTCCAAGATACCTATTGCACACAACACCTCTCATGAATAGAGTAAGTTGAAATTTGAGATGCTCCTATAATTTCTACATCATAGATGCTCATGATAAGGTTCACTTCAAATGAATAACTTGAAATTCCCTCACCATGCTTTGCACACACTTTTGTAATGGCTTAAAATCATTATTGAGATTTTTCAAGATCATCAATATAAGGATGTTGCATTGCTTTTTTGGTTGACATTCTCTTGGATGGCTCATAAATCTGCATTTTCTACAAGGGGACACCAATAAATTTGTAGTAGGTTACTTACAAATAGGCAAAGTAAAAGAAGATGATAGCATTTAAATCAAAAAAATTAATGTGCATACAAGTATAAATTAATAAGAATTGATGTGCATACTTGCAAATTAATCCAATGAACCATCTGGGTCCACTTTGCTATTTATTGTGTCAAGTATTGCTTTGTGGTCAGACTCACAGACCTTTCACAATACCCTATATAAAGGTCTACCCCCATATTTGGTTAAACAAACATTGGATGCCATGACAAGGTTCAAGTAATGGAGAATCTTACGATGCGTGTCAAATTCTTGAAAGAGCCAATGTTTAACACTCTTATGTGGGTACCTTCTAAGCCACATTCTAGTAATGACAACCAAGCTTGTAGGGTATTCGATGTTTTCTCCATCTATAACTAGGGCCTCCAATTTATTTTTGGCCTCAACATGACACAAGTAATAGTCTATTCCCTCTTCATTGTTTTCATCTACAATAACTGCATAAAATTTCCTTGCATTGATATGTCCAACAAATCTCTCAAAATTAGTCAACACTATGAATACACTACAAAGTAATCTAACAATATGGACTTTCAAAAACTAAGCAAGCAAATATATTACTTGGTTGAACTAGATCTGATACATAGTCAAAGTCAAGTGGTGATTCCATCTGTGTTAGTTCCAATTCTGTCAGAGGGCGATACGTGTGAAGTGGGCTGAGCTAACTTTTCAACCATTTTTCAACCCACTCCCCTAACTCACAATCATTCCAAGCTTGCATTGTACATGAAGAACAAAAAACATACCATCTTCCATGTATCAATACTCCATGAACCTATATTTTAGCTAAGGAAAGAGTGTAGCTCACTTGATCTTGTTAGAGTACAACAAACCTCATATGGTGCAATGTTAGTATCATCCATCAACCAAAAATACCTATGAACTGAAGACGTACCTTCACTACCTAGACGCATTGAAGCATTACACCACTCGACAATTGATCTTGCATATGTCAACTTTGCATTGTCTTTATACTTTAACTCTTCTCATGCTAATTCTCTTTTCATGCATGCTCTTACACCATAATGCTCCCCTTTCCATGCCTAACCTCATAAAAGTTCCACATATGTTGTACACCTATAATGACATACATCCTGCTCAACCATTAGAACATGTGTGAGTTCTTGAACTATGCTGCATAGTTATCTGACCATATGATGTGCCCCTCTTAGCCAAATCACTGAAGAACATCTAGAAGCAGCCTCACATGAACTATGGAGAATGTCTGTGATCATCACTAATATAAAAGTGCTACTCTCTCAATACCTTCCTTTGGTCCTCTGTACTATTAGCTGCATGAATGAATGCTATTTGCACAAATATCAAAACCTGTGTGGAGTTGTAATACAGTGACTACACCGCACGCTGTGGCTATAGAGTGTAGTTCTCTACAAATTCAACCACTAGTACTCTCCTTCCAACTAGAAAGGTTTCCTTGCATAGCTTGAATTGCGTGTCCAACCATCAGGCTCTCTGGGTATGCCTTTCATACTCACACACTATATTGTCACAAAACATGGACATACACTGATATATTGGAATCTTCTGAACAACGAAATCACACCTTTTTGCTTGAGACCCATCTTTTTGTAGTGTATTCCACCATTTTATACTTCCTGAACTCTATTAGTTTATGTCCCACCTCATCTATGATTTCCATATGTTGACATACTGGCATATGTTGTAAGCCATTGCAATGCTCACATGAGCCATCCAAGCATGTTGTCCTGTAGAATATTTTTCCATCCTATCTTTGACATAATTTTTTTGATAAGAACTCTCTTGAAGATTTTGGTGGGGCTTCTATGCCACAATCTTGCAAAACATTGTTATTATGCAAATCACAACATATAGAAGAATAAACATCATAATGGTTAGAGAATTCAATATGTAGTCTACAAAAAAAAGTAGTGTGTGCGTGATTTGTCTTGAAATAAAAAGGTTTAAGCATTTCAAAAAATATATGACAAATACTAATTTGAGGATAATCCATTTGAAATTTATGAAAAAATTGGGTTTGAGTCATATCTAAAAAATACTTTGGATGTGGCTCACAGTTCTGACTACCAATTCTCCTTCTTATCACACCCCTTTGATTCAGAGATGGCCTTGTGTTATTCTTCCAATACTTTTCAATTAGTGTTCTCAATGCTTCAAATTTTTTTTTATCTTTTTATGGTAGTCTCCCTGAGAATGCCCATAATTCATTTGAATTGGTGCCCTCAATTCTTTTCCACCTTTGAATGGATTTTGATAAAAAAATTCTACTAATTCTCATTTGTTCACTCATCTTTCTAATGAGATGAGCTCTCTTTTTTTGAATGCTTACCAAAGTCGATGTAATGGAATGTTATGTGACATTACTATTCTTTGAGTGTGAGGTCTTATCCACACTCTCATATGCGTCCATTAGATTCTTCAGAATAGTGTTGTCACTCGATGCATTCAATGTTCTCAACCCATGAGTCTTCATGATGTCTCTATACTTTATACCAGGGCATCATGCGGTCTCATTTAGCCTTTCAAAGTAGAATTTTCAAATCTTATTAGCATATCTTCTACAAGTGCATGCTAGAATCTTACCTTCCATGTGCTACAAAATATCCTCATCAATATCAATCAAATACTTTGGCTTTCTACACAAAATTTTAGGTGGTGTTCTCCTAGGTACATACATCTCAACAATAGGAATTTCATCAATATTTAATTGAGGTGGGCTAGATTGCATACCTTCGATCGATTGTGGAGTAGAAGACATACATTGAGGTTCTCGTGGGGATGATGGCATACCTTCTTTGTCAAATCCGAGTGATGATGGACACTCAACTTGAGATGCGCTGGATGGTGTCCAACCATATTCACTTGCAATAGATGGTGTCCCTCCAATTCACTTGCGATAGCTGGTGTCCCTTCATATTCACTTTTGCTTAATGGTGTCCCTTTGTATTCACTTTCTGTAGAGGGTGTGTCTCCAACTATGGTATTTGAATCTATCCTAGCACAATGCTTTTGCATTCATGCTTTTTGTGCTACCAAATCATATTATCTTTTTGATAGTTGAGGTTCCTCTTCAGTTGGCTTGTTTTCATCAATAGTACCCAATTTCTTCTTTTCATGGTATACCCTCAACCATTCTCTCTCCTTTTCTTTGAAGGTTTTATACTCTTCGTCTGTTAGTTTATTCCTTCTTTGTTTCTTCGGCATGGCAGATAATTTTACCTGTAGCATGGTAATGAGATGAATATTAGTTCCTAAAGTATTTTTCCATTCAAAGAAATGAAATATATGTCATTCAAGGATTCATAAAAAATACTTATAATCATAAAAGGTTCATGTCATGGTCTGATGAGGTGTCATTGAGAAGAGTTGCCCAATTGAGTTGATTCCCATTGTTGCATTGGCAAGCTAGTTCACTCACTAGCTTGCTAATGCGGTAGGGTTGAGAAAGTAGGGGTAGTGTATGCCTCATAGAAATGGGGTACCATGGTGTGGCACCTCATTTCTATGTGGCATATGCTGCCCCTACCTTCTCAACCCTACTGCATTAACAAGCTAGTGGAGCATTGGCAAGCTAGCTCACTCACTAGCTTGCCAATGCGATAGGGTTGAGAAGGTAGGGGAAGTGTATGCCTCATAGAAATGGGGTGCCATAGTGATATATGCCACCCCATTTCTATGAGGCATATGCTGCCCCTACCTTCTCAACCCTACCACATTAGCAAGCTAGTGGAGCATTGGCAAGCTAGCTCACTCACTAGCTTGCCAATGCAGTAGGGTTGAGAAGGTAGGGGCAGCATATGCTTCATAGAAATGGGGTTTCATGGTGATGTAATCACTGTGACACCCCATTTATATGAGGCATATGCTACCCCTACCATGTCAAGCATTTCTAAGCCCAACTTGAACACAGTTTTAAGGTTTGAAAGTAATTTAAAATGGCATTTTGACCCATTCCTTTCACTATTATAACTCTAACTCAAGTAATGGGTCTACAACATCACTAAAAAGGTGTGAGAATGTTGAGTGTGTGCAGGGGAGGTCAAGATTTGAGTTGGGAATGAAGCCCTAGAGTGAAATTTGGTGTTTTCCATGTGAATTTGAGAGATTTTGACATGCTAAAGTGAGTATTGTGTTAGGGTAGCATTGTTTCTTGTTGAATTAAGTTTGTGCAGGATATTTTAGACTTTTTTGAGGTGGTGGCATGTTTTTATAAGGTTGGGAAGTGTGTTTTCCAATAAGCCCTAGGTTATTTGGCTTAAAAAGAGGGTTTTTTGTTTTTGCATCTTGGTGGATGAATTTTTGAGAACTAATTGTAAATTCTTTGGTTTGAATACATATAAATTTCTTCCCACATGTTTTTGGAGGTTTTGGTCAAGTTTTAGGATAAGTTTCTTTGCTAAAGTGTCCTAATTTGAGGCCTAGTTGGCATAGAAAGCCTGATTTAAGAAAGTTGTTACAAAGTAACCAATAGTGGTTTGATGGCATGTGATTGTGTACCCTGAAGGGTCCTTGAAATGGTTCAATTCTTGGTCTAAAATAATCTTATCGAGAAGAAATACCCAATTGAATGAGTTGGCAATGGTACAAGGA
>VDFB02281492.1:711294692-711504063 GCA_007258455.2 Sequoia sempervirens
TAGCAACCACCTCCAAGAAATTGGCAGTAAACAAATCAATGGAGAGGAGAACAACAATGGTCTACTTAGAAAACCAATTACATGAAGCCACCTTCTCAGCCCCAACAACTTGCTATAATGCCTCCACCTACTAATCCAAGTTCTCATGCACCTAAACCAACTCAGCTACTAGCTCAACCCACACCGAATCCTAATAACAAGCCACAACAACAACCTATATATTCTGTCAATTCAAATCAATTCCCTGCATATGCTATGAGTGTAAGTGATATCCATTTGTGTTCAAGAACCAAACTACCAGCCCCTTCCAATCCCATCATTATTGAGCTTCCTGTGGAAGAGGGGGAGGAGCCTCTAAATGATCCTATTTAGCCAAATGCACCTAAAAATCCTAAACTAGCCCAAGCCAAGCGGACTGAGCAAAAACCACCATTTCCTAAGAGATTGGAAGTTTAAAAGATGTTCCAATCTACGACAAAGCTATTAAGGAAGCTTGTCTTAAGAAGCTAGGAAAGAAGAAGAAAGACCCAGCTATAGTTCATGTGGTGGGCCAACTAGTTGATATCATGTTGGGAAAAGTGACTAGATTCCCAAGTATAATGACCTAGGTAGTGATGTAGTAGCAATTGTCATAAACAAGATTCAAGTGAAGAATGTTCTGATTGATTTAGGGGCAACAATCAATGTAATGACCAAAGACATTCTGTAGCAACTAAATATTGCAAGTATGAGATCTACTCCTACTGTCCTGTAGCTTGCTGATAGCTCTACTGTTAAGCCTGATGGTGTAGTGGAGGATCTTCTGGTAGCTCTAGACTCCTAGGAATATCCAAAAAAAATTATGATTCTTTCTCTTAAGGCTAAACTAGGCAGGTATCCCATCATTCTTGGAAGGCCTTGGTTGGTAATTGTAGATGCCTACATTGGATGTCAATTAGGTGACATGACCATTTTCGATGGAAGGAGTACTAAAATTTTTGTTCTTTATCCACCTGCTCAGCAATCTCATGATGAAGAAGATTTTGTATGGCCACAAGTTGGTGAAGAGGCCGAGGAAGTCAATTTTGTAGTGCAACTTATGATGCTAGGAAGAAGCTCTTTCATGTAGCTCCAAGATGAGGATGAAGTGTTGACTAACATCATTCAAAACCATTATGAAGTGGGGGAAGCATCATCTTCTACTTTAGTCAGGACACTTCTGCCTATTCTTGTTGCAACCATTGTTCTTGTAGACATTTTTCCTACAGAAGTTCTTGTAGCCATTGTTCTTGCAGATATTGTTCCTACAAATTCTCTTCCTACAAAAATTGTTCCTATAGACAGTCTTCCTACAAAAATAGGTACATTCCATACATTGTTGCTATATGAACTAAAAGTACCATGTGTTAATGAAGCATCCATGGTAGAGTTAACTACACAAGTACTGGGGTCAGAAGGAAAATATTTGAATGTTAATAGTAAATTGAATGAAGGAAAAAAATTGTTGTTGGTGAATCTATTAAGGGCCCATCAACATGCATTTCCATTGGATTATCATGATATGAAGGGATTGGATCCTAAAATTTATACCCACAGAATTTATATTAGAGATGATTGCACTCTAGTAAGACAACCAAAAAGAAGGATTAACCCTGCACTAAGAGAAATTGTGAAAGGAGAATTGCAAAAATTTCTAGATGCAAGATTTATCTACCCTATTTTAGATAGTTAGTGGGTATCTCCATTAGTGATTGTGCCCAAGAAAGGAGGGAAGTGGCAAGTTTGTGTTGATTATAGAGAACTTAATTTAGCCACCAAGAAAGATCACTTTCCTTTACCCTTCATTGATCAAATTTTAGACACACTTGCAGGAAATCAATACTTCTCTTTTCTAGATGGATTAAGTGTCTACAACTAGATTCCAATTGCACTAGAAGACCATGAGAATACCTCAGTTACCTATCCATGGGTGACCTATGCCTATTAAGTACTCCCATTTATCTTGTGCAATGCACCTGCAACTTTCTAGAGGGAAATCATTAGTATATTTTTAGACATTTCTCATGATTGCATGGAGATTTATATGGATGACTTCACCACTTATGGTGTTGATTTTGATCAAGCATTAGATAATATCAAGAGATTCCTACAAAGATGTGGGGATCAAAACTTATCCTTAAATAGTGAAAAGTGCTTAATGATGATGTAAGAGGATGTAGTTCTTGGCCACTACATCTCCCACAAGGGAATTCAAGTAGATCTTGCAAAAAATGAGGTAATCACAAATCTTCCTACACTTGCAAAATAGAAGGATGTTAGGAGTTTCTTGGGCCACACAGGATATTATAGGTGATTTATGAAAGATTTCAACAAGGTAGCAACACCATTGTATACCCTTCTCACTAAGGATGCTGAATTTTAGTGGATTGAAGCTTGTGCCAAGGCATTTTCTACCTTGAAGGAAGCTTTGACAAATGCTCCTATACTTAAGGGACCCAATGGGGAGCTTCCTTTCCACATTCACAATGATGCATCAGATTATGCCATAGGAGCAGCCTTAGGAAAAAAAGAGGGAGCTATTGAAAATGCTATTTACTTTGTCAACAAAAAATTGCAAGGAGCTAAATTCAATTATACAATGATAGAGAAAGAGATGCTCACAATAGTCTATGCACTCAAAAAATTTATACATTACATAATCGGTTACCAAATCTTTGTGTACACTAATCATGCAACCATTAGATATCTCATGAATAAACCCTTGATCATAGGTAGATTAGAAAGATGGTTATTGTTGATGCAGGAGTTCGATATAACCATTGTAGATAAGCTAGGGAAAGCTAATGTTGTTGCTTATTTTCTTTCAAGGCTAACTACATCAAAAGACAATCAGCCCATAGATGACTCTTTTATTGATAAGCATCTATTCTCTCTCAGTGTACAAATACCCTGGTATGCTAACATAGCCAATTACTTGGTTATAGGTAGAGTTCCTTCTCACTTCTCCCAAAAAGAGAAAATGGCACTCATTGAAAAATATTTTCCTTTCTCTTGGATTGTTGGATGTTTGTTTTATACTAGACCTAACCGTGTCATGAGATGATGTGTGAGAGAAGATGATACAATGAAATATTACATGCATTTCATAATGAACCATGTGGAGGAAAATTTGTGGCCAAAAGGACAACAATGAAGATCTTGAACACAGGGTACTACTGGCCAAAACTCCACAAGGATGTAGGAAGGTATACTAGAAAATGTGATAGATGTTAAAGAATGGGAAAACCAACCAAATCTTATGAGATGCCACTGTGCCCTCATATATTAATCACTCCCTTTGACAAGTGGGGATTGGATTTTGTGGGACCAATTGACCCTCCATCAAATGGCAAGTCTTATATATTGGTATGCACTGATTATGTAACAAAATGGGTAGAAGTTAAGGCCATGAAGCATGCAAGGGATAACAAGGTTGCAAAATTTCTTTATGAGGAGATTTTCATAAGATATGGAGTGCCAAGAGAGATAGTGACTGATCGAGGGACACAATTCACATCAACTCTTGTTGCAACATTGGTAAATGAGTATAATATCAGGCACATAAAATCTACTCCTTATCACCCCCAGGTTAATGGCCAAGTTGAGGTGACAAACAGAGAAATTGAAGCCATTCTAACTAAAACAAGAGGTATCCATAGGAAGTACTGGGAAAATAGATTACCTAAAGCTATTTCAGCCTATAGGACAATATGGAAACTAACTATAGGCTTCATTCCATTTGAATTGTTGTACGGAAAGACAACTATGATGCCAACTGAATTTGAACATAAAACTCTGCAAACTATAGTGGACTTAGGGATGGACATTTCTGAATTTTGAAGCACAGAGAGAAAGAATCATGTAGCTAAATACTTTGGATGAACTAAGGAGAGTAACCCTACAACATACAAAAGTAGTTCAAAATCAAAGAATCAAGTGGCATGGAAATTTTATCAAGGACAAGAAGTTCAAACTAGGACAGTGGAGGAAAATTGTAGATAAGGTGGCTAGGACCATATGAAGTTGTTGGGGTCTTTCCCAATGGAGCCATTCAGCTTACCACCATTGACCATGTCAGGTTCAAGTTACTTGTCAATGGTCAACCATACTAAAGTTATACCTCTTGACAACTTTAATAAGGCACCACAAAGGAAAAAATTTTGTTCATTCTTCATGAGACAAGAAAATATTTGTATGCTTATAACTCATGAACAAATACAAAGGTACCATAGGCATGCAATTTGCGTTATGCAAGGTGACAAAGATGTAAAATGAAAAATAAAAAAATGAAAAAAGATGTTTAAAGGAGTCTTGTTAAGTTCATGCAAGGTCTGTCACTTAGGGAGCATTGTGTCTAACATCTCCAAGAGAGGACCAATAAAGAGTAGAATATTCACAACTTAGGGGATACAATGTGTCACATCAGGCCACTAAGAGGAATGAAATATGCTAATATAGATCACATTTATGAAGTACATCACACCCAATGTCATCCACAAAGTGACAAATGCATAATATGAAGTAACATGACTACACTAAGAACCAAGAATGCAAATGAAATGATCCCAATGTATGACCCCCACTTTAAAGAAATTTCTACACACCATTTTATGAGAAATTACTTTAAAGTAGTGAAGGAAAAATGAAAAAATGCAAAAATACATGAGAGCCAACTACGAAAGCCCCTATGCCAAGTCATATGTTTCCAAGTAGGGCTGCTTCATGTAAATGAAAAAGAAAAGAAAAGAAAAGAAAAGAAAAGGAGGGTTTCCCCCAATAAAGGAACACACCAAAGACATAAGGGATCTATGGATTTTGGGTCTATATGTTTGTTGCTGCAATTTTTCTATGAAAGAACTTGGAACTGTCATAATTACCCAAAGCACATAGAACTAGAAGAATGACACAAAGAAAGTGAAAAAAGAAAAAGTAAAAGAAAGTTCATTTTGGGTCAACATGGAAGAGACATTTCGGTCTCAACGCTTTGCATCATCCCAAAAGGAAAACACAAGTGAAAAGAAAATGAAAGGAAAAATAAAATAAAAAGCTTTTGGGTAAAGATGAAGGAGACATTTAATTTCATGGTAGATGAAAATAAAGAGTTTAGATTTTTATGCACTTCTTCATCTATTTTAGTGATTTCCTCATTGCCATCATCATCTAAATTAATCACGATGCGAGGACGTAGAGTTATTTACAAGGAAGGGTGTATTAGGAGTTGTGGCTATTGTATCAGATCATTTTTTTGGGATTTTTGTATCATACTATCTTGTGGCAGGTCAAGAGGAGGAGGGTGATTAGGAATTTCTTCTTGCAAAGGTGGAGGTTGATTTTCTTTGTTGTTTTCAATTTGCATTTGATGAGCAAGGAGATGACGACGATGCCTACGCTCCCTAGCACCATAGTTTCTTTTAATTTTATTTTGAATTTGTTGAGGTGTAAGAGTAGATTGATCCATCATAGGTTCCTTTTCTTCTATAGGGGGAAGAAGGGAAGAAACCAAAGAAGATGGGTCAATTAGTTTTTCTTTGTCTTTATAAACTTGTTTAGTGTTAGGAGGCATGACAAGATTGGTTTCATTTTCTCTTGGGCCTTTAAACTATGCAGGGTAAGTGTCTATGGTTGGTTTCTCATGAGTTTGTATTTTTTATTTAGTTTTAGACTCAGGCTGAAGCATGGTTTCATCAAGGATAGAAGTAGCGGAAGTGGACAGGGACATGTGACAAAGAGACAATTTGGCTTTGAAATTTTGACAGGCTATCAAAAAAAAAAAAAATTCGAGGGGTAACCGGTTCCATAGGTTCAAGCCAAAAGGATTCTAAGGAAAAATTATCTTTAGAGGAAATTGGATTAAAGCCACTATGGTGTATGGTAAATATCTCATTGCCATGTGAAAAATTCAAACATTTGTGAAAAAATGAAGGAACAAATTTCATCGAGCGAAGCCAAGGATGACCTAGCTATAGATGAAACTGATTTGATTGTGGAATAATAGAAAATGTTACATCCAAAGTTTTGGGTCCTATTTGTAATGGGAGTATGATTGATCTGATTGTAGGGCACGTAAAACTAGTATGTGTTTTAATCCATGCAGATGGTTTATTATAATCATCTTGATAGAGATCATGCTGTGTGTATGAAAAATAGAATGTGTAAATGAATTGAAACAGTTATACAAACACACCAATATAACATTAAATCAAAGGAAACAACTAAAAAAAACAAACTCTTATGCGAATGGCTCCTTTGAAAGCATCATATTGTCCTCTATCTTTAGTGTTTTTGTCGATTCCAACTTTGTGTTCTCAGATTGTAGGCTAGGCTCAACAAACTGTCTTCCTAAAGAACGAGATTTTGCTATGATGTAGATGCAAGATTAAGCTATGATGATGATTTGAAATAATAAACTTGAAATAAACATGATGCTATGAGATTAAGATGCTAAATGAACTAAATGCATGAACTCTAATTAATTGCCTATTACCAATGCTTGGATTCACACATATATTTATAGAGTTTTTCAAATGATTTTGATTGGCTGTCTTGATTGACGGTTGTGATAATCTCTGGCAGATCGAACGGCTGAAGAAAGATGAAATTGAAGGAGAAAATAGAAGAAACCTAAAAACAAGATTTTTCTATTTTTATGAAAGAGGAAAAGTAAGAAGATAAGAAATCATCTTTCTTTAAAAAGAATAAAAGAAAGATTTAAAGCTGGTAAATAATTAATTAAAAAAATCAATTATTTATTTGTGGATGACATTCAACTTTTCTTAATTAAATAAAATATTTAATTAAGCTTTTTAAAAGCAGAAGAAAGCTTGTGATAAGAAAAGAGCTTTAATCATGTTTTATTGAAAAAAAGCAAAAGATCTCATAATTAAATAAAATATTTAATTATGATATGAGAAGATTTCTCAATCAAGTAGAATACCTAATTGTGATTTAGAAAGAAAGCATAAGATATTTTTAATTAAATAAGATTTATTTATTTAAATCACTTTTATGAAATTAATTAAATGAAACATTTAATTAATTAGAAGAAGAATTAAAAATAGAAGAAAGAGAAATATTTAAATTTAATTAAATCAAAAGATTTAATTTTAAATTCAAACAATGATAATTAATTTAAATAAATAAAATGTATTTATTTAATTAATTAAGTGGACATATGAAAATAATTAAATAAAATAAATTTATTTAATTATGGAAGAAGAATAAGATGAATGAACAATATAATTAAATTAAATAAATTTAATCATATGTAGAGGACTTTAGAAGAAATAATTAAATAATAAATATTTAATTAATTGCCAGGATTATAGACATGACCATTTTTATGCATATACATTTTGCCCCTCTTTGAAGTGATGTGTGAAATGCATTACTTCAAAGAAAATAAATTATTTTTGCCCCTGATATGTTTCTGGTTTTGGATTGTTGATGATGCCCCCTCGGGAGGTAAATCACGGAAGAAGAAGTTGATAGTGATAGGGGAATAGTGATTTAGCTCCCGATAGATGATGTGTCTGATGCCCCAGTGAAAAAAAGAGGATGAAAAATGGAGAATGCCATTAATGCCCATCCTAAAAAGACCCTTATAAGGTAAAAGGGGTAAAATGAAGTGTCATTTTCACCCTGCTGCTACAGTAAAAATTGAGCTCTGAGAGTGACTTGGAGAGATGGTGATCCCCGTGCACAGGCATAGGTTCGAGCAAGCGCGACAATATCAAAGACCAGCTGCATACAGACCACCGATGAGTGATTCCAACCTTTTATGTTGTCAAATTTTGCATTTTAGATCAATTTTGAATTGTTTTTAGATCAGACTGTAATTTTTTTGAACATTTTAGCGCATCTAGGAATAGTTTTAGTGCATTCGATAAATCTTTTTGCGCATCTAGGAAATTCCGTAGTGCATCTAGGAATAGGATAAAAACTGATCCTCTAGTGCATCTGATAGATAGAGTTGCGCATCTAGGGCAAGATCGGCTAGGTAGGTTCTTTAGCGCATCTAGGGCACAGAACTGCGCATTTAGGGTTAGGTCCAAATTTGCTAGAGTTGCGCATATGGGAGTTAGAGTAGCGCATTCGAGAGATAGAGTAGCGCATATGGAGTATTAGCACATTTAGGAAACAGTTTAGCGCAAATGAGAAAAACTTTAGCACATATAGGTTTTTAGTGCATATGGGCAATAGAATTGCGCATTTAGGAAATTTTTACCAGAACGCTTGTGTGATGAAAAATGATGATTAAATTGCTTCCTTAGTCAATAGATAGATAAATTGTAGGACCATCATGCTGATAGGATAGAAAATCTGATAGAGAACTGATAACGTCGCCTTCAAAAATAGAAAACAAAGAGTAGATAGCTGATAACTTTGTGACGAACGACAATGAGTAAACTGATTGGTTGAGTGATTTAGGTTGGATAACTTTACTTTTCGCGATTGAAAAACAAAGAGTAGATGTGTGATAAATTTGCATTCTACGATAGAAAACAAATAGTAAAAATGAAGATAAAAATATGCATTCATGATTGAAATACAAATAGAAAATGATATGTGTGTTGATAAATTTTCTTTCCTGAAAAGAAAAAAAATAGTAAATGATTATAGAGTAGATTGATTTGATATGCCGATAGATTGATGTAGCACATGATATGGGTCATTGATATGTTATGTTGGTGAGATAGATCATATGAGATGAGTCTGATTTGATGTGTCCCTTTGTGATGGTCAAACAAAATAAGAGGCTTTCAAAAGCCTCCAGATCAGAGAGCGGTTCCCACTATGTTGGGAGCGGATAGGAGAGCTGACTCTTACAAAGTTACAGGTGATAGCATACTACGGATTGGGACCATTATTGGCCATGCTGCGAGGCATTCGGGCCAACAGGGGACTGTTGACTACCTTGGCAGAGAGATGGCACTCTGAGCATAACACCTTCCACCTGCCGACGGGTGAGATGAGTGTGACGCCGAAGGATGTGTACCATATTCTTGGGATTCTGGTTGTTGGTGATCTCGGTATATATGGTTACTGGATAGACTGGGATGATTTCAACAGGTATCCTGCTCTGGTTGCGGTGTTGGCTACATTTGTCGAAGGCTTCCTTGGACCGGATCATCAGTTGAAGGGATTCGCAGTGGGTTGGGGGAGGATGCTGGAGTGGATGATTACTCAGCCACGGAGATTTGCCTAGGGGAGCTGTGTCCTAGCAGACATGTATCACGATTTGCATCGGATTGTCTACAGAGGATCCACCAGCCTGGCGAGTGGAGTGACCTTGCTACAGATCTGGGCGTGGGAGCACATAGCAGTCACGAGACCACTGTGCACGAGAGCTAGACCTGTAGGGCGGCCCTATGTATATGCCTATTCCGGTGCAGTTGTCCAGCAGAGGTTGGGCAAGGTAGAGTACTGGCGACGGGTGTTGGATGATGTTGATGCAGTGATATGGAGACATTACATAGATTGCGAGGCTTGGGCGACAGATCATTTAGAGATACCGTTTGTGTGTCATCCATGATATCTGATAGGGTGGACGCCCTTTATTATTGAGAGATTTTTGGCACTACGGGTCTTGAGGCAGTTTGGATTCACCCAGGGGATGCCCCAGGGCATTGCTCATTATGGGCGACGCAAGGGGGATGTAGGATGGGGACCATGCATTCCATACCAGGCAGCGTATACAGAGTACTCCACATTACAACTAGAGGTACAGGATGTAGGGATGACAGATGACTATGCCCAGTATTTTCATACACATCCATTTCCACAGTTCACAATGCCAGATGAGGCACGGGTGATCAGGGTAGCACCACAGCCAGGGGCAGGGATACAGGGGGAGGTGACTGGTGGAGAGCAGGCTATGGGTGGAGGAGAGGAGGAGGGAGAGGAGAGTGAGGAGAGTGGATCTGGGGAGGAGGAGGACAGCTCAGATGATGGGGATGATGGAGCGGATGAGGGAGATGAGGGGAGACAGCAGAGGTTGGACAGCCTAAGCAGAGCACAGATTTTGCGACGGGCCAGATCCAGTGGTAGACCACGGACAGTGATTAGGGTGTCCTCCTCATCATAGCAGACATAGATAGATGCCTTGTAGGGGCAGGTGTAGACCTTTCAGGGGCAGTAGGTACAGCTATAGAGTCAGTTAGCGCAGGCTCAGAGCATGATAGTGCAGTTACAGGCACAACTTACACAGGCCCAGACACAGGCACAGGCATAGGCACATGCATAGGCACAGGTACCTGCCCCTGATCCCCAGGTGGCATAGTTGGTAGCAGAGAGGGATTCCCTTAGACAGCGAGCACTGGAGGCTGAGGGTGTGGCACAGAGGCTGATGGGCACCGTAGAGAGTACTTCCTTACGAGAGGCCATTACAGAGGGGTTTGAGGCAGCCAGGGAGGCCGAGTATTACAGAGTTCTATACGAGGAGCTATGTCCTCCCGAGCGGCAAGAGCCTTATCCTAGATCTCACAGCAGGACCAGGACCCGATCACTGACATCGACACATGGCAGAGAGGTTACAGGGCCTCGACGGGATCCTGATGCAGGGACTAGTGGCAGGCCACCTCCTTTCGGACCCGCTCCTTCAGGGGCATCCACCAGTTAGCCATTTGGGGCTGATTTATTATGTATATTGAGTTTTGATCACGTCTTATGTACTATGTTTTGATCCTTTTAGCTTCATTGGACATTTGGACATATGTATTATTTTGATGAGCGATGATATGCAGCGGCGATGTTTCTGATGAAGATATGTTTATGCATTTGTGATGTGACATGGATGTTATTTATATGCATGTATGATATGAGATGGATTTTGATATGTTTGTATTATTGTGGACTAATCGTATGATGCAGGATGATTTAGTGATTATGATGTGAATGCAATGATTTGTGATGATGTATATATATATGTTAAATTTTTTTTTTGAAATTTTCAATGTATGAAATGCTTCGTGACATGATAGATAATGAATGTGGTATGAATAATGATGAAAAGATAAATGATAGTGATGATAATGAAAAATGAAGTGATAAATGATAAATGATAAGGATAAAGTGATAATGATATATGAGAAAGAGGATAAATGATAATGGTAATGAAATGGTATGAGATGATACAATGATTAAATGATAAATGAATGATAAAGTGATAAATGATAATGGTAATGAAATGATATGATAAAATGATAAATGAACAATGAATGATAAAATGATAAATGATAATGGTAATGAAATGATATGATAAAATGATAAATGATAACTAAATGATAAAATGATAAATGATAATGGTAATGAAATGATATGATAAAATGAGAAATGATAAATGAATGATAAAATGATAAATGATAGTGACGAAATGATAATGAATATTAAATGATATGGTAATGATAAAGATGATGAATAAATAAGAATAGATGATAATGATAAAATGGATAAATGATAAGGATTAAAATGAATGAATGCAATGAATGAGAATGTTAATGATAAAAGGAATGAATAAAGGAAATGAATGAGAATGTTAATGATAAAATGAATGACATGATAATAATAATGAGGAGGATAATAATGAAATGAATAATGATAAGATGATAATGACAATGATGAAATGAAATGATTAAATGATACAATGATAATGATATATGAGAAGGATGATGATAATGAAAATGATAATGAATAATAAATGATATGGGAATGATGAAGATAAAGATGAGAATGAATGAGAATGAATGATAAAATGAATGATAAAATGATAAATGAATAATGAATGGATGCAATGAATCAAATGTCCAAATGTCCTCCACGAAAGGGTCAAAACTATATGACAACCGTTTAATGCCTTCATTCAGCCTTTCAAAATATGGATATGAATCCTATATGCAGATATATACAATGATCTAATGAATATGCAACTACATGAAACTAACCAGTTTGTTGAGCCTGTTATAAGCCTTCTTGAATCATCATAGAACGTTTTAAAATGTTGGAAGTATATACAAGCATCAGAGGGGAAATTAGCACCAATGATGACCAGAGTACAACTTTCATGAATTTTGATATAGCAAGCAAACACAAGCATCGAGGTATAATTGAACCAAGATGACCTGAGCATTTCTTGCATAAACAGGCAAAGATTAACCACCTTTCTGATGCAAATGTGGAACTGTCATCGATGATATTTGCTTTGGTTGTCATGTCCTATGACATATTTGCATCAAATTGATTGTTAACCTCCAGACAGCAGACAAAAGAAAAATCATTCTCGTTCCTTGCCACTCTAGTTCAATACATCATTGAGTGTGCTCCAGAGTAATGATATCGAAAATCAAACAACTTTTGGTCAAACATGTAATGTTGTTATTTCATACATTATTCAGATTTTTGGATCATCCAATAGACAATGATATGATATCTTGCTGAAAAGTGTTTCATGATCGGATAAAGTTGTTGCATGAGTTTGTTGTTTGTTTGCATGGTCAGATCCTATGTCATGGTCTAGCTGTTTTGGTATGCGCTAAAAGTTAAGTGCCCCCAGTTGAGTTTTGCCCCGTTTATTGACACAACTTGCGGAAAGGAATATGTACAAATGATCAAGCCATGGTAAGACGTTTTAACCTTCTAGGCAAATGGCGGCAGGATGATGCAATTTATAACCCTAAGATACGGAAAAAGGAAAAGCTGAAAAGGCAAAGTGCAAAACAGGAACTAATAAATGGAGAGGTACAGATAGCGTCTGTTTGCCAGATTTTCACTATCTGTGTTTATTGCATTTTTCTGTCAATAGACTGCCTGTTTGCCAGGTTTTCACCCTATGACATTCTTTTTTTTTTGTCAATAGACTGCCTGTTTGCCAGGTTTTCACCCTATGACATTCTTTTTGATTTTTTTGTATTTTTTTTTAGGACCTTTTCTGTTGTTTTTGGATATCTTCAGGACTGTTTATGCTGTTTTTGAATTTCTTCAAGAGTTTTTATGCTGTTTTTGAACTTTCGCGACTTGACCTCTTCAGATTTCTGCTGTTTTTGAATTCTCTTCGACTCTTTTTCGACTTAAACATAATATTTCTTAAGATGCATACTATTGATGGGTTCATCAAATAGGTCTCCTTCTGGTGTTGATAACTTGTATGCTTCCGAACCGTAGATTGCAATAACCACGTAAGGGCCTAGCCAATTTGGTTCAAACTTTCTTTTCTTTTCTCTGTCTTGTTGATTGCGTGGGTTCTCTTTCAG
The DNA here is from genome assembly GCA_007258455.2 of Sequoia sempervirens. Taxonomy (NCBI): domain Eukaryota; kingdom Viridiplantae; phylum Streptophyta; class Pinopsida; order Cupressales; family Cupressaceae; genus Sequoia; species Sequoia sempervirens. The sequence goes on from VDFB02281492.1 coordinate 711,307,955, forward strand.
AACTAATTCCACTTGAAAGGTAATGCGGATTTCCATTTTGTGATTATAGCTATGAGACATCATCTGTTGGTACGCTTTCAAATGGTCTGCTGCTCTCTGTCTCTTTTCATCTAAAAGTTCTAACTCTTGGAGTCGAGAAACTCTTTATTCCTCATCTATTATGAGACCTTTCAGTGATACTCTTAATGAAGGTATTTCTACCTCTAAAGGCAATATGGCTTCCCGGCCCATAGACTTAGGAAAGTGTTGCTCTTTGTCTACAAGCCGGACACTAGGTTCTGTGAAGCCCACAAGGCGGGATTGAGTTGAACATGCCAATCCTTCCCCGAAGCCAGCCAGGATGTTTCTTCAAACATTTATATAGTCTTGTTTGAGGCCTCCGCTTGGCTATTCCCTTGTGGATAGTAAGGCGTGGAATATCTGTGCTGAATATGGAATCTTTCACAAAGTTCATCAACATTCTAATTTTTAAAAGGGCAACCATTATCTGTAATAATAGCATTAGGAATACCATATCGACAAATAATGTAGTTTAGTATGAAGGATGAGATCTATTTTCCAGTGACTTTAGAGAGAGGTATTGCCTCAATCCACTTAGTGAAATATTCTGTCGCTGTGATAATGAACTTATGCCCATTTGAAGAAGGATGAATTTTGCCCACTAGATCTAACCCCCATTGAGAGAATGGCTAGGTGGGTGTAAACGAATGAAGTTCTTGTGCAGGAGCATGAATAAGATTCCCATGAATCTGACATTTTGAGCATGTTTTAACAAAGGTAAATGATTCCCTTTCCATTGTAGGCCAGTAGTAACCCATTCTAATCAATTTTGGATAAGGTTAGTCCACTTGAATGCAGAGTACCTCACAAATTCCATGAACTTCTTGTAAAGCTTGTTCATTCATCACGCTCAAATACATCAAGTAAAGTACCATCAAGACCACGTATAAAGGGTATCAGTGATAAGGGTATATCGAGAGGATTGTCAAATAAAGTTACGTTTTTGGTTGCGGGATAAGTCAGGCGGTAAAGTGTCATATTTTAGGTAGGCATAAATCTTACCATACCAGGGTGAATCGGATCCTACCAGGTGACAGATAATTTGGCTTTCAGGTGTGTCATAGGCAGGTGTAAATAATTGTTCCACCAAAAATTCATAGCGAGTCTATTTTTCTGGGAGTTGTATCAATGAGGTGATCGTAGCCATAGCGTCAGCCGCTTTGTTGTCAATCCTTGGAATTTGTGTGAACTGAATGTCCACAAAGTACTTTTTGAAGTCATCAATCATCTTCTTGTATGGCAAAAACTTGTCATCTTTAGTCTGATAATCATCATTGATTTGATTAATAACTTGTTGTGAGTCACCATAAACTTGTAGCTCGGTAATCCTCCATTCCAACGCTATTTTTAGTCCTGTGATTAGTGCCTCATATTCGACTATGTTATTGGTGCATGGAAACATTAGCCTATATGACGGAGGAATGGTATGTCCTTGAGGAGTAACAAAGAGAATGCCTGCCCCCGATCCATGTTGAGTAAAAGAACCATCGAAGTATAAGGACCATAGCTGCTTAGAGTCTATCGTGAAAACATCAGCATCCAAAAACTCAATGTGTAAGGGGTGCTCTATTTGTAGAGGAGCGTCTGCTAGTTGATCCGCAATAACTTGTCCTTTGATTGCTTTGCGATCAACATAGTGGATGTCAAACTCACTCAAAATCATGACCCATTTTTCTAACCTTCCTGTTAGCGATGCTTTACTCAGTAGATACTTAAGTGGATCAATTTTTGAAACAAGATTGATTGTATGAGTTAGCATGTAATGTCAGAATTTATGTGAAGCAAAGACTACTGCTAAACAAGCCTTCTCAATGAAAGTGTAGTTAAGCTCATGACTTGTCAGTGTTTTGCTAATGTAATAGATTGCACATTCTTTCCCTTCATGGTCTTCTTGCGCTAATAATGCTCCCAAGGATGTCTCAGTTGCAGCAATATACATGATCAATGGTTTGTCTGGATTTGGTGGTACGAGAACTGGTGGGTTCATCAGGTACTGCTTGATTTGTTGAAATGCCATTTCACATTTGTCATCCCATCTAAAAGGAACATTCTTATGTAGGAGATGTGTGAATGGTAGACTTTTGTCAGCCAATTGTGCAATGAATCTTCTGATGGACTGCAGTCGCCCTTGTAATGACCTCAATTGACTGATGTTCTTTAGAGGAGGCATCTTCAGGATTGCCTGAACTTTTGCAGGATCTACTTCGATTCCCTTTTCTAAAACAATATATCCTAATAGCTTTCCAGATGTGACCCCAAAAACACATTTCTTAGGATTTAGGCGAACTTTGAATTTTTCCAATCTGGTAAATATTTTAGATAGTATCTCCAAGTGTCCTTCTCTGGTATGTGATTTTTCCAATATGTCATCTACATAATCCTCCATGAATGTGTGCATCATGTCATGAAATATCGTAGTCATAACTCTTTGATAAGTAGCCCCAGCATTCTTTAAACTGAAAGGCATGACATTCCAACAATATGTTCCCCACAGACAAGTGAAAGTTGTTTTCTCTTGGTCTTCTGGTGCAATCTTGATTTGATTGTAACCAGAGAAACCATCCATTAATGAATACATGGCATGGCCAACTGTTAGATCAACTATAGTGTCAATACTTGGAAGCGGAAAGTCATCCTTTGGGTAAGCTTTATTAAGATCTCTGAAATCAGTACATACTCTTACGCATTTGTCTGGTTTTGCTACTGGTACAATATTGGAGATCCATTCTGCATAGGAAATTGATCTTATAAAACCTGCATCTAGGAGCTTCTTGAGTTCTTCCTTAACCAGTAATGCTACATGAGGATTCATCTTTCTGAGTTTTTGTTTTACTGGTTTGACTCCTGGTTTGATAGATAAATGATGCATTATGAGATCAGGATCAAGGCCTGGCATGTTGGCATATGACCATGCAAAATTGACTTGATTTTCTTTGAGAAATTTCATGAACTCTGGAATTTCTTTATCTGTCATCGATTCAGCTACCTATAGAATCCTTGGATTATCTGTAGTTGCAATATTAATTTCCTTTGTAGGCTCAGTCAAGATGGGTGATCGCTCATGATAGTGCTCCGGGAGAGTGTTAAGAGTCCCATCAGGGGGTGCCTCAAAAAGGTTTTCACCATCTGATACGCTCTTTATTTTATCTTTTGTTTGATCTAGTACTATCAGATTTTGGTTTTCACCACTAGATCATTTTTCTTTATTTTCATTTTTGCAGCTAGGCGACTTGACACTCTCCTGATTAAAGACTTCATACCAAAAATCGCTAGCGGAACAATTATTTACGTCGTCTGTGGAAAGGAAGTTTATGATCGCTTCGTCATTTGGAAAAATAGGTATATCAATAGGTTTGGTTAGATCCCAGTCAATGAGATCAGGATGGATTAAAGGTAACAGGTCATGTGGTTGTGTGAAATCGGCAATGGTTAGGGTGAAAACAGAGTTATCGATAGGATCTGAGGTATGAGGTAGGTCAATGATGGTACTATTCTCCTGATAGTCTTGTTCATTAAAATCCAACTCAGTATCACTAGACTCATAGTTGTGTTGTGGTTCAGATTCTTGTGGTTGGGACCCTGAACCTTCTCCTTTGATTAAAGTGGGTGTATACTTGTGTATGATATCTACCTCTTTGTCTCTCCAAAATTCATCATCATGGATGGTATCCCATTCATATTCAGCAGAATCTGTATCAGAGTTATTTTCTATGAAATTTAGGATTGATGCCAAACATGCCTCCTTCTTATCAGAACCTTCTTGCAGTGTAAAGACATTATCTTGTGATTGTTGGGATGGGGTAGCATCATAGCCTATTCCAGTTTTATCATATGCAGCAAGCCCTGGAAGATGGATAGGCTCAACTACGCCTTCTTTTCTTTTTCCAAGAGGACCATTATCATATCCCATCTTTTGCATGATGGAATACCCTTTTCCATATATGTCAGTTGGTAAGGTGACATTTAGAACCATTTCCTCTTCATCCTTATAGAGCCAACCCAAAATTGTTGTATCTTCAAGATCTCCCATGGGGAATTTTTCTTTGATAAATTGTCTATTGAACTTGGTAGTTGGCTCTGTTTGTACTTGTGCTGATGTTGATGCTGCTGATATCTGTTGTTGTGTAATAGAAGGTTGTCCATGTGATCGAGGAGACGTAGGTAGATTAGCAAGACAAAGGGAATATTCCCCAACTCCACTTTCCTTGAACTACAGTTTCTTGTCAAAGCTTTTGGTTAATTGACTGATGTGTGTATCATGTTTAGGAGGAGTATTAGCAAGTGCTTCTTGATTATTCGGAACCAAAGTATCCTGAGGAGCTTTGAGATTGGCACAAGTTTGAGTGTTTGAATTATCAGCTGGTATAGTGATTTCCTGTCCATCATATGGAAACTTAAGACATTGATGGTAAGTGGATAGAACAGCTTGCATTTCATGGATCCAAGGACGACCAAACAAGATGTTGTATGCAAGATCTCGATCTAAAACTTGACAAAAGGTATTTTTGATAACCGGTCCCACTCTGATTGGTAGCATGATTAGACCTTTAGACGTCCTTTCCTCATCATCATAGGCTTTTATAGTAATCTTCCTTCTAGGATCAATGGAATCTTCTGCAAATCCTAATGCTCGAACCACCTTCAAGGTACATATATTTAGACCAACCCCTCCATCTATTAGGACACGTTTAACAAGGAACTTATGGATCATGACCTCTAAGTATAATGATGAATTATGGGGATGAGTCATGGAAACATCATCTTTGTCTGAGAATGAAAGGCATGTGGGTGAGGACAAATGTCCTACCGTGGCTTGAAATCAGTTCACATCCAAATCTGTGGATACCGTTGTCTCAAAAAGGGCTTTGTCTAAAATTTCCTTATGTGCGGGGGAAATCTTCAGGAATTCTAAAATGGAGATTTGAGCTGGATTTTTTTGAAGTTGGTTAACTAAGTCATATTGATGTTGAGGGAAGATCGCAGTGGATTTTGAAGTGGTACCCTTCAAGAAAAATTTAGCTTGTGCTCTTGTTGTGACATTCACTTGTCCATTGTCCACTTTCTCTTTGATTTTTATAGCGTTGACTTGCTCATCATCCATATAGAGGTGACGGATTACATTGTCATCAACTTGGTTCACATTTTTGTCAGAAAACTCTCTCTTTTGATAATTTGGTAGAGGGTTGCGAAACGCTTGGTGATCTTCATTGGATTTTTGTTGCTCTTCTACTGTGATAATGCCATTGTCAATTAGGTCTTGAATAGCATGTTTCAAAGCTTGACAGTTGTTTGTACGATGACCTCTACATCTATGGTAGTCACAAAAATAGGCTTCATTCCATGATGGAGGTTTTACACTAGGTTCATAATTGCGTTGAGGTGGTAGCGTAAGGACATTTTTTTCCATAACCTCTTTGAATGCTGATTCCAAGGATTGTCCTAGTGGTGTGAAAGTTCTTCTATTGGAGAAGAATGAAAGGTGTTGTGGGTTCGTGTTTGAGGTATTCCCTAAGGTGTTGTTATTTCCTCGATAGTTTTGGTTGTTGGCAGTCCCCTGATTGTTGTACGTTGGAGGGGGATGATTGTTTCCTTGATTCGTGACTGAATTGACATTGTTGTAATTATTGTGTTGAGTCGCATTAGGAGCACTTAGAACAAATGGCTTAGATGCGACATGATTTGCGTCTACAACACCATTGTTTACAATGTTTTTGTTGTGAGTCCAAAATTTAGACTTGTCTTGATTGTTGTAATGGTTAGATGAGCTAAAGTTATCCCTATCAAGTTTTATTGTCCCTCTTTTGACCAAAGAATTTTTGATGGTGATGGCATCCTCGATCAATTTCTCAAAGGAAGGTGGACAATGTATATTTAAATGATAGCTCATTTCTGAGTTGAGACTATTGATGAAAGTAAACATTTTCTCCTTTTCAGGGACATGACGGGGGTACCTAGCGAACACTCTCCTCCATCTTTGAAGAAAGGTAGTGAAATATTCACCGGGTTTTTGCGCAACTTTTCAAAGATCAATCACGGTGATTTGGTGTTGAATGTTGTAGGCATATTGTGTTATGAACAAATTGATCAATTCCTCAAATGTTTGAACAAGAGGTGTAATCTTAGATAACCATTCCATAGAGTTGACTCCAAGGCTTCAAGGAAATAATCACAATAAATAAGTATCCTCGTGAGAAAATTCCAATGTCATGTTTCGAAAGTCTCTAATGTGGTCAATTGGGTCTGATTTCCCATTATAATGATCAAATTTGGGAATTTCACAGTGTTTAGGAAATGGAATCATGTTGAGACTTCTATCAAAAGGATAAGGACATATGTCATCCAAAGTATATTTCTTGTTTGCGATTCCCCCTCGTAATTCTTTGACTGTTCCTTGGAGTTCTTTAAACTCTTGTTTAAAAATAGCTAAATCAGATAGGGATGGTTCTTCTTCTTTGCCTTTTAATTTCTCGGTATCAAAGTCTTTAGGCAATTTAGCTCCTTGATCTGCTAAGAAAAGAAAATACTTTTCTTTGTCACGTTGTAGAATATTTTCAAGGACTTTAAGGAACTTGGGGTTTTGTTCCGCCTCTCTAAGTTGAAGTTCTTCCTCTTGCTCATCATCACTATCTACGGGAGTTTTGTTCATGTTTTTGTTCGTATGAAATGGATTTTCCTCTCTATCAGCCATATTGTTGTCACTGAAAAGGGGATTGCGACTCACACTAAAGAGAGGACTATCACGTTCACCTTCTTCTTGAATGTTGTGGGTGGGAGTTTCTTGTTGAGATGTTTCTCCTAGCTTGTAGTGTTGAGATCTTGTAAAAACAGGCATATGTAAGAAATCCTCGGATATGATCAAAAGGTCACTGAAGGATTTGATTAGGACGCGTTGAATATTCAATTGAAGGTTGCGGTATATTCTCAAACTCAAGAGGTTGATTAAGATTGTGACGTTGAGACAATGCTAATCTTTGATAATAAGCTTGGGTAGCCAAAGGTTCTATAGCGTAATCGTCGGTGAATCCCCTAATGTAGTCTTGGTATCTATGGAGGAATGTGCGATAATGGAGCAAGATGTCTAGACTCTTATACAAGAATTCTTTGCGATCTAAAGTCTTTTTGTAACTTAAGTTTGTTTTGGGCTTTTTGATCCTATTGAAAACTGATTTCTTGGAAAACTTGGTTGATTTCCACTTTCTCAACATGGGAATAAAATCTCAGAGATTCGGGTTTGTGTACAAATTTTGACAGAAACCTAAAAGCGCTATTCTGTTTCCCAAATGCGCTGCAGAAAGACTTAAATGCACTGGAGAAAGAGTCAAATGCATTGTAGAATACCTTATATGCACCGAAAAAGAGCACATATGTGCAGCAGAATACCCTAAATGCACCGAAACAGAATACAGATGCACCAGAACAGAGTTTAAATGCGCTACAATTTTTCCTAGATGCGCTAAAACAGTTTTCTAAAGACAGTTTTGACCAGTTTGAGCTGAAGTTTTTCATGTTGGTTTTTTTGGATGATCCTTTATCTGAATTAATGTTTTTGAAAGCACAACAAATAGTCTGATTTAAGTTGATTCGTAACCAAGCACAGAATAAAACAAGCACAACCTAGGTTAGGCCAGGACAATATCTGCTAGACTCCACGTGGGTTTCCCCAACCGCATATCAGTAGCATGTGAATCCAAAAGCTTGGCTGCACAGGCTCCCCCTTATAGTGCACTCTCTTCTCAGGTCAACCAAGCTTCCAACCCCCATGAAACTCCCATGGCGAGCTGATCACCTCTACTATAGACTGCGAAAGTGTGGAAGGCTTCACACCAACTGGTGCTGGACTAGCAGATAGAAGGTTTTTGGCTTTCTAAACAATGGTATTTAGTTTGGGACCCCCGTTTGAGTGGCCATACATGGAGAAAGAGATTAATCACCATTAAGGTGGCACTCCAGCCCGAAGAGGTTAAGCTCAACAGGGTTTAAGGGAGTACTACTCCGTCCGTATGACACATCCGTACAAGCAACCTTAGGTTTTCCCTTAAGATTTACATTTATATACTAGTTGGGGGTAGCTTGGATTTAGCTCCATTGCCGGCTTGAGTCGCGTTGGGGTGATGAAATCCCCAGGTAGGCCCAATTTCTAGAGTCAATAACCATTTCTCTTGCACCCAGGATCGCACAAGTGTGCAAGGGGAGAGGATACTTCGATTATCAAGTTAGGGTTACACAGGGAAAAGTGGGTCTGGTTTTCTGATCACCTAGCTTGCACAGGGTGAGAGCATAATCACCTACCACTTTAAAGCACAGTCAAGAAGAGTAGACAAGTTCATTTTAGATGCACCAAAATCAAAAGTGATTTAATCTAAGTGAAGATTTTGCTTCACAACAGACATGGGGTTCTTTTTAACTGCATGATAAAGGTGTGGTGGCTACCCTAGATTGATTCATTTTAAATCCAGCAAACAAGAAAGGAAAGAAATTCTGTCTGCGGAAGGCGTCAGACTCAGAATCTCTGTTACAACCCGAATGCGCAACTCATTCACTCGAATGCGCTGAAACATAACCCGAATGCACAACTCTGTTACTCAGATGTGCGAAAATAGAACATATATACACAATAATAGAACCTAAATGCACAATAACATAAATTTAAATGCACAACAGTGGAATTCAAATGCACCACACTATTACCCAGATGCGCGAAAATAGAACCTAAATGCGCTAATCTACATGCAATTTTTTTTTTAAATTTTTCCGAAACATATTTGAATGTGCTAAAAAAATCCTATATGTGGTATTTAAACCCCTAAATGCACTATAGAAATGCACGGATGCGCCACTCTGTTTCCCAGATGCACTGCGGAAATGGACAGATGAGCCGAAACAGTCTTTAAATGCGTCGAAGTACCTGCAAAAAGAAAATTTTTTGGATCTTCCAGATGCATTTTTTGGATGTCAGAAAACCTACGAGCAAACCTGCAAGAAAAAAAAAACTACAAGAAAGAAGTCTAAAATGGGGGCATAGGCCCCACGGTGGGCGCCATTTAATGTGTGTATGAAAAATAGAATGCGTAAATGAATTAAAACAGTTATTCAAACACACCAATATAACATTAAATCAAATGAAACAACTAAACAAAACAAACTCTTATGTGAATGGCTCCTTCGAAAGCATCATATTGTCCTCTATCTTTAGTGTTTTTGTCGATTCTAGCTTTGTGTTCTTAGATTGTAGGCTAGGCTCAACAAACTATCTTCCTAAAGAACAAGATTTTGCTATGATGTGGATGCAAGATTAAGCTATGATGATGATTTGAAATAATAAACTTGAAATAAACATGATGCTATGAGATTAAGATGCTAAATGAACTAAATGCATGAACTCTAATTAATTGCCTATTACCAATGCTTGGATTCACACATGTATTTATAGAGTTTTTCAAATGATTTTGATTGGCTGTCTTGATTGACGGTTGTGATAATCCCTGGCAGATCGAACGGCTGAAGAAAGATGAAATTGAAGGAGAAAATAGAAGAAACCTAAAAACAAGATTTTTCTATTTTTATGAAAGAGGAAAAGTAAGAAGATAAGAAATCATCTTTCTTTAAAAAGAATAAAAGAAAGATTTAAAGCTGATAAATAATTAATTAAAAAAATCAATTATTTATTTGTGGATGACATTCAACTTTTCTTAATTAAATAAAATATTTAATTAAGCTTTTTAAAAGCAGAAGAAAGCTTGTGATAAGAAAAGAGCTTTAATAATGTTTTATTGAAAAAAAGCAAAAGATCTCATAATTAAATAAAATATTTAATTATGATATGAGAAGATTTCTCAATCAAGTAAAATACCTAATTGTGATTTAGAAAGAAAGCATAAGATATTTTTAATTAAATAAGATTTATTTAATTAAATCACTTTTATGAAATTAATTAAATGAAACATTTAATTAATTAGAAGAAGAATTAAAAAATAGAAGAAAGAGAAATATTTAAATTTAATTAAATCAAAAGATTTAATTTTAAATTCAAACAATGATAATTAATTTAAATAAATAAAATGTATTTATTTAATTAATTAAGTGGACATATGAAAATAATTAAATAAAATAAATTTATTTAATTATGGAAGAAGAATAAGATGAATGAACAATATAATTAAATTAAATAAATTTAATCATATGTAGAGGACTTTAGAAGAAATAATTAAATAATAAATATTTAATTAATTGCCAGGATTATAGACATGACCATTTTTATGCGTATACACATGCAATACTAAAAACTCTTCCATGATCACATTCTCGTCACAGGAAGGATCTATTAATATCCCATTGGTGGGCTTATCATAGATGCAGCCAGCTGTCTAAAGAGGACCAGTGGGAAGCCTTTTAAGTATATCATGAGAAGAAAAAGTAATATCAAGAGATTTGTTGATTGGGCCCTTATGAGGGACAACATCTATCATACCCACAAGTTCATCCATAGGATTAACTTGGGTAACATTTGGAGTAGAATCATGTTGTTCATTATTTGTATCAATGTTCATAACATGAATGTTTGAAGGTTCACTAGCCTGGACAAATGAAACATTGTGTTAAGGAATAGGGTTGGTAAAGATTTGTAAATTCTAATTAGGGGGTGCAACAAACTTATTTCCTTGATCATTGACACCCATAATGGACAAATGACCAGAATCAATGAGGTCTTGAACTAAGTGTTTGAGACACTTACATTTTTTGGTGTCATGTCTATTTTGGTAATGAAAATGACAATAAGAAATTGGTTTAAAGTTCAGTAGTAAGGGCTTGGTGGTATCAAGTGGTTGATTTGGTTGTGGGTAAAGGGGTAAATTGTCTCTTTAGGTCCCCATAGGTAAAGGGCACAACTGCTTTAACAATGTCCACTTGATTAAGCACTGGTTGATTTGGTTGTGGTGGAGGAAGATTGAACTGTAAAAAGCCTTTGTTTGGTTTTCTAAAGTTTTTCACATTGTTCTAGTTGATTTGTTCAAACTTCTAAGCTTGGTTAGAAGTGGACTTTGAATCACGACTAGTAACCGAGTTGTGATAGTCACAAAAGGTTGTGCATAAATGCATGAATGAAGGAAATTTCATCATAGTTAACCTATCCTAAAGTTGAGTGTGCAAGTTTTTGATAAACATCTTTTGAAGATGTGAATCAGGAATCTTGACATCAATTCGAGCATACAATGACTAATAACATGAAATGAAATCAGTTACTTTTTCATCTACATTTTGTTTAAATCTCATTAAATCAACCATTTTCTTTTTGGGAGTCATATGGACTTGGAAATAATTTATAAAGGAATCCACACACTCATTAAATGATCGGATTGAATGATTGGGTAAATTTGAAAACCACTCCAATGCACTATCCTTTAAGGTCCTTAGAAAAAGTTTGGCTAATAGTTATCGTCAAGGACAAAATCACTGCACAATGTTGTATAGGAATTAACATGATTAGTAGGGTCTCCTTTACCTCCATACTTCTCAAACCTAGGCATATCAATTCCTTGTGGCATCTATGTTTGTAAGATCTCTAAAGATAATGGGCTACTACAGACCTGACATGTGGGTGGAGCATTTTGACTTTGGCTTATGGTGGATATTTGTTGTTGAATGGAAGAAACAATGTTAAAGAGTTGTCTAATGAGCGGATTGGTGTAAGTGGTGTAGATGCATAAAATTGGTCATATCTAATTAATCCTGGCATTTAATTAAATATTTATTATTTAATTAAATTCTCTAACGTCTTCTACATATGATTAAATTTAATTAATTTAATTATATTGTTCATTCAATTTATTCTTCTATCATAATTAAATAAATCAATTTTTATTCAATTATTTCACATTCATATGTCCACTTGATTAATTAAATAAATACACTTTATTTATTTTAATTAATTATCACTTTTGAATTTAATTAAGTCTTTTTGATTTAACTAAATTTAAATATTTCTTTTCAAATCTTTCTTCTAGTTAATTAAATATCTTATTTAATTAATTTCATTTACATACCATTGCTTAAAAGTTTAATTAAATATCTTCCATATCTTTTCAAAATCATAATTAAATATTCTATTTAATTTTGAAATCTTCCATTATTCTTCAAATCTAGGGTAAATATTGTATTTTAAGAAGAATCTCTATGACACCTATAAATAAATAATTGAATTTTATAATTCATTATTTATCTTCTTCAAAACCTTTCCATAATCTCACAAAAGATGATTTTTTTACAAATCATCTTTATCATCTTAGCTTACCTCTTTTATAGAAAAGAAAACAAATCTTGCTTTATGCTTTCTTCTATTTTTCTTCACTCTCATCTTCAACCGTTCAATCTGCCAAGAATTTTCACAATCGTTGATTGTATCAGCCAATCAAAAGCTTTCAAAAACTCTATAAATAGAACTGCTAATCCAAGCAAGGGTTACACAACACACATCAGAGTAATTAAAGGTTAATTGCATTCTAGCACTATAGCATTATAGTTTTATTATTCATAGCATCATCAATAGTCTTTCATTTTCAGCAATCATGTCTTAGCATTACACGTATTTCATATTCAATCTCATTCTTTAGGAAGACTGTTCATTGAGCCTAGCATACAATCTGAGAGCCAGCTGAAATCAATGAAAATACTGAAGATAGATGACAATAGGATGACATCAATAACATGTTACTGAGTTTGCAATCTCTATTATTTTCATATTCTATTTTTGATACAATTTCTTATTGGTGTGTTTGATTCATTTGTTTTTACATATTTAATGATCACAAAATCGACCACACATTATTGGCACCCACCATGGGGCCTTGCCCCATTTTTAACATCTACTTGTAAGTTTTTTGACAGGATTTTGCATTCTGGAATTTGGATTTTTGACGAAATTTTCCATTTTAGCACATACAAGTATTTCCAAAGCGCATCTGGAGGTTTTTAAGCACATCTATGGTTTCTTTCAGTGCTTTTACAGGTACTTTGGCGCATCCAAGAACTATTTAGGTGCATCTAGGAATTGTTTTGATGCATCTACAAGATAGAATGGCACATATACCCGACTTAGTTTGTTAAAATTTCTGAAAAACAAAAAAAAATAGTTGCATTATGTTTTAGCACATTTATGATATGTTTTGGTGCATTAACTTGTTTTTGTTGTGCATACAGGGGATCTTCTAATGCATACAGGGTGTAACTAAACAAGTTTATGAGTCTAATGCCTTCTGCAGACATAACCTTTTTCTAGCTTAAAAAGAACCAATCTAGGATAGTCACAACTAGTTTTAAAAGGAAACAACCCTAGGATAGACATGGATTTAAAATAAAGCAATCAGTCACTACACACTAATTTTGCAGTTAAAATGAATCCCATGCATTTGTGAAGCAACATCTTCATATAGTTTAGATCATTGTGATTTGGGTTTTAAAAAGAACATTGTCTATTGTGCTTGTGGCAATAGGTCTATGCTCTCCCCTTAATTGGGTGATTAGAATACCATACTTTCCTTTTACATTCATGCAATTTTACTGCTTTATCACATTCTGTCGAGGGCTTGCTCTTGTGGGAAAAAGTACTCACCCAAGAGGAGCGACTCAAGTGGGTTCAAGCCAAAGCCAAGCTATTCCACCCAACTATAAAATTTAAAGCAAATCAAGAGAAATCCTCTTTTTCCGATAGTGTGCAAGATAACCATCCCCAAAGCCTTTGTTCTAAAGGTTGGGAGGTCTCTTGAGGGACTTTTTATTAACACACCAAACAGAAACCCTTACTATGAACCTAGTGTAGTATCCAATCAAAGTTAGTTTCTAAACATCATAATAATCATAGTGCAAGGGAGGGAAGAATCTACCCCCAAGATACTCACCATATAACTGCCAAGGACCGTTTGCTCAGGGAATCTGGTATCCACTTCCATCACTCTGAGTACACACTTGGAAAAGAAAAAAACATGGGCGCCCGTTTAGGGGTGACACAGCTATGTGAGTCGACACAGTTCTAAGATGTGGGCTGTTGATTATTATGATGACCTACCTGAGTACTAAGAGTGAGTCTGCTTGAATTGTCTATCATGTGTAAAACCTATGAAAACAATTTTTGAAGAACATTTTTGAAACATACACTTGATGTTTAGTATAGGATTTAAAAACAACTTTTTATAGAGTGTTTGTTGTGTTTTCAATCACACTAATTTAGATAAAAGATCATCCAAAATGAACATGTCAAATTTTAGCTGAAATTACTCATAAACTGTTCAAAAAAGTTACCTTGGAAAACCTGTTTTAGTGCATCTAGGGTATATTTTGGCACATATAGGGTCTATTCAAGCGCATTCACTAGTTAGTTCAATGCTTTTAGGGTTTGGTCTAGCACATTAAGTACTTTAGCGCATACCCTAGTTATTCTGAAAACAAAACTTTTTGGTCACTATCAAAAACATTTTTCTGTAGCACATCTGGGATATATTGAATCACATTTGACCATTTCTCTAGCGCATATCCCTGTTTATGAAGCACATATAGACAACAAAAAAGTGCATTTGTCATTTTTCCCGAATCATTGTTTTTGACAGATCTGAGTTTATAGTGTTACCGATCCAGTAGCATATCAAATTTTTCTCTCATGTGCTTAGGGAGTGGAAATCTACCAAGTTTGTCAAGAAATCAATTGCCAATAGGATTAGGAAACCCAATAAACCTCTAGGCTAAAATAAAAGCTTACAACGAAGGAATTTTTTATACAAGAGTTGAAACATCTTGCTCCATTATCACAAATTTCTCCATAGATACCAAGATTTTGTCAGAGGATTTATTGACGAATACACTGTGGACCCTCTAGATTCACAAGCCTATTTTCAAAGAAGAGCCCTCTCTTAATGACATAATCACAATCATCCTCTTGATTTCAACTATATACCACAAACTTCTATTGAATATTCGACACATCCTAGTCAAATACTTCAGTGAGTTGAAATAGGCTATTTGATATATTGACCATTCTTCGAAAACAAGGATCAAATCTTACAAGTGCACCTCCCATCACAAATTTCTAAATTCTTGGTTCAACTTCTCCCAACAGGATTCTAATATCCTTTATCATTGGAAGCCACAACCATGAATTAGGAAACATAGTTTTTATCATATCATAAGATTTTCATCTTTTCAGATTAAAACATCATCATTGATTGCACTCATCAAACCATTATCTAAGTTTAGGAGAACATCTTGAAATCATATGCCTGTTTTTACATGATCACAATACAATAAACTAAAGGAAGATATTCAACAAGAAGATAATACCTCAACAACTCAAAAGAAAGGTGAAAATAGTGACCCCCTTTATAGTGTAAGTCGAAATCCCCTTTTTGAAGACAACATGACTGAAGGAGCAAAAGATCCATTTACTTCTGACAAAGATATGAGAAAATTTTTGAGGATAGTGAGGATGAACAAGAAGAAGACCATCACCTTAAAGAAGCTGAGCAAGATCCTAAATTTCTCAGGGCAGTAGAAAAGCTCATAGCACACGAAAAACAAAAATATTTCCTATTTTTGGCCGACAAAGGAGCTAAATTACCTCAAGATTTTGATATTGCGAACATAAAGAGTAGTCCTGATGAAACATCCTTATCTAGTCTTAGTGTCTTGACTCAACATGTTAAAACATTAGAAGGGAAAATTAAAGATCTAGAAGGGGGAGCCACAACAAAGGCATATGCTCTTGATGATATTTGTCCATATCCTTTTGATCGATGTCTCAACATGATTTTGTTTCCTAAGCATTGTGAAATTCCAAAGTTTGATCATTATAATGGAAAATCGGATACCATTAACCATATTAGAGACTTTTGAAACATGACTTTAGAATTCGCTCATGAGGATACATACTTAATGCATTTGTTCCCACGAAGTCTTGGAGGCCAATCTATGGAATGGTTATCAAAATTTACACCGCCTGTCAAAACATTTGAGAAATTGATTAACAAGTTCATCTCTCAATATTCCTATAACATACAACATCAAATCACAATGATTTATTTCTGCAAGGCTAAGCAAAAACCTGGTGAACCGTTCATCACATTTCTTCAGAGATGGAGAAGATTGTTCGCTAGATATCCATGTCATGTTCCTGAAAAGGAAAAGATCACTACATTCATAAATATCTTCAATCAAGAGATAAGTTATAGTCTAAATCTTCATTTTCCTCCCTCTTTTCAGAAGATGATTGAAAATGCATTAGTCTAGAGAGGGATAATCAAACTTGAAAGAGACAATCCTAGCTCATTAGATCACCATAATGAAAAATCAAAGTTTTGGACTCACAACAATAATGTGGTGAATGATGGTGTTGTAGATGCACACCATGTCTCACCTAAGCCAGTTGTTCTTAGTTTTCCTCACAACAACAAATACAACAATGTCAACTTGGTTACAAATCAGGGAAACAACTCCCCTCCTCCGAGGAATAACCAAAATCCAACTTTTGTCCTGAATTAGAATAAGACCAACAATCAAGGGTCTTGTGGAAACAACAATAACAACACTTTAGGAAATACATCAAACACAAATCCACAATGATCTTCATTCTTCTCCAATAGAAGAACTTTTAGTCCATTAGGGCAATCTCTAGAATCTTCCCTTAAAGAATTGATGGCAAAGAACATTATTACACTACCACCTCAATGTAACTTCAAACCCAGTGTGAAGCCACCATCATGGAATGATGCATACTATTGTGAATAACATAGATGTAAAGGCCATCGTACGAATAAATGCCAAGCCTTGAAGAATGCTATTCAAGATTTAATCGACAAAGACATTGTCACAATAGAAGGGAACCAACAATCAAATGAAGATCACCAAGCATTTTGAAACCCTTTGCCCAACTATTAAAAGGGTGAGTCTTCTAGAAAGAATGTGAATCATATCAATGAACATATAATCAATGATATCTACACTGATGAAGAGCAGGTTAATCTTATAAAAGTCAAAGAGAAGGTGAAGTATTGAGAAGTTAATGTAACAACAAGGGCACAAGCTAAAGTTGTCCTAAAAGGTGCTCCTTCAAAATACATTATGCCACCACCTTCACATCAATATGATTTAATCAATCAACTTGGAAAAAATTCTACTCAGATCTCTATCTTGGAACTTTTGAAGATTTCCTTGGTGCATAAAGAAATTCTAGACAAATCCCTCATTGAAACAACTGTATCAGATGATTTGAATGTGGATCAATTTCAAGCCATGGTGGGACATTTATCCCCACGCACATGGCTTTCATTCTCTGAAAAAGATGATGTTTCCATAACACATCCCCATAATTCATCATTATACTTAGAAGTCATGGTCCACAAGTTTCATGTTAGATGAGTTATAATAGATGGATGTGCTGGTTTGAATATATGTACCATAAAATTAATTAAGGCTTTATGATTTTCTGAGGATTCTATTGATCCTAGAAGGAAGATTACCATTAAAGCCTATGATGATGAGGAAAGAGCATCCAAGGGTTTAATCATGCTACCAATCAAAGTGGGACCTATTATCAAAAATACTTTTTGTCAAGTATTAGACTATGATCTCACATATAACATCTTGTTGGGTCATCCTTGGATCCATGAAATGCAAGTTGTACCATGTACATATCATCAGTGTCTTAAGTTTCCTTATGAAAAAAAGATCACGATATCAGCTAATAATTCTCATAGTCAAACTTGTGCTAATATCAAAGCTAGTCAAGACACTTTGGTTCCTAAAAATTGAGAAGCACCTAACAGTACTTCTCCAATAGTTGATACACAAATCAGGCAGCTAAAAAAGCTTTGATAAGCAATTATAGTTCAAGGATAATGGAGTAGGAGAATATTCTCTCTATCTGGATAATATTCCTACATCACCTCGATCACATGGACAACCTTCTATCATGGAACATCAAATATTTGTAGCATCCACATCAACACAATCACTGATAGAACTAATCACAAAGTTCAATGGACAATTTATCAAAGAGAAATTTTTGATGGAAGATCCTAAGGATAGCGAAATGCTAAAATGGCTCTATACAGATGAAGATGAAGATGATACAGTTCTAAATTTCAACTTACCAACTAATAAATATGGTAAAGGATATTCAATCATGCAAAAGATGGGCTATGAGGGTAATGGTCCTATCAGAAAAAGAAAAGGAGTAGTTGAGCCTATTGATCCTCCAAGACTTGTTGCAAAAGATAAAATAGGACTAGGCTATGATATTAGCTCAAAAGAAATAACATCCAAACAATTGAATGATAGCATACTCACATTGCAAGAAATTTCTGACCCAAGGGAAGCATGCTTGACAACAATTCAGAATTTCATCGATAATAACTCTGACACATACTCTAGAGAATATGAATGGGACATCATTTCTAATGATGAATTTTGGAAAGAAAAATAGATTGATGTGATACACAAGTATACGCCTACTCTAATCAAAGGAGAAGGTTCAGGGACTCAACCACACGAATGTGAACTACAATGCAAATATGATTCTAGCGATACCAAGTTAGATTTAATTGAACAAGATTATCGTGAGGACAATACCATAATTGATCTACCTCATACCTCAGATCCTATAGACACCTCTGTTATGACCATAACCATAGCTGATTTCATGCAACCTAATGAACTGCTACCACTAATACATCTCGATCTCATTGACTGGGATCTATCTGGACCTCTAGATATACCTATGTTTCCAACTGACGAATCTATCATAAAATTCCTTTTCACAGATGATGTAAATGATTGTTCCACTAGTAATTTTTGGCATGAGATCTTTAGTTAGGAGAGTGTCAAGTTTCCTAGCTGCAAAAATAAAAATAAAAAAGAAAGATCTAATGGTGAAAACCAGAATCTGGCAGTGTTAGATCAAACAAAAGATAAAACAAAGAGCGTATTAGATGGTGAAAACTATTTTAAGGCACCAAATGATGGGATGACACTCTCCTGAAGTGATATCGTGAGTGATCACCTATCTTGATTGAACCTACAAAAGTAGTTAATCTTGAAACTACAGAGAAACTGAGGATTCTACAATTGGTTGCATCAATGATAGATAAAGAAGTACCTAAGTTCATGGAATTTCTTAGAGCAAATCAAGTCAATTTTTCCTGGTCTTATGCAGACATGCCAGGTCTTGATCGGGATCTTATAATGCATGACTTGTCTGTTAAACCAGGAGTAAAGCCTATGAAAAAAAAGCTTAGAAAGATGCATCCTCATGTGACGCTACTAGTTAAAGAGGAACTTAAGAAAATCCTTGATGTGGGATTTATAAGATCAATTGACTATGCAGAATGGATCTCCAACATTATTCATGTATCCAAACCTGACAAAAGTGTTCAAGTGTGCACATATTTTAGAGATCTTCATAAGGCATGTCTTAAGGATGATTTTCCTCTTCCAAGCATTGATACTATAGTTGATCTGATGGCTAGCCATTCCATGTATTCACTAATGGATGGTTTTTTTGGTTATAACCAAATCAAGATTGCACCTGAAGACTAGGACAAAACAACTTTCACATGTCCCTGGGGGACTTACTGTTGGAACGTCATGCCTTTTGGTTTAAATAATGTTGGGGCTACATATCAAAGAGCTATGACTACAATTTTTTGTGACATGATGCACACATTCATGGAAGATTATGTTGATGAAATACTAGAAAAATCCTACACAAGAGAATGCCATCTTGAGATATTATCCAAAATATGTGCAAGGTTAGAAAAGTTGAAGGTTAACCTCAACGCAAAGAAATGTGTTTTCGGAGTCACCTATGGAAAACTCTTAGGATACATAGTTTCAACAAAAGGAATTGAAGTAGATCCTGCCAAAGTACAAGTAATCATGGAAATGCCTCCACTAAAGAATATCAGTCAGTTGAGATCACTACAAGGATGAATTCAATCTATACGAAGGTTCATTGCACAACTAGTAGATAAATGTCTACCTTTCACACATTTGCTACATAAGAATGTTCTTTTCAAATGGGATGAAAAGTGTGAAACAAATTTTCAACAAATCAAATAGTATCTAATGAATCCACCAATTCTAGTACCACCAAATCCGGACACACCACTCATCTTATGCATTGCTACAATAGAAACATATTTGGGAGCATTATTAGCACAAGAAGACTCTTTAGGAAAGGAACATGCAATCTATTATATCAGCCGAACATTAATAGGTCATGAACTTAACTACACTTTCATTGAGAAGGCTTGCCTTGTAGTAGTATTTTCCTCACAAAATTTTTGACACTATATGTTAACTCATACAATCAATCTTGTTGCAAAAATTGATCCACTCAAGTATCTATTAAGCAAAGCTACATTGACAAGAAGGCTAGCAAAATGGGTTATGATCTTAAGTGAGTTTGACATTCATTATATTGATCATAAAGCAATCAAAGGACAAGTTATTGCTGACCAACTAGCTGAAGCACCCTTTCAAGCAAAACATCCCATGTACATTGAATTTCCAGATGCTGATGTCTTCATGGAAGAGTCAAAGAAACCATGGTCATTATATTTTGATGGCTCATTTACTTAACATGGATCGGGGGCAGGCATACTCTTTGTCACCCCTCAAGGAAATACCATTCCTCGATCATATAAGCTAATGTTTCCATGCACTAATAACTTAGCCAAATATGAAGCTTTAATCACCAGACTCAAAATAGCATTGGAATGGAGAATCACAGAGTTACAAGTCTATGGTGACTCACTGTTAGTCATTAACCAAATCAATGATGACTATCAAATCAAAGATGAAAAATTATTACCATATAAGAAAATGGTTGATGATTTCAAGAAATACTTTGTAGACATCAAGTTCATTCAAATTCCAAGGCTTGATAACAAAGCAACTGATGCTATGGCCATAATTGCTTTATTGTTACAACTCCCAGAAACTCAGGCTTGCTACAAATTTTTGGTGGAACAATCATTTACACCTGCCTATGACACACCTAAAAGCTAAATCATTTGCCACTTAGTTGGATCCGATTCACCTTGGTATGGAAAAATTTATGTGTAGCTAAAAGATGACATCTTACCACTTGACTTATCCCGTAACCAAAAGCAAAAATTTATCCACCAATCTTCTCGCTATACACTTATCACTGACACTCTCTATCGTCGCGATCTTGATGGTACTTTACTTTGATGTCTTGAACATGAAAAATCTGATAACGATTTACAAGAAGTTCATGGTGGCATTTGTGGTACTCATTCAAGTGGACTAACCTTATCCAAGAAATTGATTAGAATGGGTTATTACTAGCCTACAATGGAGAGGGAATCATTCACTTCGTAACAAAGTGCTCTAAATGTCAGATACATGGAAATCTCATTCATACACGAGCACAGGAACTACAACCATTTGTACCAAATTGGCCATTCTCTCAATGGGGGTTGGATTTAATTGGTAAGATTCATCCTTCATCCTTGAATGGGAACAAGCTCATCATTACAGCAATAGAGTATTTACCAAGTGGATTGAGGCAGTACCTCTCACTAAAGTCACTAGCAAACAAATACCATCATTCATACTCAACTATCTCATTTTTCGATATGGCATTCCTAACTCAATCATTATTGATAATCGATGACCATTCAAGAATCAATATGTAGATGAACTTTGTGAGAGATTCCATATTCAACACAAATATTCAACACCTTATTATCCACAAGGGAATGGCCAACCAGAGGCCTCAAATAAAATAATATTGAAAATTTTGAAGAAGATTGTGAATGATGCAGGGAAAGATTGGCACATTCAACTCAATCTTGCATTATGGGCCTAACGAACTAGTATCTGAATGCCAACAAGAGCAACATCATTTTCTCTTGTCTATGGAGCAGAAGCCATCCTACCCCTAGAGGTTGAGATCCCATCACTCGGAGTATCACTGAAAGGTCTCATAATAGATGATGACTATAGAATTTCCTGATTACAAGAACTAGAACTTCTTGATGAAGAGAGACAACGAGTAGCTGATCATTTGAAATCATATCAACAAATGATGTCTCACAACTATAATCACAGAGTCAAGCCACGTACTTTTCAGGTTGGTGATCTTGTTCTAAAAGAGAACCCACACAATCAACAAGATAGAGAAAAGAAGGGAAAGTTTGAACCTAATTGGCTGGGTTCGTATGTGGTCATAGCAGTATATGGTTCAGGAGCATACAAGGTGTCAATGCTAGAAGAGGACCTATTTGACGAACCCATCAACAACATGCACCTGAAAAATTATTATGTTTGAGGTAGTCATCATGATCTGGAAAAGTCCTGAAGAAATCCAAAAACATTAGAAAAAGTCCTGAAGAAATACAAAAACATTAGAAAAAGTCCCGAAGAAATACAAAAACATCAAAAAAAGTCCTGAAGAAATACAAAAACATTAGAAAAAGTCTTGAAGAAATCCAAAAATATCAGAAAAAGCCTTGAAGAAATACAAAAACATCAAAAAAAGTCCTAAAAAAATGGTTACCCTAGTGAAAACTTGGCAAAGAGCCATCTCGGTAGCGAAAAATAAAATAAAATAAGAAAAATTCAATAAAAACAAATAGTGAAAATTTGGCAAACAGACGCCATTTGTAGCTCTCCATCTATTAGTTCATGTTTTGCACTAGGCTTTCATTTCATGTATCTTTCCTTCATCTTAGGGTCATACCAGCATCATGTTGCCATCATGTTGCCTATAGCGATAACGTCTCACCATGGCTTGATTATTGTACATATCCATTTCAAAAAGTTGTGTCAAATACTGGGGCCAAAACATTGACATACTTTGGGGCAACCAACTTTCAAGTTATACCAAAACAGCTCGACAGAGATATAAAACTCAGTCATGTGAACAAGCAATCAAAACACATGAAAAATTGTCCAATCATCGATCCATATCACAACGGTTTTTTAGAAAAATACCATATCATGACTCACATCTAGATGATCTAAAATCTAAATAATGATTAGAATATTAGTTTTACATTTTGAACAATGGTTGTTTGATTTTTTGATATCATCTCTCTGGAGCACACTCAATGATGTACTGAACTAGAGTGGCAAGGAAGGAGGATGATTTTTCTTTGTCTATTTTCTTGAGGTTAACTATCAATTTGATGCAAATATGTCATGAAACATGATTTCCAAAACATATCATTGATGACAGTTCCACATTTGCATCAGAAGGTGGTTAGTCTTTTCCTGTTTTAAGCAAGAAATACTCAGGTCACCTCGGTTCAATTATACCTCGATGCTTGTGTTTGCTTGCTATATCAAAAATCATGAAATTTTTACTCAGGTCATCATCGGTGCTAATCTCTCCTATGATGCTTGTACATACTTCCAACATTTTATAAGGCTCTATGATGATTCACAAAAGCTACCTGAAGGCTCAATGAATAGTTGGTTTTATTTAGTTGGATTTCATTTATATCAATGTATATATTTTGCATACTGGATTCACATTAGAGTTTCACACAAGGCTAAACAGATAAATCAACGGTTTTCATGTCTCTTTGGATTATATGTGGAGGACATTTGGACATTTGTTTCATCCTCATTTCATCTAGGTCTTGTGCATATCATATAGTTTCACATCCATCATTTGGATCCTTTCTCATTCATTTATCCTTCTGAATGCATTATCCTTTCATTTCATTTCATTTTCCATATCATTTCCATTTTATCATTTTATCATTTCATTCGATTTCATTTTTTTTTCATTCTATTCCATTTCATTTCATTTTCAATTTTATCAATCCATCTCATTACGTTATATCTCTTTTCTTTATTTAATCATTTTGCATATTCATCACATCATTTTTTCATCATTATCATATCCTTATTATTCATATAATTATCATTTATCATTTATCATCTTAGGTCACTTCATAATTCATTTTATTTTACCATTCCATTTTATCATTTCATCTCATTTCATATCATTACATTTCAATTTTATCATTCCATTACATTTTATATCATTTCATCTCATTTCATTTGGTCATTTCATATTATCACTTCATCTCATTTCATATCACTTCATCTCATATCATATCATTTCATATCACTTCATATCATTACATTTCATTTCATATTATCACATTACATTTTATTTTATATCATTTCATTTCATTTTATCACTCCATCTCATTTTATCATCTCATCAATCTTTCTCGTATTTATTACATTTCATAGCATACATTTTATCATTATTAATATTTTCACTTCATTTACCATTTACCTCTTTTCTCATTTTCAAATCATTTTTCATACAACATTTATTATAAATCCATGATGCATTTCATAAAATCACATCATCATCATTTATAGCATTTGAAAACTTCAAAAACACAAATTTCATTTATTACATTTTCACATCATCTGCCAACCATATGTTTTCATAAAAATTCATATTATATATCATATCATCTCAACACATTGCATTTTTACCATCATCATCCACCTACATGAGATCATTAGTACACATTGCACATCATCATATCATAATCATATAATATCATCCTACAAATCATGTTAGTCAACAAATCATATATCAAAATCCATATCACATAAACAAGGAAATAAATGCATATCCATCTCATATCATCATATCAAATGCAATACATCATCAAAACTCATCGCCGCTGCATATTATTGCTCATTAAAAATACATACAAATGTCCAATAGTCCAATGACACTAAAAAGTCTAGAAAAGATACATGAGATATGATAAAAAATCAATGTACATGCTCCAAAGAATATGAGATAAAACACATAAAATCTTGCATCAACCATGGCTAGCTGGTCGAACCCCCTAATGGAGCTGGTCTCGAAGATGGTGGCCTAACACTAGTCCCTGCATCTGGATCCCATTGAGGCCCGGTAACCCCCATGCTCTGAGTGGTTGTCTGTGTCCTGCTCCTAGTCCTTGTGTGGGACTGTGGGAAAGTCTCTCTATGCTCAGGAGGACATGACTCCCCGTATCTGACCTGGTAATACTCAGCCTCTCTCGCCATCTCCAAGCCCTCTGCAATGGACTCTCGCAATGATGCACTCTCTAAGTGCCCATCAGCCTTTGTGTAACACCCTTGGCCTCTACCACCCTTTGTCTCAATGCATCTCTCTTTGTGATCAACTGGGCTAACTATGGGTCTGGGGTAGGAGGATGTGCCTATGCCTATGCTTGTGCCTATGCTTGTGACTATGCTAGTTGTGCTTGTAGTTGTGTGACCAATCCATGTGCCTGCACCAATTGACTCTACAACTACCCTTACTTTCCCTATAATGTCTACACCTGGGCCTATAGGGTATATATTTGTCCCTATTGTGACGAGGAACCAACCTTGATCACTGTCCTCCACCCAATCCTAGTCCTCAGCCTCTGTATGATCTGGATATCACTCAAAATATTTGGCCTCGGCCTCACTAGCACCTTCCCCTCATCTCCGCCATCATCCCCATCATCCCCATCTGAGCTCTCATCCTCTCCACTCTCCTCATCATCTCCCCCAACTGCTACCTACTCACCACTTGCCACATCCTCCTATCTCCCTACCCCTGGCTGCGGTACCACCAAAATGGATGTTGGCTCATCAAGATAGGTAAACTGTGGAAAGGGATGTGTATTCTAATATACTAAGTACTCATCAGACATACCAACATCAACAATATCTTGTCTATCATCCCATGCCTCAGGCGCTAAAGCCATATACTCTATATATGCTATCTGATAGGAAATACATGGCCCCCATCCCACCTCATCCCTTCTATGTGCATAGTGAGTAACCCCCTGCAGCATCCCCTATGTGAAACTGAACTATTGCTACACCTGTAATGCCAAGAACCTCTCTAGAATGGAGTACGACCTATCAAAAATCAGGGAATACCTACGAATGACATCTCCAGGTGATCTTTATCCCATGGCTCGCAACCTAGATATGGTCACCATATCATTGCATCAATATCATCCAAGCACCATCTCTAGTAATTTTCCTTGCCTAGCTTAGGCTGGACAAGGAACATAGCGTAGGCATACACAAAGGGTCTGCCTGGTGGCCTCACTTTGGGACAAGCTGGTCTCATCACAACAAGATGCTCCCATGCCCAGATTTGAAGAAGTGTCATATCACATGACAAACTGGATGCACCCCTATATACCACTTGATGTAAATCATGATATAAGTGAGCCAACATATAGCTCCCCCAGGCATATCTCTATGGCTATAACAAAATACGCTCTAGGATCCTCCCCCATCCCACTGATAGTCCCTTTGAATGGTGATCTAGACAAAGGAGACCTCCAGTGAATGTACCTAATATTGTGGGCAAGGGTGGATACCCCCTAAAATCAGCCCATGGCACCCAATACCCTACTATGTGCATGTCGCCATATACTCTCCTCAATGCATTTGTCCCACCTAGCTCCTTGTGATCATAGAACACAAGGGTGCCAACCACGGGAATACCAAGAATCCTATACACATTCTCTGGCATCACAGTCACCTCACCGATCAAAAAATGAAAGGTGTTGTGCTCCGAATGCCACCTCTCTGCTAACATAGTCAACAGTCCCCTGTTGATCCGAATTGGAGGCATAGCCAACAAGATCTCAATCTGCATGTCCCTAACAATGCTACCTCATTTGGTGTCTGCTTGGCTATCCTATCCTACCCTGCCGAGTGATGCTCCCTAATTTGAAGGTTTTTGAAAATCTCCTATTTTTAGTTATCACACAGACAATCAATCAACATCATATCAATGATTCAATCTCAATCAAGAAAAATCAATCTGACTCATATCTATCTACGACCCATATTAGTTGAATATAATTAGTCTAACTCATATCTATCTATGACCCATATCAGTGACATGTACTCATTAGACTCATATCAAGTAACCCATATCAATGCATAATCTATCTATCTAAATCTCCTATCATCAATTACTATTTGTTTTATTTTTCAAGAAGGAAAATTTATCAACAATCAAAACATTATCTTATTTCTATTTTAGTCACGAATGCAAATATGTTTTCTATCGCAAAGAGAAAATTTGTCAGTAGTCCTATCAATCATCTACTCGTTGTTTTTTGTACAGGGGAAATAGAGTTATCAGCTATCTACTCTTTGATTTCTATTTTGGAAACAAAGTTATCGATTCATTATTAGATTTTCTATCCATATCAACACGATGATAAGACAATTTCCCTATCTATTGACCAAGGAAGCAATATACATTATCATTTTTATATCAATTTCATCAAATCACACATTTTGTCTCTTTTTACCAGATGCGCTAATCTACGGTCTTTATGCACTAAAACTCATATGCACTATTCTATATCCTAGATGCGCTAAAACTCAGATGCACCGTTCTTTTCCCTGGATGCACTCAAACATTTCCTCTATGTGCTATTTCCCTCTAAGCACTAAAACTCTAAACCTAAGCGCCACTTCATTTCTTGGATGCACAATAACCCTATATGCGCTATTGTTTTTCCTAGATGCACTAAAACCCTAATTTTCTTATGGAATCCTAGAAGCGCTACTCTTTTTATTGAATGTGCTAAACTCGTTTCTATGCTAAACATGCTAAATCTATCCTAGATGCGCTAGTCTTTTCATAAAAAGCACTCAAAAAGCCATCACAAGCGCTAAAAATTTTCTAAAAGTGCTAAAACGTAAATTTCAAACCTAAAATCTATAGAAATATAGGAAAATTTTACTCCAAACTAAAAAATTTGAAAGCATAAGAAGTTGGATTGACTCACCGGTAGTCCATACGCAGCTGGTCTCTGGTATCGGCAGGCCCACTCGAATCTATGATGGTGATACAAAATCTCCATTTCGCCAGGTCACTATCAAAGCTACATGATTTTCAAAGTCAAAAAGTGCAAATGATTTATCCTTTTCTCCTTTTTTACCTTTTAAAGGTCAACTAAAGGTGATTTTTGTGACATTTTTATCTTTTTATCTAACTTTTACTTTATTTTTACACTGGGGCATCCTTATACATCATTTTTTTTGAGAGCTAAATCACTGAATTCACATCAACATCAAAATCTCATCATCAACTCAAATTTGTTCCCACATTATCAAAAAAACTTCATCATCAGTGATTTATCTCCTGAGGGGGCATTATTAACACCAGCAGTATTTTTCAATCAAAAACATATCAGAATCAGGTCAGTGGCATATTTTTCAGAAAAGGGGCAAAGTCAAACACAACAAATTTTGAAAGCAGGAATATTTTCTTTGAAGTAATGCATTTCACACATCACTTCAAAGAGGGGAAAAATGTAGATGCATAAAATTGGTCATATCTGATTAATCCTAACATTTAATTAAATATTTATTATTTAATTAAATTCTCTAAAGTCTTCTACATATGATTAAATTTAATTAATTTAATTATATTGTTCATTCAATTTATTCTTCTATCATAATTAAATAAGTCAATTTTTATTTAATTATTTCACATTCATATGTCCACTTGATTAATTAAATAAAAACACTTTATTTATTTTAATTAATTATCATTTTTGAATTTAATTAAGTCTTTTTTATTTAATTATTTAATTTAAATATTTCTTTTCAAATCTTTCTTCTAGTTAATTAAATATCTTATTTAATTAATTTCGTTTACATACCATTTCTTAAAAGTTTAATTAAATATCTTCCATATCTTTTCAAAATCATAATTAAATAAGAATATTTAATTATGATTTTGAAAAGATATGGAAGATATTTAATTAAACTTTTAAGAAATGGTATGTAAATGAAATTAATTAAATAAGATATTTAATTATCTAGAAGAAAGATTTGAAAATAAATATTTAAATTAAATAATTAAATAAAAAGGACTTAATTAAATTCAAAAGCGATAATTAATTAAAATAATGAAATCTTCCATTATTCTTCAAATCTAGGGTAAATATTGTATTTTAAGAAGAATCTCTGTGACACCCATAAATAAATAATTGAATTTTATAATTCATTATTTATCTTCTTCAAAATCTTTCCATAATCTCACAAAAGACAATTT
This sequence comes from Sequoia sempervirens, assembly GCA_007258455.2. NCBI lineage: Eukaryota > Viridiplantae > Streptophyta > Pinopsida > Cupressales > Cupressaceae > Sequoia > Sequoia sempervirens. Next base: position 711,337,140 of record VDFB02281492.1, read on the forward strand.
TTTTACAAATCATCTTTATCATCTTATCGTACCTCTTTTACAAAAAAGAAAACAAATCTTGCTTTCTGCTTTCTTCTATTTTTCTTCACTCTCATCTTCAACTATTTGATCTACTAGGAATTTTCACAATCGTTGATCATATCAGCCAATCAAAGGCTTTCAAAAACTCTATAAATAGCACTGTTAATCCAAGCAAGGGTTACACAACACACATCATAGTAATTAGAGATTAATTGCATTCTAGCACTATAGCATTATAGTTTTATTATTCATAGCATCATCAATAGTCTTTCACTTTTAGCAATCATGTCTTAGCATTACATGTATTTCATATTCAATCTTTTTCTTTAGGAAGACTGTTCATTGAGCCTAGCATACAATCTGAGAGCCAACTGAAATCAATGAGAATATTGAAGATAGAGGACGATAGGACGATATTGATAACAAGATACCGAGTTTGCAATCTCTATTATTTTCATATTTTGTTTTTGATACAATGTCTTATTGGTGTGTTTGATTCATTTCTTTTTACATATTTAACAATCACAAAATTGACCACACAAGTGGTATGAGGTGGAAGAGAAAATGGTGATGGAGTGTATGTAATGTTAGGAGAAGTGAAGGGGACAAGAAGAGGGGTGAAGGTAGAAGATGGAACATTTGACACCACAAAATAACTAGGAATGCTAGTTGGAATAGTGAAAAGAGTCACATGACTAACCTGTCACATGGTTGTTGTAACTTGATGAGTGGTATAGGTGGGGATGGATGCTACTGTTGAAGGAGGAGGAAGATGAGATCCTCCTTGGCTCATAACAATGTTTGCTGATTGGGATGTGGAAGGAACATGTTTGTTGTATATCTTAGCTATTCTTTTCATAACTTGTAAGCCATCGTCACTTTCAATCAAGCAATGAAGGTATTGTATGGCAGGTATAGTAGTGGTGGAAATGTTTTCAAGACTTAAATCTTGTTGCAAATGTACAAAATCCTCATGAATACTAATGAATTTTTCTTATGGAATGGAATTGTTTTATGTGTCAACATGCATTGGATGTGAAGGTAAAGGTGTATTAGTGGTAGTATCGATGCCTAATGCACCATTGTCCATACCAGGAGTAGGAGCTCTTGAGATCCCAAGGTCCACAACGAAAGTGCTATTGTAAGAAGCCATGAGTCTAGAACTTCGTCTCACTAAAGTATTATCAATAGGGCACTGAACACTCATACAAGTACCACAAAATATGGGGTGAATGCAAATGAAAACTAGGAATATAAAATTCTAATGATAGAAATTTTGTAAACTAAAATAGGAAGATAGTAACATGAAACAAAAAAGCAAGAAATACTGTGAAAGTACTAGAAATTTCAATGCAGAAAATGTAGCTGGACTGATTTGCCTAGGGTGGCGAATGAGTCCAAGTATGAGATATTTTTGTATTTTTAAGAAAATTTAAAGTGATTTTAATGATTTCCAGATGCAAAAATGAAGATGCAAATGCTAATATTTTAGTTTTTTAATGATTTGATATGAAAAAATGAAATCTAAATGATTCTTTCACTAATGTAATTTTAGAAACCCTAGGATTAAAAAAAAACAAAACCTAATTGAATGTTGATGCAAAGGAAATGCAGGATGTAGGATAAAATTGAAATCAAATAGATAATGTGTTCAATATGTAGGTTCACCAAAATGAACCATTGATTTTGATGGTTCTATGTACTACTCTTGCACTCTTAGGATCTTTCACCTAAAAGGAGAGAGATAGAACCCTAAAATTGAGGTGCTTCACTCAAATAAAGTAATGGAAGATGGAATTATGACTGAATGCAATTTCTAAATTCAACTAAGCTATGAAATTGATTGATTATGAATGCAAAACTAATGAATTATGCAATGTTTGAAAACATAGTGAGGTATGCAAAAATGAACTAAAAACACAAACTAATGCAAATAAAATTGACTAAAGTTCAACAAAGTGCACCTGGAAATTGGATGTTGAATTTGGAAGGCTCTAAAAATTGGCATAAATCATTGTAAATCACTAGTGGGACTCATTTTCCATTGATGGCGAATCAATCCTGCTACTGGTAAAAACACCTGAAACTGCTTTCCGACTACAGGAATTAGATTATGATAAAATCAAAAATTTCAGCCCTCAAGTGGGACTCATTTTCCATTGATGGAGAATTAGTCCTCCTCCAAAAATCTACAAATTCAAGAGTCAATCTTGTAGGTCCAGATTTGCACTTGTCTTCTTGTCGGGTTGACATAGTGAAATCTTTAGAAAATAGGTTGTAGGTTGTCTCCAACCTTGAAATAGGGTTTAGTTGAATTGAAACATTTTTTTGACTTGTTGTCCACTTTTCAACACCTAATTGCTTGACAAGTCTACATACAAAAGTCTGCAAACACACATGTAAAAGGGGAAAAATGGTTAAGGGTTAGAGTATAGAGATTTGCCTTGGTCAAATCCCACTTTGGTAATCAAACCCTTAATAAAGAAATTAAATGAAATGAGCAAGGAATGATGAATAAAAAAAATCCAAATGTCCTAAACTCACCAAAAACCTTGTTGAAGACACTTAAAGATATGTCAATGGCTGCTCCAAGATGCTTGATGTTTGTTTGATTGAATGATACTTGAATGTAATTGAATACTTGAATGAATTAGTGAATGAGTGAACTTGATGAATGGGGGTTAAAATGAGAAGAAAAACACTTATTTATACACAATTATGCCCTACTTACCCAATAATACCTCATCACAGGTTGACATAAGGTATTTTCGAATAAAAACCCAAAAGGAATTTTGAATTATTTTGAATTTGGAGCCAAGAGGGACTCATTCGCCAACCATGGCGAATGGGTCCCACCTTAGGCTTGTAAGTGGGTGTCAGGAATTAACTTTCATTTAATGTTGTATGTTGGGTTTACATTAAAAATTACACTTAAGTAAGTCTTATGAGTGGATACATGGGTCATATAAAGCATAAGAAAGGTGTAAATAGTGATAATAATCCTAGAAAAGCATGAAATCTTGTTACAAGACTTTACAACACTTTAGAATAGGACTTGATGATGAACAAAAAGGTATTTTTTAGGTGAATTGTGATAAGAAGAGTCTAGAAAAGTGTAGAAATTTGTTACAACACTTCACAACGCCTTCACAAGATGTCATAATTTGAATGCTTAGGACCTAATGTGAATGCATAAGTTGCATTGCAACATTAAATCAAAGCAAGATAAGTCAAAAATCACAAGAGAAAGACCTAAATAACCATGACATGGTCAATGATCCATTTTTCTATGGTACAGTTTGTGTGTGTTGTCATTGATAAGTCTTGGAAGAGCAATCCTTAACATGGGGATTTCTAGGTCCAAGGGCATAATTGCCTTAGTACCATAAACAAGTTTCTAGGGAGTTGTTCCAGTGGATGTTCTAATGCTAGTATGGTAAGCCCATAATGCATACGTCAATTGTGTATGCCAATCCTTGTTATGTTTATTTACTATTTTTCTAAGGATTTTTTAAGGAGTGTTATTAGTTGCTTTAGCTTTTCCATTAGATTGTAGGTAGTATGGTGTTGAAAAGTGATGTTGGATATTAAATGTATCAAGGAATTTCTTCACATCATTGTCCTTGAATGGTGTTTCGTTATTTGAAACTATTGCAGAAGGAGATCCAAAGAAAGCAATAATGTGTTCCAATATGAAATGACATATTACATCAACAATTATGGATCAAAGAGGAATAGCTTCTACCCATTTTGTAAAATAATCTATTGCTATGATTATAAATGTATGTCCAGTAGATGAAGGTGGTGATATTTCTTGAATTAGATCCAATCCCCAAATTGAGCACAGCCAAATAGGAACTTGGGCATGAAGCTCAAAAGTAGGAGCACAAATGAAATTGATATGTTCCTGACATTTGTGACATCTCTTAACATACACAATGCAATATTTTTCTATATGTATCTAGTAATATCCCATATGAATGAGTTTTTGCACTAAGGATCTCCCTCCAAAATGACCTCCATAGGTACCTACATGCACCTCATCAAGTGCTATGGGGATTTTGGATTCGTTAAGACATATAAGAAAAATGTCATTAAAGGATCTTCTATATAATACATCGACAAGGATGATGTATTTGGTTGCTAGTTTTCACAATCAATGTCACGTGTTCCTTGTTGTGGGTTTGGGAATAGTACCATCTTTCAAATAGTTGAATATTGTATCATAACATTCACTTGAGTCTAGATTGGTTGTTTGAAATACTTCTTCATGTTTGTCGTGAATGGATGGTTTCATGATTGGGTGAATAGTAAATGTGAAATATTTTGAAGGATCTTGAGGTGATATAAGAGAAGTTGTACTTTCCATTTCATTTGCATGCCAATTATCTTTTCATGGAATATCGTCAATGGTGAAATATTCAAAATTTTCTAAAAATTTCATCGTGAGATCCTTATATTTTGATAACTTTTTATGCTTTTCTTGATATGTCCCATTTACTTTTTTGATTACTAACCGTGAATCACCAAAGATTTTAATGCCTTTTGCACCAAAGATTAAAGCAACACGTATCCAATTGATCAATGCTTCATACTCAACAATGTTGTTTGTACATATGAAGTTTTATCGATATGACAAGAGAATAGGATTTTGTGCAGGTGGGATGAGAATAACACCAGTGCCGGAGCTTGTTCTACACTTATATCCATCAAAGTATAACTCCCATGTATTATTTTTGATTGTCAACACTTTATCTTTGGGGAAAGATTCATTACTAGGTAATGCCAAAGGTGAAGGAGTGTCAACCAATTGGTCAGTCAAGGCTTGACCCTTAATTGCTTTTTGTGAAACAAAATTTAGCTCAAACTTAGTCAACATCATCATCCACTTAGCTAGATGTCCTGATAAATCTGTTGTATTGAAAATATGTTTAAGAGGTTAAAACTTTTTCATCACTTGTATTTCAATATTTAGTAAATAATATCACAACTTACTGGTAGTGAATACAAGGGCCAAACTTTTTTTTTCTATTATTGTTTATTTTTTTTCACAATCTATCATGGTTAGGTTGATGCAATAGACTGGATGCTCTTTACTGTCTTTTTCTTGTTGAGCCAACAATGTTGCGGGAGCATAGGTTGATGTTGTTGTATAAAGTATGAATGGTTTATTTTTCATAGTGGGTTGTAAAATAGATGGGGTTGCAAGGTATTCCTTCAAACTCTTGAAGGTTTATTTGCAATCATCTTTCCAATCAAAGTGGACATCCTTTTTAAGGAGATGTGTAAATGGTAACGTTTGATCAACTAAAGATGCAACAAAATGATGGATGGCTTGAATTCTTCCTTGTAATGTACAAACTGAGAAATTTTTTTAAGAGGTGGAATGTTGACAATAGCATCAATCTTCTTCGTATCCACCTTGACGCCTCTATGAGATATGATAAACCCTAAAATTTTTCCACTATCTACACCAACGACACATTTTTTTGGATTCAATCTCATGTATTTTTGCATCCACTCAAATATTTTTTGAAGGACATTCACATTGTCATGTCTTGTTAATGATTTAGCTAGAATTTCATCAATGTAATCTTCCAAAAAATTTATGTATGTAATCATGAAATATTAGTGTCATAGCTCATTGATATGTTGCACCCGCATTCTTTAATGCAAAAGGCATCATAACCCAAAAAATGTTCCCCAAATAGTTGTAAATGTTGTTTTGTACTGATCTTTAGGGTTGATGAAAATTTGATTGTATCCATAAAATCCATCCATGAATGAAAACAAAGCATGTATAACATTCGAATCCTCTATCATATCTATATTAGGAAGGGGAAAGTCATCTTTTAGAAATGCTTTATTCAGAACACAAAAATCCATACACATCCTAATATGATTGTTAGGTTTTGCAATTGCAACAATGTTTGAGATCCATGGAGAATAATCTATAGGTCTTATGAAACTAGCTCCAAGGAGTTTTTCAAGTTCACCCTTAACAAGCAAAGCTATTTTAGGATTCATCTTTCTTATCTTTTGTCAAACAGGTTTGGCATTTTCGACAAGGACTATGTTGTGTGTCAATATCTTTGGATCGATTCCTAGCATGCTTGAATATTTCCAAGCAAAGTGTTCGGGAAAGTTATGGGGAAAGGTTGAAGTATCTTCTTTTTCTTCATCATCAAGGCACTTCCCTATCTTAATTACTTTCTCTTTATCATTTATATCCATTGGTATATCAATTGTATCCCCTAAAGGAAGTGTATTTGACTTTGGAAATTTAGGATTGTATTGTTTTTTACTTATTTCATTCTCATTACTTTCACCTTTTGTATCTTTTTGCTTGGTACTGATCATGATGCATGTAACCTTTGTCTGGGGAGGAGTAGATGGTGTATCATAAACTCCTAACATTTTTTTCAAGGATTCATCATCTTCAAAGCACTCCCATGATGGTGGTAAATCCATGTCAAGCAATTCTAGATGCTTCATAGTGAGGTTGATTTTTTTCTTGCACATGATAGTATTGATGTTTAATGATGGTTTCATCATTGCTTGTGTAATTTTAGGACAATATCCCAAACCAGTCTTTGTATCTTGTGTGTTAGGCTCTATAGGAACCCAAATGTCGTGTTCTTTCTTTCCACATCCTTTACCACTATAACCCAATCTTTTCACAAGTTTGTAACCTCTCCCATAAAGTTTTTACATTTCTTTTGGGTTCAGTGGTTGTTTGTAGTCTATCTCATCAAAGTTTGTTGTATAACTTGTATCCTGCTCAAGAGTAGATTAGTTAGATGTTTGTGAGTGTTCTAATTTCTAAGTTGACATGACCATTGGTTTTTTAATTTTTCATCATCTTTTCTTGTGATTATGTATTCTCCCATAAATGAGGGTGTAAACTCCAAAGAACCCCAATCAATGTCTAACAGTTTTGACATTGTTTTCATTTCTTGCTTGTCTTCTTGTAAAGGTTCTATGTTGGATGTTTGAATCAATGTGCTCAAAGGACTTGTTGTTCCTTTTTCAACATGTAAGCAACTTTTAGGCTCAAGGTATTGTTGGTTCCGAAATCAACAGATGCAATGAGTCCTAAAGAGTAGCCACTCTGTCATATTCAGACTCAACAAGTTGATATGGACAACAAATGGGAGAGTGAATAAAATACTCCTTTCTCCCCTACACTTCAGGATCTGTTAAACCTGGGAGGGTAATCCTGATCAGTATATTTATAGGTACTTGCATGCCCAAGTACCAAATACACTGTGAACAGATGTTTCTCCTTTAATTGTTTGAAATACACAGTACTCTACAGGCTTGGCTAACCTCTATAATAATGCCTTTTTTAAACATGAGAGATGTAATAAAATGAGATCAAAACACAAAAAAACTGTGACTAATAAGTAATATGATTTAAATTTATAATCATTGTTTCTAAAACTTGTCTTAGGCTTTGTGATAGGTCAGTGCCTAATCATGGGCCATGGAGTCCAATATAAAACTATAACAGATATCCTATTAGCAAATTAAGTTCAACCAATGGATTTAAAATATGTTAATTCCTTGCATTAACAAACCCACTCTTATTGCTATAAAGTTCTACTCACCAATCCCACTTGCACACTCAATATTACAATGATTTGATCAAAGTAATTTAACTCTTTACTTGAAAGAGAACCATGGCAAAATAACACAATGACAAGAAATTTGTGATGACAAACTCAAAAATCCTTGATATATTGAATTCATATAATCAAAAGCATACAAATTTGGAGACAACTTTACAATAGTAATATAATGTTACACAAATTGGCTAACATTTTCTCATAAAACCCAGCTGTTACAATTTACATACTCCATTTACAACTCAGACTTAACACTACTATACCTTATTGACCTAATTTAGAATTTCAGAACCTGTACAAAAGAGAAGAAGAAAGAAGATATAGAAGAAACCCTAAAATCCATCCATGAAAGAGACCTGGCATCTTCAACTCCCTTGATCTGTAACTACCTTTACTTGCTAAGGAATCTTCAACCTGCTCTCTATTTTCTTGCTCCTCACTCCACTGCCCTGCAATAGAAAAATATTCTCTAGCCTAAAACTTCATCATTCTCTCCATTCAGTCTTTTACACACATTGAAAATGCCTTTACTTGCAAGACTTCACCTCCTTTGTTCATTTTCACCTAGCTGTGTGAAAATGGTGTTCTCTGTAAAACTTCTCCCAACCAAGAAAATATTTTTTTGTGCAAGTCTCTCTCTTCTTCACTTTTTATCTTGGCTGCATTTTTCACTTTAACTCCCCAATAAATAAAGTTCTATAACTTTATTAATGAAGGCTTCAATATAAAATTCACCCGTGTTCATTTACCTTCACCTCATATTAAAATATAATGCCCAACAACAATTTTTTTTTACCTTTTGTTCCACCTAGTCACAATAATATTTTATCAAAATATTTTCCCCTGTGCTCTAGATTAAAATATTATATTTTAAAAGATGATCCTTTTAAACTATTACACTCGGAAAACATTTTAAAAGTTAAGAAACATTAAAATTTCACTTGGGCCCACCATTTACTTTCCTCCAATGTTGTCAGCATTCATCGCATATCACAAATAGAAATGAAAAATGATAATATAGTAGCGATGCCCGATGAATATAATGTAGCCAAAATTTTGTGAAAGATTAAAAATCATTTATCAGGAAAATACAAATTTTACCTGTGCCTTTTAATTTTCCCATTTCACATTTAAAAATTTTAAAAATTTTCAACTGGGCCCACCACATTTTCACTTCTCGGCATTCACCATCATACTTTGTAGATGAAAATAAAAGAAGAAAAATGGAACAATGATGGAAGATATGTATCACATGACATCACACATCACAAATGCAAGGAGAGAAGAAGATACAAAATAGCAATATGTGATAGTGGACTTAGCATTGTGCATCACAAATGCACTGAGGCAAAAGACATTCAAATCAGCGATGGGTGAAGTTCCTCCTCATTTGGCTGCACCAAGCAACCCTATCTTCTTCCATTAAAAATGTGCATACAACCTCCAATTTATTTTTCCCAATTCAATCATAGTTGAGTCATTTTTCTTGACACGGGGGAATTTTTGCAGCTGCTGGCAATAAAAAATCATCACAAACATGTTTAAAATCCCTTCCCAAGTATTGGGAATGATCATGGGATGAAATTACAACCTAGAACAACATTTTTGAGCCAATTAAAACCCCCAAAATCTTGTCATAAAGCCAAAAACGTGAGAGATGTTCCTCCTACAATAATACTTGATTAAATCTGCCCAAAATGCTCTAGAAGAAACCTCCACTGAGAAGGAAACACTTCAATCTTCAATACAATAGAGATTGGAGATAAAAAAATCTTCCCTTAACAACTCCATCACTCAAACATTGCGTATCACGGATGCAACAAGAAACTGAGATATATATTAGCGATGGGGGATAAAGAGCTCACAACATACTCCATTACCAATGTGAAAAATGAAAAATCCCCCGAATCCATGATGGGAAATGGGAGAACACAGCCATCGCACCATCGCTAATTCAAATGAGAAAAACAAACCAAAACCATGATTGGCCATGAGTTCATCTGTGCAGAGTGAAAGTCGTGCTACTGTGACTTCGGCCAATAGAAAGCAAGAATTAAACTTTCTTTTTCTCCAAAAAATTTGAAATTGAATTTATGTTTTCCCTAAATACATCTTTTACAAATACACAACATTTAAAATATTTTAAATATTTTAAACATTAGTATTTGAAATATTAGAAAAATCGCAAATTTCAATTACACCTGCAGTCCAAATGGAGAAAATTCATTGTAGACAAACCGGGACACTTGTAGCCAAATTTTTTATGTGCAACCATAATCAATTATTTAGAGAAAACCCATTTTCTCAAACTTTTCTCAGCCATTAAAATTTAGGTACCTCCTTTGTAAACTAGCCCTTGGGACATGTGTGCTACAACAAAAGTACATTAAATTAATGTATCAAATGACCTCAGATCTTGATGAAAATGGAGATGTAGAGGTTTTAGAGTGAAACAAGAAAAGGGTTGTCCTTAGAATTGCAAAATTTGACACTTTTTGAAATACCATTTTTGGCCTTGTCGCAATTAGAAAATGATTAAATAACCCATCATAACTTATCCCAGGAGCCCAAAACTGAGTAGGAATGTAGAAACTTGACTCAAGAATATAGTGCAAAATATAGTTTGGAAAAGAGATCCTGAGGTGAAAGTTATTCAATCTCAAAGTCTCTTAGTTGACCATTTTTGCAACTGCACCTATTCAGAACCAATTAGGGCTCTGAAAGTCACCACTTTGAAAAATATCAAAGAAACTTTTGGGGGGCTGCCATTGGAAACATAAGCTCATCTAGGTACACTGAGTATGTGTACAAAATCAATTTACTTCAGTCATTACTCTTCATGAGATATTAGGGGTCAAAGATGACCACTTTGAAACATTGTTAGAAATGCAGATGTAAAACTAAACAAACTACATTTGCTTTTGATCTCGAAAAAAATAGCAAATCTGATCCTGAGACTTTGAATTCAAATACAGAAGTACATGAATGTAAGGATAATGGAGAGAAACAATCCATTTGTTATGAAAATCATCCAGTTGCAAGATATCAACTCAAATAGGAGGCCACTTCACAAGATTGACAATATGCAAACAACAAAATGTTTCAGAACCCTCCAACTTCACTTTTCAAAAAATTGTCAAAAATCATTATGGGAAGCTAAAAACTAACATGCATGTTCACATATGTCAAGTAAATGGGTCCACCAAGGGGCTTGGAAATAAAATCAACTGGCTTTGAATTGTGACCCTCCAAAGTAGGTCACTTAGGAAAAATTTGTAGGTGCACTTTTGAGTGTGCAAAGGAAAAATTTTCAATATGGGCACTTCAAATTTGTAAAATTTGAAGGTGCCATCAGGTCCATTTCAACTTGGTATACCTTGTTGTCATAGACATACTTCATAATATGATGAAGAGTTGAAGGCACCACATGCATATCATGAATCCATGGTCTTCCCAAAAGAATATTGTATGAAAGGTCATGAGGCATGAAAAGAATAGGAGTTTGTAAGGTGCCCATTATGACTGTAATAGGTAAATTAATCACACCAAGTAGTTTCCTTCCTATGTTGTCGAATCCTTGAATTGATAAAGAGTTAGGTTGCATCATGGATTCGTCTACTCACAACTTATCTAAGAGTTTCACACTACACACATTAAGGGCTCAACCATTATCAACCATGGTCCTTTTTATGCCTATTCAATTAAATTGAGCAATTATCATAAAGGCCTCATTTTAATGTCACAATTCCAAAGGGGGCAACTCATGTTGATGAAATGTTATGTTTAAATTAACAGTATCCATTCCCTATATGAGAGATTACACATCATTTGCATTTGTGTCAGGATGAACCACTACTTGTTGCAAGGTTGTTTAAATCATACTATGATGGTTTGGTGAATTTTGAATTAATTACCATAGGGATATCTTTTCAGGAGTATTCTTAAGTTACTCCATGAGATTATAGTCCTTTCCCATATGTGAAGTTAAACGAGGGGCACTAGAAAAAATGGGATTAGGCAAAGGTAAGGGTGTCGGGGTTGGTTGTTGTGGTTGCGAATTATTTCAAGTGTTGTATGATTGAGCGATGATATTATGACTCGGTTGCTGCAATACATTAGTCTTAGGTGGATAAAGGGTAAACTCAGGCTTCTTTCTAGGTTGTGGTTTATGCGAAGGTGGGTAAAGGATGATTTGAGTTTGAATCATGTTAATGTGCCATAGAAAAGTTTTCCCTTATCATTTTCATGGCCTTTTAGGTCTTGTTTCATGGTGTTGGAATTATGTTGCTTTGATTTTATGTGTAACTTGGCTTGAACATGCTTATTTAGGTACTAAAATTCAAAGAATGATGTCTTGTGAAGGTGTTGTGAAGTGTTGTAAGACATTTCTACATTCTTCTAGACTCTATTTAATACAATTTACTTAAAAACCACCTTTTTTCTCATCAACAAGTCCCATATTGAAGTGATAGAGACCTGATTTTTGATCCCGCCCAGGGACCCATTCGCCATAGGTGGTGAATGAGTCCCCCTTGTCCCCAAATTCAAAATATTTAAAATTTCCTTTGGGATTTTATTCAAAATCACTTGATGTCGGCCTGTGATGAGGTATGAATGGATAGTAAGGCACAAGAATTGTATAAATAGGTATTTTTCATCTCATTTTACATCTCCTACAATCAATTCATTCAAGCATTCAATCACACATCACATTCAAGAATTTTACATCATCAATTAAAGCACTTTTCAAGCACTTTGAAGCTGCCATTGACATTACTTCAGACTTGCATTATCAAGAGTTAAGTGAGTTGATATCATTTGCATGTTATTACTTTATCTTTCTCTTGTGTTTCATTGTCTTTTCAAGGGTTTAATTATGAAAAGTGGGATTTGACTAAGGAAAACCCCTATTCACTAACCCTAATCATTTTTCCCCTTTTTCTTGTGTATTTGCAACCTTTTGTTTACATATTTGACAAGTTATTAGGTGTTGAAGATTGATTTTTATGTCAACTAGGTGCTTCAAGTCAACATAAGTCAAATTCAAGCTTGAAGAGAGTTATTTGTCCATTTTCTATAGATTTGACTTTGACAACCCGACAAGCAAACATTTCCAGATCTGGTGTTGCAGAGTTGTCTCCTAGTTTTTTAGAAATTTGGGAGAGGAATGATTCATGACCTATGGAAAATGAGTCCCACCTTAGGACTCAACACTTGATTTTTGTCAGATTTCAGATCCCAATAGACAGAAATCAACTCCCAACAGTTTTTCATCAGTAGGTGGACTGATTCGCCATCGAGGGCGAATGAGTCCCACTGTGAAAAATTAGTAAAATTCACCAGCATTCTAGACATTCCAGAAAGCTCACATATCATCCAGGTGCAATCAGATTTACCCCTGTACTCTCTATTTTACATAATTTCTTCATTTTCATAGTCATTTGCATATCACAATGTGTTTTCAAACATAGCTTAAATTGCACTTTTGCATTCATTCTAGTTCATTTTAATTAGTCAATTGCATTTAGTTAAGTTCATTTACATCATATAACATTGCACACATCCTAATTTGAGTGTTATATAAGCATTTTTGGACCTAAATCTCTCTCCTTTTAGGTGAAAAACCCTAGAAGTGCAAGAGCAAGCATTTAGGTTCCCAAAAATCTATGTTTCATTTCGGTGAACTTGACTTTTGAACATTTTAAACTTTTGATTGCATTCATATCTTGCAACCTAGTTTTCATTTGCATTAGCATTCAATTACGACATTGATTTGTTATTACATTCTATGACCTTCCATTTTACATTAGTGAAACATTCATTTAGTTTTCATTTTTGCATTCAATTTCACTAAAAAAAGTAAAAATCTGCATTTTGTAGAACATTTAAATCATCCTTAAAATTTTGAAAAACAAAAAACAAATTTTATCCTAGGAGTCATTCGCCACCCAAGGTGAATCAATTCCTCTACACTTTTCAGACAATAGTTTTGTGCTTTTTTTGGCATTTTCTTTCATTTATATTTTCTGTATTTGCATCTCTATTACAGTTAGCAGATTTTGCATTCTTAGATTATCTTGCATTTCCATCCACCCCTCCTTTGTTGTACTTGCATGACTATTTGGTGCCCCATTGATAATACTTTAGTGAGAAGAATCTCTAGACTCATAGCATCCTGCGATAGCAATTTCGTTGTGGACCTTGGGATCTCACGAGCTCCTACTCCTAGTATGGACAATGGTGCATTAGGCCCTGACAATGCCACTTCGATGCCTTCACCTTTCCATCCTATGCATGTTAGAAATCAAAACAAATTCCTCCCACAAGAAAAGGTCATTAATATTTATGAAGACTTTGCACATTTACAACAAGATTTGTCACTTGAAAAAATTTCCACAACTGTTATGCCTGCTATTGAGAATCCTCATTGCCTAATTGAGAGTGATGATAGCTTGCAAGTGCTGAAAAAAATTGATGAGATTTACAATAAACATGCCTCTTCAACTACCCAATCCACAAACATTCTTGTAAGCCAAGAAGCACCTCAAGTTCCTTCCCCTTCAACTATAGCTTCCATACCAACTTACACCAATCCACAATTCCACACAACTATGCATCGACCTAATTAAGTGGCTACTTCTTTTGTGGCACCGCAAGTTCCTTCCACCACATTCACACCCCTTAGCATTCCTTTCACCTCAATTAACATCACTTACACACCATAACCATTTTCCCTTCCACCTCAACCCAATTATCCTAATCCTCTTCTTACACAACTCCTTAACACTGTTTCATCCATGCAACACCAACTTTCCACCATTAGTCAAGGTCAAACTGCTCCACCCACATATCTTGTCCACAATAGCCCCTTATTATTAGAAATCTTATGTACCACGATGCCACAAGGGATAGAAATGTCGAGGTTTGATAAATACAGAGGAAAAGGAGACCCTATCAACCATGTCAATGCTTATACCGCTTTGTGTAGTGACTTTTTCCTTGACGATAAACTTTTAGCAAACCTTTTTCCAAGGACCTTGAAAGATACTGCTTTAGAATGGTTTTCCAACTTGCCCAATCATTCCATCCATTCATTTAAAAAATTGGTGGAAGCTTTCATTAGTCACTTTCAAGTGCTCATGAGACCTAATAATACAATGGCTGACCTTATGAAATGTAGACAAAACACAGATGAAAAAGTGATAGATTTCATCTCTTATTACCAATCCTTATATGCTCAAGTTGATGTCAAAATTCTAGATGCACATCTGTAGAAGATTTTTATTGAGAATTTTCACACCAACCTTCACGATAAAATTACCATGATGAAATTTCCTTCATTCGTGCATTTATGTACAACCTTATGTGATTATCAAAAATTGGTTTCAAGCCATGAGTCAAAATGCACTTCCAGTCGAGTTGATAAACCTGAAAACAACAATCACAACCAAAACAACACGCAAAATTTCTGCAAACCTAACCGAGGCTTTTTATAGTTTAATCCACCTCCTTCACCATAATCGCAACTAACTTAACAAATTCAAAATTCAATGGCCGCTACTAAGACAACTGTGCCTTATCATTATGGCAATCCAAACAGACAATTCACTCCTTTACCCAATACCCTCCATCACATAATGAACCAATTAATTCAAAAACACATGCTCATCTTACCACCTGTTCGACCACTTGATACTAATCAACCCTTACCACCTACCTTCAAACCTAATGCTTATTGCCATTTTCATCATCAAAATAGCCATGACACCGAACATTGCAAGCATCTTAAACATTTAGTTCAAGACCTCATTGATTCGAGTGAATTGGCCATTATGGGTTTTAATGATCAAGGCAATAAGTCCATTACACCCTCTAATCAAAATTTTCAAATTTTCACCAACCGTATGCCTAAAAACACTACCTCATTTGTCAAGGCTAGTGAACCTTCGAAGCCTGATGTAATGACTATTAATACACACAACAAAAAACCTACTACACCTCCTATTGTTACCCAAGCTAGTCCTATGGATAGACTTGTAGCTATGATAGACGTTATTCCTCAAAAGGGCCAAAACACTAAATCTATTGATATTTCGTTTTCTACTAAGGAAATACTACAAAAGATTCCTGATGGTCCTCTCTACATAGCTCGTAGAATCTATGATAAACCTACTAATTGGATATTAATAGATCCCACTTGTGGTGAGAACTTGATCACAAAAGAGTTTCTAGTATTACATGATCTATATCAAGATGACTATAATAAAATGACTGCATGGATTAAAACACATCATGGTTTTTCATGCCCTACGATTGGATCAATCATGCTACCTTTACAAATAGGACCTAAGACTTTGGAGGTAACATTTTCCATTATTCCACAATTTGGCCAATTTCATTTGTGGCTAGGCCTTCCTTGGCTTCACTCAATGAAAGCGGTCCCATTAGTTGCTCATAAGTGCTTGAAGTTTCCACATGGCAATGAGGTGTTCACTATACACCATAGTGGCTTTAATCCTTTATCTTCCAAAGGTAAATTTTCACTAGAATCCTTTTGGGCTGAACCCATGGAACCTATCACCCCTCGTAAGAATTTCTTTTACATTGCTTATCAAAAGTTTAAAGCCAAAAAGATAGCTGAATTATCTCTTCATAACACATCTCCGTCCACCTCCACTCATCCTATCCTAGATGAAACCATAATTACACTTGAATCCGATATTGAGAAAACCATCAAATCTTCTAAACAATCCCCTCTTGACACTTCCTAGCCATTGTTTAAACAACCATAAGAAAATGAAATAACTCCTATCCTACCTCCTCATATCAAACAAGTGTATAAAGCGAAAGAGAAAGTGGTTATCCATCCTCTTTGGTTTCTCCTACTCTTCCCCCTTTAGGAGTGGAAGAACCTATGACAATTCAATTTTCTCCTACACCTTAGCAACTCCAAAATAGAATTAAACAAAACCGCAGTTCTTAGGAACATTGGCGTCACTGTCATCTCCTTGCTTGTCAATCTCGTATGGATGACGATAAAGACAATCAACCTCCACCCTTGACAAATGTGATAGATGACCACCTTCCCTCTCTTGACCTTCCACATGATAGCTCAACCTAACAATTAGAAAAAAACAAACCCATCCAACAACCAACACTCTTGATACATCCATCCTTAGAAATCACCCTTCATCCTCTCATCATTATTAATCTTGATGATGAAGATGATGATGCGAAAATCACTAAAATAGATGAAGAAGTACACAATGATTTGAACTCTTTATTTTCATTTACAATGAGCTTAAATGATAAATCCTCTCCACCAAGTGAAGAACCTGGTACAACTCCTAGTTTGACACTTTGATGAAGGCGCAGCTTGAGACATAGAAAATAACTCACAAACAAGAGAATAATTTTATTATTCAGAAAATGGAGCCTCTTACATGCAGAGGATCTCAAATCCCAAAGTTCTACAACACATGCAAGTTACAGAAGGCTACAACATAACCCTTTCGCAATATACGAGCTTGTCCCCAAAAAGTTACCCAAAAAATTAGAAACCCACCCATAAATAGAGCTCCTCTTTAGTTTGGTGCCAAAAAAACATTAAAATTTGAGTTCAGGCAGTTTGGTGCCGAAAATTACAACTTGAAGTTCAAATTTCAAAAGAACATTTGCAATTGTATCTTCTAGAAAGTGCGCCAACTTCCCGGGGCCATAACTTTTGATCCGGGGCTTCGATTTGCGAACCGTTTGAACTGTTGGAAAGGTCTCGAAGTTAAGAACATGCTTGAAATCAGCTATGCTGATTTTGGCAAGTTTTGGGGCCATTCTGGAAGCTCTAAGTGCCTCAAATCCAACTCGAAAGATTTTCAGGTGCAAATTTGGGAAACTAAAACTGCAATATCTTTCAACCCAGGAATAGAAAATAAAAACCGTAAATTAGGAATTTCATTATGACGAAAAGGGTATCCAAAAATGTAAAAACATCAAAAAACTGAGAAACTTGAAATTTAACTATTTTTGGGTATGCAAGATTGCCCTTACACCACTGGATGCTCCTACATCACACTTGCAATTCTTCCTTTGCACAGTCAACCACCCTTGCATTACAATGAAGATGATTGGGAGGCGGATGACCTGTTAGATGGTTGAATTACATTTTCATTACTTTTCCTTTTTCTTTACCTTTTCATATGCATATCATGTTCCCTTGTATTGTGCGTTTGATGTTTCCTCTCTTTGTACACTTCTTCTATTCGTACCTTTATTCTTCTATTTGTCATGCTTTGTTTTGTGTTTTCCTTTTGGGGATGACGCAAAGTGTAGAGACACCTTATGTATCTTCCATGTTGACCCAAATATTCCTTGTCTTTTTCTATTTTCTTTTGTTTTGTGTTTTCCTTTTGGGGATGACACAAAGCTTAGAAATTCCCTATGTCTCTTCCATGTTGACCCAAATGGTCCTTATCTTTTTCTCTTTTCTTTGTTTTGTGTTTTTCCTTTTGGGGATGACACAAAGCATAGGGATGCCCTATGTCTCTTCCATGTTGACCCAAATGGTCATTTTCTTTTTTTCATTTCTTTATTTTGTGTTTTCCATTTTGGGATAATGCAAGGCATCGAGATCGAAAAGTCTCCTTCATGTTGAACCAAAAGATTTTTTTAATTTTTCTTTCACCTTTTTCTTTTTGCTTATGCTTTCCTTTTGAGGATGATGCAAAGTGTTGAGACCGCAATGTCTCTTCCATGCTAACTCAAAATGGACTTTATTTTCCTTTGTTTTCACTCTCTTTATGTCATTCTTCCAGTTCTATGTGTATTTGGGGAATGTTGAAAATTCCAAGTTCTTTCATAACAACATTATAGCAATGAGCATACTGACCCCAAATCCATAGATCCCTTATGTGTTTGGTGTATTTTCTTTTCTGGGGGGAAACTCCCTTTCTTTGTTTTTCATTTTTTTTAGATGACACATCCTAACTTTGAAACATATGACTTGGCATAGAGCTTTGCAAGTTGTCTCTCATGTCTTTTTTTATGTTTGCATTTTCTTTTCTTCTCTACTTTCAAGTAATTGCTCATAGAATGATGTGTAGCAATTCCTTTAAAGTGGGGGGCATACATTACCATTATTTCATTGTACATTCATGCTTCTTAGTGTAGCCTTGTTGTTTATGTGATGCATTTGTCACTTTATGGATGACATTGGGTGTGATGTCCTTTATAAGTGTGATCTATCTAAGCATACTGCATTCCTCTTGGTGGCCTAATGAGACACACTGCATCCCCTAAGTTGTGAATATACTATTATTTGATTGGTCCTTTCTTGGAGATATTAGACACAATGTTCCCTAAGTGACTGACCTTGCATAAACTGAACAAGACTCCTTTGAATAGTTTACATTTTTACATTTTTACATTTTTCATTTTTGCTACCTTGCATAATGTAACTTGCATGATTGTGGTACCTTTCCTTTTTGTTCATGGCATTTTTCTTGTGGTTCCTTATTAAATTTATCAAGCGGTATAACTTTGGCATGGTTGAGTGGGAAGCCCAACTAGTGACATGAATTTTCCCCATAGCCACTTTTGTGTTTTGTGAGTGCATACCAACTAGCGTATGTAACTTAATTTTTGGGCTTTCTCATCCCATGGACAACTAGTTCCATGGCCCTAGAGTGAGTATACAGTTGGGATTTCTCACCCTGTGTACAACTAGTTCTATGGCCCTAGAGTGAGTACACATTCTCTTTTTCAAACAATCAACCTAGATCTCTATTCACAACTAGTTGGATTGATGATTGAAGCTTCATCCAATCATTTCAACACTTGTGTGTTCCTTTGTTCTTATGTCTAGTTTTCCATGGGATCTTCATCTTGGGGGCTTGATCATCCCTCTTGATTGTTGTCATTCCATCTTGCTAACATAAGTGCATTTGAACCCTCCCCTCGATGTTCATGGCTACTTTATTGTGAGCTAGAAGCAAGTTCATCCTCCCACTAAAATGGGGGCTAAATGTGCCATAGAAAATGGTCCCTTGTCATTTACATGGCCTTTTAGGTCTTGTTTCATGGTGTTGGAATTATTTTTCTTTGATTTTATGCTGTAAAATGACTTGAAAATGCTTATTTACGTACTAAAATTCAAAGAATGACATCTTGTGAAGGTGTTGTGAAGTGTTGTAAGACATTTTTGCATTCTTCTAGACTCTATTTAATACAATTTACCTAATAATCACCTTTTTTTCTCATCAAGTACTATATTGAAGTGTTGTAAAGTCTTGTAATAAGCCTTCACGCTTTTCTAGACACATCTTCACTATTTACACCTTTCTCATGCTTTATTTTGTCTTTATAGGCCCTCATATGACTTAATTAAGTGTATTTTTGAATGTTATCCCAAAAAATAACATTAAATGCAAAATTATTCCTGACACTTTTTTTTAGGTCCTAGGTGGGACCCATTCGCCATGGGTGGCGAATGAGTCCCCTTTGGTCCTAAATTCAAAATATTTTAAATTTTCTTTTAGGATTTTATTCAAAATCACTTGATGTTGGCCTGTGATGAGGTATGAAAGGATAGTAAGGCACAAGAATTGTATAAATAGGCATTTTTCATCTCATTTTACATCTCCTACAATCAATTCATTCAAGCATTCAATCACACATCACATTCAAGCATTTTACATCATCAATTAAAGCATTTTTCAAGGACATTGAAGCTGCTATTGACATTACTTCAGAATTGCATTATCAAGAGTTAGGTGATTTGATATCATTTGCATGTTATTACTTTATCTTTCTCTTGTGTTTCATTGTCCTTTCAAGGGTTTAATTACTAAAATTGGGGTTTGACCAAGGAAAACCCCTATTCACTAACCCTAATCATTTTTCCCCTTTTGTTTGTAAATAGGATTTGTGAGATGAAGTCCTCAAGGGCTTCATCTAACATACCAAATTCATCACTACTAAAATGCTTTAGGGTTAAGTTAACTTCGTTTGGTTTAGATTTTCCATGACAAGCCTTACTGGATCATCTTAGTGAGAGGAAGTCCTCAAGGGCTTCATCTTTAACATGTCTAAGTCATCACTACTAAAGGGCTTGGATGATATGCATTTTCTAAAGTTAAGCATTTTTTGAATTTTTTCTTTTGATGTTTTCAGTTTTTTGTTTTAATTTTCTAATGAATTTGATGTATGTGAACTAGGAACTAATGCTAAAAGTGAAATTTGTTAAAATCCAATGCTATCCATAATTTTCATGAATGTAAATGATGCTATTTCTAATAACTTTAGTGTAACAAAAAGGAATAGAAATGAAACAAAAAAAGTAACAGGGCAAATAAAAGCTTAAAAAATGGAAATGTAGTTTTGTAAATAGTAGTGCAACTTTTGCACTGTGGTGAATGAGTCATAGTAGGGATTTTTTTCAGAATTTTCCAAATTTTTTGGTTGATTTTTATGTTGTATGGCCTCGATCTAGGATGCCAATGTAGTTTTTCAACAATTTTCAATGAAATCAAGTGCAAAAATGCAAGCTAAATGAGCTTTTCACTAATGCAAATTTGGAAACCATAGAATGCAAATTAAACAATGCAAAACCTAATGCAATGTTAATTCAAGCTAAATCTAGGATGTAAATGCAATCCCAATAAGAAATATGGTGCTCTATATTTAGGTTCACCAAAATGAAATGAAGAAAAATGGTGGTGCTTCTTTTGCTTATAGGGTTTTGGACCTGAAAGGAGAAAGACCAAATTTTCAACCTTTCAGTCAAGAACAAACCCTTGAGATTTCAATACAAAGAAGATTCAAATATAGAAAAGGGGAGGTTCTAGGGATTGAATGATACCTAATGAAGGGTTCACCACCAAGTGTAAACTTGGAAAAGACAATGAGTTGGAAAACATAGTGTGATATGCAAAAATATGGTAAATGACCTAAAAAAATGCCTTAGAAATGTAAATAAAGTAGAAAAAAAAACAAGAATGCAAATTTTGTGTAGCTAGAAACTTTGAAGAGACTGGAAGTAGCTCTAAAATTTTGGAAATCTTGAATTTTTATACTACCGGGACTCATTCTCCAACCTTGGAAAATCAGTCCTAGATCCTAGTTTCTGAATGGGAGTTTGTTTCAAGAAAAAGGGTATTAGAATCTGTAAATAGATCTAACAGAAAGATATAGTGGGACTCATTCGCCATACTTGGTGAATTAGTCCCATTTCACTTTTTTGAAAGCTAAAGGTTCTAATCTACACTCTAACACCTACCCTTTCCTTCCAATCTAAGTCTTAGGTCTGAATCTATGAAAAACACTTGCAAAATAGAATTTAAATGGATTTGATAATGGGGGGTTTTCCTCATTCAAACCCCTAGTTTAGTAATTAAACCTTGGTAGAAATGATGAAATGCACATGAAAACCCTAGCCTTAAGTGTGCCTAATACTAGAAAATATGAAAGATGATGCAATCATATTCTAATGTGCAAGAATATGATGCAACAATGTAAATGCAAAGATGAATAACTCACTTTTGATGATCTCCAATCACCCCAAGTGAATTATGTTGATGCTTGTACCTTGTTTAGGCTAAATGTAAAGTGACAATGGAAGACAAAATCACTTAGGAAACAAGTCTTTAGGATTGGCTTGATGGCTAGTTGCATCTCCCCAACCTAAAATCCATCATGATTCACCATAGGAATCCATGATCAACCCTTGAAAATGCTAGATCTTGATAGAAAGTGAGCATGCAGACCTACAAAATACTTTAATGCTACTCCAATGCTCCAAATTTACTTGATTTTGGAATTAGAATGCTCTTGTGAAAGATTTCTTGAAGACTCTTGATGCTTGATGCTTGCTCAAAGTGCTTGAATTATGCTTAGATTCTATGAAAAATGACTTCAAATCTTTCTTTTATAGGAATTGACACCTAATTGACCATTATTTAGATGTTAAAGGCTGACATTTACCAAAAACATGAATTAAATTGATGAATTGCCACTCAAATTTGAAAAAAACCTCAAATGGGACTCATTTGCCACACTTGGTGAATGGGTCTCACCTAAGGGGACTCATTTTCCCAAGGTGACGAATGAGTCCCACCTTAGATTTTTTAGGTGGGTTTTTGGGATTTTCAGGGATTTGAATTATTTTATATGATTTTAAAAGAGGAATTAATGCAAGGGTGCCAAAATAGGTCCAAACTAAGTGTGCAATTGCCTCTTTCTTCAAGATTGTAAAATTTTCTACACTACAAGCATAAAATTTAGCACTATAAGATTAAGGAATTGTTCTCAATACCCTTTTCACCACTTCACTTTCCTTAAGTTTTCCACCAAGACCATTGATGGAATTGAAATTTTCATCCACTTTGAGCATGTAGGCTACAATGTCTTCATCTTTTGAAATCCTTAGGGTTTCAAACTTTGCTTTGAAATTCTACATCTTTGGTTGCTTGACCTTCACATCTCCTTCATAAATTCTCTGCATCTTTAACTAGATCTCTTTAGTATTTTTGTAGCTTATCACCTTCACGAGTTCTAAATTAGAAAGTATACTCAAGATAACATTCCTTTCCTTACCATTATTCTCATAATCCTTGATCTCATCATCACTTGTGGGAGTAGTATTAGGTATAGTATATCCATATTCAACTAATTTCTAGAAACCAAACCCTAATGAGACAAGAAAGGCTTCCATCTTGGCTTTTTAGAAAGCATAATTTGTTCCATCAAACATAGGTACCTTGACACCATTCCTCTATGCTATCTAGATCTACCACAAGTGCTTGAGCTTCTTCCAAGGAACCAAAAATCCGATACCAATTGTCAGACACACAAGACAATAAAGAGGGGGCTGAAACAATTGTACACTAAAATATTCAAATCCTCATTAACATTTACACCCTTATCAATCATCAACATGAATGTGAACACATGAAACATAAATACAATCACAACCATACACAAGAGAACACCATATTTACATGGAAAATTCTAATCAAGGAAAAACCATAGTGAGGATTAACTCACAGATACATTCAATAAGAACAATGAATGTAAAAGGATCAATGTCAGTAGGACTCACTATCAAGAAGAGAAGAATGGATCATTGCTAAGGGATCACTGCCCAAAGTACTCACTACCTAGAATAGAAGAGAATAAAAGGATATTGTTACAAGGAGGTTCACTAACTCAAAGCAATAGGAAGATCCACCAAAACAACTCTACACCATTTGCAACCTTTGACTCACCTCCTCTAGTAATTTCAAGTACATTGAGAAAGTAGATGCCTTTTGCTCACTACATCTGGTAGGATTGGGTGTTTAAGCTCACAATCAAATCACCACACTTGATCACATTCACATCATTACTCACACACACATCATCTCCAACAATTGAGCTTGATTATATATCCTTTGGGACCTAAAACAAATTATTTAGGTCAGCCTTAATGAAACATATGTACCTCAAATATGCAACCAACAAATAGGTTGGAACCAAACACTTCTATGGTGGAAAGAATTGAAGGCAAAACACACTAAGTGTTAGTTAGGACCCAAATCTACACTACCACACTTTTTCAAACAACTAAGCATCTTCACAAATAGTGCTAACACACCAAGTTGAGCAAACATGTATTAGCATTAACAACTAACCACATTCATGCTTCACTAGATTTGAAAAAAACCTGCTGACCACGTGACAACGACACACAAAATCCAAAAATATTTTAACACCATTAGAATATTCAACAACATTGTTGCAAACACCTAAAATTGAGAATACTATCATCCTATGTAACCAACCACAATGCCACATACATACAACTTAGTAACCAACATTGTGGAAGAACTGATCAATCAACACTCCAAGGGAAGGTAGGTAAAGATAATATTGGCATGTTCCAAAATATGTAAGACAACAAACTTCAATGAAGAGAAATGTGGAGCAATTATATTTATCCTAGACAACCTTCTTTATAAGCAAACACACTGTCAAATACATCTTCCACTGCCATATAACCCAAAACTTGTAACTCTAGATATAACACCTCTAAACACCTCCAATCATCTTATCCAAATTGCACGAGCATATATTTAACCATGAAGAAATTTTTAATACAACACAAAACACACATCTATCACCTTCAACACTCTTTATTCTAATTTTCTCGAAAGCACTTGGAAACCAAGTGAACAAAGTATATCTACAACATCATAAACACCTTCTCAACATAGCCACACTAGAGGTTGACACAGGTTGATATCAATGGCAATGCTAATGAAAACATAGTACAATAATTTTGATACTATTGACAACAATGACAACACCTACAACATACTTACAACATCCTCTACTTGAGGTACCATCTTTCTCCTAGTCATTTTTTCCAAAAGAACCAGTTTGATTTTTTCCATCTAGTACACTAATTTCTTCTATGAGACACACTATTTCATTTTGTATGATGATTTCTATGTGTCTTCTTCTATCGATAACTAGGATTTATTAATATAAATGAATCAAGGTTAGTTTTGTTTATTCATAAAAGTATGTTGAGTCAATCAAAATAAATAGTCATAAAAATACAAATTTATATGATTTTGCAATGATTTTATTTGCTTCACAAATGATCCCCTATAATGGCACTAATTTTTTGAGTCCAAAAACCATTACTTAACTTCCTATAAAAAATCCTTCACTTCCAAGGCTAGGTTTTTCATCATTAAAATTAACCTTTTTAATCCACAAAATATGGAGGTTTGAAGGTTAAATCAATGAGAATATGTTTTATCTCTTTCTTTTTGAGCTCAACCTATACTTGAGAGGGTGCTCCTAAAGGTTTAAGTAAATAAAATGGATAACCAAAATGGTGATAGATAGAACCAATCCATTGTCTTGACCCCAAACACTACCACTAAACCAAGAACAATTATATACCTTAAGAACATCTATATAGCTCATTTGAATACTAATACAATGAATGCATGAGGGGGGGTTGAAGACACAATCAATAGAATAAAATAATCACAATGTTTTATAATAGTTTCTTCCATGTTATATTGTGGAAAGATGGGCTACATTATTTTTTGAAAATAAAAGTTTTTTCTCATATTTTTTATTTAGACTAGTGCTAATCTAAGGGAATACAAAGTTACAGTTGACAATGGATAATGGTAAAAGATAAAAGATTAAAAAACAAAAATGGTCTAGTTTATAAAAGAATCATAAATACAATGTTACAAGTTTCTCATGCTTAGTTATTCATCAATGAGTTGAACAAATCATACAAAAATGAAATGATATCTTACAAGAAGTTTTAATATGTTTATAATTTTTTAATATTTATCAAATATTCTTACATTCTTAATAGAAAGTGTGTTGAATAAAATATCTTATAATAGATGTATTTTTTTATTTTACCCATACACTATTGGATAAAATGAAATTGAATAAAAACTGTGCAATAACCCCTATAATAACATGATACAACATTTTCCTACCTATAGAATGATTGGAAAATTTTGAAAGTGATGAAGACAATGATGAGAGCAGCGACGTGGGTAGCAAAAGAGATAGTGCAAACCTAGCCAATGGAGGAAGTAGCGGCAGTGCTGGCATTATTTTTGGAGATGGCGAGGGAGCTAAGAATGATGACGAGGGAGATGGAGGTGTGGGGTCAAGGTGGGTTCTTGGTGGCTATAGGTGGTGGCACTTCATTTTTTTCTACAATGACTCTTCCCTATCCTACCATTTCTTCTAGCGTGCTAGTTAGTGATGGTTCTGAGCATTGTTATATTGGGGGGTCATTTTCTACTGATGGGGTATGGTATTTTAAGGATGAGGAGGAAAAATACCTTTTAAATCTCCTTTTTGAGGCCCATCTTAAAAAATTTCCCTCTATGCAAGGTGCCCTATTGCTTGTTGAGACAAAGGATTTAATCTTCCAACCATGTGGTTAGAGGCTCAATGTGTTGCTTGTGCCTCTAAGCCTTCTTTACCTAATGCATGTAGGAAGAATGACTCTGGGAGTTCTTTAAAAAGGAGTTTTCTTCTACTTCCTTCAAAGGGTTCTCCTCATGTTGTTGAGAGTTTCTCTATTTTTTTGTCTCCTCCTATGGTGTCCCCTTCCAGGGGGTGGATCCACCTTTGGATGAGCCTTCTTCTAATTTTGTGCAACTTGCATGTGGGAAGGCAGTTTCCCCTATCATTTATGTTTCTGATGTGTGTTTGGAATGAGCCACTGCTGATCTCCAACATGCTATTATCGAAAGATTTATTGGAAGAAGTCCCAATATTGATATTTTTTGTAGCTAGGCTTCAGATTGCTACTTTTTTTCCTTGTTTGTAGAGTGTAAAGGCTATGCCAAATGGTTTCCTCTTGTTCTCTTTCAACACTAGCAAATATTGTTCTCAAGTTCTTTGGGTGACCCCTGGTTTCTTGGCAAGACTTTCCTTTTTCTTCAACGTTGGGCTGTTGGGTTTAATGCTTTTAAGATAAATGTTGTCCCTATTTGGGTTTGTCTCCCTTAGTTTCCTTTGAAATTATTGGATGAAGATATTTTTTAGGGTAATGTTTATTCTTTTGGTCAGTTGATTACCATTGATAATGCTACAAGAAATAGAACTAGTTTTTTTATGCTAGATTTAGGGTTTGTGTGGAGATTGGTCAGAAGTTTCCCAACACTACCAACTTGAGCTCTAGGCTTGGGGATTGGAATTAGAATCTTCATTATGATTTTTTGCAATAGTTTCACGTCCACAGTGATGGACCCTTCTCCTTGATGTGCCATGTCATCCATGATAAGATGCATCCTAATGATGAGATTGGTACTTCCTTGGCTCCTTTCATTGGTGGGATTTTGACCTCTCCTTTGAGGTATTTGTTGAATTTTGGGTTTAAACCACCTTTATGGCCCTATTTTAGTTTCTTCCCCTCCCAAGTCTATTTTGGTTTGGTCTTTTTTTGCAACAGTTCCTTTCCTCTGTAGTTGTTTTGTCATTGATTCTTTGCTTTGGTCAAAATATTTGGGTTAATGGTCCATTGTTGCCTCACTCATTGTGATTCTTTGTTTTATAGGTCTTACTTTTTTTTGAGTCTCCTCTCTTCTACCTTGATGGCTTCTCTATAATGGGTACTAGACCTTCCATTTTGAATCTAATCAAAACATTTTCCTGCCTATGGTTGCACTATAAACTAGTATTTTCTCTTCAAATAGACTTTGAGTTATCTTCTTTCTCTACATTTGTATCTTTACTACCAAATTCCTTCAAATGAAACCTAAAAAATTGTCATTATACCTATTTTGATGAAAATATAACATGTCGCACTATACCACTATGAAAATTAATGAGCTGGTAATAATCGCGCCAAAAATGGGCACCTTAGATAGATAGGGGGCTAGAGCAGGTCTTGTGGTGTGTTGAAGGAGTTCTAATTAATGTGACTTATAGAGAGACAATTAATAAAGCACCATTTCATTTGGCATTCAACCACTCCCCTAAACATCTATAATGATTACATTGACCCCGTTTTGATATCTTGTGCCTTTTAAAAACATTCTACAAACTATCATTTTATAGTGGCTCCACATTAATAGCTTAGAAATTAAGACACCTTAATGATGTATTCCCCTCCTTTATTCAACTCCACAATAGGAAATAATACTAATCTCTTGATCTTTGGACATAGGATATCAATTCAGGTCCAAACCTTCCATGACACCTTAGTCCCATCACTCACAAACCTATCTACTTGTATACCAACATATAGAAATTCATTGCAATCCATGTGACTAAGATATTATTTATCTTATAGGTCCAATAAATCTAAGATCACCAAGTTACTCACTACCATTGGGCCTTAAGAAAATCAAGCATTAATGACCACATCTTTGATCCAATTACAATGAACTTTCACCAAATGCTAATAAGTTTAAAAGAATGCATTGCACATACAAGCAATAAGAGCACAAATTCATTAATACTTATAAAGGGAGATTATGATGCATTTTTTTTCTTTAAGAAATTTTCTATAGGGTACAAAAAATATTCCTTTACAGTTGAAGCACCTTCTTAATTACCATAGGTTGGTGTTGTATATATTTTTTCTAAGCACTGAAGCACAGGTTTTGGTAGGATTATAAGTGCAACACATCACCTAGTTATTATTTGTATGTTGGGAGTGAGGAGAACATGAATTGGTTTCTAGAGGTATACCTACCAACCATAAGTATCTTTATATTTTAGCAAATGGAATAATTCTAGGGAAAATAGCATGTGTTTACTAGGAGCTCACTGGTAGGAGCTACATAGAGCTCTTTTAGGAGAAATCACTACTCAATCAAAAACACATAGTTGCTGCTATTCAGGAGCTTCTGGGAGCTGACATAGAAAACATTCTCTTTCAGACTGCTGCTACTCAGAGAAACTTTTTCCAACTTATCGTAGAACTAAATTCCTTCAATTATTTTTGTCTCTTCAACATCCCCTCTCAAATTTTGAAATCACCTACCATAGTAAATTTTGGAATTCAAAAATTCATACTAGCATTAATATTTTTGGAGTTGTCAAGAGCTACAAGGATGAAGATCCCAAAAACTGTCATTGGAGGAAAGAGCTCTTGATGGGTAGGTGAAGCAACTGGGGTCTGATGTGAGGGTAGGCTTAGGAAAATAATAAATTCCAACACCCACCCTTTGTCCTAAGCTGATAAAATAGGATCAATCTTGATCCAAATCAACAATGGCCAATCTACTTCTTAGGCGCTCAAAATTTTCCTTGCTCAAAGGCTTGGTGAATATGTCTACTAGCTACTACTCAGACCTACAAAATGCCATTTTAATTTCACTATTTTCAACTAACTATCTGATAAAATGATACCTAATTTTAATGTGCTTGCTTCTTCCATGAAACACAGGATTTTTCGTCAAAGCTATCGATGAAACATTGTCACAAAAGATTGTTGTTCCATCCTCTTGTTCTTCCTTCAAATCTGCCAAGATTCTTCTCATCCAAATAACTTGAAATGTTGTTGCATTTTCTTCTATATACATAGCCTTTGTTATAGATAGGGAAACTATGGGTTTTTTCTTGGAAGACCATGAGATAGCTCCTGAACCCAAATGAAACACATAGCCCGATGTTCTCTTCCTATCATCTAAACTTCTTTCCCAATCACTATCTGTGTATCCAGTCAGCCCAAACTCATTTTTTGTTATGTACAAAATTCCATATCCTTTGGTGCCATTCACATACCTTAGGATTCTTTTACCCACTTGCCAATAGGTGTCCTTTGGAGTCTCTATATATCTAGAAATAAGACTCACACTATGCATTATTTCAGGCCTAGTTACATTCAAATACATTAAGCTTTGAATCAAACTTTTAAAGATGGTTGGATCCACATTGTTGTTGCAATCTTCCTTGTTCAACTTTAGACCTATGGATGTTGGTGTTGGGGTAGGCTTGATCTCAAGCATTCTAAATGTCTTCAAGATCTCATTTGTATATTTTTCTTAAGAGATAAATATACCATCATGCATTTGTTTTACTTCTATGCCTAGAAAATATCTCAAGAGACCTAAATCTATCATTCCAAACTCTCTTTTTATGGCCTCTTTAAAATTAGAAATGAGGAAATCATCATCCCCAGTGAAAAATAAATAATCAAAATACAAGACAACAATCAATATCTTACCATTTACTGCCTTGATGTAAAGAGTGGGCTCACCATCGCTTTTTCTAAAGCCATTGCTCATTAAATATGAGTTAATCTTGTTGTACCATGCTCATGGAGCTTGCTTCATCCAATAAAGAGCTTTCTTCATTCTATAGACCTTTTGTTCTTGACCTAGAAATTCATATCTGAATGGCTGCTCCACATATACCTCTTCTTTCAACACTCCATTTTGAAAGGAAAACTTCACGTTCATTTGAAACACCTTCCATCTATGTTGGGTTGTGATTGCTATGACTGCCTGCATGATCTCCTTCCTCAGAATAGGGGAAAATGTCTCATTATAGTCTATACTAAGCTACTATTTGTACCCCTTGACCACCAATCGTTCTTTATGCCATTGCATCCTTCCTTCAGCATTGCATTTGGTCTTTTAGACCCATTTCACTCCAATAACTTGCTTGTTGGGAGGAAAATAAGTTAAATCCCATGCATTGTTCCTCTCTATTGCATCTATCTCCTCATCCATAGCCTCACACCATTTCTCCTCTTTCACAGCATCCTCAAAATAAATCATATCACTATGCAAAAATAATGCAAAATTCACACTCTCATCAAATTCTTCATCATACCTTTCATTCTGGTAGATCTCCCATAGACTCTTGGTCTTCTTTGGCATTAGGGAGGTGAGAGTGGGGTCTGAATTTTCACTATTGTTGTTGCTCTACTGAACATGAAGGTTCAAGAGCTATTAGGAGCTCTTAGGAGCTCTTCCAGAGTTTTTAGGAGCCAATCTTCTGGTTGTCTCTGGCTACTTTCCTTTCTGTCTACTCACTTAAGAAGATTTTAGGAGCTGTCAGGAGCTTTTAGGAGCTTGACCAGTGCTTTCAGGATCCAATCTTCTGGTTGTCTATGTCTATCCTCCAGATTGTCTACCTACTTTAGGAGCCATTAGGAGCTTTCAGGAGCTCTTTCAGAGCTTTCAGAGTGTCTACAGGCTCTTCTTGTTAAAATTCATGTTCACTTTCTTCTTCTTCAGGAGTTGTCAAGAGCAGTTTTGAGCTGTCAAAAACTATCACTCCATCCCATGACTCATCTTCAAGGAACTCTACATCCCTACTGATGACAATTTTCTTGGTGACCGGGTTGTATAACCTATAGGATTTGGACTCTTCACTGTAGCCCATGAAAATACACTTCTCACCCTTGTCATCCAATTTCTACCTCTTTTCTTTAGGCATGTGAGCATATTCCACACATCCAAACACTCTCAAGTGCTCAACCATCCACTTGCATTTTGTCCATGCGTCTTGAGGGATTTTGTAATGGGCCGCCTTTGTTGGGCTTCTATTAATCAAATAAATAGTTATTGCTATAGTCTCTCCGCAATATTTAGTAGGGAGTCCCTTTGCTTTCACTATGCTCCTTGCCATCTCCACGATGGTCCTATTCTTTCTCTCAGCCACTCCATTTTGTTGCAGAGTATAACTCATTGTTAGCTCCTTCTTAATCACATTTTTCTTTTAAAATTTTACAAACTGATTGGAGGTATGCTCTCCTCCTTGATCTGACCCTAGGACCTTGATAAAATTTCCACTCTCCTTTTCAACCTGGGCCTTAAACAATAAAAACTTATCAAAAGCTTTAGATTTATGTTGCAAAAAGTAGACCCATGTCTTACAGTTGTAATCATCAATAAAGTTCATAAAAAATATTCTTTTACCAATATAAATTATTTGTATAGGGCCTACCAAATCCATGTGCACCAACTCCAATGGTGCTCTTTCCCTTGTAGAGTTTCCCGATTGAAAGGGATGCCTATGTTACTTGCCCAAAATGCAAGCTTCACACCTAACATTATGCTCTACTATTCTTGGCAAACCATCAATAATTTTGTTCTTGGAAAAAAGACTTAAACTAGCATAGCCTAAATGTCCATACCTGAGATGCCATAGCTTGGAGGGGTCTTGAATGGTGCTCTTGAGAGCTACTTGTTGTACTGTTGTACATTTTCCATTCATGAGAGGTGCAACAATAGATTGAGATGAGAAGCACGTCTCAATCTTCAAGAAAAACATTAGGTTCTTTGTCATTTGAATTGTTGTGAAAACTTTTGTCCTCTCATTCTTGTCATAAATAATGCATTGACCCTTCTCCATAAACACTTTATATCCATTTTGGATCAGCTTTCCAACACACATGAGGTTATGCTTTAACCCAAGAGCAAGAAATACATTTTGTATCTCCTTCTTCTCACCTTGCTTGGTGCGGATCATGATAGATCCTCTTCCCACAACTAGAACTAATCCATTGTTCCCCATTCTAATCTTAGACTTAACATTTTTATCAATGAAAGAAAAAAAAAAATTCATTACCACTCATGTGGTTGCTGCAACCGTTGTCCAAATACCAGACTTTGGGGCTACCTTCTTTGCCAATGTTACACATGATGAAGGTTGTGGACTGATTTCCTTTAGCCACATTCGAATCAACCACATTTGCATTTTATTTTGATTGATCAAGCTGCTTTGTCTAGCATTCACTCGCAAAATTGCCAAATTTATAATAGTAGTAGCATTCAACATTGCTCTTGCCATTCTTTTGATTCAAATTATTGTCCTTCTTGCCTCCTCAAGGACTATTCTAAGAGCTACTCGCTCCCTCTTGGCTACTTGCTCATCCCGAGCTATCTCCTCCAGCATTTCCTTGTTTGGAGTTGCCATGACCTCTACCTCTTGATCTTCTTCCACCATTATTTCTTCTCCCCCTTCCTCTTGCATTTTACAAAGCTTTAAAATCTTTCCCTTGGGAAGAAGTGGAAAACCTATTAAGGTGCTGCTCATGAGTTTGCAGAGAACCCATCAGCTTATTAATGAACAACATTGTGAGATCATTTGCCTCTTCAATGGCAATCACCACTGCATCAAAATTTGTGGGAAGGCTCCTAAGGA
The DNA here is from genome assembly GCA_007258455.2 of Sequoia sempervirens. Taxonomy (NCBI): domain Eukaryota; kingdom Viridiplantae; phylum Streptophyta; class Pinopsida; order Cupressales; family Cupressaceae; genus Sequoia; species Sequoia sempervirens. The sequence continues at coordinate 711,370,424 of VDFB02281492.1, forward strand.
TTTTCTCCACAATCCTCTGATCATCCATGACTTCAGCATTTACTCTTAACTGGTTTATCAAACCTGAGAGTTTTGTGTGAAAAACTAAGATGGACTCATTGTCCTTCATTTCAAGAGTCTCAAACTCTCTTTGAAGCATCTAGAGCTTTACCAATCTGACCTTGTTAGTCCCTTTCTATTTGGTCTAGAGGATTTGCCAAGCTTCCATTGCATAGTTAGCTATTGCTATTTTGGGAAAAATGGCCTCTGCCAAGGTTGGTTCTATTAAACTGAATGCCTTAGCATATTTCCTCCTCAATTCCTTCAACTTGGTCTTCTAGTTATTTGTGAGCACAACATATGTTGTTCGGTTAGTCGCATCATTGAACCCACTGACCACAAACTCCCACAAATAATTTTCAACAATTATGGTCTTCATCTTCTTTTCCCAAACATAATAGTTCTATCCATTAAAGGACGGTGGCTACTACCAATTGTTTCCTTCATCTCTACCCATGTCTCTTACACAAGAAACTTAATACCCAAAAAAACAAAATGCCCTAACTCACAAGGAAATGGGGCCTATGGCTCTGATACCATGTCAAATTTTTAAAATAAAAGGAAAGCACAAAGCTATTGCTCTGTTTTCCATCCAAATTGGAAATACCCAAATAAAAATGTGGAAGCACAAGGAGACATGCAACTTTCCTTTCTATTCATTAAACTAGAAATGACAATACATGAAATATTAAACGTAAACTTCAAAAGATAAACTTAAACTACAAATTACTAGCTGCTAGGAGCTTTCATCAGCTGCTTAACCAAATAGATAAAAAAACTTTAGGAGCTACATAGAGCTCTTTCAGGAGCAATCACTGCTCAATCAAAAACACATAGCTGATGTTGTTTAGGAGCTTCTAGGAGCTCACACAAAAAAAATTCTCTTTCAGACTACTGCTACTTAGAGAAAAATTTTCCAACTTCTCGTAGAACTAACTGCCTTCAATTCTTTTTGTCTCTTCAACATTCCCTCTCAAATTTTGAAATCACCTACCGCAGTAAATTTTGGAATTCAAATATTCCTACCAGCATTAATATTTCTAGAGCTGTCAGAAGCTAGAGGGAATAAGATCCCAAAAAATGCCATTGGAGGAAAGAGCTCCTGATGAGTAGGTGAAGGAACTAGGATCTGACATGAGGGCAGGCTTAGGAAAATAATAAATTCCAACAAATGGACCATTTTCCAATTGAACCATGAAGAAAATTAAGAAGGTGTTGATGAGAGAGACTAGTCTTGAAAGAATATTGTTAAAAATAAAGCTAAAACAAATAAGGTGGTGTTAAGAGAGACTAGTCTTGAAATGAATATTGTTAAAAATAAAGGTAATTTTGAAAGCATCAAGAGCCTCAGTCCAAAAAAGTTGATGTTGTTGTGAAAGGATAGTTAGAAGAGTTTAGAAAATAAATTGAAGTAAAGATTGAATAGATAATTAAAAAGAATAGTAGGAAGAATAAGGAGGAAATAAAAGATAAGTTACAAAACTAGTGGAGGATGGGATATGTACTATACACATAATTTTTCAATAAATTGTAATTAGGCTTTTCAACATTTTATATTTTATTGCATAGTATGACATTTGTAGTGGCCACCAGCTAAACAAGAATATTATGATGAAGCTCTCCATGGATAACATATTTTAGGGGATTGCATGTATATGTGTCTCTAAAGTTGCATTTACTGGCTCACTTGTGTTAATAGATGAATTCTTTTCACATAACAATAAAATCAATAGTTTGAGATATATTCAATGATGTGAAACTGATTTATAGAATTATGCAACTTTTGTTCCCATTTAAAAAACATTTGAATATTTTCTTTCTCTTTCTTATTTTTAAGTTGTTCCCTAATATAATAGGCACCAATCAAGAATGGTGAATGAGTGTACAGTCAAGTAACAATTATTTCTCTTTGTCCCTCTTGTAGTTTAGCATAGTTTTAAGTGATTCTAGTATGCACAATCAAATGTTGTAAACTTTATGAAATCTTTTGCAACCTCTTATATGACACTTTGAAATGTTTGTGCATGCTAGAGATTAGATTACACATACTATAAGCAAGTATAAGGGAATTAATATCAAGGGAAGTAACTTGTATAGAATATTTAGTTACATATAATCTATTTTTCATACCCACTTATTTATAGGTCTATGTTTTCATTGTGTGTGAATTAGCATAGTATAACACTTAGTGTTAGATCTTTGGTGTGTTGACGTGCATAGGTTATTTTATGTTGAAGATCATTTGTGTAATTTTTTCTCTTTAAGTGTCTCATTTAGGTCTTTAGGATCACCCTCTATGATTTTGCAAATAAAAAAATGTAGGGGAGCAACCCACTCCTATTGATTGACCTCTTAACTACCATAGTCTAATTACAAGTCTTTATGCTTGTCTCTAGAGATCAACATGTACATCCTTAGATCTATATATTGGGTGTCTTATCTAAGAATATAGAGTGTAGTTTTGTGAATAAATATAGATTCTATGTTCAAGTGAACTACCTCTAGAGGCATGTCATTTTAATTTTTTCCAAGAGTGTTTCTTTCTGTCAATATACCTCATGTGCATATAATTTTGATGTTTTAGCCTAGCCTTTTGACAATTCATAGGAGACATTTCTTTTCATTTAGATTGAGTAATTTGGAAAAAAAAAAATAGTGTTGGAAAATTTATGATCCTTCACACCCATCTTGTAGCATGTTATGAGGATGATCTTAGCCAAATGCTTAATCTAGTGCACCCTTATCAAGCTAATGGGTATGTGGTATGAAATATATAATTCTACTTTTTACTTGAACAAATTGTATATTTATTTCTACTAAGGGAAACAAAGTTAGCTGATAAGTCAAATCATAACTTCTTATAATGTAGACCTTCACCTTTGTAACATTTATCATAATCACAACACTCCTCTAACTAGTGATACTACCACCTCTCTATTCCATGGAACCAAAATCATAAACACACCTTCATCCTCTAACACTCCCACTAAGATACATTTAAATCCACCTTACAACTCTCCACTCCATAAGAAACTGTCTCTCAAACTCTCCTCCCAACCTTGACATCTTCAATAAAAGGAAATAGATCAAATCCAATGAGAAACATAATGCAATTAGTATACAATGTGTATAAAATTTTAAGAACATAATAACTTGTTGGCTTGTGCCCAAAAATTACAAATTCCATGGTCATTTATTTTCCTCAATGCCTTACCTTTCCCTTGCTAGTAATTTATCTAAGAATTTTGTAATGGACCACATTAAAAAAATTTATTGAGCTCGATGGCCATATTTCTATTTTTTGACATTGTCTCCTATGTTGAATTTTGATAAATTTATGAATTTTTTGGCTAGTAAGTTGTAAATCAAGGAATTTTTCCATATTTTCTTGCATAGTCATTTCATCTTTTAAGGTATTTCTTCATGAGAATCATGTATTTTTCTATATTTTACATCTTAAACCTAAGCTTCTACTAGTTTTACTTGAAGGATAGATCAAAGGCTATAGTAGTGTAATGAATAATCTTGTATCTTTGGATGCATGTCTATTATATTGTATGATGTATATGGAATCTTGTTCCTAGGATTTATGTTTCACATCTCCATGCTCCCATCAAACCCTGAAATCCCAATCTAATTGCTTTGAGTGGGAGGCTTGCATTTGGAAAAATATTTTTAATAGATAATTACTTTTATATATTTGGATCAGGTGTTTAGGTAAGTAAAACTACCAAGGAATTTGTGTGTTTTTAATTTTTCTCTTCTTATGCCTACAACACAAGTAGATTTAAAAAATCTTATATTTTCTCACTAAGTGGATCCTTGATGTACAAAATTAATAGTATTTAATGTCCAAAAGCTTTTATACCCTATATTATAGACTTCAACTCAATATATTTCATAATTTTGGAAGATCCTTGCATCCAAATCTCTTATGATTTAACATCTAGATGTGTCATTTACACATGTCTATATATAAGGATTGAGTAGTAGTTTCAACTATACATAATAATATATTTTTTCTTGACTTTTCTATTTTTTATTTGTTGTATAAAAGGAGATCAAATGATAAAAGTGATTAAAATGTGACTTTGATAGTTTGAATTATATTTTCCTTGATAATGAATCATTGAGTGTGATTCAAAATGTCAATCCAAATAAAAACACACAGTTGAATCCAAAAAAAATACATCTAATTCTCTTGTACTATGGATTTACGTCATTCCTACTAATGAAGGCCAACTTAGCAATGACAATGAGTGAGAATGTTATGCCCACAATTTTTACAAACTAAACATAACACACCCTCCAAAAAAATTATCTCATAATACACAAAAAAAGATTACATTTAAGGAATTTCCTTTTCAAATTCAATGGTATCATGTTTACAATGTCATCCTAAGTGTTGCACATATAGTGTGAGGGAGGAATTGGGACAATCTGAATTAGGAAACTTAATCCTACATTCCATTATTGATGGCAACCTATTTTGTTCAGGCATCAACACACAAGACAAATCAAAAAATAAAAATATGTATATTCATATAAAGAATTTTTCTTGAGTTAACATAAGGCTAAGGTTCTATCACTTAGACTAGTCCATAAGAAAGAAAGGATAATTTATTCCTAAAAATTTCTCAAAAATAGTTGTTAATATTTAATTATAACTAGGAGGAAAAGTACTAAAAAGCTACACAAGTTAATCCTCATGATGATTATTTCCAATGTACACCAAATGATTAAACTAAAATAATAAATGTGAACTATATTCAAATATAACTCAATTAATAAGCTATCTTGAGATAAATAGAAATAAGATCATCAAGCATAATTATAATGTAGATAAGTGTGAAAGTGTAAAAGTACACCATACAACACAATAAATAAGGCACAATTAAGACCATTTTATTTAATAGGGTCCTAAACTTAATGTGAATATGTAAAACTTATTACAACACTAAATTAAGGCATCATTTAATCCCTTTTTATTATTATTATTCCAAAATTAAGTGTGAAAAAGGGATACTTAAATCCCTACACTACACATAGTTTCTTAAGTACCCCTCAATGCACTTATTCACTATTTATGTTTGTCCAACAATTTAGGGATGGTAGCTGGTGCTTGGTGTGAGTTTTGTACTTTTCAAGTGAAACAATTATTGTCAAAAAGAACTATGATTTTTTCCCTATCACTAATAATGTTCTTGCATAAGCCATGCAATCTAAATATCTCCTTGAAGAATATGTTTGTTAGTTGAGGTAGCTTGAAATCTAAAGCAAAATAAATAAAATGTCCATACTTTTTAAATCTATCAACCATAATATATGTATAGTATCTACCTTGTACCTTGGGTAAGCCTATGATAAATTCCATGTATAAGCTATTCCATTTTTTCCCCAGGAATTGGTAGTGGTTGAATTAGGCTTGTTGGAAAAAAGAGTATCTCTTGTTCCATTGGGAAGTCATGAATTATGTAATATGTTTATGGAAATCCTCCTTTAGACCCTTCTAAGAGAACCTATCATGGATCTACCTATATCTCTTATAATTTCCTTGATATATTGTTATTAGAATATCATGAAAGGCTTTCAAAATATTCTCCTTGATCTTAGAATCGTTCACTAAAAGATTTTGTTTTTTTACACAATAAACCCTTCCATCACAACATACCTATCATTTTTCACAACGTCATCAAGGATGTTGGTAGTAAATTTATTCTTGGCATACTTAACAATGATGGAAACCTTACAATTATTAGAAAGGATTGATAATGATCATAGGGTAGGCCTCCTATAAAGTACATCAACTACCACATTCATCTTTCCCTTTATGTACTCTATTTCAAAATCATAAGATTGCAACTTGCTTACCAATTTTTGTTGGTGATCATTCAAATATTTTTGACCCAAGAAAAAAATCAAACTATTATGATTAGTCTTCACAACATATTTTCCACAAACTAAATAATATCTAAACTTTTTATTTTCATGCATAATTTCCAACATCTCCTTATCATAAATGGAATACCCTTTCTCTAAATTAATTAATTAAATACTCTCAAATTTCCTATTTGACTTATGAAAGATACAATAGCTTCTCCAAATGCATCACATTCACCAAGAAAGGGCAATGAAAAACCAAGAATAGAAAGTACAATATATGTACTAATTAGTTGTTTCAACTTATAAAAATTTTAAGCATCTTCAAACTATAGCAAAGATCCTTTCTTTTTCAAATCAGTCAAAGGAAAACCCAACTAAGAAAATCCTTTTATAAACCTCATATAGTAACAACATAATCCCAATAATACTTTCAACTATTTTAGATTAGTGGGAGGTAGCCATTCTAGAATCACTTAGATCATATACTGATCCACCTAAACACCCTTGGAACTTATGAAATTCCTTAGATAAAAAATTTCATCCAAGACAAATTCACATTTGGACTACTTAGGAAAGAAATACAATAACTCCAAAATACCCAAAATTGTATCTAGATGTTTCTGATGCTCCTCCCAAGTTTTACTATATATATCAAGATATCATCAAAGAACACTATTATAATTTTTAAGTATCTAACAAAATACCTAATTTAAATGCATGACTAGAAAGTCACTAGATCAGTAGTGAGATGAAAGGGTATGGCCGAAAACTCAAAATATCCATAATGACATCTAAAAGTTGTCTTCTCAACATCATTATCTCTCATGTAGATTTGATGGTATCCTAATCTCAAATCAATTTTGGAGAAGTACATAGCTCCATGCAATTCATCTATGATCTCATCTATCCTTGGGATAGGATATCTATTCTTAATGATATTACTTTTCAAGTCTTTTTTATCAATACACATTCATATGGTGTCATTCTCCTTCACAAGAATTATTGAAGATGCACATAAACTGAAGCTAGGTCTTATGAAGCACATGCCAAGAAGTTCCTTGAGAGAATTCTCAATATCCTCTTTATACCATGTCTTAGAAATTGGTATGGTTTAGTCATAATAAATTTATCCCATTATTATAATTGTATAACATATTAAAACCCTCTATTTGATGGTAGTATCAGAGGAATGGAATTGAAAACTACATAATGCTTATCCATAATTTTTTGAGTATCAACAAGATGAGTAACTTTACTGCTTTATGGAGACTTTGTGGGAAGAATTAGGAATTTTTCTACACATGCTACATGGTCTTGATGGAAGTTTTGGATGTTGTGGTTGTGTTGCTAATATGTGGTTGTCATTGATGTCAACACTATTAGCATTAATTCCATTTGAGGTTGTATATCTCGAGGATATTGAGAAAATTATAATAAAGAACATTATAGGTTGTCATGTTTAGTGTGGCCAAAATGGTGGTGGCTCACTTAGTATGTTGATGATCAGAAGTTATGGACTAAAGGGTTTGTATTTGAGTATATCTAGTTTATCCATGTCGAGTTTCAGATATCTGTGTGAAGATTTGATCAAGTTATGAGTATCTATGTTTAAACAATTTTTTTGTTGGTTCAGTTGGTGTTCCTGAATGAAGATGATATGATTTTGGTAACATGAAGTGTATCAGATGCTTCTCTGGTGATTCATGATGCTTTTGGATTTTTCTAGATTGTGATCTATCTTTGTTGCATGTCCACATTGATCGGTGTGTTCACGATTGGATATTTTCTCTTACATGTTCATGTTTTTCATGTTCTTGGCTGACTGGGTGATTCTAGCATGTTGTGGATCTTCAAGGAATAATTATTGAAGGTGTTTCATGTTCAAGGATTTTATTTTGGGACTTCACTATGTTGTCACTGATGGTGGTTGATTCATATTGTTAATTATTCATGTTTTGGGCAGATAGTTTATATTCATTTTTATATTTTATTGGAGTCAACATCTAGATGATGTTATTCTTGGTTGCAAATATATATGAGCAATTTTTTTATCATTTAAAGTAATGAAGTGAGTAAAGTGTGAATAAAATTGTGTGAGTCCTGTGTGTGAATATTGTTCTAATCATACAAAGGAAAAAGTAAAGTGTGAAGAGTGAGAATATTTTCTATGCTTAACCAGAACTATAATAAGGCATGATCAGATGTTACTTTCTCAGTTCAATTGGATGGATGTAATCATAATATTTCTATAAGACAGTGTGTCTTCCATGGATAGTAAGCCCTATTGTATTTGAGCAGTGAGCTCTAGGAAGTGGGGTATGTACAAGATTATCATGGAAAAAACACACCCTTAAGTGGAAAAAAATTCAGAAAAGTCAAAGTTAGGCAACTTGACGTAAAAATTTGAATAAGTTATCTATATTATTTCAAAAATATGTAAGAATAGAATCTATAGAAAATTGAATTTATTTTCTAAACTACTAGGTTTATTTTTAAAAAAATAAAATTATTTAGTGAAAGTTTGAAATTTCAATGCAGTATTACTTAAATTTCAGAGAAAAAATAAGGAGTAGGTGTCTGTCTAACCACCCTAACCACAATAAAATGATAATATTTTTTTATGAGATTTTAGATATAAGTAGAGGACTCATTTCCTGATGTGATGTTTTGGAGCTTCAAAAATTTTGCTCCTTGTGATTCACTCAGATCCTCCCTTATGTCACTAGTCTTTCATGGTGTTTGGAAAATCTTAAGGTTGGCGTTTCGTCTTTGTCTTCCTGTTAAACCCTAATGTTTACTTTACGCCTGGGATGGGATCTATTCCATTGTTACTTTTTGAAGGTTTTTAAAAACAACTTATTCCCCATCGTTTCATCTAGGCTAGGTCCTTTTGCTCTTAATTTTTTATTTCCTTTGTGGGATTTTATTTTCCCTAAGTCTTGGTTGGCCCTGTGTTTCATCATTTAAAAAACAACTTATGCCATTGTTTACCATTTTCCTAATAATGCCCTCTTGTCCTATTAATAAATGTTTTATTTTGCAAAAGGATGAGCTTCATGCCACCGTTGATCAACTGCCTTTGGATATCAACGGTTGGTCACCATCACACGATCAGGAATTGCAGGAGCTTTATTGATCACGATGTCGCAGGCGAGCACCATGTGTCCTTTCTAGGGGATGAAGTTCGCACGGCCATTGATCAAATGCAGTAGGATCATAGCCCTTGCCCACTATTTCACAATCAAAAGGTGCTCACTATTTAATTATTATGAAATAGCAAGATTTTTCCACACGTACAAGGTAGGGGGAATTCATTAAATGAGCAAACACAAAATGGAGAAATTAGGGCAACAAAGCGGGCTAAAGAAGATCTATGGTGGAGATTAGAAGTTGAATACGACCACATCCTAGTCATTCCTCACCATCCCATGATGGCCACACCATGCTGCTTTGGTTGATTGTGATATCGCAGGAAAACTCCACATGTCAAATCTGAAGAGGCCAAATGGGATGAAATTTGAGTGACCGTAGATCAACTGTCATTTGATCAACAATCGCCTGCCATCGTGTGATCAAAAGTTGCCAAGTTTTTACCAATCGCGATATGGTGGGCGACTTCCATATGTCTCATCCACTGAAGTCAAAGGAATAAAAGGGCAGGTTACTAAAGTGCTTACGAGATGCATGTACTGCAAATTGACAGAGATGTTATGATCTTAGTGGAAAAGCTGCTCGATGGTTAATTATAAGACAGATGACTGTTTTGAAGGAATAGGATCATCGATGATTAAGATGTATGGTTGCTCGCCATCATGTGATCTGAAGCTGCAGGATCTTTACTAATTGTGATATCGCAGGCCACTGCCACATGGACTTCCTTCACAGCATATGGTATGGTGGCCCCCTTATTTGTCATGTTCACAATTGTGTCAGCTTGTTTTGAAGGCAGTCGTTTGATGATTTGATTCAACTGAAGGATCGACAACTAGAATTTAGATTTTGAGTCAAAGTATGGTTGGAGCCATTCATGCAGTGTGCGGGTGAGTTTTAATGGCAGGAAGGATGCTTATTAGCACAATTTAATCAATAAATTAGATGTTGCGGTTGCAGCGGTTTCCTATTTTGCTTTAATGGCAGTCTCGGTGTGGGTTTCTGGTGGTCTTTATTGCTGCAACAACTTTTCTAGGTGTGCCAATTGGTTGGTGACATGTGTACTCTCTGGCCCGATGCTTGTTGGCTCCTTCATTCTCTATAAGAAGGATTTCAAGGCCATATGTATGGGGAGAAATTTAGACAAATTTTGTCGAGTCTAGGTGAAGTTGCAGTGCAACTTGTAAAGTTTGATGGTTTCAGGAAGGATGCAATTTAGGTTTTGAGCCATTTTGTTGCAGGTTTTGAGTTCATGGGGATTTAATGTTGTATAATAGTACTAGCATTTGAGTTGAAAAGATAAATTCAAGCTCATGTCTCTCCATTGTACTTGCATATCTGAACCTTGAATAAAATAACCAAGGGTTGTTTTATCCATCTCACTATTGTGGTGTGTATGATTCAATTCTAGCTTTAATTCAAGGAGTTAATTAAAATGCCTGAATGGGATTATAGGTGGATATGTATTGTACAAGGATTTGATAAGTAGTATTGAGTTAGAATACATATTGATGAGATTGTAATGCAATGTCGTCAAGGATATCATATCTTATGTGTTGAATCTATCATATACCCTTAGATGCTTATAAATTTGACTCCTGCCCAATGGATATATGGCATTGGTCTAAGTTGTAATTACCTATATGATTGAGTATTTGTCAATCTTTTCCTAGAGCTTGCTACAAACTACAAATTAATGCCTATCTTATACTATCATGTGTTGTAGTTATCTCATGCTCCAGATAGTTGATATTACTGATGAACAACCAATTTATTTCAGTATTATCCTACCATGTTGAGCTATTCAGTGAGATTATCTACTATTGTTAATGTTGTTTATGATAATGATGCAGAGGTTGTAGAAACATTAAGGGATCACCCTCCTGAGTCTTGTAGAGCTTGAAGTGTAGGAGGGTTCTTAAAATCCTCATCAATTGGTCAAGGACCTTCGAGCTACCCTTGATTGGAATTAGCAATTCCATAGGTAGATTAGAAGACAAACCTGGTTACAGTGTAAAAAGAAACCAACAAGATGGCGACTCTATTGGGGATAACTTTGAATTTCCAAGTGCAGACTCATTAGTTATAGAGTCATATTATTGTTTTCCATTTTGAATTTTTGTTCAAATACTAAAGGATGTCAGGCCTAGAGAAAGATTTGTTGCAGTGAACCTAGAAGTTACATGATCTATTGTGCTCTGCTAGTGGAAGGAGCTCAAAGATAGATTTATTTTTGAAAGAACTTCATGTTGTTTGAAGTTTGATCCTCTAAGAAGAGAGGTGGAGACTCTATCAATAAGAACCAGTTGAAGATTTAAAGAAAGTTCCAAATTTACAAGTATTTGTATCCAGGAAGAAAAAATAGTAGCTGCAACGTTTCCAGGTATTCTTCACATGTTTGAACTCCTTAGGAAAGAACTTCGGTTCCCTTATTTAGTGATATTAAGCACTAAAATCAAGGTAGATTCAATATTGTAATTGAACAGTTGTAGAGGGAATAATTTTCATTTGCAAAATGTATGGTTGTTTTAATTCTCCCTCTACAAGCTATAGTATCATGCCTAGAACACAACCTTTCCCTCAAAGGAAGATGTTCAATAATAAAATATACAACCCTTTAGATTTTAGTAAAATCTAGGGTTACCCACATTCTGTCCCAAGAAGAATTAGTGAACATTTGCTTAAGTTTAGAGATTATTTTGAAGAATTAGCACCAAGACATGTACAATGTTTCATTGATTTGATGGAAGATTGTCAGATTGAAGAGGAAGATTTTATCATGAATTTTTTTGTAAATACTTTAGAAGGTATGGCTGAAGGTTGGTTTACTTGCTTACCAATGCATTCCATAGATTCATGGCATAGAATCAAAACATGTTTCCTTGATACTTTTAAAGATGAGTCAGTAGTGAATGATGAATGCTTGTCTAAAGATAGAAGTCTGCATGTACTCAAGAAGAATTTGAAGAGAAAATTGTGAACAAGGTTGAGTCCAAATCATATATTGATGTACTGTGTGATATAGAAATATTGGAGGATGAATCTATCTATGATTTTCATGATAGATTTATGAAATTTCTGCTTGCTATACCAGAATTAGAAAGATCTGATGAGTCATTTTACATTGATTTTTTCTGTGAGAAGTATAAGCCAGGTTTGAGTACCATGCCAGTTCACTTGAGGCCCCATAGCCTTAAATGCTTATATCAATGGCTTTCAATAATTGATGAAATGATAGATAAATGTTGAAGTCATCTCTTAACTCAATTATGTGATGGTACTTTTTCAACATTTAGTCCAATGGATGCAAATGGTATAGTAGAAGACAAGAATGATAGTGCATCATGTAGTGATAAGGATGTTGTTTCTAAACAACCTATAGAAGGAATAGGTCCAGAAGAATATTGCAGCCATGATGGTCATAAATAGATAAATGAAACATGTGAAGTGTCTTCCATTTGCTCTAAAAATATAGAAATAGAAAGCCGATTTTCTATAGAAAATGAGGGTTGCAATGATGCAAATGATACTGAGAGTATTTTCTCCTCTATGGACTCTAAATACACAACTAAAGACTATGATGATTATGATGTTTTAAGTTTTCCTAATGAGAACAATGGTGTTGTAGATGGAAGTTTGCAGTCAGCTAAAAAGCATCCTTGTATAGGTGATCAAGAGGATTTCAAATCTATTTGCAGCCCTAGTGTTTCTGATTCATTTCACAAGTAGGAGGTGGAATTGATCTCCTTGAATGAAAAGTATTCTAATGAAGATGATGACAATGATTATGAAGGCTCTCAAGAACAAGAATGTGATGAATATGAATTGAACATCTTATTTGAAGAAGACTTGTGTAATTAGTAGTACTGCAGTACACTTGGTTGTGCCAATCTTTTGAGTGTATGTAGCATTGATGAGAGCTTTCATGATGAGGAAAGGGAGTCTACAAATTTGAGGAATGCTTTTGAGAGCATTAGCGTATCAGCTACAAATGACAGAGTATGCATGGATTGTCAGTTAGAGCAGTTGTGTGTGAGAAGTTGCCATGAAGAAATAAATGATGATTTTATCTTTGATAGTAAGGAATGCAGCCCTACTAATTGTTGCAGTAGTGTGAACCAAGAGAAGCATATGCATGTAGGAGATGTATTGAATGAATCAGTACAAGCAGTTGATAATGATCAATAGGGAACCCATGTTTTACTTGATGTTTTACCTTCTTCTATTCCTCTTGCTACCTTTGAGGCCATTACTGAATGTTTGCATGAGGAAACCAATTATGAGGATGTACATGAGAATGCAAATGTAGAAATAAACATTGGTACAATTAGTTACAACTTTCATGATAAGTTTGCACATGAGGAAATTCATTGTGTGTATCATTTTGATGCATATGAGGACCTTTTTTTTGGATCTATAATTCATATTTCTTCTCATGAGCAGTATGTTTCAGATTTTCATGTTGAAGCAGCAAGAGATGATGTTGATTTTGATACACCTTGCATTGGTGAATGTGTCTTTGACACTCATTATGATGAATTTGTTGCAAATGAAAGTGTTGACTCACATGAACCTATACTTGAAGTTTCCTTTTGTGGTAACATGTTGAATGTTGATGATCTTGTCTTTGAACTTGAGGTAGATAACATTGTTTGGGATGCTGGCATTTCTTCTGAATGTCATGATTTGAATGGAAATGAAGGCATTGTGGGTGTTGATAAACCTGAATTTCATATTCTTGAAACACATGGCAATATTTTAGGGTTGTGTTACTGGGATGAGGGAAAGCTTACCAGTGATGCATTTCAGTTGGAGGAGACACATATGCATGAGAAATATTTGTTCATTGCACTTGAGGATTGCATGTTGTTTCTCAGCTGTGGTATCTCCTCTAAACATGATCATTATGAGAGGGGTAGTGAATTTTGATCACTATCCTCTTATGTTTCCACCTGATATAAAATTAGAAAATGAAGAGGGTGGTAATGATGTGCCCTATGTCATTTGGCTGCTATATGATGACAAAGCTAAATAGAGAGCAAGTTTCCACTTGCATGAGGGTAGCCTGATACTTATGTTTTCAGGGATGTAGTCACTTATGTTGTTGTGGTTTGAAAGTGGCAAGCATGAGTTGAGGGAGATCAATTCTTTTTGCAGAATTGTGTTTGACAGAGGTAAATGTTGACTCCCCTTTTTTATGTGGTGGCATGGAGTCACTAAATAGAGTTTGAAAAACAAGATATGACAAGGGATATTCTTGAACTACTAGTTCATGGACAGTTCTTGAAATTATACTTCACTTAAAATCTTCTTTTCCATGAATAGTAGTTTAGGTTTGTATATTTTGTACATAGGTTGTTTTGTCCAAACAATCCATTTTGGTCATCTCTTCCTCTTGATCTGCTCCACCTGAGATTCTAAAGCCTCACTTCATTCCAATGGAATGAACATCCCCAATTGGAGCCACTGTTGGAGCTTCAAAAAATTTTCTCCTTCTGATTCACTTAGATCCTACCTTATGTCACTGGCCTTTCATGGTGTTTGGAAAATCTTAAGGTTGGGGTTTTGTCTTAGTCTTCTTGTTAAACCCTAATGTTTACTTTATGCCTAGGATGGGATCTAATCCACTGTTACTTTTTCAAGGTTTTTAAAAACAACTTATGCCCCATCGTTTTGTCTATGCTGGGTCCTTTTGCTCTTAATGTTTTATTTCCTTCGTGGGATTTTATTTTCCCTAAGTCCTGGTCGGCCCCATGTTTCATCGTTTAAAAAACAACTTATGTCCTTGTTTATCATCCACCTAGTAATTCCCTCTTGTCCTATTAATACATGTTTTATTTTGCAAAAGGATGAGCTTTGTTCCACCATTGATCAATTGCCTTCAGATATCAATGGTTTCCCACCATCGCGTGATTGGGAATTGTAGGAGCTTTATTGATCGCGATGTCGTAGGCAGGCACCACATGTCCTTTCTGAAGGATGAAGTTTGCGTGACCATTGATCAAATGCAGTAGGATCATAGCCCTTGCCCTCTATTTCACAATCAGAAGGTGCTCACTATTTAATTATCATGAAATAGCAACATTTTTCCATGTGTACAAGGCAAGGGGAATTCATCAAATGAGCAAACACCAAATGGAGAAATTAGGGCAACAAAGCAGGCCAAAGAAGATCCATGGTGGAGATTAGAAGTTGAATTTAGCCACATCCTAGTTGTTCCCCACCATCTCACGATGGCCCCACCACACTGATTTGGTTGATAGTGATATTGTGGGTGGGCTCCATGTGTCAAATACAGAGAGGCCGAAGGGGATGAAATTTGAGTGACCATTGATCAACTGTCATTTGATCAACAGTCTCCTGCCATCCCATGATTGAAAGTTGCTAGGTTTTTACCAATCGCAATATGGTGAGTGACTTCCACGTGTCTCATCCAATGAAACCGAGGGAATAAAAGGGTAGGTTACTAAAGTGCTTGTGAGATGCACGTGCTATAAATCGACAAAGATGTTATGATCTCAGTGGAAAAGTTGTGTGATGGTTAATGATAAGGTTGACGACTATTTTGAAGGAACAAGATCACTGATGATTAAGATCTACAATTTCCCACCATCACATGATTTGAAGCTACATGATCTTTACTAATTATTGCTAGGGTTAGAAATGGCAGATATCTAACACTTAAATGTAGATTTATGTAATAAATAGAGAAACTAAAACATGCATAGAATAAATCATAACACAAAGAATTTAACGTGGTTCACCCAATATGGGCTACATCCACCAAACCACAGCCATCTAGTACTTTTATTATCTAGTGTAAAACCTATTACAATCTTGTGAATAATCGCATTTTTCATCATACAATAATACCCATCCGAACCCCTTTTTAACAAGCTTAGAAGCTTCTAGATTTTAGGTTCTACAAAATTGAATTTTTCCTTTTTCATTTTTTTTTCCCTTTTTCGATCATGACGCTAAAAAGTATAGGGGTCAGGGTGTATAATATAGCATGATCAATTGCCACATACCAACAATCTCCCACTTGGAGACTGATCATGGATGACACTGCTGCAATTACAGCTCCCACTAGAAATAAGTTCCTTGGACCCTGCTGCTTTGTTATACTTGAATTCAACCTTGAAGACCAACCGAAGCTGAAGAGGAGCTCAGCTTCTCCCTTGTCACCACCTTCATAAACATATCCGCTAGATTGACATCTGTATGTATCTTGTCTAGCTTAACCTATCCATCCTCCAACACTGACCAAATGAAATGATATCTCAACTGGATGTGTTTTGTTTTAGAATGCAGAGCAGAATTCTTTGCAAGATGTATAGCACTCTGGTTGTTTGTAAACAAGTAATTTCCAGCCTGTTGTTTTCCCAGCTCATCCATGAAAAGTTGCAGCCATATCATCTCCTTTGCCACCTCTGTTGCAGCAACATACTTTGCCTCTGTGGTGGATAAAGCAACCACCTTCTGCAATCGAGAAATCGAACTCACTGCTATCCCACCAACTGTAAATACATAACCTATGGTACTCTACCTGGTATCTATATCCCCTGCTAAATTTGAGTCAACATAGCCTTTTAAATTAGCATTAGAGCCCCCAAAATATAAACAATTATTGGATGTACCTCTCAAATACCTGAGAATCCATTTTACCACATTCCAATGCTCAACTCTGGGATGACTCAAATACCTGCTAACTACTCCTACAACATGTGCAATATCCGGTCTTGTGCATACCAGGGCATACATTAAACTGCCTACAGCTGAAGCATATGGTACCTTGGACATTTTTTCTTCGCCTTCTTGTGTCTTTGGACACATATCCTTAGTCAATTTAACATGACTAGGTAAAGGTGTGTTGACAGCTTTTGCATTCTCCATATGAAATCTCTGCAACACCTTTTCAACATAATTAGCTTGAGATAAAAACAATTTTCTATTTTTCCTATCTCTACAAATTTTCATACCAAGGATTTGTTTTGCTGCCCCCAAATCCTTCATAGCAAAAGAATTTTCTGACTATTGTTTTAACTCACTTATGTGATCCATGTTAGACCTAGCTACAAGCATGTCATCAACATATAAACATAAAATAATGTAGCTATAATTATCCAACCTCTTAAAATAAACACAATGGTTAGAATTACACCGACTATAGCCTTGCTCAGCCATAAAACTATCAAATTTTAAGTACCATTGTCGAGGTGCTTGCTTCAAGCCATATAAGCTTTTCTTCAATCTACACACTAGTTTCTCCTTACCTTTGACCTCAAATCCTTGTGGCTGGTCCATATATATTTCCTCATCCAAATCACATGGAGAAAGGTTGTTTTAACATCAAGCTATTCTAAATGCAAATCTTCAGCAGCCACAATACTTAAAAAAATACGAATAGAAGTTATTTTAACAATAGAAGAAAAAATCTCATCAAAATCAATACCCTTTTTCTATGCAAATCCCTTTACAACTAATCTGGCTTTAAATCTCTTCTTACCTCCATCCTCCTCTTTCAGCCTATAAATCCATTTGTTTGGTAAAGCTTTTTTACCTATAGGCAACTTGCATAATTCCCAGGTCTGGTTTTTTAGCAAGGAGTCCATTTCTTCTTCCATTCCATGCTCCCACTAAACCTTAGTATCCACCTGCATAGCTTCATCATAATATTCTGGCTCACCAGCATCAGTTAACAAAATAGTATACAAAGAGGGAGAGAATCTTTCTGGAGGTTTACTTATCCTTGAAGATTGTCTAACAGGATTTTGTGGTATTTGTTGTTGCTATTGTTGCCCAGCATGAGGAACCACTGAAACATCATTGTTTGGAATATCAGCCAACACTGCATAATCATTTTCTTTCTTCTCATGCTGCAGCAACAGATCTTTGTACAATACTTTCTCATTGAATATGACATCCCTGCTTCTCACAATTTTCTGATTTTCAAAATCCCAAAGCCTATAACCAAATTCATCAATGCCGTATCCAACAAATACATATTTCTTTGACTTTGCATCAAGCTTGGTTCTATTTTCAGAATCTACATGTGCAAATGCTTCACAACTGAAGGTTTTGTGAAAAGAATAACTCACCTTCTTACCTTTCCATGCTTCCTCTAGAATACCACAACCCAAAGGATTAGAGGGACCTCTATTAATTAAATAAATAGTAGTGTTTACAATCTTTGCCCACATTTTTAAAGGCAGCCCAACATGCAATCTCATAGTTCGTGCACGCTCCATTATTGTTCTATTCATGTGCTTAACCACTCCATTTTCCTGTGGAGTCCTTGGAACCGTTTTCTATCTACGAATACCATTAGAGGAAAAATAATCTTCAAACTCTTTGCTGCAATACTCACCACCATTATCAGATCTGAGACATTTTATCTTTTTACCCATCTCATTCTCTACCAAGCTTCTCCATTTTTTAAAAGTTTCAAATACATCAGATTTTTTCCTAAGGAAATAAATTCATACCTTTCTAGTTGCATCATCAATGAATGTAACATAATATAGAGAGCCACCGAGAGAAGATACCTGAGCTGGTATCCATACATCTGTATGCACAAGCTCCAATTTTTCATCTTTCTTTTGCTTCCCATCCTTGAGAAAACCTACTTTCTTTTGTTTTCCGTACACACAACTTTCACAGAAATCCATATTAACACATTTTAGACCTGGTAAAACATTATTTGAATGAAGTACTTTCATACCTTTTGCACTCATATTCCCAAGTCTATTATGCCACAGTGTTGATTCAGAGTCCACAACAACTGTATGATCTTCTACCTGTTGAACTATGGCAACTGTTCCTTAACATTGACCTTTTTCTGTAATAATTAAAGTAGAAGGAATAGTATGACCTGTACAAAGATATAAGGTTCCTACTTTCACACCTTTTGCTACCACTAAGGCACCCTTTGTGACCCTCCAATTTTTATCACTAAAAGTAACAACACAACCTTCATCATCTAGTTGCCCTGCTGAAATTAAATTTCTGCTTAACTTTGGAACATGCCTTACCTCACGTAATAGCCAATGATTCCCATTCTAAAACTTAATCTTGATTCTTCCCTTTCCAACAATCTGACAAGGTTCGTTATCTCCTAAATAAACTAGCCTAAAATCCCCTTGGACATAATCAAGAAAATAACTTCTATGGGGAGTAGCATGCAATGAAGCCCCTGAATCTAACACCCAAGAATCATCAACATTATCAAGGGAAATAATCAAAGCATCCTCATCAAATTTATTACTTACCACATTTGCCTCTTTACTTCTTTCCTTTTTGTCTCCTTTACTTTTTCGAGACCAGCAATCTTTCTTCAAATGACTTGGCTTACCACAATACCAGCAATCCTTCTTATTTCTAGATTGGGACCTTCTGTCCTTTGATTTTCCTCGTGACTTCCCACGATTTCTAGAATCATTTCCTCTCTCCTTTGTTCTACCCCTACTTTCTGCATTCAAAACACGGCCTGATGTGGATGTTCCACTTGAGCTTTTCCTTCAAATTTCCTCACTCAAAATAACACCAACAACATCATCAAACTTCAATGTATTCAAACCAGAAATAGAATTGCTAACAGCCATTACCAAGCTATTCCAGCTTTCAAGCAAAGAACACAGAATCAAAAGAGCCCTAACTTCTTCAACAAAGTTTACTTTTATAGAAGTTAATTGACTGGTGACTATATTAAACTCATTCAAATGATCAGTAACTGACCCACCTTCTACCATTTTCATATTAAATAAACACTTCATAAGAAATACCTTATTTGAAGTAGAAGGATTTTCATATAACTTCGCCAGGGTTTCCATCAACTCTTCAATTGTCTTTGCTGTTGTAATATTGAACCCCACTGATTGTGCCAGGCATAGACGAATACTGCCAAGAGCCTTTCTATCCAAGATCTCCCAGTCCTCATCAAACATTGATGCGGGTTTCTTTGTTTTCCCTTCCAATGGCTGCCATAAATCCTTCTGATAGAGATAGTCCTCCATCTGCATCTTCCATAACTGATAGTTCTTCCCGTTAAACTTCTCAACCTTCTTTCCCTCATCTGCCATTGCTCCCACTCAACCGTGAGATCTTCCTACAGATAATAATTGAAGCACAACCTACTCTGATACCACTTGTTAGGGTTAGAAATGGCAGATATCTAACAATTAAATGTAGATATGTGTAATAAATAGAGAAACTAAAATATGCACAAAATAAATCATAACACAAAGAATTTAACGTGGTTCACCCAATCTAGGCTACATCCACCAAACCGCAGCCATCCAATACTTTTATTATCTAGTGTAAAACCTATTACAATCTTGTGAATAATCATGTTTTTCATCATACAGTAATACCCATCCGAACCCCTTTTTAACAAGCTTAGAAGCTTCTAGATTTTAGGTTCTACAAAATCAGATTTTTCCTTTTTCATTGAATTTTTCCCTTTTTTGGTCATGACGTGAAAAAGTAGGATAGGGGTCGGGGTGTATAGTATACCATGGGCTATACAATATAGCATGATCAGTCGCCACATACCAACAATTGTGATATTTCGAGAGACCGCCACATGAACTTCCTTCGCAGCATATGGTATGGTGGTCCCCTTATTTTTCATGTTCACGATTGTGTCAACTTGTTTTGAAGGTGGTCGTTCAATGATTTGATTCAACTGAAGGATCGACAACTAGAATTTAAAGTCTAACTCAAAGTATGGTTGGAGTCGTTCGTGCAGTGCATAGATGAGTTTTAATGGTGGGAAGGAGGCCTACTGGCATGATTCAATCAATAAATCAGATGTTATGGTTGCAGTGGTTTCTTGTTCTACTTTAATGGCAGTCTTGTCATGGGTTTCTGGTGGTCTTTATTGCTGCATCAACTTTTCTAGGTGTGCCAATTGGCTGGTGACATGTGTACTCTCTGGCCCAATGCTTGTTGGCTCCTTCATTCTCTATAAGAAGGATTTCAAGGCCAGAGGTACAGGGAGCAATTTAGACAAATTTTGTCGAGTCTAGGTGAAGTTGCAGTGCAACTTGTAAAGTCTGATGGTTTTAGGAAGGATGCAATTTAGGTTTTGAGTCATTCTATTGCAAGTTTTGAATTCATGGGGATTTAATGTTGTATAACAGTATGAGAATTTGAGTTGAAAAGATAAATTCAAGCTCATGTCTCTCCATTGTACTTGCATATCTGAACCTTGAATAAAATAACAAAGGGTTGTTTTATCCATCTCACTGTTGTGGTGTGTATGATTCTATTCTAGCTTTAATTCAAGGAGTTAATTAAAATGCTTAAATGGGATTATAGGCAGATATGTACTGTATAAGGATTTGATAAGTAGTATTGAGTTAGAATACATATTGATGAGATTGTAATGCAATGTCATCAAGGATTTCATATGTTATGTGTTAAATCTATCATATACCCTTAGATGCTTATAAATTTGACTCCTGCCCAATGGATATATGGCACTGGTCTAAGTTGTAATTACCCATATGATTCAATATTTGTCTATCTTTTCCTAGAGCTTGCTACAAACTACAAATTAATGACTATCTTATACTATCTTGTGTTGTAGTTATCTCATGCTCCAAATAGTTGATATTACTGATGAACAACAAATTTATTTCAGTATTATCCTACCATGTTGAGCTATTAAGTGAGATTATTTGCTATTGTTAATGTTGTTTATGATAATAGTGCATATGTTGTAAACACATTAAGGGATCACCCTCCTAGGTCTTGCAAAGCCCGGAGTGTAGGAGGCTTCTTAAAGTCCTCATCAGTTGGTCCAGGTCCTTCGAGCTACCCTTGATTGGAATTGGTATTTCCATAGGTAGATTAGAAGACAAACCTGGTTACAATGTAAAAATAAACAACACGATGCTTACTTTATTGTAATTTTTTTCCAAGTAAATAATTAATTATGAATTTTTTATTACAACTTTTAAAAAATATAAAAAATCATAGATCTGGCCACCTTAACTTGGTCAAAACTTCATGAAATTCAATTTTTTTTAATCCTATAGTATGTGAAGCATAGAATGTGACACATGTTTTCGATTCAAAATATGTGACACTATTTGAAATCTATAGAAGTTTTTCAATTAGCCTTTTAGTAAGGACTTTAGTCATAATTCAAATAGAAAATGAATAATAATTATTTATTAAATTCAAAATAAAACATAGTTTATATTGGTGGAAAGCTGAGAATCTCCTTTAGAAACCCTTCTCATTTCATCAATTTTGGGTAAAAAAAAAGTCATCAACCACATACCCATCATATTGCCACCTTTTGGCCCATCATGATCCTACACATACCCAGTGTGCTTGAATGCATGTGCATTACCATTTATTCCTTTATAAGTTTAACAAGGTATAATCTTGTGGACTGACCTCCATCGTGGTTTTTTCCCTAACAGGGTTTCCACGTAAAAATCTTGGTGTTATATGTGTTCTTGATGTGTTGATGATTTATGCTTTCATGGTTATTAATCATATTTGAGAATATGGTTAAAAATTTTAATAAGTTTGAAATTTTGTGACAACTAATTCACCCCCCCTCTTAGTTGTATACCCTTGCATTGCCAACAAAATATTCTCTCCATCCACTTCATTGTCACGACTTGTGGAGCTACATTGGAGACCCCTCTAAGGACAATCATCTTTCCATATGCTATGAACTTAATTTCCATAATCTAGTAGTTCTATGAATACCCTTAAAGAATGAAACTAGTTTACATAGAAAAATATATTGAATTATCTCCCAAACCAATCACATAAAATTCATCACATACCTTATGGTCTCCAAGAGTTATATTGAGATTCTTGATTAATCTGGACCATGGAATGGTGAATCCATTAGTAATTATGGCATTGAAACCTTCAAAATTTTCTACCTTCAAGCCTTTATTCATCACCAAACTTTATCAATAAAGTTATGGGTGGCCCCACCATCAATGAGGACAATCATCATCTACCTTTCTAGAATCCCACAAACCTTGAAGGGGAAGTATTTAAAGTCTCCTAAGAAGAAACAAGTTTACTCTCTGTTGTCACTTCAATTTCTATCCCTTCATCTATATGATTGATAGAACCTTCAAATACATCAAGTTCATCTTTTGACTTTGAATCTTGATCTAATAGTACTTCAATGTAATGTATTTGTACTTTACCAAATATTCTATGTCCAAGAGCTCATGACTCTTTGTAATATAAACATAACTTATTCCTCCTGAGCTCATTCTTAGTCTCTTCAATTTTTCTTGGTTTTTGTAGGTAATGCCTTAGGTTGAGGGGGATTCTTATGAGGAGACTTCTTATGTGGTATTGCGGGTGCATTCTTGGTGTACAATTCATTTTTGGTCATCGAATCCTTTAAAATTAAGGATCTTTTAATGACATCTCAAAACAAATCTAGATCAAATAATTTTCACAAACCCTTGAGTGAATAATAAAAACATTGTACAAAAAGAATCGAGTCTCTTTTGTGTCACATAGATAGAACCATCACTAATAACTTTTGAAATTTTGTCACAAAGCACTTAACTCTACCCTCTTGCTTATGTTAATTTCCTAGATATTTAAATCCTTTCTACAAAACCTTTCCATCAATATTTGGTTGAAATATTTTAAGGTAGTCATTGAACCATGTCCTTGGGTAACCATCCCATGGTACCACCTCTCATGAGCCACACCCTCTAGGTTTAAATTGGAAAAATTAATGGCCTCTTTATTGAACATGGGGAGTAAAGATAAATATGTATCCAACATCTGCAACTATTCCCTAGATGAAAAACCTCCTAATCCATCACATGTGTGCCTATTGATCTTTCGCATGCATTTTTTAATGTCCCTAAAGGGTTGATCATCATACCTTCTCCTTCTATGCTTGTTTCTTGTCTTCATCTCATAATATAAAATAAAAGACATGTCATGAAAAATGGCTATATCCAAGGAATTATATTCATACAAGCTAAGAGAAAAGGTTCTTTGATACCAATTTATTGTCCCTTCCTATACTATTCAATGAAAATAATAGTTTGAAACACAAAAAGCAATATTCACCAAATTATATGCAAATATAATTAATTAATTATACTCAAGAAAAACAAAAAACACTTTCACAAATGATTTGAACTCCAATAGTAACTTATATTGATCATGATTTAATCTCTATAACAAAGGGATTTTTATGATCTAGTCATTACACAACACACAAAATTAATAAACAAATATCACACTAACTCAATAAACTTTCTTGAAAATCCTTGAAGATCTAATGCACTCCTTGAGTGAGACTTCTCTGAGAATCCTTTAATTCCAATAAACAATGGGTTTTTATTCATTGATAACATTCTCCTATGGATTTTTGTGTACAAAATATTTATTGAACACACAATGCTTATAAGATATGATGACATAACATGGATTATGACAATTGAAATATTCTCCCAATATTATATGCTACCCACCCACAAGATCAAACTATTCAAGCTAGAAATGAAATGGCACCAATGCCCAAATTTAAATTCTACATGCTACATCACAAGTCAACCTTATATGCGTTATAGACTTCAAATCATAGGTTTGAATTTTTTCCTTCCTTCTAACTTGGAACTAGTTATGTGGTAGCTTTGACCCTATATCCCTATTGTATCGTTAATTCCATTCTATCATTTCAATTTTCCATGAATCTGGTGATATCCTAAACCATGATCCTCAATGGCTCTCTAACATATGTAAGATAGTAAACATGATCATCCATCTCTCACAAAACCTTGGAATATATGGGGCATCAACCTCAATCCTTTATCTTTGATAACACTTTATCATGCATCAAGTGGCAACTCTGATCCCCAATCTTTAACAACTCTCTAGCATACATCATTAGCAACCATGATCCCTATACTTTAACAAATCCTAAGCATGGGTGAAATAAAAATTCTAATCTCAAGCTCTGACATCACCCTAGTTGAGTAGCTTTTTAGATATAGTGTTTGAGAAAGGTACATAGCAACCCTCACATCCTCCTTCCATCCCCTTCATCCTTATATGATTTCTAAGTGATATGACCTACCTTGAGATTATCAAAAAATCACTACCGCTAATGCATCCCCCTTACCTCTCAATAGTGTACAACCCTAACCCAACTATATACAATGATCTCTATCAAGAACAACCCATTGCTTTAATAGTCTTATTTTTTGTGTAAAAAGGAGTACAAATTTTTGATATCTTTGGGATTTTTCTATATTAAGCTAGTTATGAAGGTATATTATTAAACCAATTTTCTTTTTTAATCTATGAAGCTATGTACTAGTTGGAAAAATGAAGAAGGAGACCTTTGGTTTTGATGTCTTTGTTGTCATTGATACCAACATTATTTGGTGTCTAATTTTTTGCTCATCTGATAAACTCTGTTTGTGCTACATTGATCTGGCAATTTGGTCTGGAATCACTTTGGGTAGAATATTGGCTCATATGATTTTGGTATGTTTTTCAGGATTGCTATATGCAGTTGTGGTTAGGGATTCAACAATTTTGGTTGAATAAGTTGAAAATTGTAATTGATAGTTGTTCGGATTATAGTTTTTGGCATGATATTTATCTAGATGACTTAATCAAGTAGTATATATTTCATGGGTGCTTAATGTGCTTTTGTTTTGGTCTAGGCCAATGTAACTTATGCTTGGAACGTTTTTTCTTAAGCATCAAAGATGTTTTTTTTTATGTTGACAAGATATTTTGAGTTAAGTATGCTTGCATCTAATTAGGACAACCTAATTGATGTATCATGAAGATGTAATTGTGTATATATATGGAACATCCATATACTATTTGGATATAGGAAGTGTGGTAGTGCAAAAATATGTGACAAGGTGATATTGTTAAGCTACTAATAGTTGTTCATAGTTGTTGTATACTTGCAAACCAGTGCAAGACTTTTGTTTTTAATACTTAATTGGATCTATACTCAGCACACAAAAGGTACATTTCATTAGATCATATTTTGGCAGTGAGCCACACTCTTTTGTAATCGTTTTTAGGCTATGAGCCTTTCAAGGACTGTTGTCCTAGCAATGTGCCTTGTAATATTTTATGACCAGTTATAATATATTGTGAGTTAGACATCGTCACAATTTTTCCCGCTTTGGGTTTTCCACGTAAAAATCTTGGTGTCTATGAGTTGTGTGATGTTATGATCTCTTGCATGTTTTCACTTATAGTTGCTACTAGATATGTTTTAATAATTGGATGGTTAATAATCAAATGGTTTTGTAGAATAATGATTCTCCCCCTCTTAGTATTATGTGTTCAATAATTGGTATCAGAGCTTGGTTCCTTTTGAAAATTTTAACTTAAGGAAGATCTTGATGTTTGAACAAATGGCTGACAAAAAGTATCTTGTTCCTCCAGAAGAGATCTTTGCAATTGAGGAACTCCATGCTGCTCTTGAAGATCTAGATAAAAGTGAAGATGTGAAAGAAACTCTGAAAGAAAACTTGAAAGAAGAAAATGAATGTTTAGAAATTGAAAAATGTCTTAAGTCTACGGGCATCATTTTTCTTAGTCTTCATCTTTTGATAATTAGATAATTTTAATTATTTAATTATTCCTAACCACATTCCTCTATTAATTAAATAATTTGTTATTATTTAATTAATTCATTTATTAACCTTTTTTATCCTGATCAATTAAAATTATTTAATTACATCACTAAACCCCCCTTTTCCTCAATAATTAAATAAATCATTATTTATTTAATTATAAATATCTTCCATCATCTGTCTATAATCAGATAATAATTATTATTTGACCTTTTATTCTTCTATAATTAAATAATTCTCAAAATTATTTAATTATTTTTTATTCTTCTCTTTTGAATAAATAATTCAAATCGGTTATCCATGTCTAATTTCCATCACCAAATTTAATTAAATTCATTAATTTAATTAAATACTCCTTTTTCATTTTCTCCAAATAAATAATGCATATGAATTATTTATTTGCCACTTGTCCATCTCCTCTATTTTCTCCATTTTTGAATAAATAATTTAAAATAAATTATTTATGCACCTCTTATGTTCAAAGATGCCCTGTCATTAATCCATGTCATAGATTTCCTTGATGTCATAGCCATCGGGCGTTATAGTTGTCGGTGTCATAACTATCATAGCTCCTTCTATGAATGGCATATTCTTTGTGCGTCAATTTTGGACCATTGATCTTAGCATCTTTTTGGAGCCTTGATCTCAACCATCAATTTTGTAACCTCCCTCTCATGTATCCTCCACCATTGATCTTGGAATATTTCTAGAAGATTAATCTGGACCATCCGTTCAAATGGTTGTCTATAAAAGCAACCTTTCTCTCCCATTTTCAACTTAACAACCATTATCTCCAACTTTCTTTCTTACTATTTGCAAGTATTTGCACAACTTCAACAACAAATCTGAGGTCAATATTAGCATTTAAGGAGGAGAGACAAAAGAAGTGAAACAACTACAATGGGAAGTGTTTACTTATGAATGCATTTCATTTTCCTTATTCTTTGTTTTCTCTTGTTTGATGTGGTTTTTGTAGCTTAGAAGTGTTGGCTATCACTTTATGTAGGATATAAATTCTCTAACCCCGTCTTGCATTGGTGAACCTGACATGAATCTTATAATTTTGTAGAGAAATTTGTTTGTTTTCTTGTTTTTTTTTTGTTGTTTTGCAAGTTATAGCCAATAATTTATACAAAATCTGGTCATCTTATTTTGAGCACAAAAAAATGGGAATATTAAATATTAAAAAACAATTATATGGGTTTTGTAGGTCTCACTTTTATATTTTTTAGAACTTCAAACAGTTTAAAATTTTGATATGTTTTGAGAAAGTTATGGTCCTTTTAGTACTTGCAACTTTTTAAGATTTAGTTGTTAAGACTCAAATTTTCTTTTGTTTATAACACTTTTGTTACGCATTATTGTGCCAATTTTTTTTTGGGTTTTGAAGGCCTATGTATTAGCTTTTCAAATATTTTTATAGTTTAAAATTTTGTTTAGTTTTGAGAAAGTTATCACTATTTTAGTTTGATGTTTTCATTCAAGTTTTTTTTGGTTTATTGATTTTCTATTTGTAGCGTGTGGCTTTCAAGTGGAGCTCCCAAAACTGCTTCTCTTGAAGCAACAAAAAAATCAAGCTCTTAGTTTAGTTTCTTTAAAGCTTTTTAGCTTAGTTTCATTTCTTTATTTTCTAGTTGGGTTTAGTTAGTTGATTTCTGGATTTCTAGTCTAGCTTTTAACTCTTTTGTGCTAACAAGTTTTTTGCAACTTTTTCGTTGGTCCAAGATCATATTGTGAAACTAATAATATGTAGTTTTGTAGGTTCAAATATCCAAGAATTTATTTTGAAACCACAATCTTGTTTGCTTTAGATTAGATAACATTTTGTTTGGTGCTCTAAAATGAACAATTGTCTTCTCTCATGTAGATTTAATTAGGAGGTAATGAACCACATGTCTTAGTGTTTGAAGGATGGTAGGTATTATGCTCTCACCTTCTGCAAACTTGGTGATTAGAAATCTAGACCCATCTATTATGGTGTTTACCTTAGAAGGGCTTGCCTCGCAAGAGGGAACCACTCCAACCAGTTTTTCACTCAGGCCTGTATATAAAAGGATGAGACTAAACTATCAAGTCCTCATGGTATGTAGGAATTAGCCATGTAGTTTGATTCAAAATAGGGCACCTACCTTTCCTTTTAAAGGTATAAAAGCCCCTAGTAGAGTGATTAAAGCCTTAAGTGGTTTTTTGTACGCTCGTGACGTGTCATGTGCCCGAGTATTTAGTAGAACCCTCTTATTTTTAGAAGCTGATCCTTTCATTCATTGCTTAGCATGGTGCAAGGTATAGTAAAATGCCCAAAGTTACTCACTACTGACTTCCTTGAGTAGAGATAGTAGTTCCCAGGAAGTGACTACCTAGGAATCTGGAGTTGGTGTACCCATAGAAGTGAGTTCCGTGGAGGGGAGCCAGTTCCACCAAACTTCTAAGCTATCCTCTCTCGAGAAGGAGAGGTGTTCAACATTGATTTTGGGTATTTAAGTGGGCCTATACCAAGTATATAAACCCATCCTGACTAGGATTCGTGCTTGTTTTCTTGTTACAACTTCATATCAAACTAGACCAAAACAAAGTGCTTGATATTTTTTGTTGTGTTTGCTAGTCATATCTCATTATAAAATATCAAAATTCACTCAAAAACCATTTCGAAAACATAAAAAATATCAAAATAATATTTTGTAAACCACAACTACTTGAAACAGAGCCACAACTAGTTGATTACCAAAATTTCAAAAATCATTGTCCAAAATTGAACCAATTCATCTTGACAGAGATCTTGTTATCTAAACCTTAGACTTAAATTTTTTTACCAATTCATTCCATCATCCTCATTTAGGATTGCATTACATTTTAGATTCCACCTTAGGTCACCTTTGCCTTACACAATTTATCTTGATCCTTAGGTTGCATATACCTTTCAAATTTCAAACTTAGGAAGACCATTAAGCTTTTGGACAATCCTTGGTTTCTTATTCATTTTGTCATTGAGCTTAATCCTTTAATTTATTAACCTTTTTGATTATCACCTTTGTCAAAATTTGGGTCTCAAGCTTGTTTGCTAGCCTTAACTCAACCTTCTTAAAATTATCCTTTTGATTATCATAAAGGTCAATGACATATGGGTTTGTTATCTTGGACCTACATTAGCTTGGTTACCACATTTTGTCCTAAATCTTAAATATTTATCTCTCTAGTGCCATTTTGATTCATATCATACCCTTTGACCATAGCTTCATTATCAATCCTTAGTCTTGGAACTAAATTGCACTTTGCACTTTACATCCTTATATCCAAAAAATAGAAAAAACATAGCTTAGTCACATATCCTTTTCCCTTTAGTCATCATCATCCTTACATATCATATCCTTTGGTCATAAGGTCATTATCATTCCACCATTCGTTAATCTTGGTCTTAGGTGCATCCATAAATCCCAAAAAACACAAAGACATAGCTTAGTCTCATATCCTTTGGTCACCATCATCCTTGCATATCATATCCTTTGATCATAGGGTCATTATCATTGTACCATTCATTAATCTTGGTATTAGGTGCATCCTTATATGCAAAAAAAAATCCAAGAAAAAACATAGCATAGGTGCACACCTTCCATTGCATTGGCATCTCTTATGCTTCATACCATCCACCACCATGTCTTCTATTCACCTTGATATTCTTGCTAGTCAAGTTGAATACCAGTTACTCCACATTGGTCAAGCCCAACAAGCCATAGACTTCAAAAGAAAATACCTTGAATCCAAATACCAAAAACCCACAACCCATAGTCAACCATACATCTACCCCTCTTACCAAAAACCCATAAACTCTAGTCCTCCATCCATCTACCTTCACTATCAAGAGTCCCGTAGCACAATCCATGACATTAATCCATGAAAAACATTCATTAATCACCCTTATCCTAACCTTGAAAAGGGAAACCAACCTTCCATTAGTGCATTCCAAGCCTCTACATCCTATCCTACTCTATCATCCCTCAACCCATTCCAAGTCTCCACATCCTATCCTAGTCCATCATCGACTAATCCATTCTTATTCACTCCATCCCAAGCTACATTTAGCCATGAAAATACATTTGGTCATGGTATCCAAAATCACATCATATTGCCTACACCTTGGGATACATGTCAAAAGAAAAGTCCAAAACATGACATCATAGCTTCACCTTCATGTCAAGATTGAAGTAGTCCATCGAAGATGTCCTTCTATAGAATCATGGCATCCAAAATGCACCTATCCTTGATCAAGATCCTATTCCCTATCATTTCATCCAAGAAAAACCTATTTTTGACCAAGATCCTACCATTGAACAAGAAATCCAAAATGATCCTCTCATTGACCTTTATACCATCCACAATCAAACATTTGAAGTCAATCCTATCCAAACTCCAAACACCTCCATTTCCAAAGATGATACACTTGTCTCCTTTGGCCACATAGATAATCAAATAAATGATGTGGATCAAGTTAAAGAACACAAAAAGGCTACTATGGATCAAGAAGAACATAAACAAGTTACTATGGATCAGGTCAAATAAGAAGATACAAAAGCTACCATGGATCAAATCAACATTCCAAATGATCAAGAAGAAATAAGCATGACAAATGATAAAGCCAAAACATCCTATCAACTAGGATCATCCATCTTTGTCAAAGCAGGATTTCTCATAGAGGAGAAGATTCCAAGCAACAATTTCTACATATACAATAATAGGTTTGCATCTTGCTTTCAAAACAAAAAATATCCCGTCACAAACAGAATATATCAGAGCATGCAACATCAAGGAAAAGGACTAGGCCTACATGAGCAAGGCATTCAAGAACCAATACAATTTTATGAAAATCCTAGACATCAAGGTCTTGGCTATTCTTCAATCAGCAAATCTAATGATGTTAGGGGTACCTCCTCAATATTGGGGGAAACTTTATCTGATAAAAACATAAAAATGGGGGCTATGAGTAGTCCTTGTCATAAGGTTGTTGCCAACACTCCTTCCATCCATACCATAGCTATCATTCCAACATGAATAAACCTTCCATTTGGAACCAAAAAGAAAATATTACAAATCCAAAGTTCAAAATCAAATGTCAAAGGCCATTAAATCAAACAAAAATCCAAGTGGACAAATGAAGTTAAAACGGACCCCAAGGAAAAATGGATCAAGCAAAGAAAATACTCCAAATCTAGAAGTCAATCAAAATGTGGAGCCACAAGAAAAGAGGACTCCCACATATAATAAATGTCCACCTCCTTCAAAATGGTAATCACACAAGGCATATAAAAGTGTTGGTTCCAAACACTATCCTAATAAAAAATTCAAACTCCATCATCCACTATCCCAAGTTTGGAAAATAAAAATTGCTACATCCAAAACACTAAGTAGTCCATCCACACCTACCATCAACCATCATAATCCTACATCTCACCTAAAGTATAAAGATCTCACATCACAAATCTGTCACATCTTGGCAACAACTCTTTATCATAAGGACTCAAATGGAACTCTATTATGATGTGCATATTGTGATAAGGAAAAACCTAGTATCAAAGAGGATCATAATGATATCAATTAGTTGTATGCAAGTGTTATGATCCTGACAAGACAATTACTCCATAAAGGTCACTTTTGGAATATCATGACACCAGTATCTACATCAACATCATCAAAGGATTCAGAACAATTAGTGATCATATAGAACATCAAGTTGATATAAAAAAATTTAAAAAAATTATCACCCTGATGAAAACTTGGAAAACAAGTGTCTTCTATGACATCTAAGAAAGAAAAAAAAGGAAAAGAAAATGAAAAAGAAAGAAGAGAAAAAATAGTAAAGAGAATTTTTTTGTCCAATAGTGAAAACCATTTTTATGGATCTCTAGATAAGTACCATGATTAATACCTACAAATAGGCATCAAATGTAAGATAAATTATCTATGTGAACAATTACACTTGGGGGAAAGTTGTATCATCTCCCATGCCTTTCTCATAACATTTCCATCTATCTATCCAATGCATATTGTTTCCATTCATTTTCCTACCTACCTTGACCTTGATAAGAAATGGGGCATAAATCATAAATCATGTTTTGAGAAAATTCTTGACATATCTATCATTTGCTCATACACTATCCATGAAATATCATGTCATTGCCTCCATATAATTTATCAAAACCCATATCTTGGAGAAAAAAAATTGTTCCTATGCAACATAGACCTTGGAGATCAATGCTAATTCTTTCAACAAATAATTTTTATGTCTCCTATCCTTTTCCAAAATCAATCCATTATCTTTCCATACCTGTTGTTGGGCTTGGTTTTCCCTTGTCATTGGTTTAATGATTCTAATCCACTTACCCCAGTTCCCTCCATAATCCCATCTAGTCCTAAGGTTATTCATTTCAAATGCAACAAGCCTAATCCATACAATCTTGCTATGCACCCTAGCACATCATCCAAAACATTCCTTGGATTTGTTCCTAGCCCTGCTGCAGACCTTGATCCATTAGTCACATTATCATCAATGGGATATGTATTTCCCAATCCTCATGTTGTTTCAGGATGTTTCCTTCCCATATCAAACAATGTTGTCGTCATCATTGTCACCTATCAATTGGTTTTCAACTTGACTAGGGGCAAGATCATGTTTGTCCTTGGTTCCTTGTACATGCTTGGTTGGTTGATTGTTGGTATCTTTCATATGCATTTGTCATGATCCTTATGATTATCATCCATAACAAAGTCTCACTCATCCATAATAAATTTTTTTTATCCTTCCCATGGCTTGAGGACCATTGACATTTAGTGTCCTTCACTTTCATAATCATCCTTTGCAATCGTCTGTTGCTTCCCTCGCGTATAAAAAATTGATCTTGTACCTAACTAGGGGAAATTCCTTGACTCATGTCTTCAAGGGATCCTACATATGGTATCAAACTTTCAAAAAATCAAAATCCAAAAAAATCATAAAACTTCAAAAATCCACAAAAATTAGAAAACCATCAAAATCGAAAAAAATCATAAAACATCAAAATCCAAAAAAATCATAAAACTTCAAGAATCCAAAACATCAGAAAGCATCAAAATTAAACAAAAAATTGAAAACATTGAAAAAACCCAAAAAATAGAGTCTGAGTTAGAGTCTCAATTAGTTTTTGTTAGTAGGGTCGAATTACGTTGTCTGTACGCATTTACTATGTAGGAAAGGATCATCTTAAATGAGCCCTCGAGACATTAGCTTACTCCTTTTATGTGGTCCCAATAAAATCATGACTCGGTCTTTTGTCGAATAAGGAAAAGTCAAGTTGTGTTGAACTACGAGATCTCTACACATTGCTACGTAGGCTAGACAATTTGTCAATGAGCCCCCAAGGCCCCTTAGGTTAGTCTTTTAGGGTTTTTCGAGTCAATCAAAATAAATCAGACACTGTCAACTCAAATGTGACATCATCATCTGAACTTTAAACACAAACCCCAAATCAAGAAACAAATTACATAATCAACACAATCCTTCAATCAGTCAATCATCTTATATCTAGCCAATCTATTAGATCATCAATCTTAGTGGAATGGGGCATTATTTCCTTTGTCTCATTCGGTCTTATCTCTTATCTTTTATCAGGATGTGTCCTTCCTGAGATTAGACTTTATCAATTTGGTCATTCACCTTAAGCAGGATATGTCTTTCTTGTAGATAAGTTCCTTGTCAACACTTATCACTTGGTCAACTTTATCAGATGTGTCCCTTGCCCTAAAATAGGATGTACCCTTCCTACAGTTGGGTATCATCACATTGCTTGGTCATATCAATTAATCTTTGTCAAACAAACAAACAATCTTTTCAACCTTGTCAATCAATCTTGCCTTAATCAGGATGTGTCCTTCCTAAAACCATGCATTATCATTATCAATGAATCTTTTCATCTTGGTCAATCAATCTTGCCTTAATCGGGATGTATCCTTCTTGAGACTAGGCATGATCAATCAAGTCAAATTTTCAACCCTTTTCAACTTATCAATCAATCATCTTGGTCAACTTAATCAATCAAAAAAATTTATCAGTCTCATTGGAAAACACTATCTTGGAAAACACTTTGGGTGATCCCACAATAGCGGTTTACAATTTTTGGCCAAATTGGATGCTGAAATAATTTTTTTTAACTAAATCTTCACTTTCGGGCACCTATAGCAGCTAAATTGTGAAGAATTTGAAGATGATGCAAACTAGAGTTTCATGAAAATTTGTTTGTAGATTCTAAATATATTTTTTCCAAAAATTTTGGAATCAGTTTTCACTTCTTTTTCCATCTCCCTCAGAAACTAGTTTTTTTTCAGAAAACAACATTTTTACAAAGTGACACTCACCGTATAACACATAATTTTTTTCCATGAAGGATAAAATTCTAATTCTTTTGAATTTAGATTTGTAACTCCAATATCTAGCGCTTCCACTTGGTTAGATAGTTTTTATTAAATATTTTTTCTTTAATCAAGTTTCAAAGTCAAACCAATTACAATTCAAACATAGTACGACTGTATAACGTGTAACTTTTTTTGTATGTATTGAAATTCAATTTTTTTTTGTTGGATCAAGGACTTCAATATTTGGTGCACTCATATTTTTCAAATTTTTTTTTATAATCTACTATTTTTCCACATGTACAAAATAGAGAGCTTGATTTTCAGTGAAAAACCTATGTTTAATAAAACCAAAAAATCAAATACATAACAAAACAAAAACATACTAAAATTATATTCATTGGATAGCTCGTTCCAAGGACTACCTGATTCCAATTAGGTTTATGAAGTCTCTACCATTTTCTTCTTCAACCTGAGCTTCAAAGTGCAAAAATTTAGATTTTTTTTTGTGTCTAAGGCGGAGAATGAGGGATAAGGGGAGTTCAAACGAACACCTAGGGGCTCGAGTGAACCACCTTTCTATGTACATTTTATTTGGTTTTTGGGTGGGAAATGAGGGGCAAGAATTAAATGGGTTTTCTCAAACCTGTAGGTTCATTCGAACCCCTAAAACCAATTTTTTTGCCATGGGGTCATTTTTTATTAGTTTTCCTTCCTCCATCAAATTGTAAACCACTATTGTGTCTTCACCCTTTGTTGATCTAGATTTATCTTATCTTTTCAATTGGTTTTGGGTCATGTTACTAGTCTCCTTGAGGATGTCGTATCAATAGATTTAGAGGGACGATGATGGATCATGGCCTCTTTTCTTCTTCTTTTTTGTTTGTGGTTTTTCTTGGAAAAATGACTAGGACAATTGGGTCCTTAGTATGAGTTGGGGCATTCCTTGTCTTTTTGGCTGCTTGTCTCTCCCAAATGGTCACCTTGCACACCTTGCACTATGTCATACCATGGTGTTAGTGGTCCATTTGTGACATTTTTAATGCGAACAATGATGATAAATATAAAATTGTAAGCATGAAAGTTGGTTCCCTTATCATTTCCCATCTAATCTTTCATCTCCATCTTCTCCATGCTAACATTTCTTCTATCCTTCATCATCTAGTCTTATTATCCATTTCGAGAGCACATTCATGTTCTTTGAACCCACCTGTCCTCTTGAGGGGGCATACTTGTACCTTGATTTCACTAGGACATCCTGGGGCATCTCTTGATTAAATTTCTTTGACACAATGCAATGAACTACATTATGTCAAAGAGGAGAAAAATGTACACACTAAAAAATGTTCTAAGTCTATGAGCGCCATTTTTCTTGGTCTTTGTCTTCTGATAATTAAATAATTTTAATTATTTAATTATTCTTGACCACATTCCTCTATTAATTAAATAATTTTTAATTATTTAATTAATTCATTTATTAACCTTTTTTCTATCCTAATCAACTAAAATTATTTAATTGCATCACTAATCCCACCCTTTTCCTTGATAATTAAATAAATCATTATTTATTTAATTATTTCTCTTTCATCATTTGTCTATAGTCAGATAATAATTATTATTTGACCTTTTATTCTTCTATAATTAAATAAATGTTGAAATTATTTAATTACGTGTCATTCTTCTCTTTTGAATAAATAATTCAAATCGGTTATCCATGTCTAATTTATTTTCATTTTCTCCAAATAAATAATTCGGTTGAATTATTTATTTACCACTTGTCCATCTCCTCTACTTTCTCCATTTTTGAATAAATAATTTAAAATAAATTATTTATGCACCTCTTCTAGTCAAAGATGCCTTGTCATTAATCCCTATCATAGTTCCTTCTATGAATGGAATATTCTTGGTGCATTAATTCTAGACCATTGATCTTAGCATCTTTCTTGAGGCTTGATCTCAACCATCCATTTCGTAACCTCCCTCCCATGCATCCTCCAACATTGATATGAAAATATTTCTAGAAGATTAATCTGGACTGTCCGTTCAAATGATTGTCTATAAAAGCAACCTTCCTCTCCCATTTTTAACTTAACAACCATTATCTCCAACTTTCTTACTTACTATTTGTAGCTATTTGCACAACTTCAACAAAAAATATGAGGGCAATATTGGCATAAGAAGAAGAAAGAGAGACAAGAGAAGTGAAGCAACTACAATGGGGAGTGTTTACTTATGAATGCATTTCATTTTCCTTATTGTGTGTTTTCTCTTATTTGATGTGGTTTTTATAGCTTAGAAGTGTTGGGTGTCACTTTATCTAGGATAGGAATTATCTAACCCCATCTTACAGAATGTGTTACAAAACTAAGAGAACAAATCAAGAAGTTCAAAGAAAGGAATACAAAAGTTAGTGATTAGTTGAAGAAAGCTAATGAAAAAATCACCGGACTAAAGATGCAAGTGGAAGAAAATAAAAGAATTGAAGAATGTTAGAAAGATGAAATTCACAATAAAATTGATGAATGTACAAATCTTGAACAAGAAGTAGTAACCCTAAGATCTAACTTGGAGAAAGCAAGAGCTCATGAAGAAAAATTCAAATCAAGTACTACAATGCTTGATGAGTTGATCTCATTTCAGAAAATAGCTAAGCATAAAGGTGGTATGGGACTTGAAGAATGACAAAGTTCAAAGGATAATCAGATTCCCAACAAAGTGGACAGTCAAAGGAAGATTCAATGAAATAACAAATATTTCAAGAATCAAAGAAGTAATACCGAAAGGATCCTTATTAGACAACCTAATGCTCAATGGTACCTATCTTTTAATGGAATTTGTTTCTCATGTAGTAAATTTGGTCATAGGGAAATTTAATGTAGAAGTAGAATGAATCAAAATGTTGGATTCTTCTCTGGAAAATATTTTTCTTGCAAAAGGTTTGGACATAGAGCTACTGAGTGTAGAAGTCAGACAATGATGAATAGATTTAATACTGGTAGATTGGCTTAATCTTTTCATGGATATTGCTATATATGTTATGATTTTGGAAACAAATCTAACTAGTGCAAATCAAGGATAAATTCAAATTATTTTGGTAAGAAACAAGTTGTGTGATACACCTACAACAAACCAGAACACATCTCAAAATTTTGTAGAAGAAAATTTGAGAAGAAACCTAATCCTAAATAAAAGAACAAACCTGTGAACAAAGTGGATCCTACTAAAGTGAGAAAAGAAATGGAGAAGATTTGGAAAAAAAAGGAAGAACATAAGAATAAGGATGAGTCAAATGCATTTGTACTTGCATCTGGTGCAGATACTTCTATTATAAACTAAACCTAGCAATGGTTTTATGGTGAGAAGTGATAAAGAAATCTAACAGACTCCTGATATAAGAGGTGTCAAGAAGTGACATAAGGATATATAATGTAAGGTATCATTCTAAAGATGTTGAAGAAGTTTTTGAAAAAAAATCTGCAAATCTAGAGAATTGTAGAGCATTTTAGGGTTTATAGTGTATCTTATAAAGTGTTTATTAGATTTTGAAGTTGAAATGCATTTAATGAAAAATCAGCAAAAAATCTGAGTCATAAAGTGAGAAACTAAGTTGAGTGAAAACACATTTGCACAATTGGGAAGAAGTAGAGTGAGCTGAAGAGATTTGAAAGTGATTCAGTGTATTTCACATCAAAACACTAGTTTTCAACAAAGGTTGAAAAGGTATTTAATGTTATTTGAACTTTGTGGATTTTAGTTGAAGCAACCTTTCTTAATCATATTTAAGTATTTTGAGAGAAAGAAATGGTGACTCCCACTATTGTGGAAGTCTCTAAGAGACCCCGACCCAAATTCAAAAAGTATTCTTGGAAATTCTATGAAATGGATCTCGTGGATGAATTCTCACACATTTCGACTGATGTTATACCCACTGAAGACACTATAACATACTTTCATGGCAAGCTAGAAGAATTTAACAACCAAGAATTTAGGGATCTTTGGACTGATGAATTGACAAGAGACAATACTCTGTAAAACCTGAATATTAAAATCTAGTGCGAAAAAAGCTAGATGTTTGGAATTGGTTCCCTAACTTTTTAAATGAGATGGATGCTAATTTTTTTAGGATGGCACATATAGAATACATGATAACTTTTTGTGGACAAGAGTAGCCAAGTTAATAACCAAGGTAGTAATCCAAGCCGTAACTGGTCTCTATGCCATTGGACCCTTACTAGTGTTGAAAGTTGTGAAAAATGTAGTTATGAAGCTAACTAGAGCTACATTTGATAAGAGATTGTTGGTTATAGTAGCGGAAAAGGTCATTTTTCCTTACTTTATTTTAGAATAATTATCATTGAATTAACATAATTTTTGCATAGTCCTAATGTTGTAATGTGTTGTAACACATTCACATTGATCTTAGGCCCCCTTTTAATAAAATATACTCAATTTCTACCTTAATTAAGTGTTGTAAAGTGTTGTAACACACTTTCACATTTATCTATGGTCCTCTTAATTAATTGTCATTAATTGGAGCTAATTGGCCCCTTTAATTTAAATTTAAGCCTTATTTATAACACCTTTGAGGATCTATCTCGACACCAATAATTCAAATTAAATAACATTAAATTAGGAAAAATCAAGGTCCTAGAAATTAGTGCTAGGATACATTCACCCTAGGTGGAAAATGGTTCCTCCCTCTATAGGACCTCCCTTTCTCAACATATTTCGCATGGGTTTTAATGATCTTTCATTCCTCGAAGGTAAGGTCCTAGAAAATAGTGTTAGAACCCATTCGCCCTAGGTGGCAAATGGGTCCTCCCATAATGAGGACACCCTTTTTGAATTTCATTATGGTGAGAATTTAATAATGTTTATTTTCAGATCTGGTGTCAGGTTGAATTGTTTGAATTTTGGGATTAAACTCTTAATTTAGTATAAATAAGTGGTTAATTCACATTGTTTCTCTTAGCAAGTTCTACAAGAAACCTAGAAATTTTATGATACATCCTAGCAACTTTTCAAGAGAATTATAGAGAACTTCAAGAGAATTTTCAAAGTCATTCCAAGGCATATTATCAAGGTTTTATTGCAGCAATTCAAGATCACTTCATCATGTCAAGGGTATAGTGCATTTACGCATATTGTTGAGCTAAGAAAGTTGATGTAGCATTGAAGATCTACTTGCAAGAATTGTTCACATCTATTCAAGATCAAGATCTACATTTTTCATGGCCACTACCTATTAGATTTTAAATTTATCTTCCAAGATATCATCCAAGGTATCAACATTGCATCATTTCATGTTCATGCTTCAATTTCATTATTTATTAATTTTCTTTAATTACCTACTAGAGGTTTTACTTAGGAAAACCACTATTCACTAACAATAAACATGTTTTTCCCTCCTTGAATGTGTGTTTGTAGATTTAGAAGTTGAAGATCAAGTGGAGAAGAAGCTTAGAGAAAAATTGTCAAAATTGTCAAGGTGCAAAGTTGTCATTAAAAGTGCAAGAATAAAAAAATGAGGCTATAGAATTAAGTATAGGTTTTCAGGAGCTAATAACCAAGAATCTAAGAGTGCAGGCATGAAGTAAAATGACCGAAATATCAGTTTTAGAAACCCTAATAGGGACCCATTCTCCACTAAAGGCGAATGAGTCCTTTATGCCCTAATAATAGGCTTCTTGCAGCAAGGTACACACCTCTTTGAGCTCTAAAAAATCCCATCATAGTTGGTAAAAATAGTTAGGGTCAAATCTTTATTTTTATTTTTATCTTTTGGCCCTCATAATTGCATAAATTTTAGTGATTTAGTGTGAAATTTTCTAATGGTTTTTCATCTTGATTAATTTCATCTTGATAAGCCCTAATTTTCCACCCAATCATTAATGGTGAACAAGACATATTGAACATTGAATTATCCTAGTTTTTGAAGTATTTTCATTTTATATTATATCTTGCATTTATTGCATGTCAATTGCATTGAATAAAGATCTCATTTAGGGTTTCTTGCATTGCATTCACAATTGCATCTCATTTAGGGTTTAGATTTGCATTGTTTTGCATCTCTAAATCTTTAAAAAAATTATTCATTGTGCATATCATTTAGATCTCATTTATTTTCATTTGAAAATAAATAAACTTCTTTTCAACATAGGTCATTGCATTCATCTTTTCATTGCATTTTTACATTGTATTTTTGGAAAATATAAAACTAAAACTCACTGCCTTAGACCTAGAACTAAAAGACATTATTAAAAGCTTGCAAATCATTCAAAAATAGTTTTAAAATACCTAACCAGGACCCATTCACCCTTATTTGTGAATGAGTCCCTCATAAGGTAAAACCTACATCTTTTGGCATCTGAAAAAGCATTAAAAATAACTCTAAAATCCACACAAATATCTCAAAAAAACTTAACCAGGACCCATTTGTCCATACTAGCGAATGATTTCCTATTAGCTACTAATCTACATTTTTTGGAAATTAAAATCTCAAGTTTATGCTTTTGTTTGCTACTATTACTTTCTTGTTTTAGTTTCCTAATTTGTTGTTTCATCAAATTCATTGTATTTAGTTTAAATTGCCTCATTTTAATGAATTTTTAAAATTAAAAATTGCATTCAAACATTTCATTTCTATCTTATTGCATTGTGTAATCAGTAAATTGCATTGCTTATAATCTAAAAAATGCATTTCATTCTAAGTTGTTGCATTGCCTCTTTCCATTTAGGGTTTGCACATGAGGGTTGTAAAACTTGCATGAGCTTTAAAAATTGGTTTCCTATTCAAAATACTATTATAAGATGTAGTTCGAGGCTCATGTCATCCTACAATATCACACTTTCCCTGGATCTTGGTTTATTTGACTCTCTTTTTTATAGTGTTAATAATCAACCCTCTATGGATCATAGTTTGCATATGTCATTTCCAATGACTTCACCTCATATAGCCAATGTTCTTAATGTTACCAACACCATCCATACCATCCCTAATTCCACTCAAGCTTTAGGGCCTACCCTAATCAAAGGTGGAATTCCAATTCCATCCTCCATGATACCAATGTCCATTCCTACATACACTAGTACACAACCCACAACAACCCTTCAACCCACAACCTTTCAACCCACAACAACCCTTCAACCTACAACAACCTTTCAACCTACAACAACCATTCAACCAACCACAACCATACCTACCAACACTATGTACACTTCCATAGGTATTCTTGTAGGAAACACTTCCAGCCTTGTCCATTCAAACACAATAACTCCTCAACAATCTATGATCACCAACCTGGAATTCACTAGACCTCCTCATACATTCACCACTCTACCTTATTCCCCTTAGCCTTACAACAAAAATGATCCTATCCTTAACTCTCTTTTGTAAACTATGACATCCCTCCAACAACAATTGGCAACATTACAACAAAAGAACAACAATCAACCTTTACAATACATCAAATCGAACCTGATATCCTCCAATATATTATGAGCACAAATGCTACAAGGTATAGAAGTCCCTCCATTTGAGAAATATGATGGAAAAGGAGATCCTATTAGCCATGTTTCTAACTTCACAACCTTGCATAGTGGTTTCATCTTTGAAGATAAACTCTTGGCTAAGCTCTTTCTTGAGTCCTTGAAGGATACTACTTTAGAGTGGTTCTCTTCTTTACAAAACAATTCAATTGGTTCATTCAATGAACTCATTGATTCCTTTTACAAACTTTTCCATATTCACATGGGTCCCAAGATGACCCTTGCTTATTTAATGACATGCTAACAAAAAGAGGAGGATAAAGTGAGTGATTTCATATCAAGATACGAAATTCTTTATTCTCAAGTAAACATTAAGATTCCTAATGCTGACCTTCAGAAAATGTTCATTTCCAGCTTACAATATAAACTCCAAAGAAAACTTGAAGTTTTGAGATTCCCATCCTTCACATAGTTATGTACTTCCCTTCATGATTATCAAAATTCAACTTGCAGTCGTAATGTGAAAATCCCCCCTAGTCGTATAAAAAATTTCTAATCTAAAATTTAGAATAATTATCAACATTTCAAGAAGCAAAATAAGGGATCTTTACAACTTAATTTCCCTCAAACAATTCAACAAACTATTAATTAAGTAGCTTCTATAAAAAAACACAACTCCTTTCAGGGAGAGGGAAGGGAGTTCACTCCTTTACCTAATACCCTTCATAATATCATGTTGTAGGTCATTGAAAAGAATATGCTTATGTTACCTCTTGTTAGAGAGCATGACCCTAATATACCATTGCCGAAAGGATTTCAAAAAAATACTTATTGTCATTACCATCAACAAAATGGGCATGGTACAAAATATTGTAAGCATCTTAAACATCTTGTGCAAGACCTTATTAACAATAATAAAATTCAAATTGGAGGTGTGAATGATCAAGTTAATAAGTCTACAACCCCTCCTAATAAAAATTTACAAATATTTACAGATCCCATGACTAAACACATTGTTTTGTTTGTCAAAGCTAGTGAAACTAAGAATGATGTGATGAATGTTGACAATATGAATACTATTAATCAATGTCATGTAAAGGGAGTGATACCATTTATCAAAGCTAGACCTCATAAGGGATCAACTAAAAATTATCTTGACATTTATTTCTCAAAAAATGACAT
Organism: Sequoia sempervirens; assembly: GCA_007258455.2. Classification (NCBI taxonomy): domain Eukaryota; kingdom Viridiplantae; phylum Streptophyta; class Pinopsida; order Cupressales; family Cupressaceae; genus Sequoia; species Sequoia sempervirens. The sequence continues at coordinate 711,414,163 of VDFB02281492.1, forward strand.
GCTCAAACATGCACCTGATGGTCCTCTTTACATAGCTGACTGAATCAATGATAAGCCCACTAATGGGATATTAATTTATCTCATATGTGGAGAGAATTTGATCACTAGAGAATTCTTATATGTACGTGAACTATATCAAGATACATAAAAAAAATAAAGAATGGATCAAGATGCGTAATTGGTTTGCTTGCCCTATGATAGGCTCGATAGATCTCCCTTTAAAAGTGGGACCAAAAACATTAACTATCTCATTTTCCATCATTCTGCAATCAAACCAATTTCTTGTGAAGCTAGGCTATCTATGGCTTTTCTCCATGAATTTTTTCCCTTTGGTTGTGCATAAATGTATAAAGTTTCCATTTGAAAATGATATATTTACTGTGCATCATAGTGGATTTAATCCTACCTTGGCTCGGGGGAATTTTTTGCTATATTACTTTTGGCCCAAGCCTATGGAACCTATCAAGCATAGTGAGGATTTATTTTTCAAATCATATCAAAAGTTCAAGGCAAAGAAAATAGCAGAATTATCCCTTGGAAACATGCCTCAACCTATAAATGAAACACTTATCCTTTACGAAGAAATGATTGAACCAAATCCCTTCTGAACATACAAGAAAAACCTCTCACAATTTCCTAGAAGAAACCATGAGATAATGCAAATAATCTCATTGACTCTCCTAGAGTAAAAATAGTTTAAAAATTTAGAGAGAATGTGGTCGAACAACCTACTATTTTTTCTTCTATTCCTCCCAAGGAAGAGAAGAAAACTGTGATTGACAAACCCACTCTTACACAAACACAAATTGACAATAGATTGGAATGGAATCGTAGTGCTAGAGAGAGTTGAAAAAATATCCTTAAAAGAGTTTTGAACCGGGTGCTTCCCCTAGTTCAACACTTGCACTTGTCCCTTTGTCTAGTTGTTTTCCTTCCATTTATACTGACCGAGATTGGGATACAGACAACTTGCTTTAGGTTGACTCGCATGTTCCTTAATAGTCTTTTTCTTTTTCATTTTTTCTTTATGTGATTGCATGTACATAATGTGATCTCTTGTATTCTTTCATTTGATGTACCTCTCTTTTTGGGAATTCCTCTATATGTACCTTTCATTCTTCTATATGTCGTAATCTTTTCATTTGTCTTGTATTTTCCTTTTGAGGATGATGCAAGGCATCGAGACATTTAGGTATCTTCAATATTGACCCAAAATATTTTCTCTTATCTTATTCATTTGTCTTGTGTTTTCCTTCTGGGGATGAATCAAGGCATCGAGAAATTTAGGTCTCTTCCATGTTGACTTGAAAGGATTTTTCTTTCTTTCCACTCTCTTTGTGTCCTTCTAGTCCTATGAGTATTTGGGGAATGATGACAGTTCCATGCTCTATGACAACATTCTAGCAAAAACATATTGAATCCAAATCCATAGATCCCTTATGTATTCGTGGGGGCTACCCTTACTTAATATTTCATGAAATATATTTATTTTGGAAATATATGAATTGGCATAGGGTTTTGTGAGGAAAGCTTTCATGTCTTAGGAAAAATATTTGGCTACTTTAAAGAAATTTCTCACAATAATTTTGTAGCAATTTCTGTAAAGTGGGGGCATACATCGATGAAATTTTTTGAAAAAATTTCAAGGCATTTTTTTTTTTTCTTATGATGTATCCTCTTCTTGGTGTTTTCATTGGGTTTGATGTCCTCCAAGAGTTGATGAACTACCATCATAGAATGATGTAAATGAGGCATCCCATGAGTTATGATCTGAAACCCTTAACTTGTCCATTCTTGGAGACACTAGGCATAATTCTCACTAATAAGAAGACCTTTACACAAACAAAGAAAAATTCCCTTTAAAAAAAACTCACATACAAAAAGCATTTAAAAAAGCATTACATTGCGGTGCCTTTTGAAGTTTTTAGGAGGATAACTTTGGCATGGTATGAGAGGCTAATATGACTCTCATTCTCCACCTCGTTGGGATAACTCACTTAGTGGATAGACTGAGGTTCCATTACCCCAGAGTGAGTAGCATATGTTATGGAAAAGCAACCCCATTCTACACCACATTGGGATGCTTGTGCTTGATCCTTTCATTTATCTTTTATTGGCCTTTGACAGGGTATCATGCATCTTTATATTGAATTATCTTGAATGTATACTTTAGTGTTAGTTTGACATGGTGTCATTCATTCTCTAAAGTAGGGGAAAAATGTAGTTGCGGAAAAAGTGTCCTTTTTCCTTACTTGATTTGGGAATAATTATCATTGAATTAGCCTATTTTTTTCCTAGGTCTAATGTTGTAATGTGTTGTAAAATATTCACATTGATTTTGGGCCCTCTTTTAATAAAATATACAAATTTGTAGCTTATTTAAGTGTTGTCAAAGAGTGTCACATTTATATAGGGTCCTCTTAAGTAATTGTGGTTAATTGGAGTTAATGAGCCCCCTTAATTCAAAATTAAGCCTTATTTATGACACCTTCTCAGGATCTATCCTAACACCCATAATTCAAATTACATAACATTTAATCAAGCTCCTAGAAATTGGTGCTAGGACCCATTCACGCTAGGTGGAAAATGGGTCCTCCCTCTATAGGACCCTCTTTATCAACATATTTCACATGGGATTTTAATTATCTTTCATTCCTTGAAGGTAAGGTCCTAGAAAATAGTGTTAGGAACCATTCACCCTAGGTGGTGAATGGGTCCTCCCTTAATGAGGAACCCCTTTTTGAATTTCATTATAGTGAAAATTTAATAATGTTTGTTTCCATATTTGGTATCGGCTTGAATTGTTTGAATTTTAGGTGTAATATCTTAATTTAGTATAAATAAGGGGTTATTTCACATTGTTTCTCCTAGCAAGTTTTACAAGCAACCTAGCAATTTTATGATACATCCTAGCAAATTTACAAGAGAATTATAGATAAATTCAATATCATTTTCAAAGGAATTTCAAGGCATATTATTAAGGTTTTATTGCAACAATTCAAGATCATTTCATCATTTCAATGGTTTAGTTCATTTATGCATATTGTTAAGCTAAGAAAGTTTATGTAGCATTGAAGATCTACATGCAAGCATTGTTGACATCTATTCAAGATCAAGATCTACATTCTTCATGGCCACTACATGTTAGATTTCATATTTATCTTTCAAGAGGCCATCCAAGGTATCAACATTGCATCATTTCATGTCCATGCCTAAACTTCATTATTTCATCATTTGGTGGGTTTGACTTAGGAAAACCTCTATTCACTAGAAATAAAAAAAAATCCCTCCTTGAATGTATGTTTGTAGATTTACAAGTTGAAGATCATGTGGATAAGAAGTTTAGAGAAAAATTCTCAAAATTGTCAAGGTGCAAATTTTTCATTCAAAGTCCAAGAACAAAGAATTGAGGCTACAAAATTAAGTTCAGGTTTTTGAGAGTTGATAACTGAGAATCTATGAGTTCAGATATCAAGGAAAATAATCCAAATCTTAGTTTCAGAAACCCTAATAGGGACCCATTCTCCTCTAAAGGAAAATATGTCCTTGAAGCCCTAAAAATAGGTCTCTTATAGTAAGGTACACACCTCTTTAAGTTATAAAAACTCGCCTCATAGTTGCTATAATAGTTGGGGTAAATTTTTTATTGTTATTTATATATATTGGCCCTCATAATTGTATAAATTGTCATGATTTAGAGTAAAAATTTCTAGTGGTTTATCTTCTTGATTCATTTCATCTTGATAAGCCCTAATTTCCCACCCAATCATTAATGGTTAACCTGACGTATTGAACATTCCAATATTCTAATTTTTGAAGTCTTTGCATCTTAGTTTTATTGAATAAAGATTTCATTTATGGTTTCTTGCATTGCATTCATAATTGCATCTCATTTAGGGTTTATATTTGCATTATTTTGCATCTCTCTAAATCTAAAACATACAAAAACAAATTGGTCATTGTGCATATTATTTAGATATCATTTATTTGGATTTGAAAATAAAAACAAAATTTCATTTCAACATAGGCATTTGCATTCATCTTTTCATTGCAATTCCACATTGAATTTTTGGAAAATTTGAAACTGAAACTCACTGCCTTAGACTTGGAACTGAAAGACATTATTGAAAGCTTGCAGATCATTCAAAAATAGTTTTAAAATAACTAACTAGGACCTATTCAGCCTTACTGGTGAATGAGTTCCTAATTAGGTCAAACATACATCTTCTGGCATCTAAAAAAGAATTATAAATAATTATGAAATCCATAGAAACATCTCAGAAAAACTTAACCAGGACCCATTCACCTTTTCTGGAAAATAAGTCCCTATTAGCTAGTGATCTACATTTTTTGGAAATTAAAATCTCAATTTTAGGCTTTTATTTGCTGCTCTTACTTTCTTGTTTCAATTTTGTGATTTGTTGTTTCATCAAATTCATTTCATTTAGCTTAAATTGCCTCATTTCTATTCATTGTTAAAATTCAAAATTGCATTCAAACATTTCATTTCCAACTTATTGCATTGTGTAATTAGTAAATTGCATTGCTTAGAATCTAAAAATTGCATTTTGTTCTAGGTTGTTGCATTTCATCTTTCCATTTAGGGTTTGCACACTAGGGTTGTAAAACTTGCATGAGCTTTACAATTTGGTGACCTATTCATAATAATACTATAAGATGTAGTTTGAGGCTCATTTCATCCTATGATATCACACTGACTATAGATCTTGGGTTTTTTGAATCTCTTTCTAATAGTGTTAATAATCAACCCTCCATGGCTCATAGTTTGCATACCTCATTTCCAATGAGTTAACCTCTTATAACCAATGTGATTAATGTTACCAAAATTTTCCCTACCATCCCTAATTACACTCAAGCTTCAAGGTCTACCCTAATCCAAGGTGGAATTCAAATTCCATCCTCCACGATGCCAATGTCCATTCCTATATACACTAGTACATAACCCACAACAACATTTCAACCCACAACAACATTTTAACCCACAACAACCCCTCAACCTACAACAACCTTTCAACCCACAACAACCCTTCAATATACTACAAACCTTCAACCAACCGCAATCATACCTACCAGCACTGTGTACACTTACATAGGTATTCCCATAGGAAACACTTCTAGCCTTTTCCTTTCAAACACATTAGCTCCTCAACAATCTACCTTCACCAACCTACAATTCAGTAGCCCTTTGCATACATATGTCACTCCACCTTATTCCACTCATCCTTACAACCAAAATTATCCTATCCTTAACTCTCTTTTGCAAACTATGATATCCATCCAACAACAAGTGGCAAAAATACAAAAAAATAACAATCAACCTTTACAATACATCAAATCCAACCCTCTATCCTTTGATATATTCATAGAAAAATTCCTCAAGGTATATAAGTCCCTTGATTTGAGAAATATGCTAGAAAAGGAGATCCTGTTAGCCATGTTTCTACCTTCACATACTTTTGTAGTGATTTCATCTTTGAAGATAAACTCTTGGCTAAGCTATTTCTTAGGTCCTTAAAGGATACTACTTTGGAGTGGTTTTCTTCTTTACTAAACAATTCAGTTGGTTCATTCAATGACCTCATTGATTCCTTTTACAACCATTTCCATATTCACATGGGTCCAAAGATGACCTTTGATGATTGAATGACATGCAAACACAAAGAGGAGGAGAACGTGACTAAATTCATAGCAAGATACCAAATGCTTATTCATAAGTAAACATTAAGATTACTGATGCCAACCTTCAATGAATGTTCATTTCCAACTTACAAGATAAACTCCAAAGAAAACTTGAAATGTTGAATGTTCATTGCATTTGTGATGTGAAAAACCCCCCTAGTCATACCAAAATATATGAATCTATAACTTAGAACAACTATCAACCTTCCAAGAAGCAGAATAAGGGATTTTTACAATGGAATTCCCCTAAAACAAGTCAACAAACTAATAAAAAAGTAGTTGCTATAAAAAAAATCCTTTTGAGGAGAGGGATAGGAAATTTAATCATTTAAACAATACCCTTCATAATATCATGTTCCAGCTCATTGACAAGAATATGCTTACGTTACCTCTTGTTAGAGAATGTGACCCTAATATACCTTGCCTAAAGGATTTCAAAAAAACGCTTATTATCATTACCATGAAAAACATGGGCATGGTGCAAAATACCCTAAGCATCTTGAACATCTTGTGCAAGACATTATTGATAGTAATCAACTTCAAATTGGAGGTGTTAATGATCAAGGTAATGTTTTTATCCACTCCTAATCAAAATTTACAAATCCTTACATATCCCATTCCTAAACAAACTGTTTCATTTTTCAAAGCAATTGAAACTAAGAATGATGTGATGAATGTTGACAATATGGATACTATTAAACAATGTCACACAAAGGAAGTGATATCATTTATCAAAGCTATACCTCATAAGAGCTCAACTAAAAAGTTTCTTGACATTGATTTCTCACAAAATGACATCCTCAAATGTGCACCTGATGGTCCTCTTTACATAGCTAGCCAAATCAATGATAAGCCCACTAATGGGATATTAATTGATCCCGTCTATGGGGAGAATGTTATCACTGAAGAATTATTATATGTGCATGATATATATCAAGATACATATGAAAAAATGAAACCATGGATCAAGACACATAATGGGTTTTCTTTCCCTACGATAGGCTCAATACATTTCCCTTTAAAAGTGGGACTAAAAACATTAACTATCTCATTTTCTATCATTTCGTAATTAGAAGAAATTCATGTTAAGCTAGGAAATGCATGGATTTTCTCCATGAATCTTTTCCCTTCAGTTGTACATAAATGTCTAAATTTTCCATTTGGAAATGATATATGTACTGTGCATCATAGTGGATTTAATCCTGCCTCAACCTGAGGGAATTTTTCACTAGATTTATTTTAGCCCAAGCCTATGGAACCTATCAAGCCTCATGAGGATTTATTTTTCAAATCATATCAAAATTCCAAGGAAAATAAAATAGTATAATTATCCCCTTGAAACATGACTCAAGCTATAAATGAAACACCTATCCTTGATGAAGCAATGATTTAACCAAAGTCCCTTTCGAACATACAAGAACAACCTATAGAAAAACCTCCCACAATTTTTGACAAGAGACCAGGAGATAACACAAAAAATTCCATTGTACCTCCTAGAGTAAAAAAAGTTTACAAAGTCAAAGAGAAAGTGGTTGAACAACCTACTATTGTTTCTTCTATTCCTCCCAAGGAAGAGAAGGAACCTATGACTAAAAAACCCACTCTTACACAAACAAAAATTGATAATAGATTGAAATGAAATTGAAGTGCTAGAGAGTGTAGGAATAGATGATGTGCTATTGCTTGTAGATTACAAACTCAAGAAAAAAAAAGAAATAGAAAATCAGAATCCAAACTTACATGAAGCAATGCATGATGACTCTATACCTTTTCCACAACATAAACATGAACATTCCATGGACATTGTCATTCGACCTCCTATTGTGATAAATCTAGATGATGACATTGACATTGCAAAGATTGATGAACAAGTGGATGATGAGTTGAATACATTGTTCTTCTTCTATGAGATTAGGTGAAAAATATCCTAAAAAGAGTGTTGAACCTGGTGCTTCCTCTAGTTCATCACTTGCTCTTGTCCCTTTGGGTAGTTTTTTTTCCTTCTATTTATATCATTCAAGATTTGGATGCAAACGGCCTTCTTTAGGTTGACTCACATGTCCCTTACTAGAATTTTTCTTTTTCATGTTTTCTTTATGTGATTGCATGTGCATAATGTGATCCCCCATTTTGTTTCATTTGATGTACCTCCCTCTTTTTGTGCATTTCTCTATATGTCCCTTTCATTCTTCTATATTTTGTACTATTTTCATTGGTCTTGTGTTTTCCTTTTGGGGATGACACAATGCATCAAGACATTTAGGTTTCTTCCATTTTGAACCAAAATATTTTCTCTTATCTTTTTCTTTTGTCTTGTGTTTTCCTTTTTGGGATGATGCAAGGTGTCGAGACATTTAGGTCTCTTCCATGTTGACCCAAAAGGATTTTTCTTTGTTTTTTCTCCCTTTGTGTCATTCTTCAATTTCTATGACTATTTGGGGAATGATGAAAGTTCCATGCTCTATGAAAACATTGCAGTGAAAACATACTCAATGCAAATGCATAAATCCCTTATGTATTTGTGGGGGCAACCCTTCCTTCATATTTCATGATGCAACTTTATTTTGAAAACATATTGTAGATGATAAAAATCAAAACCTTGAATTCACAAATGAGAATCGATATGCATTCAACATCACATCAATGAAGTATTTACAAATGAAAACAAATGCAAGAAATGAAATACTAATTACTAAGAAACAAACACATGCATTCAAAAGTAAAATCACTCCATTGTTATCCTATCTACAAGATATTGTCTATGCTCTTAGATTTTTGCAGAAAAAGCACAAGAAGCTATGTAGAATGGATTTTGATCAAAATGAGATTGGAATTGTGTCTGAAAAGTGAGGAGGAAGCAAGATTATATAGATGTCCTCAAGGGTGAATCCACATTTTATGAATAATATAGGATAAAGAATGAGATGGAGAAATGATAATTATCCCATTTTAATTAAATGTAATTTGTGATATGTTGGAGATTAAGGATAATGGACTTATTAAATGATATGCTTAGGAGAAGGATAAAAGATTATTTAATTTGTTTAATGAAATTGGTTTATGAAATGGAAAAATTCTCATACAAATATATTTATTAAATGCATTTATGATTATCAAAATATGATTATGTATGAATATAATGATTATGTACAAAATGTGTAATGGATGTTTTAAAATGATTATAGATTAATGATTATTGAAATGGATGAGTTAATGATTATGCAAATGGTTAAATGATTTATGTAGATGACTATAGGAAATATGCAATGGATAGAAATGATTATGAGGACATTTTTATGCATCTACATTTTTCTTCTCTTTGAGACAATGCAAGCTATCACATTGTTTCAAAGAAAAAGTGATTAACCTATACATGCCCCAGGGATATCCTAGTAAGGATGATGATAAGGATGATATTCCCCCTCGAGAGATTTATCGAACAAGCTATGATAAGATTAATCTCTTGCTAGATCACAAGGAAAATTATTAGATGATTGATATTGCATGAGTGAATAAGCAGAGATGTACATTTGATGAAAATGCATAATTGATGTGTGTAACTGAATAATTGATGTAAATGATCAATATAGCCAGGTTGATAAAATGAGTAAGCTAATTGAGTTGATCGAGTTGATTGAGATTGATGCTAGCAAAAAAAAATTACTGATTAATAGATTAAGTGATCAAGAAGAAAATTGATTGATTTGATATTTGGATTAAAAGAAAAGCATCAGTTATATAAACCAATTAATCATTCTTTGAAATGAGCATGAATAAAATGAAATGATGAAGGAAAACTTCAGTCTATCTTTTGTTTTATAGCACAACTTGTAGATAAATGTCAACCATTTCAACACCTATTACATAAGAATGTTCCATTCAGATGGGATGACAAGTGTGAGCAAGATTTTCAAAAAATAAAAGAGTATCTAATGACACAACCATTGTTAGTATCCCTACAGATGATAAGCCTTTACTTATGTATATATCCACAACTATCATAGCACTGGGGCACTTTTGGCACAATCTGACTTTGAAGGAAAAGAATGTGCCATCTATTACATTAGTCATACTCTAGTGGGATATGAGCTCAACTATATTCTTATTGAAAGAGCACGCCTTGCCATACTTTTTTCTTTAGACAGAAGCTATGAAATTACATGCTTACACACTAGAAAAAGCTCATTGTAAAAATTGATCCTCTTAAGTACCTCCTAAACAAAGCAATACTCATAGGATGATTAGCTAAATGGGTGATGATCCTTAGTGAGTTTGATATTGAGTACATAGAAAGAAAAGAAATCAAAGGAAAAGCTATAGCAGATCAACTTGTCGATGCTCCTGTTACAAATAATCATACTCTTATTATAGAATTTCCTAATGAATCAATCTTCAACATATAATTTCCACATATTTGGACTCTATATGTTGATGGCTTCTTCACACAAGGTGGTTCTGGCGTTGGCATTCCCTTTGTCACACTGCAAGGGTATTGTATACCTAAATCATACAAGATATAATTTCCATGTACCAACATTATTGCAAAATATGAGGCATTACTTTATGCACTCCTTATGGTTGTGCAATGTAAAATCCTAGAGTTGTGTGTTCTTGGCGAATCTCAGCTAGTAATCATACAAGTTAATGAAGACTATAAAAGAAAAGCCAAAAAATCAATTCCTTACAAAAGAATGGTGGATGATTTCAAGGCCTATTTCACATCAATTTACTTTGACCAGATCCCCCAAGATAATAACAGAGTTGCAAATGCAATGGAAACAATTGGTTCACTTGTGGAATTTCCAAGCAATATTGCCTATTGTGAGTTCTTGGTAGAACCTCTTTTGGAACCTACTTACAATATACCACAATCTGAAATGATATGGCTTATTGTTGGTCCTAATTCTCAATGGTATGGGGATATTTATTCCCATCTCTGAGATAACACATTTCCCTCTGACCTATCCAATAAAGCATGTAAAAACTTTAACCATCAAGCCTCCAATTATGTAATCCTAGCTGACACCCTTTATTCTGAGGTCTTGATGGTACTTTACTTAGATTTCTTGAGCATGAAGAGGTCAAAACTGCTTTATGAGAAGTACATGAAGGTATATGTGGGGCACATTCTAGGGGTCCTACCTTAGTGAAGAAACTCTTGCGCATGGGTTATTATTGGCCTATAATGGAAAATGATGCTTATCAATTTAAAAAAAAAATACAAGCAATGCCAAAAACATGTAGACTTGATGCATGCTCCTGCATAGGAATTGTAGTCTCTTGCTACACCATGGCCCTTTTATCAATGGGGACTCGATCTCATGGGAAAGATCCATCCACCTTCATGAAATGGTCATAAGTTCATTCTCGTTGCCATAGACTATTTCATGAAATGGATTGAAGTTGTTCCCCTCACTCATATCACTGGAAATCAAATAGCCACTTTCATACTAAACTATATCATCTTTTGTTATGGAATTCCTTTATCCATGAACATAGATAACAGTCGTCCATTCAAAAATTAGGATGTCCATGAAATTTTTGAGAAATTTCATATACAACATCTTTTTTCCACCCCTTACTATCTCCAAGGTAATGACCAAGATGAGGCCTCTAACAAGACCATTCTAAAATTCTTAAAAATATTGTCAATGGAGCTGGTTGAGATTGGCATGTTCAACTGAATCCTACCTTGTGGGCTTACTACATGAGTATTCACACTCTCACAAGCGCTACCCCATATGCCCTTGTCTATGGATCTAAAGCCATCTTTCCCATTGAGGTTGATCTACCCTCTTTGTGTGTCTCCTTGCACAATCAAATCAGTGATGAAGAATACTGAGTTTTCCATTTGCAAGAATTGGAAATATTGGATGAATGAAGAAAAACTTCTTTCAATAATCTTATAGCATACTAGAAATGAACATGTTGAAGTTCTAACCAAAAAGTGAAGCCACATACATTCAAGATTGGGGATCTTCTCCTTCATGAAAATCCTCACAATCAACAAGAAAAAGAGAAGAAAAGAAGGGTAAATTTGATCCTAACTAGTTGGGTCCATACGTTATCATTGTTGTGTATGGATCTAGGGCATACTAGTTATCTACTCTAGAAGATGAACTACTTAGTGATCCCATCAATAGTATGCACATCTGCAAGTTTTATACTTGAGTACTTATGATAGTACATTCTTTTAAAAAGTCTTGAAAAAATACAATAAAATGGAAAAAGGTCCAAAAAAAAAAGGGAAAAAAATGAAAAAAGTAAAGATAAATCAATTTCTTCAATAGTGAAAACCACTTTGGTGGCACCTTGAGCAAGTACCATGTTGAAAACTAAGAAATTGGTGCCATGTGTAGAGGCTTTTCCCCTCTTTCCTTTGGAGCTCTACTTGATCTTTTCATCCCATTTTCATTCACCCTCTAGTTCAAACTAGCCCTTTCACACTCATTGTATCTTGTGAATTGTTTTACATTCCCCTTGCTTGCTCTCTTCACCATGCATAATAGGTTGGTCATACCCTCAATGGGGCATTTCCTCAACCTTAGTTGTGGGTTGGGATACTAAACATCTCATGGTCAGAGAAACTATCCTCTTTGTCTATTTGCTTGTTGGAAATTTGTCTCTTTCTATTGTAAAAACATCAAAATATCTATAAAAATCATAAAATATCCTAAAAAAATCCATAAAATTCATAAAATGTCCTAAAAAAATCCATAAAAATCATAAAATGTCTTGAAAAAATCCACAAAAATCATAAAATGTCCTGAAGAAAATCCAAAAATAAAAATAAAAAAAAAACCAAAAATAATGACACTTTTAGATCGCCACATAGCTTTGAACTTCAACAAAATCGAAATGTGCCAGATTGACAATTAAACAAACATGGAAACATACATACCAATCTATCTTGCAAATCCAACCAATTGTATAAACTATGACAAGAATCAAATTTACATTGAAGCATGATTCCTGTTTGTTTGTTGATAATTGATTATTTTATTATTTTCATCTTTGGTGTCATGTCTTTTAGCTTCTCAAGGATGTCTTGGACTAAAGAGGAAAGAATGGGGCATGTTCATTTATTTATTGTATGTGTATTGTTTCTCATTCATAGGATGATTCTTCTTAGGACATGGTTGTCTAAAATCATTGAGGACCTATGAGTCTAGTGTGGATGAGAGCATTCCTTGTCTGATAGTGTCTTCCATGCAATAAGTATTCGGATCATCTAAGGTTCTTATACCTAGATGCTTATACTTCACTACTAGATAAAAATGCAAACATTATTCAGGTCATCTAGATGGTCATGTTATCTAGACACTTATACTAATTTGTGACATAATAAGCTCTATGATAATAAAATCACTTTATAAATCACAAGAAGTTTCATCACCTCTATTTCCTTCATATCTCTTTTTCATCTATCATTTCTCCCATCATCAATTTCCATCATGAACACGTATGACTTGGCATAGGTTTTTTCGAGGAAAGCTCACATGTCTTAGGAAAAATATTTTCTTTAAAGGAATTTCTCACAATAATGGTGTAGCAACTACTTTAAAGTGGGGGCATACATTGATGACATTTTTCAACAAAATTTCATGGCGTGATTTTTCTTTTTTCCTGTGATGTGTCCTCTTTTTGGTGGTTCCATTGGGTTTGATTTCCTCCAAGAGTGTATGATCTATCATCATGGCATGATGTGAACGAGGCATCCCATGAGTGACGATCTAACACCCTTGACTTGTCCTCTCTTAGAGACATTAGGCACAATGCTCCCTGAGAATAAGACCTTTACACGAACAAAGTGAAACCCCCTTTAAAAAAAAATTACATACAAAAATCGTTTACAAAACCATTACATTGTGGTTCCTTATCGAATTTTTCCATGGGATAACTTTGATATGGTATGAGAGGCTAATATGACTCTCTCATTTTCCACCTCGTTGGGATAACTCACCTAGTGGATAGAATGAGGTTCCATTATCCTAGAGTGAGCAACATATGTTATGAACAAACAACCTCGTTCTGCATCATATTGGGGTTGTTGTGCTTTATCCTTTTTTAATCTTTTCTTGGCCTTTGATAGGGTATGATCATGTATCTTTGTTATTGTTGCATACTTAAGTGTCTTGAATGTCTACTTTAGTGTGAGTTTGACATGGTGTCATCCTCTAACTAAAGTGGGGGAATAATGTAGTAGCATAAAAATTATTCCTTACTTGATTTAGGAATAATTATCATTGAATTAATCTAATTTTTGCCTAGGTCTAATGTCGTAATGTGTTGTAACACACTCACATTGATCTTGGGCCACCTTTTAATAAAATATACTTAATTTGTACCTTATTTAAGTGTTGTAAAGTGTTGTAATACACTTTCACATTTATCTAGGGCCCTCTTAATTAATTGTGGTTAATTGGGGTTAATTAGGCCATTTAATTGAAATTTAAGCCTTATTTATCACACCCTCTAAGGATCTATCTCGACACCCATAAGTCAAATTACATAACATTTAATTGGTAAAAATAAAGTTCCTATAAACTGGTGCTACGATACATTCAATCTAGGTGTGGAAAAAGGATCCTCCCTCTATAGGACCCCCGTTTATGAACACATTTCACATGCATTTTATTTTATTTTCATTCCTTGAAGGTAAGGTCCTGGAAAATAGTGTCAGGACCCATTCTCCCTAGGTGGCAAATGGGTCCTCCATTAATGAGGATCCCCTTTTTGAATTTCATTTTGATGGGAATTTAGTAATGTTTGTTTCTAGATCTAGTGCTGGCTTGAATTGTTTGAATTTCATGGTTAATCTCTTAATTTAGTATAAATAAGTGGAACTAATTCACATTGTTTCTCCTAGCAATTTTATGAGACATCCTAGCAACTTTACAAGAGCATTATAGAGAAATTCAAGAGCATTTTCAAAGGAATTTCAAGGTATATTATCAAGGTTTTATTGCAAAAATTCAAGATCATTTCATCATGTCAAGGGTTTAGAGCATTTAGGCATATTGTTGAGCTAAGAAAGTTGATGTAGCATTGAAGATCTACTTGCAAGCATTGTTCACATCTATTCAAGATCAAGATATACATTCTTCATGGCCACTACATGTTAGATTGTAGATTTATCTTCCAAGACATCATCCAAGGTATCAACATTGCATCATTTCATGTTCATGCTTCAATTTCATTATTTCATCATTCGGTTTAATTATCTACAAGGGGTTCAGCTAAGTTTAGAGAATAAGTTTAGAGAAAAAATGTCAAAATTGTCAAGGTGAAAAGTTGTCATTCAAAGTGAAAGAACAAAGAATTGAGGCTACAAAATTAAGTACAGGTTTTTGGGAGCTAAAAACCAAGAATCTAAGAGTGCATACATCAAGGAAAATAACCTAAATCTTAGTTTTAGAAACCATAATAGGGACCCATTTGCCACTAAAGGCGAATGAGTCCTTTGTTCCCTAAAAATAGGCTTCTTACAACAAGGTACACACATCTTTGAACTCTAAAAACTCCCCTCATAGTTGCTACAATAGTTAGGCTCAATTTTTTATTGTTATTCATATCTTTTGGCCCTCATAATTGCATAAATTGTAGTGATTTAGTGTGAAAATTTCTAGTGGTTTATCATCTTGATATGCCCCAATTTTCTACCCAATCATTGGAAAATGGTCAATGCTCCCCTCAGGATTTGTGACATGGAATAACTACCTCTTGTGGGTTCGTTAACTCTGGCAGTTGTATCATGAATTAACTGGTCAACCTTTTGGTGCAACAACAACCACTAGGCCAATAATTGGTATCATTACTAAACCTATCACCAACCTAACCATGAGATATGTTGTTATTATGATTTGACATAAAATATAATTTACTAACCAAGGGAATTTTGTGTCTACTACAAAAATTCATATTGCATATGAAATGGTAGTGAATGGGAGAGATTATGATCTATGTGAGTTTCTCAGACTACAACCTATGGAGAATTTGAGCCTAATTAAGTCAAAAAAACACTCTTTTAAATTTGGTACATTGGTAGTTTGCCTTCTATTATGCTTTTTGAGGGAGATACTAGGAAGGAAAAACATTATATGGGAGCACAACAGGCCAATTACATATCAAATATTTGAACACCTACACAGTCTTGGAGATTTTTTTTTTTTAAATAATGCATTAACTACATTCTTTGTAGTTTTCTAGAATGATTTGCATGAAAGAGAAATGGTTCCTAGAAGCCTTGTGAAGAAGTATGATAAGGACATAACCTTTCTTGTAAGCACATATGAATGCATTAGGGAAGTAGTTGAACCTAGAACTCTTTGGATAGAACCTTTGAGATATGGGGTTGATGAACAACTTGCTGAGAGGTTCATTGAAATGTTGTTAAGTAGTCCAAGGGACCCCTCTCTACCTAGACATGGAATGTATGAAGAAAAAGTTAGTGAAGTGAACTTAGAAACTTCTGCATCCCATAGAGAAAAGACAACAAGAAAAATGTTGAGGCATTCTTCCAAGGGATTTCATTCTCTAAGCATGATATAGATAAATTGAAGGAAGTTGTTAATGAGAGAAAGACCAAATTAAGAGAGCTATCCTTTAAACCTAGGAAACTAGGAAGAATATCTTCTACTATTGGACTTACTTCTAGTGTTGCTACAATAGAGAAAGGAAAGAAGAAAGAACTCATTACTCATGCATTAGTTGATGTAACTGCCTCCACTAGACCTAGTAATCATGCTTCTAAAAGAAAGGTAATACCTCCCGTTGCACCATTTGTTACTCTCGAAAGAAGAAGAGTAAAGAAAAAGGATAACAAGAAGAGAAAACTAAGTGATGTAAAAGAAGAAATAGATATTGCCTTGAAAGAAAAGCAACAGTTGAAAAGAAATCAAAGGAGTAGTACTTCCACTTGCAATGAAGAAGTAGAAACCAAATTCAATATCTCAATAGATGAAGTGTCATAAGAAGAAGAGAATACTTTCACAATTCATGTGCATGAGAATAAGAATAAAGAAGGAACATCAGATCCTAAGGAGGACATGCCTAGCTCTCCCCAGGTAAGTGAACAACCTTCTCTAAATCTCTTAGCCTTAGTGACTATTATGATAGAATCTAATCTTATGTCGAATACTAAATTATTTAATGAAGTCAATAATGAAGATAAGGAAACTAATATTGATTCTCCCACTCAATATATAGTTATTGGAAATGTGAGTATAGAATCTATCCAGAACAAAATGACTAATTTTTTTTGGAAATAATTAGTACAAAGAAGGCATGAAGCTTTATATGTTGATGATAAGATAAAAATTGATGCCTTGAATTCTTATGGTTCCTCCCTATCTGAGGAAGAAGCTACTAATATATTAAAGGAATGTTCTACATTGTCTAGAGTCAAGAAAAGAGTCAATATGCTTATGAATAAGGAGAAAAATAGTATAGAAAAGGTAAGACAAGAAACTCTAGATACAATCAAAAATTTGGCAAGGAATTACGGGACAAGAACTAGTTCTTCATCCCATATAGCTCAGGCATAGGAGCATGTTAATAACATAGAAGTAATTATGGATCATCCGATTTTAGAAAGTGCTAGTGAAATACACGATGTTTAGGAGAAACCAACCCCTTTGAATGATACATAGGATACTACCATCAAAAAGACTAAAGATCAATATAAAGATGATATGGGTAATGAATTGGAAGAACATCATGAATCTACCATAAATAGTGGTGAGAAAGATAAAGATAAAAATGAAGGAAGAAAGGATAAAAAAGAAAAATGATGATAAGAATGATGAGGATAGAAAGGAGAAATAAAAAAAAGATAAATCTTCTAGAAAATCCTTTGAAGAAGAAAAAAATAAGAAAAAGAAGAAGGAAAGGAAGAGGGAAAAGAAGAAGAAAATAAGGAAGAGGAAGACAAGAAAGCAACTCAGGATGAAAGAAGTAAAGAAGAAATTTCAAAAGCTACTAAGTTATCAAAGCCCATCGAAGAATCATCTGGAAGCACTCTCAAATGCCTACTAACAAGACAAAGAATACTTCAACCTATGCTACCACCTCAACTAATTAAGCTACCATCATATTCAGGATATGTATATTTAACTAAGATTACACCAAGTGAGAAAATAAAGATTTGTGGTACTTTTCTCAACTCTGTTACACATGAAACTGCTAAAACTTATCAGAAAGGAAATGAATTGATAAATGAAGCTATTAGAGCTTTATAGGAGAGAGCTCCTAGTTTCACCAATGATGATTCTTTAGCACCGATTGAGAACTTAAAGTTTGTAGTTGATTCTATCAAGGAATATACCTCCAATATTAAGGTATATACCATGAAAGAGGTGGAGTCAAATCTTCTAGAGAAAAGGTTATTAATTCTACAAGGTAAGTATGCAATTGCCCATGACAGTGTACTGCAAAGGTTAAAAGAGGTAAGGGACTGTGATGAGGAAGCTCATTTATCATTTTTTTCCTACATGTGCTGGCCTAATAAAACTTGAGGTATTAAGGACTTAATTAACTCAATAGAGTCTCAACTTGTTGATGCCTCCAGAGAGCACAAGGTTGTAGATGATATAAACTACATTGTATAATTTAATAAAATGCATCCCTTTGCATTTTCACACTTGGTTGGAAATTCCTTGTGGATTTTGGCTTAAAGTTTCCTTGATCTAGTGTTGTAATGTGGATAACACATTCACATTAGGTCTTGGGCCCTTGTAAACTAATGGAATTTAATGGTGCCTTTCTAAAGTGTTATGAAGTGTTGCAAAACACTTTCACACTTTACTAGGGTTTTATCATTTAACCAAGCATAATACATAATTTTAAATAAAAATAAACCTTAATATTTCCTTATTTGGAGTGTTGTAAAGTGTTGTAACATAGTTTCAAATTTCTCTAGGCTTTTCATTAATATTTGGGCTTTCTTATGCTTTAATTGTCCCTATTTTGCATCCACAAGCCTTATTTGTTGCATCTTTTTGAGGATAATCCCGAAACCAATCATTGGCCAATCATAATTTAGGTTTTCTTGGCTTTTTTGAATGAGATTTAGTGTCTTGGACTCATTTGCCACCTTGGGAAAATTGGTCCCACTTGGATATTTTGGCCCTGACCTAGTTTTTACACATTTCTAAACACTTTTCATTTTTGGTTCCATACATTATGCCTGATGGAACTCATTCACTACCTTGGAAAAATGAGTATCATGTGGCCCAAATTCAGGTTTAATTCAAATTTCCAGTAGGATTTTATTCTCCTAGATTTGATGTTGGCTTGCAGTGTAGTAATTTCGGGAAATCTTGCATAATTGGGTATAAATACAAGGTTCTTTCACTCATATTCAATACCTAGAATTCAAGAGATCATCTAGCAAGTTTACAAGTCATTGAGCATTCAAAAGAGCATTCAAGGAATTTTAAGGGCAGATTATCAAGCATTCAAGACCATTCTTCAAGTGCTAATAATCATGTCAAAGATTCCATTCGTCATGTTTGTTCTTGTGCTAACAATTGTCATGTGGAGTTTATGATTCAAACAAGTGTTTCAAGCAAGATCAACATCATTCAAGCAAGACTCAAGAACCACATCCATTATAGCCATTTCAAGCATATTTGTAGCACCTTATTGCTAGGGTTTGGTGAGTTGCATCATAGTTATTTGTTCATTCATCATTCTCCATTTATATTTTCTTTCATTTCAAGGTTTAATTACCAACAAGGGCCTTGACCAAGGAAAACCCCTATTATCTAACCCCATAAATTTTTTTCCCTCTCCTTTGTGTTTGATTTGCAATACTAGGTTGCATATTCGTCAAGGAGAAAAGTTGTCAAATCCCTAAAGTTTTCATCAAGCCTTGGAGAAGCTTGAAGAAGACCTAAAGGTAGCAATTTGTAGTTTTAGATCTAGAAACCAGTGAAAAAGAGAAGATCATGCCAAGAGGAACAAAATCAGGTCTTGAATGTCCAAAAAAGCAAAAGTGGACTGATTCACCACAAGTGGTGAATGAGTCCCATTGTACAGGTCTAACAAATATTTTTTACAAATTCGGATACCCTGTTGGCTAAAACCTATATCTGCACATTTTCTCTTAAACATGATTGATTCTCCCAACTTGGAAAATGAGTCCTAGTTAGCATTGATAGCAGATTTTCCAGAATTATAGGCCCCCATTATGCATTCTTTAGTCTCCCAGGTGCACAATTTCTATTTCATAACTTTCTATTACATTTTGTTCATCTTTCTTGGTCATTTAGAGTTAGTTTTCATTCAATTAGGGTTTAGCATTTTATATCGCATCGCATTGTATTTTCCAAGTATAAACTTGTTTTTGAGCCCCTAATTAGATATCATTTATCCTTTAAGACAGTCCCTTTGCGAGATTTCAATCTCCTTTTGAATCATAGATTTTTGGCACCCTAATCCTTCCTAGCACTTCTAGGGGTTTTCAGCTAAAAAGAGAAAGAAGGGCCAACAAATCTAGCTAGGTTCACTAAAATTATGTAATGCATGATGTTATTTATACTAAATGGAATAATATCAATGCAACTAAATTTAAACTATTATTTTGGCAAACCAAATGCTCTCTAACTCTTCTAGGGTTTTTCACCTAAAAGGAGAGAGATGGGCCAAAATGCTAAAGTCTACATTCAAGATTAAGGTAACGAGGGATGAAATGTTTCTAAATGTAATGTCATAAGTGCAAAAATTTGAAAGAAAGATGATTTAATAATGTAAAACCTAAGAATTGCAAAGTTTTGGAAAACACATTGTGTAATGCAAGAACACTTGGAAATGAATGCAAAACTAAAAATGTGCACCTAGAATTTGGATAAAGATTGGAAATGATATTTGAAATACTGTTGATGCTGATTTTTAGGCCTGGTGGGACTCATTCACCATTCTAGGTGAATTAGTCCCAATTTGGCAAAACTGAGTTGGAACTCATTTCTGACAAAAGGGTACCAAAAAAATTAGAAAACTTAAAATTCACCTTGGAGTGGGACTCATTCAATAACCATGGTGAATGAGTCCACTTTTGAATTACTATATTTTCAAAAGTGGAATCTAGAGCTTTTGATCTGCACTTTGACTTCCTACCTAGGTGTCTGCTTTTGAAACTCTAATTTCTAAACTTGAAAGTGAGTTTTTGTTGATATTTTGACTTTTTGAATGAGGAGAAGACTTGAGAAACCTTGTAACTTGATTCTTAGTGATTTCCAAGCTTCCAAGAGACCTAAATCTACATCAACACAAGACAAGAGAGAATAATGGTGAATGTTAGGGCATGGGGGTTTGCCTTAGTCAAACCCCTTTTAGGTAATTAAACCAAAATACAGAAACAATGTAATGAAATATACAATAATGGAGTTGATTACCCTACCATGATGTTTGATCTTGAAAATCTGCATCAAAACATGGAGGATCTTCCCTTAAATGTCTGAAAATTGATATCTTGATGCCTTGAAATGATAAAGCCCTAAGTTGCTTGACTTGAGATGGAAGATTGGTGGATGAATAATAAAGAATGAATGATAAGAGATAGGAGAGATGTAAAATGAGGAGTAAAACACTTATTTATACACTCTTTTGCCCTAGTAACCCAATGATACCTCATCATAGGCCGACATCAAGTGATTTTGAATAAAAACCCAAAAGGAAATTTAAAATATTTTGAATTTGGAGCCAAGCGGGACTCATTCGCCACCCATGGCGAATGGGTCCCACTTAGGACCTAAAAATGGATGTTGGGAATTAAGTCATAATTAATGTTATTTGACGGGTTTACATTCAAAAATGCACTTAATTAAAGCTTATAAGGGCATAAAGGGGTCAAATAAAGCATAAGAAAGGTGTAAATAGTGAAGCTATGCCTAGAAAAGCATGAAATCTTGTTACAATACTCTACAATACTTCAAAAGAGTACTTGATAAGTGATGAAAAGGTGATTTTTAGGTGAATTGTAATGAATAGAGTCTAGAAAAGTGCAGAAATGTTTTACAACACTTCACAACACCTTCACAAGATGTTAATAAATGCATTTTATTTAGTTTGCAAAGGTTCAAGACTTAGTGTGGATGCATAAAATGCCCCATAACACCTGAATCAAGGCCTCATTAAGTCCAATTATTATGAATTAATCCCATGTCAAGCAAAGGGGTCCTTTTTTCTATGACACACTTTTGCATTGATATCTCAAGGGTTTATTTTTAAGTGAAGAGTGTGAAGATTGCCTCTCTCCTTTAAGGTCAAAAAACCTAAAGGTGAAAGAGAGGACCACTATTTTCACCTTTTCATTTTGGTGAACCTGCATTTAGAACATCCTAGTTTCATATTTCTAATTTAGAGTGCATATGCATCTAGATTTTGCTTGCATTAACATTTGCATTAAGTTTTGCATGGGTTAATTTGCATTCTAGGGTTTCAAAATTTTCATTAGTGAAAAGTTAATTTAACTTGAATTTTTTCATTTAATTTCATTGAAAATTAATCAAATTCTACATTTGCATCTTAGACATAGCTTAAAAAAATAAAAAGCATAAAATTCAATTCAAAAATTCTGAAATTTTTTTAAAAAAATCATCACTGGGACTAATTCACCACCTTGGGTGAATTAGTCCCTCTGCACATTTTGAACTTCATTTTATGGCATTCAAATTTCATTTTCTAAGTTTCTATTTACTATTTCTTCTTTTCTGATTCAGTTTCCAAACTTTTAGTTATAAGCATTTCATTATTCTTAGCTTACATTGCATTTGCATTCACCCACATTTAGTAACCTTTGCATGATTATTTTCTGTCCTATTGCTAATATGGTGTTGAGATGAAGGTCGAGACTCATGTCATCCCTAAATAGCACAATTTTCATGGATCTTGGGTTATCTAGCTCTTTCACTCCTAGTATTGACACTAGTACACTAGATATGGACAATACCCTCAACAACTTTTTTCCTTTAAGTAGCATGCCAATTGAACCAAGGAATGATAGTATCCCACAAGAAAACATAATTCGCATTGATGAGGACCTAACACACCTACAACTTCAAGTACAAAATGACAACATTTAAAATACTACCATCCTGACCATAGATAACATTCACCACATTCTTGAAAGTGATGATGCCCTTGACCTGGTGAAAAAAATAGTTCAAATCTTTGGAAAACATCTTCCCTCAACCACTAGTCCTTTTCCCAAAAGAAATGTTACAAAGAAAGTATGAATTCAAATTCATCCTCCTACAATAATAGCATCAATACTTACCTACACAAATCCTCTAGTCACAAAAAGAATTCAACAAGTTAGCAATGTGATTCCTTCCTTGGGTATTCTTGCTAGCATCCCTTGTTCCTATGTAGCATCACAAGTTACATCTCCTACCTTACTGCCTATAAACATTCCATTCACTTGTCCTATGAACACATACACTCCTTCACCACTCTTAGTTCCATATCATAACACAAGAAATGACCCTCTCATAACAAAAATCTTCCAAACCATTTCATCCCTTCAAAAGAAAATTTCCACCATAAACCAAAATCAAAATGGCCCACCCACATATTATGTCAAAATCAATCCATTGTTCTTGGAGATATTGTGAACACCAATGCAACAGGGTGTAGAGGTTCCTAGATTTGATAAATATGGAGGGAAGGGAGATCCTTCTAACCATGTTATTTCCTATACTACCTTATGTAGTGACTTTGTCCTTGATGATAAACTTTTGGAAAAACTTTTTCCTAGGTCCTTGAAAGATACCACCTTAGAATGGTTCTCTTCTTTACCAAACAACTCAATTCATTCATTAAATTAACTTGTTGAAGCATTTGTAAACCATTTCCAAGTGCATATGACTCCCAAGATGACCTTGGCTGATTTGATGAGATGCAAGAAGAAAGAGAAAGGAAAGATAACTGATTTTATCTCATGCTACCAATTGCTTTATTCCCAAACCGATGTCAAGGTCCCTGACCCATGCCTTCAAAAGATGTTCATAGAAAATTTTCAAAGTAAGATTCAAGAGAAGATTAACATGATGAAATTCCCATCCTTCTTGCACTTGCGTACTTCCCTGCATGATTATCAAAATTTAGTTAGTAGTCGAGATACAAAATCCACTTCTATCTGAATGGAAAGATCTGATCCCGCAAACAATTCCCAACCTTTTAGAAAATAGAATAAAGGGTTCCTTCAATTCAATCCCCCTCATCAAATAACTAAAAATTTCAATAACCAAGTAGGTATTGTCAAATCCACAGTTCCATTTAATTATGGAGACTTGAAAAGGAAATTCACTCCCTTACTCGATACCCTTCATAACACAATGTCCTAAATTGTAGAACAACAAATGATTACCTTACCCCCCATCAAAAAACCCGATCCTAATAATCCTTTACCCCCAAGCTTTAAATCAAATGCTTATTGACACTTTCACCAACAAAATGGACATGACACAGAACATTGCAAGCATCTTAAACATTTTTTGCAAGACCTCATTGATTCCAGTCATCTTTCCATTAGAGGTGTTAGTGATCAAGGAAATAAATCCATTGCCCCTCTGAACCAAAACTTGCATATTTTCACAAACCCAATGCCCAAACATAATATTTCATTTATCAAATCTAGTGAAAATTCAAAGAATGATGTGATGAATGTTAATATAGATGATGAAAAAAATGATTTTGTTCTAAATAATGCTATCAATGTCAATCCAATAGATGAAATGGTAGGGGTGATATACATCATTCATTGTAAGGGTCAAACTAATACTCCTCTTGACATGGCTTTCTCCTCTAAGTATATAATTAAACATGCACCCAATGGTCATCTCTACATAGTTGGACATATCTATGACAACCCCACTAATGGGATACTAATAGATCTCGGCTGTGGAGAGAATGTCATCACTGAGGGATTTTTACTTTTGCCTGAACTCTATCAAGATGAATATGATAAACCAAAAACATGGATCAAGACACACAATGGTTTTTCTTACCCTCTGATAAGATTGATCACCTTACCATTGTAGATAAGACCAAAAAAATTAGATGTCACATTCTCCATCATCCCATAGTCAGACCAATTTCATGTGAAGCTAGGCCATCCATGGCTTCGCTAGATGAAAATTGTCCCTTCAGTTGTGCATAAATTCTTAAAGTTTCCCTTTGATAATGAAGTATTCATTGTTCACCATAGTGGCTTAACCCTTTGTCATCCAAAGAAAACTTTTCCTTAGATACCTTTTGGCCAGAGCCCATGGAACCTATAAAGCCATGAAAAGGCTTTTTTTCCTATCCTACCAAAAATTCAAAGCAAAGAAAATAGTCGAACTGTCCCTCCAAAACATGTCCCCATCAACCTGTCAACCTACCATACTTGATGAAACCATGCTTGAACCTAAATAAGTCCCAAACAACCAAGACCAACCCAAAATAGAATCTTTACCTACATCCTACAAACAACCAAGAGATAATGAAATCAGCCTCATCGCACCTCCTAGAATAAAAAAAGTTTACAAAGTCAAATAGAAAGTGGTTGAATAACCTGTTGTGGTTCCTTTCATTCCTCCCCTTAGGGAGGAAAAGAAACCTATGGTTGATCAACTCACTCTTACACAAATACAACTTGAAAAAAAAAAACCAAGGTGCTAGAGAGTGTAGGAGTAGATGTCATGCCCTTGCTCACAAGTTACATGAATTAAACAAAGAAAAAAAAGATCCAAACTTGATTGGAGTAATGCATGATGATCCAATAAAACAACCATAACAAGAGTTGAGCTCCTCCATGGACATTATTCTTCAATCTCCTGTTGTGATTAACTTAGACAAGGATGATGAGGTTGCTAAAACTGATGAAGAGGTGCATAATGAATTGAACACATTGTTTTCCTCTTCCATTAGCTTAAATAACAAATCTCTTATAAAGAGTGTTGAACTTGGTGCTTCTCCTAGTTTGACACTTTCCCTTGTTCCTTTTGCTAGTTTCCTATCTTTGGTCTACACTAAAAACAACTAGGTGGCAAATGACTTTCTCATAGGTTGACTCAAATTTTCCTTACTAGTTATTTTCCTTATTTCTTTTTCATTTTCTTTTGTGTGATTGCATGTGTATAATGTAATCCCCCATGATGTTCTGTTTGATGTTCCCTCTCTCTCTTTATGACATTCCTCTATTTGTACCTTCATTCTTCTCTATGTCGTGTATATCTTTCTCTTTATTTTAGCTTTATATCTTTTTCATTTGTCCTGTGTTTTCCTTTTGGGGATGACGCAAGCCATTGAAACACCCTATGTCTCTTCCATGTTGACCCAAAAGTCCTTTTTATTTTTCCTCACCTTTTTCTTTATATCTTTTTCATTTGTCTTGTGTTTTCCTTTTCGAGATGATGCAAGGCATCAAGACACCCTATGTCTCTTCCATGTTGACCCAAAAGGTTTTTCTTTGTTTTTGCTCTCTTTGTGTCATTCTTCCAATTCTATGTGTATTTGGGGGATGATGATAGTTCCAAGCTCTCTAAAAATATTGCAGCAAAGAACATACTGACCCCAAACCCATATATCTCTTATGTGTTTGGTGCTTTCATTTTGGGGGAAACCCCTCCCTTTTTATTTTTTTTCTCTTGCATGACACAAATTTACTTGGAAACATATGACTTGGCATAGGGCTTTCCAAGTTGGCTCTCATGTCTTCCTTCTTGTTTGCATTTTCATTTGCTACTTTAAAGTAATTGCTCATAGTATGGTGTTTAGAATTTTTTTTAAAGTGGGGACATACATTGGCATTATGCTTTTGCATTTTCCTTTTTCTTGGTTCTTAGTGTAGTTTTCTTACTTCATAGTATGTGTTTGTCACTTTGTGGATGACATTGGGTGTGATGCTATTTAGGAGTGTGATCTCTCTTATCATATTATATTCCTCTTAGTGTCTTGATTTGACACACTACATCCCCAAAGTTGTGAATTTTCTATTCTTTGATTTCTTCTCTCTTGGAAATATTAGGCACAATGTCCCCTAAGTTAAAGACCTCACATGAACTAAGAAAGAATCCCTTGAACATTTCCAATTTTCATATTTTGGATTTGTAATTATATGGCCACTTTGCATTCCTATGGAACCATCCTTTTTGTTCATGAGCTCCAAGCATATGAAGTTTTTCTTTCCTCATGAAGCTCGAATATCATTTTTTTATGTGGTGCTTTATGAAAGTTATAAGGGGGTATAACTTTGGTATGGTTTGAGTGGGAAGCCTGACCGAGGCATGACTTTCCTCATATCCACTTGCATGTGTGTGAGTGCATACCAGCAATGGGTGTATGTGTCTCACCTTTTAGGACTTCTCACTCGGTAGACATCCAAGAGTTTTGTCACCTTAGAGTGAGTATGTACTTTTCAGAAAAAAACAACCTAGATCTGATCCAAATTGTGATGGAAAACTGGTCAAAGCTTGATTAGATTCTTTTATTTACCCTATTCTTCATCTTTGGAAATGTATGCTTGTGCCTTGTCACTATTCTTTATATCATTCTCATGTGTGTTCCTTTCTGCCTATGTTGGTTTTTCATGGGATCTTCATCCTAGAGTCTTGATCACCCCTCTTGATTGTTGTTGTCTCATCTTGCTAGCATTGCTACATTTGAACCCCTCTTGATGCATGATTGTTTATTTTAGTATGAGTTTGAAGCAAGTTCATCCTCTCACTAAAGTGGGGGCTAAATGTAGTGTAGTAAAATGTATCCCTTTTAATTTTTGCACTTGTTTGGGCCCTTCTTGTGTATTTTGGCTTAATTTTTCCTTGATTTAGTGTTATAATGTGGATAACACATTCACATTAGGTCTTGGATCCTTGTAGACTAATGGAATTTAATGGTTCCTTGCTAAAGTGCTGTGAAGTGTTGCAATACACTTTCATACTTTTTGAGCGTTTTATCAATTAACCAAGCATAATAAACATAATTTTAAATAAAAATAAACCTTAATCTTGCCTTATTTTGGAGTGTTGTAAAGTTTTATAACACACTTTCACCTTTCTCTAGGATTTTCATTAATAATTGGGATTTCTTATGCTTTAATTGGCCCTATTTTGCATCCACAAACCTCATTTATTACATCTTTTCAAAGATAATCCCAACACCAATCATTGAACAATCATAATTCAAGTGTTCCTATTGGATGTTGTGGTGTGTTGCTGATATGTGGTTGTCAATGATGTCAACACTACTAGCAATTTTGCAATAGAAGTTGTATATGTCAAGGATATTGAGAAAATTGTAATAAAAAGTGCTACAAGTTGTCAGTGGTGAAGTGAAATTATTTCTATAAGTGTGATCAGTACATTGTTTTTCAGAGGTTGTGGAATAAAGGGTTTCCTATTGAGTATATCTAGTTTATCCACGCCAAGTTTCAAAGATCTGTATGAAGATTTTATCAAGTTATGAAGATTTGTATTCAAATAGTTTTTTTGTTACTTCAGTTTGTGTTCTTGAATGAAGATCACGTGATTTTAGTTAGTTTAGTTGTTGTGGATGCCTCTCTAGTGTTTCATGATGTTTTTGGATTTTCTAGTTTGTGCTCTATCTATGTTGCACATCTGCATTAATTTGTGTGCTCGTAATATGATATTTTCTCTTGTGTGTTCATGTTTTTCATGTTTTTGGCCGACAAGGTGTTGAAGTGTGTTGTGGATCTTTGAGGAGTAATTAATTGAAGTGGTTCACATTTGAGGATGTTATTTTCAGTCTTCACTATGTTGTGGCTGACCTTGGTTGATTCGTATGAATAATCTTTATTGATCTGAGTCGATTGTTTATATTGTTTCTTGCTATTTTGTTCAAGTCAACGTATAGCGATGTAATCTCTTGTTGTGGATATATAAGAGCAATTTTTTATCATGTGAATGAGTGAAAGTGTGAAGTGTGCAAGTCCTATGTGTGAATATTTTTCAAATTATTCAAAGGCAGAGTAGAGAGTGAAGAAGAGTAAATAAGTGTTCATGTGCTTAACCTGAATTGTAACCAGGCATTAGCAGATGCTATTTTCTTAGTGCAAAGTTTGATGGATATAATCAAAACCTTTATGTAAGGAAATGTGTATTCCTTTAGTAGTGAGCTCTAGAAAATGTGCCTAAATGCATGTGCATTCCCCATTCATATTTTCCTTATACTTTTTGTAGACACCTAAAAATGACCTAGGCCTACAAGCTTCATTTTTACCACTTTCATCCTAGCATAATTAGGACATTTAATTATGTCCTTGGTCCTCATTCGACTATTGATTAAATAATTCATAATTATTTAATTAATTCATGTCCTTTATTCTTCACGATTATTAAATAAATAAATTTTATTTATTTATTAAATATGTCATTAATTGTCTAAGTCTTCCCTTAATTAAATAAATTTCTTAATTTATTTAATTACCTTCTTTTCACTTTATGCTTCTTGATTATTAAATAAATAAGTTTTTATTTATTTATTTAATATGTCACTAATTGGGGTTGGGGCCCTAGCTTGGTTGGCTAAATCTTTCCTGTAGCAGGAGGTTGGTCACAAGTTCTAGTCTCCCCCACCCTCGTGGTACCGGAGGGCGTGTCGCACCGGCGCTACCGGTCACGTTAAAAAGTTTACCAGGCGCACCTACAGTTTATAGGGGGTTGTGCTACCCGATTCCTGTAGTCTAAAAAAAAAATAAAAAAAAATGTCACTAATTGTCATAATTGAATGAATTAAATAATTTATTTAATTATCAGTCTTATTCGCTAAATTAAATAATTAAATTTAATTATTTAATTGCCAAATTGGATATTCTTCTCATTTTAAATAAATTAAATTATTTAAAATGTCATCTCATTCTTAACTACAAGCTCATTTTGGTAAATAATTCAAAAATTGATTATTTACTATTTCTCAAAAGTTCACATTGGAATTAATTTAGTTCCAAATTGGTAACTTTCCTCCAAAAATCAAGTGATCGGGAAGATTCTTGATCTTTCCAAAATTGATCTTCAGTCCACTCTTTATCTTATTCATTTTTGAAAATCTTTATTTTTGAATTAATTTCCTCATTTATTCTCCACCGCCGATTTCATCTTCTTAGATGGCATCTTGACCGCTTGATTAATGATTTTTCCCTAACCCTAAATAGGGATTATGAGATTTAATCTGGGCCTCTCATTCTAGGTCTTTCTTAGAATTTGATCTCCCCTGTCCATTCAAAATGGAATTTTCTATAAAATTCCATTTTCCTCTCACTTTTCGATTACACATTACACACGCATTTTACAGGTAGACGTATTATAGGCATTGTATACTTACTCACTTGCACACTTT
This sequence comes from Sequoia sempervirens, assembly GCA_007258455.2. Taxonomy (NCBI): domain Eukaryota; kingdom Viridiplantae; phylum Streptophyta; class Pinopsida; order Cupressales; family Cupressaceae; genus Sequoia; species Sequoia sempervirens. The sequence continues at coordinate 711,444,202 of VDFB02281492.1, forward strand.
GATTTCCATAGCAATTGCAGCACTTATTATCTTATTTGGGAAAGTCTTAGCATGTTTAGGCATTGTCAATCATAGTCATTTAGGCATAGGCATTAGAAATTTATACAAATCCTTCAAAGCTTGGTGTAGGACATAGGCATATATTTCCAGATTGCTCACACGACGAATCTAATGGAAAAGCATCATCCAACAGGTAAGAAGGTACTATCAAGGTGAATCATGGAAACTCATGTGAATCAAAGTTATAATTTCTCTTGTTTTCATTGTTCTTGATAGGATCTTTTGGTTATATTCTTTATATGTTAGTTTATCTCACAATCTAACCTTAAGAAATTAATCATAGTTACACTTTTAATAGGGTATAATCTTGTGGATTGACCTCCACCATGGTTTTTCCCCTAACACGGTTTCCATGTAAAAATATTGGTGTTATTTGTGCTCCTGATGTGTTCATTTATGCTTTCATGATTAATGATTAGATCTGAGAGTAAGGTCAATAAGTTGAATAAGTTTGAAATTTGTTGACAACTAATTCACACCCCCTCTTAGTTGTTTTCCCTTGGGTTGCCAAAAATTGGTATCAGAGCAGATTCCTTGCAAGAAGTTTAACAGCTTGAGGTGATCCAGGATGGTGACTTATAAGATTGCAAGTCCTAGATTTGATTGAACAAATTATTCTTTGTGGAAGACTTGAATGGAGTGCCATCTGAGATGCATTGGTGAACCCTATTGGAGCATCACAAAAAATATATATGTTATTCCATAGAATCATCCTACTACTTCTACTAAGATCAGGGATGTTGATTTTAATATCATGGCTAATGAAGCATTTTTGAGTGCTTTGATTGATACTGAGATGAAAAATGTGATGGATTTGAAGACTGCTTATGAGATCTAGAAAATTTTGGAGACCTTCTATGAAGGTGATGCTAATGTGAAGATTTCTAAGCTACAAAGTCTAAAAGGGAAATATGAAAAGTTGAAAATGGGTGATGATGAAAATGTTACTACTTTCATGCAAAGAGTGAATGTACTTGTGTGTGGTATCAGATGTGTTGGTGGATAGATAGATGAATCAGAGATTGTTGCTAAAGTGCTTAGATCCTTTCCTAATTCCTACAAAGTTAAGGCTAGTGCTATTGAAGAGCTCTAAAATATGAAAAATGTTACCAGAGATATGTTGATTAGTAAGCTTACTGCTTTTGAGTTGAGTGAATTTGGTTATGCCCTTCCTAAGGTTGAATCTACATTCAAGGCCACTAATTCTAGAAGAGATAAACAAAGATATGATCTAAGTGAAAGTTCATCAAGAAATACATTCAAATATGAGGATGAAATGAAACAACTTGATGAAGAAGAAAGAGAGATTGAAGAAACTAAAGCATTGATTGTGGAAAGAGAAGCTAGAGGACAAGGTAATTATAAGGGGAAGTTTCCTATTAAATGTTTCTCTTACAATAAGATAGGTCATTTTGCATCAAGGTGTCCTGAGAGAGTTTCCAAGCCAAGATTTAACAAGCCTAAATTCCAAAAGAAGTGCTACTATGTTGTTGATGAAGGTGTGATAGATGATGAATCTGACAAAGGAAATGCAAGTGAAGATGAATTTGTGTTTATTTCTATCAATGAAAATAATCATGTCTCTACTAAATCTGCTAGTTGTACAAATGTGGAGAAAGCCCTAGGTACTTGAGTTTAAGAGATAATTGAATGGTTAATTGATAGTGGTTGTTCTTATCATATGAAAGGAGATAAAATTAAGTTTGTGAGTTTGGAAAATTATGATGGTGGTGTTGTGAGATTTGGTGATGACAAAGATGGTGTGATCCGTGGAAGAGGATGCATTTCTCTTGATAGTAAGCATAATACTGATGATGTATTGTATGTTGAAATTTTGAAGCATAATCTTTCAGGGTTGGAAAGATGGTTGATAAGGGATATAATCTTCAATTCATGAATTGTAAGTGAAAAATATTGGGAAATTATGAAAATGTGATTGCATCAGGTACAAAAACAAAAGGTAATATTTTCCACCTGAGTGCTGCTAGTAAAAGTTGCTTTATTACTCAAATTGATGAAAGTTAGTTGTGGCATAGGAGAATGTGTCATGTTAACTTTGATAATATTGTCAAGATAAGTTCCACTAAGGCTGTGAGAGATCTTCCTAAGTTGATGAAATCTACTAATGCCATATGCAAAGAATTTTAGTTGGGAAAGAAAATGAGAATTTCATGTTAGAGTAAACAACAAAATTCAAGTGGATTGTTGGATCTTTTTCATACTAATTTGTGTGGTCCTGCTAGAACTAGAAGTTTACAAGGATATAGATACTTCATGTTGCTTATTAATGACTATTCAAGGATGATGTGGGCTACTTTCTTGAGGGAGAAATCTAAAGCTTTGGAAAAGTTCATATCTTTAAGGCTATGGTTGAGACAAAGACAGGTCTAAAGATTAAGTGTCTAAGATCAGATAGTAGTGGTGAATTCACTTCTAGTGAGTTTAATTATTTTTGTGAAGAAAATGGAATAAAGAGACAGTTATTTACACAAAGGACTCCTCAAAAAAATGGAGTTGTGGAAAGGAAGAACATAATAGTTCTAGATGCTTCTAGAACTATGATGTTGGAAGGAAATGTACCTCATATATATTAGAGAAAAGTTATGAGTACTATTTTGTACACACTTAACTAGGTACAACTCAAAGGTGATATTGGTAAGACTCCTTTTGAGCTATGGACTGGTCAATAATCTACTATAAGATATTTCAAGATGTTTGGAAGCAAGTGTTATATCAAAAGAGATGAAGATATAGGAAAGTTCTATGTTATGAGTGATGAAGGAATATTTCTAGGTTATGCTACTAAAAGTAAGGTCTACTGGTGTTACAATAAAAGATTGCAGAAAATGGTTCCAAAAGTGCAAATGTTATGGTTAATGAAGGCATAACTACACTATCCAGAACCTGTGGATATGATTCTAATGATCAAAATGTGAGTACAAACAAAGGTCAGACTTCAAGTCAAGTTCAAATCATTTTGATGAATCAAGAAGATCAAGAGGAAGGAGAAACTAGTGGAAGAACAAAAGAGAGATCAGAAGAGCCTGAAGTTGAAGAATATTCTAAGAAGACTCTGAGGTATGTGAGATTGAATCATTCAAAAAATCTGATCATAGGTGATAAGAACAAAGGTGTCCAGACTAGGAGAAGAATTGCTAAAGAATATTGTTTGATTTCAAAGACTGAGCCTAACAATGTGAATGAGGCATGCAAAGATGAACATTGGGTTGAATCAATGAAATAGGAAATACAATAAATTGAAAAGAATGATACACAGATTCTTGTTCCTAGACCTAAGGATAAGAATGTAATTGGAACTAAATGGGTCTTTAGAAATAAACTAAATGAACAAGGTGAAGTGGTTAGGAACAAAGCAAGATTGGTATGTAAGGGATATTCATAGATGGAAGGTACTATTTTTGAAGAAGCCTTTACCCCTATTGCTAGAATTGAAGTTGTGAGATTGTTTCTTGCTTATGTTGCTTACAAAGACTACAAGGTTTATCAAATGGATTTCAAGTCAGCTTTTGTAAATGGAGAATTGGAAGAAGAGGTGTATGTTGAACAATCAAATGGATTCCAATTGACCGATCAAGGAGATATGGTTTGTCAATTGAAGAAAGCATTGTATGGATTCAAACAAGCCCCTAGAGCATGGTATGCCGGATTGGATAAGTACTTGGTGAAGCTTGGATTTAACCAAGGTAATGCTGATGGTAATCTATATTTCAAGAATGATGATGAAGATTTGATTGTGGAAGTTTCTGTTGATGATATCATATTTGGAGGAGATGATAGCTTGTGCATGAAGTTTTTCTAATGAGATGCATAATGAGTTTGAGATGTCAATGATTGGAGAGATGAAATTCTTCTTGGGATTGCTAATTACTTAGTTAGATAAAGGGATCTTTATATCTCAGTCCAAGTATGTGAAAGATTTGCTGAAGAAATTTGGTATGGAAGATTCAAAGCCAGTTGGTACACCCATGGTGACCAGATGTAAGTTGACAACTATTGATGACTCTCTAAAGGAAAATCAGAATAGATATAGATCAATGATTGGTGGATTGCTTTATTTGACTCAAACTATGCCTGATATCATGAATTTTGTATGTATTGTTGCAAGATTTCAAGTTGATCCTAAAGAATCTCATATGACTACTATGAAGAGTATTTTTAGATACTTGAAGGGGAAAATTGATTTTGGTCTATGGTATCCTAAAGATGATGATCTTAGTTTGAGTGCCTTTACTGATGTTGATTGGGCAAGAGATGTGAATGACAAGAAAAGTACTCGTGGTGGAGCATTTATCTTGGGAAAGAAGTTGATTTCATGGTTAAGCAAAAAGTGTAATGCTATTTCTTTATCTATTGCAAAGGCAAAATACATTATTTCTGCTAATAATAGTATTCAAGTACTATGTATGAAGTAGATGTTGAAGGATATCAAAGTTGTGTATGATGAGCCTATTGTTATATTCTATGATCACTCAAGTGTTATTAACATTTCTAAGAATTCGGTGCTGCATTCCAAGACCAAGCATATATCTATCAAGTTTCACTTTTTGAGAGAGAAAGTAAGTGAAAAGGAAGTCAGATTGGAGTATGTGCCTACCTAGGAGTAGATTGTAAACATATTTACCAAGACATTGCCTAAGGATACTTTTGAGTATCTCAAAGGGAATTTTTGGGTGATTACCTCTCCTAATCAAAACTAAGGATGCATTGATTTGAATCAATCTGTGCATTTCATGATCATATTTTGATCCAGATTGATGTTGTGATGGCTGCTACTCAGGGGGAGTAGTTAGATAGTCAGATGTTCAGGTGTTTAGATATGTGGTTCAGATCTTGCATAGAAGAGATCTTTGTCATTGATATCAAAGGGGGAGAAGAGTAATGTGAAAAATATTTGTGGGCAGAAGAGTTGAGGAAAGAAGAGTCAAAACCTAAGGGAGAGTAACTATAGTTGTGTTGATGGTATTTTTCACATCATGTATTGCCATCAATGCCAAAGGGGGAGATTGCTGGATTTTGTGGTGTATTTTTGATATGTGGTTGTCATTGATGTCAACACTATTAGCATTGTTGCATTAGAAGTTGTATATGTTGAGGATATTGAGAAAATTGTAATAAGAAGTGCTACAAGTTGTCAATGGTGAAGTGAAGTTCTTTCTTTTGGTGTAATCAGTACATTGTTGTTAAGATGTTATGGATTAAAGGGTTTCTTGTTGAGTATATCTAGCTTATCCATGTCAAGTTTCAGAGATCTGTGTGAAGATTCGATCAAATTATGAAGATTTGTATTCAGACAATTTTTCTGTTACTTCAGTTTGTGTTCCTGAATGAAGATCATGTGATTTTAGTTAGTTTATTTGTTGTGGATGCCTCTTTGGTGTTTCATGATTTTTGTAGATGTTTCTAGTTTGTGCTCTATTTGTGTTACACATCTGCATTGATCTTTGTGCTCATGATCCAATATTTTCTCTTAAGTGTTCATGTTTTTCATGTTCTTGACCGACAAGGTGTTGAACCATGTTGTGGATCTTTGAGGAGTAATTAATTGAAGTGGTTCATGTTTTAGGATGTTATTTTCGGTCTTCACTATGTTGGGGCCAACCTTGGTTGATTCACATGAATAATCTTTATTGATTTGAGCTGACTATTTATATTTTTTCCTGCTATTTTTTTGAAGCCAACTTATAGCGATATAATAGCTTGTTGCAGATATATAAGAGTGATTCTTTTATCATGTGAATGAGTGAAAGTGTGAAGTGTGCAAGTCCTATGTGTGAATATTATTTAGATCATTTGAAGGAAAAGTAGAGAGTGAAGAAGAGTGTATAAATTTTCATGTGCTTAAGGGTATGTGCAGGATCATCATGGAAAAAATAAGCCCTTAAGTGGCGAAAAATTTAGAAAAATCAGTGTTAGGCAACTTGACATAAAACTTTGAATAAGTTATCTATATTATTTCAAGAATATGTAAGAATAAAATCTCTAGCAAAATGAATGTAGTTTCTAAACTACTAGGTTTATTTTTAAAAAAAGAAATCTATTTGGTGAAAATTTGAAATTTCAATACAGTAGTACTTAAATTTTAGGGAAAAAATAAGAAGTAGGTGTTTGTCTGACCACCCTAACCATAATAATTTAATGATAATATTTTTTTATAATATTTTGGATATAAGTAGAGGACTCATGTCCTGATGTGATGCATATTTTTTTGTAATTTGTTCCCAAATAAATAATTAATTATGAATTTTTTATTATAACTTTCAAAAAATATAAAATTGTGTATATTTGACCACCTTAACCACTTGGTCAAAACTTCATGAAATTCATTTTTTCTTTCTAATCCTATAGTATTTGAAGCATAGAATGTGACAATTGTTTCAAATTCAAAAAATGTGATACTATTTGAAAGCTATAGATGTTTTTCAATTAGCCTATCTATTAGGACTTTAGTTGTAATTCAAATAGAAAATGAATAATAATTATTTATTAAACTCAAAGTAAAGCATAATTTATATTGGTGGAAAGCTTAGAATCTCCTTTAAAAACCCTTTTCATTTCATCAATTTTGGGTAAAAAAGAAGTTGTTAGCCACATACCCATCATATCGCCACTTTTTGGCCCATCATGATCCTGCACATACCCTTAACCAGAACTATAAGAAGGCATTATAAGATGATATTTTCTCAATTCAAAGTCTGATGGATTTAATCATAACCTTTCTATAAGATGGTGTGTCTTCCTTTGTAATTGAGTAGTGAGCTCTAGGCAGTGTGCCTAAATATGTTTGCATTCCCCATTCATATTTTCCTTATACTTTTAATAGGGTATAATCTTATGGACTAACCTCCACCGTGGTTTTTTCCCTAACAGGGTTTCCATGTAAAAATCTTGGTGTTATGTGTGCTTCTGATGTGTTGTTAATTTATGCTTTCATGTTCAATGATCAGATCTAAGAATAAGGTTAATAAGTTAAATATGTTTGAAATTTGGTGACAACTGATTCACCCCCCCTCTCAGTTGTCCTCCCTTGAGTTTCCAATAGTTCTTGGCTTGTGTGGCCCATATTTAGTGTTTGGGACTCATTCACCACCTTGGACAAATGGGTCCCACCTAGATCTTTTGGCCCCAACTCAGTTTTTACATATTTCTAAGAACTTTTCATTTTTGGTCCCATACATTATGCTTGATGGGACTCATTTTCCACTTTGGGTGAATGAGTCCCATGTGGCCCAAATTCAAATTTAATTCAAAATTTTTGTGGTATTTTATTCTCCTAGTTTTAATTTTGGCTTGTAGTGTTGTAATTTTTGGAATTCTTGCATAATTGGGTATAAATACAAGGTTTTTTAACTAATATTCAACACCTAGCATTCAAGAGATCATCTAGAAAGTTTAGAAGTCATTGACAATTCACAAGAGCATTCAAGGCATTTCAAAGGAAGATTATCAAGCATTCAAGAGCATTCTACAAGTGCCAATCATAATGTCAAAGATTGCATTCTTCATGTTTTTTATTGTGCTAACAATTGTGATGTAGAGTTTATGATTCAAGCAAGTGTTTCAAGCAAGATCAACATCATTCAAGAAAGAGTCAAGAGCCACATCCATTTTAGCCATTTCAAGCATATTTGCAACACCTTATTGCTAGGGTTTGGTGAGTTACATCATAGCTATTTGTTCATTCATCATTCTCTATTTATATTTTCTTTCATTTCAAGGTTTAATTACCAACAAGGGGTTTTACCAAGGAAAACCCCTATTCACTAACCCCACAACATTTTTTCCCTCTCCTTTATGTGTGATTTGTAGGGCTAAGTTGCATATTCATCAAGGAGAAAAAATTTCAAATCCCTAAAGTTGTCATCAAGCTTTGGAGAAGCTTGGAGAAGACCTATAGGTGGAAATTTGTAGTTTTGGATCTGGAGACTAGTCAAAAAGAGTAGAGTAGACTGAGATGAACAAAATTAGGTCCCAAACCTCTAAAAAAAATAGAAGTGAACTGACTCACACCAAGTGGAAAATGAGTCCCACTATATAGGTCTAAGAGAGGATTTTACATATTTGGATACCATTTTGGCTGAAACCTGTATCTACACATTTTCCCAAAAATAGGACTGATTTGCCCAACTTGGAAAATTGATAGTAGATTTTCCAAAATTCTAGGCCCCCATTTTGGATTCTTCAGTCTCCTAGGTGCACAGTTTCTATTTCATAACTTTCTATTGCATTTTGTTCATCTTTCTAGGTCATTTAGAGTTAGTTTGCATTCAATTAGGGTTTATGAATTCATATTGCATTGCATTGTCTTTTCCAAGTATAAAATTTGTGGTAACCCCTCATTAGATATCCTTCAACCATTAGGATAGTCTCTTTGTAATATTTTAATCTCCTTTGCATTGAAATCTAAAGGGTTTATTCTTGAGTGAAGAGTGTGAATATTTCCTCTCTGCTTTTAGGTCCAAAACCCTAAAGGTGAAAGAGAGGACCACTATTTTCACCTTTTCACATTGTTTGGACCTCTATTGTAGACCTTCAGTACATTTTTTTCATTTTGCAAAGGCAAAAAGAAAATGTTACAAGGCAGTTCAGACAACTTGGAGATTTGGTAATGTCCAGACATATTTCCATATGAAGCACTTTGGTAGAAGCGGAAAAAATGGTGAAGATGAATATTAATCCTTCCACTCTGGAAGAAGGAGAAGAGTGTCTCATGGAACTAAAATCATTGAATAAATATCTTACCATAGCAAAAGGGATTTGAAATGATGGAAAACTTGCTTGGGAAGCAATTCTCAAGGAGTTACAAGGTTCCCCTAGCTCTTGATTAAAATTTTTTGTTTAATTTTTCCCTATCCTTTGTCCTTAATGTAAAAGGGGATATGGTTCATTGTTATGTGAACAAAGGTTCAGTGTAAATAATGTTTTGGTTTTAAAAATAGTTTTGTGTTGTTGTATATTTGAAAGGGCTACTTGAATAAAATTTTGGTTTTAGAGTTGAATGAGTTGATGTCACACAATTTTGGTTTTCAAGTAAGCTTCATTCTTGGCACATGTTTCCATCAATGACAAAGGGGGAGATTGGTGGAAGAATGAAGAAGCAAACCTCTGATTTTATTGGCTTTATTGTTATTGATGACAAAATCATTTGGTGTATAATTTTCTAATGAGTAAACACTGTTTATGCTACATTGATTCAGTAATTTGGTCTGGAATCACTTTGGGTAGAATATCGGCTCACATGATTTTGGTTTGTTATTCAAGATTGCTAGATGTAGTTGTTGTCAAGGATTCAAAAATTTTGGTTGAAAAAGTTGAAAATTGTAAATGACAGTTGTCCAGCTTCCAACTTTTGGCATGATCTTCATCTGGTTTCAGACTTAATCTTGCGGTAAAAATTTCATGGATACTTAATGTTCTTATGTTTTGGTGTAGTCTGACCTAACTTTGGATTGGTACATTTTGTTTCAAGCATCAAATATGTTTTGTTTTGAAGTTGACAAGATATTTTGATTTAATTATGCCTACATCCAATTAGATAGACCTAATTGATGTATGAATATGTAATTGTGTATATAATTTGAACATCCATATCTTGTTTGGATATAGGAAGTGTGATAGTGTGAAAATATGTGATAGAGTGATATTGTAAAGTTGTTGATAGTTGTTGACAATTGCTATATACCTACAAATCGGTGTAGGACTTTTGTTTTCAGTTCTTAATTGGAACCATACTCAACACACAAAAGATGCATTTCATCAGTTCATATTTTGACAGTTAACCACACTCTTTTGTAATTATTTTTAGGCTATGAATCTTTCAAGGATAGTGTGTCCTGACAGTGCGCCTTGTAGTATTTTATGATTGGTTATAATATATTGTGCGTTAATCCTCACTGTGGTTCTCCCACTTTGGATTTTCCATGTAAAAATCCTATTGTCTATGAGTTGTGTGATGTTATGATCTCTTTCATTTTTTTTCTTGAAGTTACTACTAGATATGTTTTAATAATTGGATAGTTAGTAATCAAATGGTTTTGTTGAATATTGATTCACCCCCTTCTTAGTATTATGCATGTTCAACAGTACCCCTATCTAATGAAAGTTACTTGAATATTTTCTATGGTTTTCATCTTATAATTTCTTAAGAATATATGTACCTACTTCTTAACCATCCCTAAACCTCAAATAGAATTGTAGGTTTACTAAAATTTGGAAATGAAAAGCCAATTTAGATGCTCAATTATTGGATTGAAAAATATTACATTTAAAAACACTCGTTGGGGATGGGTTAATTTCTCATTTTGCTAGAGATATGAAGACATGAAGCACATTATTTGGGGATGCTCATTTGCTACAATAATAATATTTTGTTTAATGACTTTCCTACCATTTTTTTGAACATGTGCATGTATAGTTAGTAAACTAAAATTGTTGGAGTAATTATGATAAACACCTGATAATTTATTAATCATTAATTAATTATTAAGTTACTTATTACTTTATTCACTTAAGCTAAACTTAGAAGTGTTTTTTTATTATTAGATTGTGCTAATTTTAGGATAAGTTGTCTCATTGCATGATATTAGAACACTTGTCACAATATAATGCAATCCTAATCTAGAGTTTTCTTTTGCATGCTTTTATAAAGCTTGCACATTTATTGTAATCTTTAATTCACATGTATTCACTCAATATAGAAGTCATATAAAATTATTTTGTCAATTCAATCTTTTCTCTCTTGGTTGCATAGAAAATTAGTTGCTTTGATCTCTTAGATGTGATAGGTGTTTTAGTTGGAGGGATTTCTGGGAGATGTTGGGTTCACTATCAACTCCAACAGAAATGTTCATATATAGAAATGACCTCACATATAGAAATACACATCAAAAAACTCATCATTATCATCATGTAAAAAATTCTCTAAGGATTACAATTCCATTGTGTAGTGTATAATAAGGAAACGAAGCGTCAATAAAATCTACATGAGAAGCTAACAAATGATTATCGAGGAACATGCTATCATCATGTAGGAAAGAAGTATGTGAAAAAAAAGCATCCATAGCTTCAACATGAGATGTGAATCAACAATATGCTCATCACCATGTATGAAAAAAAATTAATTTATTCTAAGCGTGCAAATCTATGCACATAAGGAAAATATAACATGTATAATATGTATCCTAAATAGTTATACTAGTGTCATCTATGAGTAAAATATGTGTGATATCATAGGATAGGCTATTCCTAAGTAGATATTCACTATCATAACAATGTACAGGGTCATGGGAGATATGGATAAAAGTGGAAATAATATATAAAATAAGAGGATGGTAAAATAAAGAAGATGAGTCCACTTCTCATGGAAGTTTAAGACAACTAGAAACACGAATTTGGGAAAAGTGAAATGAGATCCCATTTTGCTTTAGGAACCTGAGCCAAAAGTGGGATCCTATTTTTAGAATGGGATCCCATTTTCTAGAAATAGGATCTTGTTTCATAAAGGATTAAATTTATTTAAAAAATAAATGAGATCCCATTTCTAGAATGGGATCCCGTTTCTTAATATTTTAATTTTTTGTCTAGTTTTTTCAATGGGTTTTGGGTCGAAAAAAAGTCTTGTGGAGTTGGCACTTAGCTTTGGACTCACTTTGACCTACAACTTGAAGGTCATGTTAGTGTCACTAGAAAAGAGTGACTTTATACATATTTCTAAAGACATTTTTACAAAAAAAATTGATGAAATTAAAAGCCATTATAGATGAGATTGTGTAGATTTCAAATATTTAATTGTTTTTATAACTGGATTATTTTTTATATTATTCAAATAATTTTCGATGAAATTGGTCCACAAACATAAAATATTGAGTTTTCATATTATTTTGATGTTTTTATTAAAATAGTTTTTTGAAAAAAAAACTATAAATGCACAATCTTTAGACAATTCTTTTCAATTTGAAAAAAATAAAAAATGATAATTTTAGATCATCTTATGCATGAAATACAAAAGGAATTTTCAAAACAACAATTCCAACCAATAAAATATTAATAAAAAAATATTTAAAAAATTGTAAACAAATATCATGCTCAATCTTCAGTGTGTTATAGATCTTTTTCAAAAAGGTTTAAAAATAATACAATTATTTATGTCAAAATATGGTTGATGTACACATGTATAGTATGGTAAAAAAAGGTGACATTTAAACAATGGTTTTTAAACATGCCTATTGAAAATCAATTTGTATCATGTAGGTATTAAAATAGATTACATATGTGGAAACTAGAATCTAAGTAATAAATTTCATATTACTAAGTTTTTTGAGGATTCAAAATTGAAGTGCTTCAAATGTTTAGCGAAATGTGAAATTTTTGAAAATCAAGGAAAACACTTCCACTTTTTGGCCAAAAGGTGGACTCAACTTGTTGCACACACCTAGGATAAAAAATAGTCAACTCAATAAGGATAAGAAAGATGAGGCATGGTAAAATAAAACCTCCATAGAGAATAGAATCACACATATAACATAAAACTTCATATACAAGATGGATATATTGTGAGATATGAATGATATGAACATTTTAATATCTAAAATTAAAAAATGTAGATTATCTAAGGAACAAACCCTAAGAGGTATCATAACCTAATAGTAATCTAGGTTGGGGGATATGATGAAAGATAATTCATAATATATACTCAAGCCTTAAGTAAGATATAACATATGAAGATTAGACCTCTATAAATAGATGGTAAATTATTGATGTAGGAGCATCTAGTAAGGGAAATTTTTCATCACCCAAAAATATTGTATTTTCATTTTTTTGTAGTTTCCTTAGTTGTCTTGGGGCCCATGGTGAATCATTCAGTCTTTGGTATAGCTAGAAGTTTGAAACAACCAAAAACAGTCACCTTCTATTTTTTGTAAGTCGGCCTATTTGGGTCATATGGACACAAAAAATGACCCCAAGGAGTGAAATCAGAAAATAAGATTTTTGGTGAAAGAATCATCTCAAAATCTTGTACCATTTAGAAGATATTAAATTTTCATCCCAATGATTTCTCTAATGAAGTTTAAAACTAAAAATTGAGGCCCTTCAGAGACTTGGAATAGGGTGCAAAATCTCTAATTTTCTAGATTTGGCAAAGTATGGTTGTAGATCTCTTCACAAGCTTTCCAACAATATATTACAATTGAAAATCTGACAATTGGATCAAAAGTTATGGTCCCAGAAGTTGCCCCACTAAAAAGTGAATTTCATTAAAATATCTTCCCAGGTAAGAAATCAAATGCCGAGACTTTTGGCACCAAAGCAAAACGGAAAGTACACTTTCTAGAACATTCTAAGGCTGTTATTGGGTAAAATAAAAGGGTTAAGTGGGAGTTGTAGAAGGCGGCTCCATTAGTGCAGATTAAAACTCCAAATAATATATTTTATTTGAGAGTTGATTTTGATATAATGAACCAAGCCCACGAGGTTGTAGCATTGCAATTTTTGAATCTATAATTTTATTTTTTGAAAATAAATGAAAGTTAGTTATTTTATATCTCGCATCTTTTGTGTTGGTATCTATTGTTGTGTTTTGTGTGGTTTTCGGGTGGTGTAGCCCTCATCAATTATAGTTATGTCACAATTAAACTTTTAATATTGAGGAGAAGAAACTCTAGAAGAAAAATTAGGTCATGTTTAGGATTGATTTGGTTCACCAAAAATTTCAAGGAAAACATACTTTCCTTAAGTGTACTCTAGGATAATTTAATAGTGTGTACTTGTAAAAATAAAGTTAACCTAGACTAATAAATATGGAAAAATATCCAAGTGTGTATATTTTGATTATTTACAATAATTAAATGTTATGTAGAAAGTAAATAGAAAGTAATATTACTTAACTCTATAATCAAAGAAGTAATGATTTGAATGAATGTTCTAGAGTTTGTGATGTTTTACTTTATAGAATAGAGATTCTCATATGTTACTCATCTCAAGACAATTTTTTTTTCTCTACCCAAGGTTGAGTTTAGGGGTTAGGGTTGGGTATGTAGTTGCAAATATGTCATATACTTATAAACTTGATTTGGTAACTTGTAAACTATAATTTTACTTATCTAGATTAACCTTTATTTCCTAGATTATTATCCTAATCTCTAATGGTTGGAAATATCTAAAAATATCTTAGAAGGGTTGTTAATATATCACAACGAGACATGATATCCTATGTCAACCTATTGAAATATGTTCATAATATTAAAAAAACACTCCGAAAAACTTTGTATCCTCCTAGTATGCTCATGCACATTTTGATTCTTTTTAGTCCACCAATTGATGTGTTGAAATGAAAATCATATGACTTGGAATACTTAGAGGTATTTGATGAGTAAATGAATGCATTAAATTCCTTTAAAAATAATGAAATAATAATAAAACATGCAAAAAAAATTAGTTGACCCTTGTAGGGAAATTAATTTGTGCGAGATGACTAAAATTTAAATTTGAGAGTCAAGTCTAGGGTTTGATGTTGAGCTTGCATCTATGGACTTGACCTAAGAACAAAAAGGGGTGGATCAAGGTAAAGAACATGTTCATGTATGGGTGTGATAAAAAATACAAATAGATATAATATAGCAATATGTGTGATCATAATAATGAGGTAAGGAATAAATGCATAACCTATGTGTGACCATAATAATAAGATGAGGGATAAATACATAAAGATATATGATCATAATGATAAGATAAAAAATATGAATAAATATGTAATTAATATATAAATAAATGACATAAAATAAATATTAATCAATATATGAAATCATTTTCCTCTAAACATAAATAAAACTATTATCCTTGTTTTGTTTGCAATCTTACTTGATAAGAAGAAACAAAAGGAAAGGAAATTTTATTTAACACATTATGGGATAAATAAAGATAAAAAATGAATGTGGAAAAAGGAATTTATTAAAGTCATGAAAAGACCAAGTGGTCTAGTTGTTCCAAATGCTTACACCATCCTTTCTTTTCTTTTTATTCATTATAGTCTACATGATAAGATCCAAACATATAATAATGGAATAAATATATTGTAGAAGAAATATCTCAAACAACACAAGAGATATTTGTGGGTGAATATGACCTAGTATCCAATATATTCCAAAATAGAGTAAACCCTTAAGGTAGGGTAACACCATGCAATACTCCTTGTGGGTAGGTATAGAAAGATGGGGAGCCAAATTGTGGCCAATTTTTTTAAAAAGTTATGATAGCTCATAACGTGAGCATATTATAATGCACTCGTGTTATGGCTTGGTGTGTTGAGCCTAAGGCTCAACCACACCAAGCTTATTCCATGCTCACATTATGAGCCATTAAAAAAAAAGAGGAAAACAAGCTCATTTGTGTTGTGAATAATTTTTTTACTGCCCATGACCAAAAGCCCTTATTTTGCATGGTCACGTTCTAGGAGGAGTGACTCTTGAAATTTTTTTATCAATTTGTTGCTATTTCTTTTCCAGGATGCCACTACATCAACAAGGAGGTCAAAGAGGTAAGGATTTCTTTTTTTTGTTGTGATTTTTTTAGTTTTAGGTTGTTTCCTTATATTCATTTGTTGAATTTGTAGGAGATGATAATGATCTTGGAAACCCTCTTCAAAGCCCTCCTAAAAATCCTCAACAACCAAAGCAACAACAACATCAACAAAATCCTCAAGTTCAACAACCACAACAAAAATCTCCTCCACTAATCCCTCAACATCCTCCTGACACTCAACAAAATTTAATGTGTGAAATTGAAAACAATATAAAACAAATTGAGAAGTTAATCATGATGTTGAAAGATCCAAATGGTTCAACCATAGAAAGAAAAAAAACTTGCAAATTCACTTAAAAAATGTTAAAACATGTAGATAAAATCAAAAAACAATTAAGTGGTTGGAAAGATAGGAGGAAAGCGACTTGGAATTTTACCAAGATAAATTATCATATAAAGATGTAAAAGATGTAAAAAATATAAAATTAGATTTGTGATCATTATTCACCGACCCACACACAAATCAAAATCTTAGCCATAATGCAAAGAGGTTTCCTATCCATTGGTACCACCACCAATAGATTAGGAACTTTTTTGGGATAGGTGGTACACATGGTTTTTGATTTCCCACCATGCAATAATTGTGAATCCCACAATATTTGCTAAAGAAACTATACTATGAGTTCATCCTGAACAAAATCCAAAATTATTTTTTTATGAGGGACTTCTAGGGAGAGGTGGGGGGTCAACTCAAGATAGACCCAGTGCACAATAGGATCCTAGGTGGCAAGAGAGACGACCTCTTGCTAGGTTGCCTCATGAGCACATTGTTATCCCTTCCATCACGAAGGAGAGTGTTGAGGTAGAAACTTTGTAGGCCATCAACTCTTTGATCGAGAGTTCATCTAGCATGCCAGCCCTATACTACAGTGCCATTTAGGGGAGTCTTCAAGTGGTGGGCTTTGATCCCATTTATGTTATACTTGCAAGGTAACTTGTTCATATGACCCCACCAACACTCAGGAGGCTACTACGTAGGATATGTTTGCAGCTATGGAGATGGTGAGGGTAGCTGACATTTTGAATGAGGCTTATGGCATTGATATTCAGGTAAATGTTAGCATGCTCATTGAATTTAATTTATTAAATTTCAATTTTGAAATGCAAGATTGACTAATTTAGTTTTATGATTTTAATAAAATTTTAGGGTCACAGTGTTGATAATGGATACACCAACCCTACACCTACTTATTACTCCAATGCATCCAACATTGAGGTATGTACCTAGTAAACAATTATAAATTTATTACATTTTAATAGCATTGTTATATGAATGGTATTCTAATATCTGATTTTGGATGTTGAATAAGCTAATACTGGAGGTTTCGTGGGAACACCTCCCAATGCTAATGGATTTAGACAAACCTACACACAAGCAATAGAATAAAGAGTTTAACTAATGAATTGTACTTAATATATATTTTTAGTTTATATTCATATATTGTTGATTACATTGCAAATTGCACATCTTTCAAACTCAAAGCATTACTTCACATTCCATAACTAATAACTAGAAGTTGATAGATGACAAAGTTTCAACTACAATATAGTTTTTTTATAAAGTCAACATAAGAAGTGATGCAATTACTTCATATAGCATAAGTAATAAGTAGGAGCAGCTTCCAATTACATTTTCTTGTCATGTCATTCCACAAGACCACTTTTTACTAAGGCATCTCTTCAAATAGTTCACTTCCTTGTCTATGATATGAATGCATGGAAGAAATATATGAAAGAATAATAGTAAGCAATAGCATAGAAAAGGAAATGAGTTGTTTGAAAAAATATCTCAAAGAAATGTTGTCTCATAGTGATGAACATCACCATGAGACCCAATTTCTTTGAGGCATTTTTTCAAATAGCTCACCACCTTTTCTATGCTACCACATTTTCCATACATGTCTACCAAATCATTTTATCAAATAGTTTAAATATTTCCTTGCTGCTATGGCTAAAATCCTAGAAAAGGTGTTTTCCAACAAACTATGGATGCTTGGAAAAAATCTATCAAAGCATAATAGTAAGAAATAGCATAGACAAGGAGGTGAGTAGTTTGAAAAAATGCCTTGAAGAAATGTGGTCTCATGGTGATGGAATGCCATTCCATCACCATGAGACCACATTTCTTTGAGGAATTTTTTCAAACAACTCACCAAAATTTCTATGCTACCACATTTTCCATACATGTGTACCAAATAATTTTATCAAACTACTCACTTTCTTGTTGTTAAGGCTAAAAGCCTAAAATAGGTACTTTCAAACAAACTATGGATGCTTGAAAAAAATCTATCAAAGCACAATAGTAAGCAATATCATACTCAAGGCAGTGAGTAGTATGAAAAAATGCCTTGAAGAAATGTGGTATCATGGTGATGGAATTCCATTCCATCACCATGAGACCACATTTCTTTGAGGAATTTTTTGAAACAACTCACTACCTGAAGAATAGAAACCAACCCTTTAGCGAAAATTCCCCTCCAAATTTTTTTCAAGGTCCTCATCCTCATCCTCAATTTACCAATCCATGGAACCTTCCAAATTGTATTCCACTTGTTCATGTCCCCACCCCTCCCTCTTCATTTCATGATTTCCCTCCATCTCATAACCAAGACCACACTATACCATCCACCCCATCCCAGCATAATATCATAGAGAAGGAAATGAACTATTTGAAAAAATGCCTTAAAGAAATGCAGTCTTATGGTGATGGAATGCCATGACACATTTGTTTGTAATGGAATTCAATCACCATGAGACTCCATTTCTTTAAGGAATTTTTTCAAACAGTTCACTACCTTCTCTATGCTACCAAAATTATCGTGCATTTCTATAAAAGCATTTTATCAAACAGTTCATCGCCTTGCTGCTATCGGTAAAAGCTTAAGAATAGGTTCTTTCGAAGAAGCTTTGGATAGGGAAAATAGTAAGCATGATAGTAAAAAAATATATAGGTTAAAAACTACTGAAAATTTTGTTCATTATCTCATACATTATAAGCCATGGCATGGATTTCTATTATAGTTTTCATGAATGAATAATTTATTGTTTTATTTTCAGATGTTGGAAGTGGATACACCTCTAAATGTTCATAGGGAAATGGAGCTCAATGTTTCATCTGCTATAGACTCCTCGATGGCTCTCACAGAGGAGGTATGAGGCAGATTACTAAATTTTAATTTACATTCATTGCTATAATTGTTAGTTAATGAAAAATCAAACCATTAATGATTCATAGTTTAATTTCTTTTTGGATGGTTTCTATAGGGCTTCAGCATGCCATAGCATGGGCATGAGAATATTTCCCTCTAGGAGAGAGATTGTCTACTAGTAGTAAGTGATTATTTTGTTAAATATATTATTTTTATAATGTAATTTCTATATATTAATGTCTTTACTTATTATTGTAAAAGATAAAGCTTGACTAGGAACTAAACCCTAGGAGGATCACTAGGAGGACTCCTCGACCTCAAAATAAATGAGTGGTAGACCTATTGCCATCCAGCTGACAAGAAAAGGGTAAGAATTTATTTTGAGAGGATGTAGAGCAATGAATTTTGATTCTAGAGACCTTTGTTGTATGCCTATATGGCATTTTTGTACATATTTTGTATTGGATATATTTGACATTGTATTCCTATATGGCATTCTTGTAAGCTTATATGGCTATTTTTTATATATTTTATACTTATATTGACATATATTGATGTATTTCTACATGGCTATTTGGTTAATACAAATATTTTTCTATCAATGGTGTCCATATTTGCATTATAAATCTATGGTTCAATAGATATGAATTACGTGTATTCAAGTGTATACTTTACAACTTACATGTATACTTTGTGACTTATGTGTTTTCATGCATATACCTTGTATTCATTGATATACTTTGTATTAATTTGTGCATACTATGTATTTGTGTGTATACTTCAAGGATTATGTGTTTTTGAGTACTTTTGTTTCCCTTATTCACATGTATGTTTGAATTATTCATGTGTATACTTATTAATTGGTTATCCCTAGCATTGATCATTGCTATCCTTCATGGTTTGTCTTGAATATTTATTAATTGATGCTATAAAACTTTATTAGTTGATGCTAAACAAGTTTATTAGTTGATGCTAAACAACTTCAATATTTCTTGGAATACTAGTAGAGTTACAAATTACAAAATTGTACAAATTGAAAAGAAAAGATTAACTATAAATAAATGCACTGATTATTAACATGATAATTGATTAAGAATGAGTATAATATATATCAAGAGATGAGCCTTCTAGAATGGCAACTTCCAACTAGAAAATACACAAAACATTCCCAATAATTTTAAAGCAATAATCCACCCAAAATTGCAATGGGAGAGAAGGATTATTTAAGAACATTGAGCAATGCATTTCTTAATGCTCCCTTGTTCTTACATATCTCAATTCAATTTAATCCAAAGAGTTCCATAAAATGCTTTATCTAAAAGAAAAAAACACATTTTCAATTGGTATTTCATGAGATGTTTCATAAAAAGATTCCAATATATTTAATATTTTGATTAGAACAAATCAAGTAAGCAAAGGATACATAATTTTCACAACACTTGCAAAACATAATATTCATAGTAGATGATAAGTACTTAACTTCTTGACACATTATCATACAAACATTAATCTTGAATAGTCTTTAAACATTTTCACAACATAATCCTCATAGTACAGAATGAATTATTATGTTCTTGATCCATCACCATATAAACATGTCGAAAGATGTATATGTCAACCTTTTGCAATATTTTTTCTTATATAGGAAATGGACTTGGGAGAAAACTTTATAATTTATAATTCAAATATGAACTGGACTCAAGGGTTAAAACTTATTTATCACACCAAATAATAAATGTACATGATAGCATCACTTGTTTCTCTTAGACTCCAATTTTCAAGTATAGCAAATCATTTCAAATTAAAATGACAAAATGCTTCACAACCAAAGTTGTTGATTGAGGAAAAATAAAATATTTCCAAGTTCCACCATTGTACACATTTACAATTGGTTGTATATTGTTGTAAGGCCAAGGAGGATAATTAAAAATAGTCTTGCACTTGCTATACTTGAGGATGATCATATGTTTTTTGTGTGGAAAACTCAAAATTATGAACTATCATGTGAATATTTCTCTTTTTGATTGTTTTGTGTGCCATCATAAGGGATCAGGTAAGTTGAACGTAGCTCAGAGTGATTCAAAATATTTGGGTGTGAAAGACAACCATTCCTAGCATAAAAATACCTATCAGGACATGTTGGAATAATTTGTTTGGTCACACGAGTTGCAGAACGAAAGTTGCACCACTTTACAACTTTACACTACTTACATTTGACACTTTTTCCATCAAGTGAAAACTGGAAACAACGAGAAGATGACTCAGAGATAACAAAAACCAAGAGAGGTTATTATAGAGGAGCCCAACATGATCCTGGGTAAACCCATAAAATTGGTTTACAATTCCGGTGAGGAAGGAAAATTTTAAAAAATACCTCCATGGAAAAAAAATTGGTTTTTGGGGATTCAAACAAACATTTGGTTTGAGCGAACCCAGTGAACCCCTCTTCGATCGAACCCATTAAATGTTCGGTCCCACATTTCCCTAGAAAAAAAAAGAAAAAGTTTATGGAAAGGAGGTTTGCTCGAACCCAGGTTCGCTCAAAACCCCCATTTCCCCCCTTCTCCCCTTCTGACACCAAAAATCTCTAGAATTTTTCCTTCAAAGCTCAAGTTGAGGATGAAAATGGAGGGAAATTTATAGACCTAACTGGGTGATGGTAGTCCTTAGAATGAGCTATCCAATGAATATAATTTTAATATGTTTTTTTTTTATTATGTATTTATTTTTTTCGTTTGATTAAAAATAGGGTTTTCACTTAAAATCAATCTCTCTATTTTGTACATGCAAAAAAGTAGTAGATTATCAAAAAAAAATTTGAAAAATATCAATGCACTAGATATTGAAGTCCTTTTTTAAAAGAAAGGGGTAAAAACTTTTTTAGAAATCAGAAAAGAGCATTACAATAATAACCAAGGGACCCAGCCCTAGAAAACAAGGTGAAAACCCCACAGTGAAAAACATCAAATATCCCCATGTATCCTCCTATCCTCCTCCAAGAACCGGTCTAAATCCAAATGTAGCTCAGGGTTAACCTTATCCCAATCCTCAACCTTCCAACCACTATCATGCTCAAATGCCCATTTGGCCAAGCAGTCGGCAACATGATTCCATTCCCTTGGGATGTGAACAAAGGATGCCTCCTCCATCCGAGAACTAACTTGAAGAATCCGCTAAACCACCAAAGCCAACTGCCAATTTATATTAGATATCTTTTGCTAATTCAATAGATTAATCAAAATCTATGAATCGGCTTAACATATAACCTTTATCTATGCCAAAGCAAGGGCCCTCTCAATAGCATGAAGAATTTCCAGACCCTCCATGAAGTTAACAGTCTTCACCCCCTCATGTATAGAGAATAGAAAAATCACCAAACCAGCTAAGTCCCTACCAACCCCACCAATTCCAGTAAGCCCAGGATTTCCCCTAGAAGAACCATCAGTATTGATCTTTAAAAATCCATTGGGAGGAGGTAACCACCTTCCAACCCATTGAACCCTCTTTTTCCCATGCCTACAGTTCGTGGAACTGACAAAAGATGAATGAATTTCTTGAAGACCCAATCTGGTCACCAACTCAGCATCACCTCTCTCCAAGGGGAAAACCACACCACATTTAGCTAAAACTGACTCCTATACCATTCCTAGCATACGCATCCAAACTTTCCAACCCACCAAATTCTAATCACAAAAAATTTGGTGGTTCCACTCTAGCCAAATCTGCCAAAGCCAAAAGGTAGGGCCCACGAACCAAACTTCCTACAAAAAGGAAGCCATAGAAGGATGTCTTCCCATACTATCCCAGAATTCAACCAAAGAGCACGCATGAATTCAAGGAAGCTTCCACACCTCCCACCACCAATGCCAAAGTTGTACAACAAAGGGGCACCAGAAGAACAAACATGAAAAATCCTCTTCCACTCCCACACACAAAACACAAAGTGAAGGTCCTTGAAATCCTCATTTACGAATGATATCCTAGTTCAAGCACCTATTCCAAGCCAAAGTCCAAACAAAGCAGTTGCATTTAGGCCATGAAAGTTTATTCCACACCCTTTTCCACCAATGAACCTCTGCCCCAGTTAGCTTCTGAGCCAATAACACCTGATAACTAGAAGCAATAGAGTAAACCCCTTTAGGATTATGGGTCCAAGAAAGAATATCCTCTTTCAGAAGAGAACTACAACTCCTACTATGAAGAATCTTGTGAAGCTCAACACTTTCTTCTGCAAGTCCCAAATCTAGCCACACTGCGGGATCCTTCCAATGAGCTACCTCCAACTAACCAAAAGAAGCAACGGACTTGAAGTCACTCACCCTAGCCCAGCTAGCCTCGAGAAATCTTTGGCACAAAGGAAGTAGGTTGGGGAACTAAGAAGTAAGTGGAGGGAATCCATCCAAAGAATCCGACCAGAAGAGAGCTTCAGTTCCCCGTCTACAAATCCAAAATAAACCTTCCTTGATAAGCTTTGCACTCTTCTGAAAAGTATTCCAAATCATTGAACCTTTCCCCTCAAGAGGGTAATGAGGGAGATCCTACTGTGGAATCCCCAGAAAATACTTATGAGATAATATCCTGGCCCACAGTTGATCCTGTTCCACACACCATCTCCAAAATAGCTTAGTAGCCATAGCCACTCTGAATAACGCAGACTATCAAAGACCAAGACCACCAAATTGCTTTGGGCTGCACACAACATCCCACCTGACCAGGCTCCACTTGGAGGATGAAAAACTTCCCGCCCATAAGAACTACCTTTCAAGAGAATCCAACTCCCTCAGAAAACCCATCGGAGCCACTTGAAGCATACATCTATAGGTAGGGAGAGCCTACACCACCGACTTGAGAAGCTAAACCCGCCCCACAAAAGATAACCATCTGTGGGTCCAATGATTAACTTTTGCATGGAGATTATCAATAATATTCTGCCAAGAACCTTTGGGAAGATGGCAAATAGAAATTGGGAAACCCAGATACGTCAAAGGGAGAACCCCTATCTGAAACCTCAAGATATTAGCAATTCTTCTTTGTATGGGGGTCAACGTATTGAAGAATAATATGGAAGACTTCTCCTCATTAATCAATTGTCCTGAAGCAACAAGATATATGTCCAACACCTACCTCAAGTTAGTAGCTTCCCTAACAGTAGCCATCCCCATCAGGGCAATATCATCAACAAACTACAAATGAGATTGCAGAGGCAAGTCTCCACCCCATCGCCAGCCCTGAATGATGCCAAGCTCCACCCTTCTTTTCAACAAACATCCAAGGCCTTCCACAAAAAGAAAAGAAAGATATGGAGAAAGAGGTTCCCCTTGGCACAAACCCCTTGAGGCACCAAAAAGTTCAAAATGATCTCCATTTATCAAAACTAAGAAGGAAACAGACGTGACATAGCTCATGACCCATTGGATCCACTCCTCACCAAAACCAAAAGAAAGAAGGATCTTCTACAAAAAAGACCATCTAACCCTGTCATAAGCCTTAGCCATATCCACCTTAATGAACATATCCTTCTCGTGGGAGTTGTCCATGGAGTGGATGGTCTCCATAGCAATGACAACCCCATCAAGAATCTGTCGACCTACCACAAATCCACTCTATTCCTCTGAAATCGGCACTTTAAGACACTTCTTCAGTCTCTCAGCCAATAACTTAGAAATGATTTTATAAGCCACATTGCAAAGAGAGATAGGCCGGAACTAAGATAACCTATCAGCCCCTTCACACTTTGGTATGAGAGCAAGGAAGGTGGAATTCAGAGCACGAAGCATCTGTTTATTCCTCTGGGACTCAAGGACAACTGCTAGAAGATCCAACTTTATGATATCCCATAATTCCTGAAAATAATCAATCGGGAAACCATCGGGACCAGGAGCTTTACCCTTCATCTGAAATACAATCCCCTCTAGCTCATCAAGAGAGATATCTTTCATCAGATACTCATTCACCTCCCTGGAGACCAATTAAGGAATACAAGAAAGAACTTGTGCTTCCTCAATAGAGCCCCCTCGTGAATCCTCCCTAAATAAAGTAGCAAAATACGGAGATGCCTCATCAAAGATTTCCTGAAATGAGGCAAGACGTTCACCCCTATCATTCACCAGAATATGAATGGAATTACCATGCCTCTTGTCCTTCACAGAATTGAAGAAGAAGGCGGTGTTTTTATCACCTTCTTGTAACCATTCAACCCAGGCTTTTTCTTCCAATAGATTTCTTCCCGCAATTCAAATTCCTCAACCACTTTCAAAGTCTTAGCCTCCTCCCTTAGAAGATCGTTAGAGGCCCCATTCTCATGAATCAACAGTGTAATATTATTCAACTCCTCCTAAGCAACAACCTTAGCATGAAAGATATTACCAAAACATCACCGATTCCACCTTTTAAGCTGATATTTGACAAACTGAAGAAACTTGGAGAATGTGTACATTGCCATACCAAAAGTTGGTCTACCAATCTTCCACCACTCAGCCACATGTTCATGAAGAGTAGGATCTTGTAACCACATAAGCTAGAACTTGAATGAGGGAGAATGAGGCCCCTGAGCAGAGATAATACTAAACTTAATAGGCCAATGATCAGAACCTCTCCAATCAAGAATTTTAGATCAAGTGGACCATAAGTCTCCAACCCAATAATAGGAAACCAAAAATCGATCTAGCCTCTCAGCAACACAACTCTCAGCAATTCTCCTATTATTCCAAGTGAAGCAACTATTACTTGGCAGAACATCAATAAGATTTAATTTAGAAATGCTATCTCTGAATAACAAAGTAGAAGGCTCCAACCTAGGAATTCCACCTCTTTTCTCAAACAACTCCACAATAGCATTAAAATCGCCAGCCATAACCCACAGATGGTAAGGAGTTAAGCTACCAACAAAACGAAGATGGGACCATAGAAGTTGTTTACCCAAAAACTCAATAGGAGCATACACATTAGAGAGGAGAATACACTCACTAGTCTCATACCAAGAGACAACTAGGGATATAGAGGATCTAGAGGACATCCACCAGAGAGGGAAAATCTTCCGAGGGTTCCAAAAGCAAACCACCCCTCCAAAAGCACCAAGAGCCCCCACACACTAGAATTCACCATATCTCCACAACTTAGGAGCCATGGCCAACATATTATCTATAGATAATTTAGTTTCATGTAGAAAAAGAATATCTGGAGAATGATTCCTAACCAAATCACGAACAACTTTTTGTCGAGGGCCACTGTTCAAGCCCCTAACATTCCATGAGAGAACAATCATTTCTGGGTGCATAAAAAATGTGAATCGAGAGTCTTGACTGACCCTGACTCCACCAAAGTTTCCTCAATTAATTTAATCTTCTCCATATCCTTTTTCCTTCCCAGCTTGGAAGTCTTGTCACCAACCCCTTTCTTCAATTCATTTTGCTAAATACCCAAATGAGAGGAGGCCAAAGAGCTATTCCCCACATTCTTGCCTCCTTTCAGGGGCAATGGGGAACCACGTTCACCACTCTTCAAACCTCTAATAGAAGATTATTGTTCAGTCTGTACAATCAACTGTTGATCTGTATCCATCTTCCCAACCCCAATCTCCTGCACAACCTGCATGGCCTCCAATGGTGGCCCATCTTGTCTTGTACCCAAAGTTTCCTGATCCAAGTTCAGCAACCCCAGATTCACTTCCTCCTAGTTGGGATCATCCAGCACCTCAAACCTATTAAAATTTTCATCATCCTGCCTCTCCCTCAAGGTTCGCTTCTGGCCCTGATTCCTATTGCGAGCCTTGACAGGGACATAACCATCATCTCCATTACCATCGCCCGAAATAGGCTCCTTACCATTATCAGCCCTAGGTCGATTATGAGAAGGCTGAGAAGGTTGGGGCACCACAGGCTTAGCCCTAGGTCACCTACGCTGCAAGTGACTATATTCATGACAAAGACGACACTGAAAAGGTAGGGTTTCATAATCTAGCTGTTGCACCCAAGTATATGATCCAGCACTCACTTTAAAAAAATTTGGCAGTGGCTTGCTTAAATCAATTTCTACACAGATACGAGCAAAAGTCATTACCCTTTTATACTGCATCTATTGTGAAGACCCAGTAGATTTATCGAGCATTGAAGCCACCAAATGCAACACGTCATCCCACCAACACTCAACTGGAAACCATGACAACCGAACCCAAAATGGGATCCTACTCGATATTGCCTCAGTCGGGTTGAAGCCAACATGCCATGGCTTGATAAACAAACCCACCTGGTTATAAAAATAGGGGCCACCCTCGAAGACCTTATTCTGATCTTCCATGCAATCAAAAGAGACCATAAAAAAGTTGTTCGCAAGGAGCCTAATCTCCATCTCCCCCTTCGGCATCCAAGCCCATTGAGCCCAAGATTCCAAAAATTACAGTGAGACTCTCAAACCCATGAACTTACAATAAAAAGAGTGCCTTGAATAGTATTCAATATCATTTGCAAGCATTTCCATTGGGATAATCAACTTCGGTTGCTCTTTGCATCTTTCCAAACACACATTAATCTTTGTTATTTGGGAACCACTAACCGATCCTAGATCATTCATCTCCATCTCTGAAGAAAATTGTGTATTATCAAAAACATTCACTCCATGCACCGAAGGCTTTGAACCAAATGCTAATCGGAAATCCAATTTGGGGCTAGCCCCAGATGTTTCCCCACCCTGCATAGCAAAAAACAAGATCCCCAACAGGCATGCAAACCCCCAAGACACTTTTGCAAGAAATGGAAAAAAAGAAAAGACCCTAAGGGAAGGATCAAAACCCTTCCACCAACAAGCCACCCAAACGGCAGCAAGAAGGCCTCTAGAAAAGAAAAAATCCCACCACCACAACCCCAATAGCTTCAAAAAACCCCCCCACAACGCAGAAGTGAGCAACACACAGAGAACGAGCTAGGGAATGGTCGCCCTAGCTCAGCTTACAGAGCATGCGAACGCCATCCAAGAATCTCCCTAAGTATATTTTCTAGATATTGAAGTCCTTGATCCAACAAAAAATATAAAATTAAATTTCGATACATAAAAAAAAAGTTATGTTCTATAAGGTCTACCTATGTCTGAATTGTAATTGGTATGAATTTGAAACTTGATTAAGGAAAAAATATTCAATGAAACACTATGAAACCAAATCAAAGCACTACATATCATAGTTACAAATCTAAATTAAAAAAAATAAAATTACCCTTCATGGAAAAAAATTATGTCGTATACAGTGAGTGTCACTCCTTAAAAATGGTGTTTACTGAAAAATACTAGTTTTTCAAGGAAATGGAAAAACAGGTGCAATCTAATTCCAAAACTTTTGAAAAAAATATATTTAGAATCTACATACAAAATGTGTCAAATCACTAGTTTGCATCATCTTCAAATTCATCACAGGTTTAGCCACTATAGGTAAATGAAAGTGAAGATTTAGATAGAAAAAATCCGTTTAGTGTCCATTTTGGCCAAAAATTGTAAATCAGTATTGTGAAATCACTAGTTTGCATCATCTTCAAATTCATCATAGGTTTAGCCACTATAGGTAAATGAAAGTGAAGATTTAGATAGAAAAAATCCATTTAGTGTCCATTTTTTCCAAAAATTGCAAATCAGTATTGTGGTATCACCCTTCCATAGGCTTAGATGGAGAGTTTGTAAGTGTTGTGGTTTCTGAGTAATAGCCCATCAAATATTACAACCATTTTTCACTTTGGACCCTTAAGGGATTGAGCTGGTTGAATGTAGCTCAAAGTGATTTGACATGTTTGGGTACAAAAGAGGACTATTCCTAGTGTAAACATACCCATCCAAATGCATTGGAATGGTTTGTTTGGTCACATGAGTTGTAGAATGAAAGTTGCACCACTTTGCAACTTTACATTACTTGGATTTGACACTTTTTCCATCAAGCTAAAACTGGACACCACGGGAAAACAACTCTGAGATAACAAAAATTAAGAGAGGTTATTATAGAGGGGCTCCATGCGATCCCATAGGCTCAAACAAATAGTTCGTAACCATCATACTTTTAGAGTAATAGTTCATCAAATATTGCTACCCTTTTGCACTTTGGACCCTTAAGGGATCAAGCTAGTTGAATGTAGCTGAGTGTGATTAGGGGTGTTTGAGTGTGAAAGAGGACCATGCCTAGCATAAAACCACCCATCTGGACGTGTTGGAATAGTCTATTTGGTCACATGGGTTGTAGAATGAAAGTTGCACCACTTTGTAACTTTACACTGCTTGTATTTGACACTTTTTTCATCAAGTGAAAAATGGACACCACGGAAAAATGACTCCAAGATAACAAAAATTGAGAGATTATTGTAAAGGGACCCAATGTGATCCCATAGGATTAGATGAATATTTTTTAAGTGAACCATCAATTTTATGGTGTGTCTATGTGCTTCTCTTACACTCTTAGTGTTTTTCACCTAAAAGGAGAGAGATAGACCCCAAAAATTGAAATGGTTCACTCAAACTAAGGAATGTATGATGTAATCATGACTTAATGCAATGATCTAAGTGCAAATAATTAATGAAATTGACTGATTATGAATGGAAACCTAATGAAATATGCAATGTTTGAAAACATAGTGACGTTTGCAAAAGACCTAAAGAGATGAAAAAAATGCAAATAGAATCAAACACAAAGCTGTAACTTAGAATGTGAGCACTTGTAAGACTAATGAAGACTAGAAATTGTTGGTGTAATTAATTAATTATTACACTAGCATAAGTTAACTTAGGTCTTGCATTTAATTAGTTAAGTCCTAGGTTGCATTATTAGATAAATCATTTAATAAATAAATGGGATAATATTCCCTTCTTTGTTTAGTGGGATAAGATTCCTTCTAGAAGATGAGTTGTCCTTCTGGAACTTATCTCAACATTTAATTATCATTTAGATAGGGTTCACATGTTGTCACATGTTGTTAGATCAAGACACATGACAACATCTCATGCATCTTAGGTTTTCTCTCATGCCTATATATTCAGGCATTTTGTACATTTGTAATAATGTCATATTCAATTTGGCATCCTTGCATCTTAATGATAGCATGATTTTTTTGCCATTTCTCTCTTGTGGAAGTTTTGTCTTGTAGGTGATTTTGGGGGGTTTGAGGAGTTCACCTAAACTCCTACATGGTATCAGAGCTTCAGTGTTGTAGACTTCTTCTCAAATATGAGAGATCATTTTTTGGCATGAAGGTCTTGTTGGATGCACACAACAACTTTTGCTTCAGAAATCTAGTTTCCACTCAGTTCCAGAAAAAAAAATTCTGGGTTTTGTAGCCAAGATCAAAATCTGAACTGGGTATCTTTTAGATTTTTGATATCTTTTATGGATTTGGAGAAAATTGCAGTACAAAAATAGGCACGTGTCATTTTTCTCCGGTTGAAGGTTTTAAAAACAATATTTTTTGATTTTCTACTTGCTGGATCAAAAAAATATTTCTGGGTTTTATTTTTAGCTTCAAAAATTTTTTGGGTTTCTATTTTTTTCTACTCATTATAAACAATTTTTTTAGAAATCAAATTTGAAGATTTTTCATCATGGAGACAGATGTGAACATTGGTTTGTGCATGAACTCATTTTTGTTTTCATGCACTAGGTTAGCATTTTCTCTATAGTTTATGCATGCATTAGCATTCTCTCATTTTACAATCATTGGGTTATTGTAATAACGAACTGATATAAAATTCCATTAAGGGGGTTCTTGTATCCATCTTTCATGTTGGTGACAACTTGCATGAGTTTGTCTGGTTTCCTGTTGTCTCCTTCTAGCTTCTTTTTTGCTTAGCTAGATACATGTTTGGTTTGATTTGATTCACACTTCATATTGGGATTTTATGGTTCTTGATTCTCATTGGTTCAGATCTTTCGCATTTGAAGGCCATATTTTTATGGTGAATGTTCTAGAATCTTGATGGTACTCGTCCTATGGGCAGTTTTTAGTTTCAGTTTGGCATTGGCTTCGAGACACAACTTCTAGATTTGTCACCATTATGGGTCCATTCATCCTTTCATCTACTGTTGCTTACAGATTCCAGGGTTGATCCAGTATGTGAGTTTCTAGAGTTTCTTGGCATTGGGTCTACTGTTGCATTTGTGATTCTGATTGGTATTTTGCAAACAGAACTATCTTTCCTTGCTTGCCAGATTTGGGGTTCTAGTGTTTCTTTGCAGCAGTTTATCTTACTGAGGTGGATTTTTCTCTCTTTGCATTTGTACATGAGTACCTAATCAAGCCTTGTTATCGAGACTCATCTTTGCATAATAATCTGCTTCTCCCTAAGTTGCACTTATGGGGGGTATTAGTGTAATTAATTAATTATTACACTAGCATAAGTTAACTTAGGTCTTGCATTTAACTAGTTAAGTCCTAAGTTGCATTATTAGATAAATCATTTAATAAATAAATGGGATAATATTCCCTTCCTTGTTTGGTGGGATAAGATTTCTTCTAGAAGATGAGTTGTCCTTCTAGAACTTATCTCAACATTTAATTATCATATAGATAGGGTTCACATGTTGTCACATGCTAGATCAAGACACATGACAACATCTCATGCATCTTAGGTTTTCTCTTATGCCTATATATTCAGGCATTTTGTACATTTGTAATAATGTCATATTCAATTTGGCATCCTTGCATCTTAATGATAGCATGATTTTTTTGCCATTTCTCTCTTGTGGAAGTTTTGTCTTACAGGTGATTCTAGGGGGTTTGAGGAGTTCACCTAAACTCCTACAAAAATCACTTTGGAAATCTGGAAAAGTTGACTTTTTGACTAAATGGGACTCATTCGACACTCTAGGTGAATTAATCCCAAGTCAGGGTTTTCTACTTAGAAACTAGTTTCTATTAAATGGGTACTAGAATCTATATTTAACATTGTCAGCCACCTCAAATGGGACTCATTCACCATCCATGACAAATTAGGCCTTTTTCAAATTTTTGGAAATTCAAATCTATGATATGTACCTTGTCATATGCACAACACTTCTTGATGGAAACCCGAATCTAGATCTCAAAAAATTCTTATAAAATAGCTTAAAATTTATTGTCTAATGGGGGGTTTTCCTTGGTCAAACCCCTAATATGGTAATAAAACTTTGAATCTATAAAATTTGCATAAAACCCTAGCCTTAATTGTGTCAAAGACTAGAAAAATTTGAAGTATGAAAAAGCCCTATTCTATTGTGTTAGAATAAGATGTGAAAATGTGGTTTGAATGATGCAAGACTTCAATCCTAGAAAGGATGTAAATGACATGCAAATGTAATGCAAACTTTAAATACGAAGATAGAGAGAAAATGGAAAATGGAATCACTTTGAAAACAAGTCTTTAGGTGTGATTTGATGGCTAGTTGCATCTCCTCAACCTAGATTTATCTATGATTCTCCGTAGGAATCCATCATCAACTCTTTGTAATGCTAGATCTTGAATGAGAAATGAGCTTGAAGGCCTACAAAAACTCTAGTTTGCTGCCCTAAAGCTTCAAATTTGCTATAGAAAATGCCAATGAAACTTATTGTGGAAGAATCTCAATGCTTGACTTTTTATTTTGCTTTGTAAAAATGGCTAAGAGATGTGAAAAATGACCTAAAATGTGTATTTATATGCATCAACATCTAATTTTCTTGTTATTTAGACCTAAGACATGTATTAAAAAATTAATTTGAATTGATTAAATTCCCACTCAAATTTGAATTTTCCCCCAAAAGGGACTCATTCGCCACCCTTGGTGAATAGGTCCCATTAGTGGTTTTAGGTGGGTTTTTGGGATATGAGTGAATTAAGTGTTGTTTGTCAAAATTTAGATGATTTTTCAAGTGAAACAAGCCTCTAGATAAAGAATAATGGGCCTTAGGGGCCTATAAATGTTGTTTTGAAGAATAAATGATGCAATGGCACACAAAATTAGGTCCAAATTAAATGTGAAATTGCCTCTTTTCTCAAGAGTATCCAATTTTCTATGTCACAGTAAGCATCACAGTTTCTGAGTAATAGCCTATCAAAGTTCGCTAACTTTTTGCACTTTTGACCCTTAAGGGATTGAGTTAGTTGAACATAGCTTAGAGCGACTCGACATGTTTGGGTGCAAAAGAGGACCATGCCTAGTGTAGACCTAGACATCCAGACATGTTGGAACAATCCATTTGGTCACACGAGTTGCAGAACGAAAGTTGTACCACTTTGTAACTTTACACTACTTGCATTTGACACTTTTTCCATCAGGAAAAAACTAGACACCATGGGAAAATGACTCCAAGATAATAAAAAAAAAGAGAGGTTATTGTAGAAGAGCATAAAATGGTCCTGTAGTCTCAGACAGAGAGCTTGTAAGCATCACATTTTTTGATTAATAGCATATCAAAGATTGCTACATTTTTACACTTTGGACCTTTAAGGGATCAAGTCTGTTGAATATAGATCAAAGTGATTCGGCATGTTTGGATGAAAAAGAGGAGCATTCCTAGTGTAAACGTACCTATGTGGATGTGTTGGAATAGTTTGTTTGGTCACATGAGTTGTAGAATGAAAGTTGCACCACTTTGCAACTTTA
This sequence comes from Sequoia sempervirens, assembly GCA_007258455.2. Lineage (NCBI taxonomy): Eukaryota > Viridiplantae > Streptophyta > Pinopsida > Cupressales > Cupressaceae > Sequoia > Sequoia sempervirens. Next base: position 711,477,586 of record VDFB02281492.1, read on the forward strand.
CACTACTTGCATTTGACACTTTTTCTATCAAGTGAAAACCAAAAACCACACGAAAATGATCCCTAGATAAAGAAAACTAAGAGAGGTTATTATAGAGGGGCCCAACACAATCTTGTAGGCTCAAACAAAGAGTTCATAAGCATCACATTTTCTGAGTAATAAACCATTAGAGATTGCTACCTTTTTGCACTTTGAACCCTTAAAGGATTGAGTTGGTTGAACATAGCTTGGAGCAATTTGGTGTGTTTGGGTGTGAAAGAGGACCATTCCTAGTGTAAATACACACATCTAGATGTATTGAAATATTCTATTTGGTCACATGAGTTGTAAAACGAAATTTGCACCACTTTACAACTTTAAGCTGCTTATATTTGACACTTTTTCCATCAAGTGAGAAATGGACAACAGGGGAAAATAACTCCGACATTAAAAAAATTAAGAGAGGTTATTATAGAGGGGCCCAACACAATCCTATAGGCTTAGACAAAGAGTTTTTAAGCATCATGGTTTCCAAGTAATAGCTCATAAAATATTGTTTCCCTTTTAAACTTTTGACCCTTAAGGGATCGAGCTAGTTGAACGTAGCTCAGAGTTATTCAATATGTTTAGGTGTGAAAGAGGACCATACCTAGCATAAACCCACCCATCTAGGTTCATTAGAATATTTTTTTTGGCCACACAAGTTGTAGAAAAAAAGATGCACCACTTTGCAACTTTACACTACTTCCATTTAACACTTTTTCCATCAAGTGAAAACTTGACACCATGGGAAAAAAACTTTGAGATAACAAAAATTGAGAGAGATTATTGTAGAGGGACCTAATGTGATCCCATAGGCTTAGACTAAGAGTTTGTAAGCATCACGGTTTTAGAGTAATAGCATGTCAAAGATTGCTACCCTTTTGCACTTTTGACCCTTAAAGAATCAATCTGAGTTGAACATAGATCAAAGTTATTCGACTTGTTTGGGTATGAAAAAGGACCATGAATAGTGTAAACCAACACATTAGGACATCTTGGAATAGTTTGTTTGGTCACACAAGTTGTAGAATGAAAGTTGCACCACTTTGAAACTTTACACTACTTGCATTTGACACTTTTTCTATCAGGGAAAAAACTAGACACCACAGGAAAATAACTCACTTATAATGAAAACTGAGAGAGGTTATTATAGAGGGGCCCAACATGATCTTGTAGGCTTAGAAAAAGAGTTTGTAAGCATCATGGTTTCCATGTAATAGCTCATCAAAGATTGCTACCCTTTTGCACTTTGGACACTTAAGGGATTGAGCCGGTTGAGCGTAGCTCAGAATGATTTGATGTGTTTGGGTGTGAAAGAGGACCATTCCTAGCATAAAACCACCCATATAGATACATTGGAATACTCTATTTGGTCACATGAGTTACATAATAAAATTTTCACCACTTTGCAACTTTACACTGCTTGCATTTGACACTTTTTCCATCAATTGAAAAATAGACACCATGGGAAAACAACTCCTAGATAACAAAAACTGAGAAAGTTTATTATAGAGGGGCCAAATGAGATCTTGTAGGCTTAGACAGAGAGTTCGTAAGCTTCACATGTTTTGAGTAATAGCCCATCAAATATTGTTACTCTTTTGCACTTTGGACTCTTAAGAGATTGAGCTGATTAAATGTAGCTCAGAGTGATTCAGCATGTTTGGGTGCAAAAGAGGACCATTCCTAGCGTAAACACACCAATACAAATGCTTTGGAATAGTCGGTTTGGTCACACAAGTTTTTGAATGAAAGTTACACCACTTTGCAACTTTACACTACTTGCAATTTACACTTTTTCCATCAAGTAAAAACTGGACACCACAGAAAAATGACTCAAAGATAACAAAAAATGAGAGGTTATTGTTGAGGTGCCCTATGTTATCCCATTGCCTTAGACGAAATTCCCACAACTGACACGGTATTTTGGTAGTAGGTCGTCAAAGATTTATACCCTTTCGTAATTTGGATTGTTAAGGGATTATGTTGCATGAATTACAAATGTTTGAGGGCAACAATAAATTTTAAAATTTGAGTATCATTACAAGTGTTTATTTGAATAGACTGTATGCTGTATTGATATTGATATATAATCATTAGGTTGATTTGTTTTAATAAATGAAGTTTTTATAATAAGTTATTCAATTGCTGCTAGTTATAATAGGGAGAGAATAAAAGAAGAAAAAGAATGATTAGTAACCATCAATGGTTATTCTCTTTTAGCAGTGTTGTTTCTTCAGTTGGGTTTTGAGTCCCTACCAAAAACTGCTTGTTATCCATTTTGAGTCCATTCAAAACCTAATGTAAATGGTTTTGGGTCCATTCAAAACCTGCTGTAAATAGTTTTAGGTCCATTCAAAACATGTTTTTCCCTTAAACAGAACCATTAATGGTTATTACACTCACTATATTAATAATATGATGTTTACAATAAAATGAGATATATTTGGTTGTCCTTAATCTTTTGTTTGTGCTACAATTATCTAATATGCTTCATACACCATTCTAAAACCCAAGTGCTTGTACTTGTAGGCACAATGCCTTAGGTACTCTATTCTCACAAATCTTTTACAATGTCACTCATACATTCAATATTCTATTATAATGTCTACATCATAGGTTCTCATGATGAGGTTAACTTCAAATGAATAACTTGATATTTCGTTGGTAAGCTTCACACGCTCTTTTATAATGGCTTCAAATCATAATTGAGATTTTTCAAGATCATCAAAATAAGGATGTTGCATTTTTTTTTTTGGCTGAGATTCTCTTGGATGACTCGTAAATCGGTATTTTCTACAAGGAGACACTAATCAATTTTTAGTATTTTACTTACAAATAGGCAAAGTAAAAGAAGAAAATGAAAGAGCATCCAAAATGGAAATAAAATGAAAATCAATGGAAGACACTTATAGACAACAAATCCACACCATTTGGTTTAAACTCAAGAACCACAAGGCATAAATCTTGATGCTTCCATTGAGGATAGGCATGCCAGTATCTCAACTTAGTCACTCTTGGTCATACATCTTCATTGGGAGTTCCAAGATAACTAATGCACACAACACCTCTCATGAATAAAATAACTTGAAATTTGAAATTCTCTTATAATGTCTACATCATAGGTGCTCATGGTAAAGTTAACTTCAAATGAATAACTTGAAATTCCCTCACCAAGATTCACACACGCTTTTATAATGGCTTAAAATCATAATTGAAATTTGTCAAGATCATCAAAATGAGGATGTTGCATTGGTTTTTTGGCTAAGATTCTCTTGGATGGCCCATAAATCAACAATTTTTGCAAGGGGACACCAATCAATTTTTAGTAGGTTACTTACAAATAGGAAAAGTAAAAGAAGAAAAAGAAAGAGCATCCAAAATGGAATTGAAATGAAAATAGATGGAAGGGACTTATAGACAACAAATCCACACCATTTGGTTCCAACTCAGGAACATCAAGTCTTAAATCTTAATGCTTCCATTGAGGATAGGCATGCCACTCTCTTAGCTTAGTCACTCCTAGCCATACATCTTCATTAGGAGTTCCAATATACTTATTGCACAAAATAGCCTATCATGAATAGAACATCAATAGAATGTAACCAAAATATTACTTTCCAACCTTTTTGAAACTTGTAACCTATTATAAAAATAACACAATTTAATCTTCCACTTAGTTTAATTATCTATTAAGAATATCATGCATCAGTTTTGTTGCATATTTTTGAGAAAAAATAAAATACCATTGAACATTGTATCCTTTGCCACAGATCTAAACATAAAGTGTGATACATTTGCAAGTCTAATAACTTCATCAATAACCTACATACATGATATAAACATTATATTATAGCATTTTCATCATAGCATTGGAATCATACAAATTAATGTGCATACAAGTATAAATTAATAAGAACCAATACATGCATACTTACAAATTAATCCAACGAACCATCTGGGTCTGCTCTACTCTTTATTGTGTCAAGTATTGCCTTATGGTCAGACTCACAAACCTTCTAAAAGGTCTTGTTCAAAGGTCCACCCCTATATTTGGTCAAATGAACTTTAGATGCCATGACAAGGTTTGAGTAATGAAGAATCTTCCGATATGTGTCAAAGTCCTAAAAAAACCAATATTTAACACTCTTATATGGGTACCTTCTAAGCCACGTTCCAATAACAACAACTGAGCTTGTAGGGTATTCGATGTTTTCTCCATCTATAACTAGGGCCTCCAATTTCTTGTTGGCCTCAACACAATGACACAAGTAATAGTCTATTCCCTCTTCATTGTCTTCATCTACAATAATTGCATAAACATGCCCTGCATTGATATGTGTAGCAAATCTCTTGAAATTAGTCAAGATTACAAAATACACTACAAAGTATGATAACAATAATAATTTCAAAAACTCAGCAAGTAGATATATTACCTGGTTGAACTAGATCCGATATGTGGTCAAAGTTGACTGATGAATCCATTTGTGTTAGTTCTAATGTTGTCAAAGGGTGATACATATGAAGTGGGCTAAGATAACTTAATTACCACTTCTCAACTCAATCCTTTGACTCACAACATCCTAGACTTGCATTGTACATGAAGAAAAAAAGCATGCCATCTTCTGTGTATTGATACTCCATGAACCTACATTTGAGCTAAGGAAAGAGTGTAGTGTGCACAATCCTATCAGTGTACAACAATCCTCATATGGTGCAATGTTAACATCATCCATCAACAAAAAAAAATTATGAACTGAAGACATACCTTCATTACCTAGACCCACTGAAGCATTACACCACTCGATGATTTATTTTGCATCTATCAACTTTTGATTGTCTTTATACTTTAACTCCTCTCATGCTAATGCTCTTTTCAGACATGCTTCTACACCATCATGCTCCCCCTTTCCATGCCCAGCCTAACAAAAGTTCCACATATGTTGAACACTTGTAATGACATGCATCATGCACAACTAGTAGAACATGCATGAGTTCTTGAACTGTGTTGCACAATTATTTGACCAAATTATATGCCAACCATAAGTTATTCCCCTCTAAACTAGATCATTGTAGAACATCTGGCAACATATTTGCATGAACTCTGGAGAATGTGTGTGATCATCACTAATATAAAATTGGTACTCCCTCAATACCTTCCTTTAATCCTATGTACTATCAATTGCATGAATGAATGCTATGTGCACAAATATCAAGACCTATGTGGAGTTGTAATATTGTGACTTCACCTCATGTTGTGGCTATAGAGTGTATTTCTCTACAAATTTGACCATTGAAACTATGCTGCCAACTTGAAAGGTGTCCTTGCATAGCTTCAATTGTGTGTCCAACCATTAGGCTCTATGGGTATTCCTGGCACACTCATACACTATATTGTCATGAAACATGGACATAAAATGATACACTGGAATATTCTAAATAACCAAATCACACCTTTTTGCTTGATTACCATCTTTGGTAACGTATGCCACTATTTTATACTTCCCGAACTCTACTAGTTTTTGTCCCACTTCATGTGTGCTTTCCATATGTTGACATACCGGCATACACTACAAGTCACTACAACACTAGCATGAACCATCCAAGCATAGTTTCGTGTAGAATATTTGGCCATCCTCTATTTCACATAATTTTTTTGATAAGAACTCTCTTGAGGATGTTGGCGGGGCTTGTATGCCACAATCTTCCAAAAAATTGTTAGTATGAAAATCTAAACATATAGAACAATAAGCATCATAATGGTTAGAGAATTCAATATGTAGTCTACAATAACAAGTAGTGCATATGTGATTTATCTTTACATAAAAAGGTTTAATCATTTCAAAATATCTTTCACAAATTTTAATTTGAAGATAATCCTATTGAAATTTATGAAAAAATTGGGTTTGAGTCATATCCAAAAAATGCTTTGGATGTGGCTCATGGTTTTGACTACCGATTCTCCTTCTTACCACGTCCCTTTGATTTAGAGATGGCCTTGTGTTATTCTTCCAATCTTCTTCAATTAGTGTTCTAAATGATTCAACAACCTTTTTATCTTTTTGTGGTAATCTCCCCAAGAATTCCCATAATTCATTTCAATCGGTGCCCTCAATTCTTTGTAATCTTTGAACAACTCTTGATAAAGTATTTCTATTAATTCTCATTTGTTCACTTGTCTTTCTAATGAGATGAGCTCTCCTTGTTTGACTAGTTACAAAATTCCATGTAATGACATGTCAGGTGACATTACTATCCTTTCAGAATGAAGTCTTACCCACACTCTCATAAGCATCCATTAGATTCTTCACAATAGGGTTTTCACTTGAAGTATTCAATGTTCTCAACCCAAGAATCTTCATGATGTTTTTGTACTTTATACCCGATATGATTTCAACAAATAGTTGACATATTCTGGTCTCATTTATCCTTTCAAAGAAAAACTTCCAAATCTTATCAGTATATCTTATTAAAGTGTGTGATATAATCTTACCTTCCATGTGCTGTAAAATATCCTGATTAATATTAATAAAATTATTTGGCTTTCTATGCAAAATTCTAGGCAGTGTTCTCCTAGGTAGATACTCCTCAACATTAGGAATTTCATCAATATTTAAGTGAGGTGGGTTAGATCACGTACCTTCGACTGAGGGTAGAATAGATGACATACCTTGAGGTTGACATGGGGATAATGGGGTACCTTCTTCATCAAATCCGAATGATGATGTACTCTCAACTTGATATGTGGTGGATAGTGTCCCTTCATATTCACTTGTGATAGATGGTGTCCAACCATATTCACTTGTGGTAGATGGTGTCCCTCTATATTCACTTACGGTAGATGGTTTCCCTCCATATTCACTTGTGCTTAATGGCATCCCTTCATATTCACTTATGGTAGAGGGTGTGTCTCTAACTACAATATTCAAATATATCTTAGCACGATGCTTTCACATTCGTGTCCTTTGTGCCAACAATTCCTTTTCTCTTTTTGGTGGTTGAGGTTCCTCTTCAATTGGCTTGTTTTCATCAATTGTATCCAATTTATTCTTCTCACGATATGTCCTCATTCATTCTCTATATTTTGCTTTATTGGTTTCATACTCTTCATCTTTTGGTTTATTCCATGTTCATTTCCTCGACATGGAAGATAATTTTACCTATAGCATGGTAATGAGACAAGTATTAGTTCTTAAAAAATGAATCCATCCAAATAAATGAAATATATATCATTCAAGGGTTCATACAAAATACTTACAATCATCCTATACAAGAGTATGTCTAGCATAGACATAGGTCACATTAATTTTTCCAATGGAATTCCTTAAACAAATGTGGTAATGTGGCATGTCATGGTTGCAAGATATGCTCAAAATGGAAGCATGTACAAGGCATGTGAATTGTTTGATAATAATGTTTTCATAGACATGTATGCAAAATGTGGTAGCTTTGACAAGCTAGTGATCTCACTAGCTTGACAATTTGGTAGGGTTGGCAAGGTAGGGGCAGCCTATACCTCATAGAAATGGGATCTCAAGGTGATGTACATAACCTTGAGATCCCATTTCTATAAGGCATATGATTCCCCTACCTTGTCAACCCTACTGAATTAGTAAGCTAGTGGAGCTCCACTAGCTTGCCAATGTAGTAGGGTTGACAAGGTAGGGGCACCACTAGCTTGCCAATTCAGTAGGGTTGACAAGGTAGGGGCACCATTAGCTTGCCAATGTAGTAGGGTTGAAAAGGTAGGGGTATCATATGCCTCATACAAATGGGGTCACATGGTGATGTATCATCACTGTGAGACCCCATTTCTACAACGCATATGTTTCCCCTACCTTGTCAACCCTAGTGCATTAACAAGCTAGTGGTGCAACATATGGCTCATATAAATGGGGTCTCATGGTGATGTATATCACCGCGAGACCCCATTTCTATGAGGCATACATTTCCCATACCTTTTCAACCCTACTGCATTAGCAAGCTAGTGGTGCTAGTCCCCATTTCTATGAGGCATACGCTATGCCTACCTTGTCAACCCTATGACATTCGCAAGCTGGTGAGGTCACTAAATTTCCAATGCGGTAGGGTTGACAAAGTAGAGGAAGTGTATGCCTCATATAAATGGTTCTCACATATATCAATGTGAGACCCCATTTCTATGAGGAATACATTGCCCCTACCTTGTCAACCATACTGCATTGGCAAGCTAGCTGAGCTCCACTAGCTTGCTAATGCAGTAGGGTTGCAAGGTAGGGGCAACGTGAGAAAACTCCTCATAGAAATGGGGACTCAGGGCGATGTAAATCAGAATGAGACTTCATTTATATGAGTCATTTTCTCACGCTTCCCCTACCTTGTCAACTCTATCGCATTGTATTGTGGCATGCCATGATTGCAAGATAGGCTGCACCTTTCCCCATGTTGCTAACTTAGCCTTGAATAAAGAGTCTTGAAATAGTGGGGAGAAAGGTTATAATCCCTTGTAGGTAGAATAATCATCTAAAATATATCACAAGATAAGTGATTAGGTAAGTTTAGTGATGAGGTAAATTTAGAAATAGAGATGAAAACCAAATAGATTCAAAGATTTATCAATGTGGGAGGAGTATATTCCAATTTTATAGAGATCCGTATGGAAAATTTTGTAGCATAGAAAATGAAATCAGTTGGTTGATAAAATTCACATCACCATGAGACCCCATTTCTTTGAGTAATTTCTTCAAATAGGTGATTTCCTTGTCTATGTTGTTTGATAAAATACTTTGGTAGACATGTATGGAAAATTTGGTAGCATAGACAAGGCAATCAGCTGCTTGGTATAATTGTTTGACAAAATACCTCAATGAGATATGTCCTCATGGACTAGAATGATTGTAGGATATGTAAAAAATAGTTTTATTGAAAATTATTTAGAAAATTTCAAGCATATGCAAATTGTAGGTGTAAAACCAAATTCAATTACATTTTACAACATCCCCCATGCCTATACCAAAATGAAAGCTTTGGGGAGTTCTTTGCACATCCATGGTAAAGGATTGATAAATGATGTATTATTTTACTTCCTTATAACTTCTAATATATATGTGTATAAAAAATGTGGAAGCATACAAAAGGTAAGTCAATTGTTTAAGAAAATTCCTCAAAGAGATGTGGTTTAAAAATATAATTTGCAAGTGTAAAGAATTGTGTAATTTAAAATGTGCATTGACAAGAAAAGGTTATAATGACTAACAAACAATGATCAACATGGAATATGAAAAATAAAAAAAATCAAAGCAAGCCAAAATAGAATGAAAGAAAATTTGTAAAGAATTCACATACCTAAAAAACCATAGTTTATAATAGAGTTCTACCCAATTATGTAGCCTTTGCTTCTTCTTTCTTCAAACTCCTCAACAATTTAAAATTTTAAAAAGTTTTTTCCCCTCCAACCATCAATTGTATATCACTCTTGAATGTAATTCAAACTTGAATTGATATTATATTCCTTTCAATGTGAAAACTATGCTATTTCATGCAAAGGTGGTGGAAATATCATGAAAAAGGTGGTGGAATATGAAAAACATGCATGCACACTTCACAAAATCATTAAAAAGATTTTCTTTGTTGGAACACACATAGAACTAGGAGAATATGCAAAATTTGGGCCTTGAGATCATGGGTATATTGGGTTGTTTACCTTTACAGAGTAAGATAAAATGCACTCGCATTATAACGCGATCACATTATATCTTGTTAAAATAATGGCCATATCTCTACTAATTCAAAATGCACTTGTGTTATGAGAGAGTTAATTTTATATAGGTTTATTTTCTCTCTCTTTCTCTCTATCCTCTACCCTCTACCCTTAAACCCTTAAACCCTCTACCCTCTACCCTCTATCTCTCTCCCACTCCCTCCCTCTCTCTCTCTCTCGAGTCTCCCACCCCCTCCCCCCTGCCATTCCTCTAACCCACCACCCCACCCCCCATCCCCTCTAACCTTAACCCTTAAACCCTCTACCCGCTATCTCTCTCCCACTCCCTCCCTCTCTCTCTCTCAAGACTCTCTCTCCTTACCCCTCTCCCTCTCTCAAGTATTTATCTCTCACTCACTCACTCCTTCTATTGCTCTCCACTCTATCCTTGACCCTATACCCTTAACCCTTAAACCCTTAAACACTATACCCTTTATCCCACTCTCCCTCTCTCTACCCTCTATCCCACTCAACCCTATAACCTCAACCCTCATTCCTTAAACCATAAACCCTAAACCCTCAACTCTAAACCCTTAAACCTTCTACCCTCTACCCTCAACCCTAATCCCTCAAACCTATACCATGAACCCTCAACCCTTAAACCTTAAACCCTATACCCTCTACCCTCAACACTCAACCCTAAACCCTCAAACCTACACCCTAAACCATCTACCCTCAACCTTGTACCCTCAACCCTAAACTCTTAAACCATAAACTCTTAAATCTTCTACCCTCTACATTGAAACCTCATCCTTCAAACCTAATCCCTCCATCCCTCCCTCTCTACCCTAATCCCTCAACTATATACCCTCAACCCTTAAACCATTGAAGACTCAAACCTAAACCCTAAACCCTCGACCCTTGGCCCTTACACACTCTACTCTCTACCCTCTACCCTAATCCCTAAATCCTTAAACCATTCAACCCAAGTAAACTCTATATCCTAACCCCTCAACCCTCAACCCTCTACCCTCTACCCTCATCCCTCAAACCTATACCCCTGACCCTCAATCCTTAAACCCTATACTCTTAAAACCTCTACCATCTACACTCAACCCTCTACCCCATACCATCTACCCTCTATCCTAAACCATTAAACCCTAATCCCTCAACCCCTATATCATCTAACCTATAAAATGGAACCTCAATCCTAATCCCTCAACCCTATACCATCAACCCTAAACCCTCAACCCTCAACCATCAAACCTCAACCCTTAAACCCTAAACCCTAAACAATCAACCATCAACCTTTAAACCCTAAACCCTCTACCATTAAACCCTCTACCCTCTACATTAAACCATCAACCTTTAATCCCTCAAAACTCAACCCTTATACCCTATACCCTATAAATTGGACCTACAACTTTAATCCTTCAACCACATACACTCAAACCTATACCCTAGACCATCTACCCTAAACCCTAAACCCTCAACCCAAAAAACCCTTAAACCTTCTACCCTCTACCCTCAACCCTCATCCCCCAACCCTATACCCTCAACCCAATACCCTTAACCATCAACCCTATAGGTCCTCAACCCTATACCATCAATTCTCAACCGTCATATATCTCTTCCCTCCCTCCTCTTCTCTCCTTCTCTCTATCTCACTTATCCCTCCATCTCTCCCTCCATCCATCCCTCCCTCTCCACCCTAATCCCTCAACCATTAAACCCTTGAACACATCACCCTAAACTATAAACCCTCAACCCTCAATCCTTAAACCCTAAAGCCTTAAACCTTTCCCCTCTACCCTCTACCCAATACCCTCTACCCTCAACCCTAATCCCTCAACCCTTAAACTCTTAAACCCAAGTAAAATCTCTACCCTAATCCCTCAACCCTCAACCCTTAATCCTTCTACCCTTAAGCCCTCTACCCTCTACCCTTAACCCTCATCCCTCAATCTTATACCCTCAACCCTCAACCCTTAAACCCTCAATGCCTAAACCCTCTACCCTCTACCCTCAACCATCTACCCTCTACCCTATACCCTCTACACTCTACCCAAACCCTTAAAACTTAATCCCTCAACCCTATACCCTCAACCCTCAACCCTAAACTCTAAACCATCAACCCTCAATCCTTAACTCTTAAACCATAATCTGTAAAACCTAATGCCTTAAACCATAATCTTTCAGCCCCTATACCCTCTACTCTATACAATAGACCCTCAACCCTAATACCTCAACCCTCTACCCTAAACCCTTAACCCTCAAACCTTAAACACTAAACCCTTATAACCTCTACCGTAGACACCCTCAACCCTCTACCCTATACAATGGACCCTCAACCATAATCCCTCAACCCTATACCCTCAACCCTCTACCCTATACCCTAAACCCTCAACCATCAACCCTTAAACCTTAAACCCTCAACCCCTAAACCCTAATCCCTCAACCCCTATACCATCTACCCTATATAATAAACCATCAACCCTAATCCCTAAACCCTAAACCCTAAACCCTTAAACCCTCTAGCACTCAATGCTAAACCATAAACCCTCAACCTTGAACCCTTAAATAGTAAACCCTTAAACCCTCTATCCTCTACCCTCAACCTAATACCCTATATCCTCAACCATAATACCTCAACCCTTAAGCCCAAGTAAAATATCTACCCTAATCCATCAACTCTCAACCCTTAATCCCTCTACCCTTAAATCCTCAACCCTCTATCCTCAACTGTCGACCTTCAACTCTCAACTCTAATCCCTCAACCCTATACCCTCAAACCTCTACCATAGACCCTAAACCCTAAACCTACAACTCTTTAACCCTAAATCCTTAAATCCTCTATCCTCTACCCTCTACCCTATACATCAAACCCTCAACCCTCAATTCTCAACCCTCAACCCTTAATCCCTCAACCCTCAACCCCTATACCTATACCCTATACATTGGACCCTAAACGCTAATCCTTCAACCACGTACCCTCAAACATATACCCTAAACCATAAACCCTCTACCATCAACCCTACACCCTCAAACATCAACCCTTAAACCCTAAACCATTAAAGCTTCTACCCTCATCCCTCAACCCTATATCATCAACCCAATACCCTAAACCATCAACCCTATACCCTCAATTCTAAACCCTCTAACCTAGACATTGGATCCTCAACCCTCATATATCTTTGTCCCTCCCACCTCTTCCCTCCTTATCTCTATCTCACTTATCAACCCATCTCTCTCTCCTTTCATCCCTCCCACTCTCCCTTAATCTCTCAACTATATACCCGCAACCCTTAAACCTTTGAACAATCAACCTTAAACCCTCAACCCACAACCTTGAACATGTCTCTGGTCATTGGGAATGCCCTTCAAGCCTTTGGGTTGGTATTCCAACGAAAATACCAATCCCAAGGCTTGGGGATTCCCGATAAATATATAACGTGCACACATTATAACACGAGCGTGTTATAATGCACTCACATTATAACTTAGTTTTGACATGTTTTTTTGCATTTGTGAGGGACATGTCTAGCAAGACATAACATGAACACAGTATAACACACCCACATTATGTCTTTCTTTATGTTAAATGATACTCTATTGAATATATGTTTATATATTTGTATGTCTGTATGTACATATGAACTATTGATTTTTGGTTCCTAAGTGCTTCTTTAGCTCCTATAGGATTTTTCACCTAAAAGGAGAGAGATAGGGCCCAAAAATGCTAAAGGTTCATTCAAATTATGTTATGTAGGATGTTGTATAAGCTAAATGAAGTAAACTAAATGAAAATTAATGATTTAAATGAATGAATGTGAATACAAAACTAAGATTTAAACTATGTTTGAAAACACACTATGATATGCAAACAATGAACTAAATGAAGAAATAATGCAGATCAAAAAGAATTAGGATGAAACAAAGTACACCTGGGCAATGTTTGATGAATTTGGAATGTACTGAATGCTGACTGGAATTATTGAAATTTCACAATGGGACTCATTCGCCTAGGGTGATGAATTAGTCTTGCTACTAGTGAAAAAGTGTTGGAAACTAGTTTCTGAATGTTGGGATCTAGAATCTGAAAAAAATTAGATTTTTAGTCCTAATGTGGGACTCTTTCACCACTAGTGGTGAATTATTCTTCTCCCAAAATTATGAAAAATCAAGAGACAACTCTAAAACACTAGATCTGGAAATCTCTACTTGATGGGTTGTCAAAGTCAATTCTATAGGAAACAAACATAAAACCTTCTCTAAGCTTGAAATATGAATGAGTTGACTTGAAGCACCTAGTTGACTTCTTCCCCACTTTTCAACACATAAATTCTTGTTAAATTTGCATACCTAGGTCTGCAAAAACACATGCACAAATGGAAAAATGGTTGAGGGTTAGCAAATAGGGGTTTTCCTTGGTCAAACCCTACTTTTGGTAATCAAACCCTTAATGAAATAATGAAATGAAAGAGAATGAAAAAATAATAACATGCAAATGCTATCAACTTACCAAACCCTTGATGATGCAAATCTGAAGTAATACCAATGGTTGCTCCAAATTGTTTGAATAATGCTTGAATTGATGTTGTAAGATGCTTGAATGCTTGAGATTGCTTGAATATGATACGTTAATGTTGGAGGATGTAAAATGAGGTGAAAATCATATATTTATACAATCTTGTGCATTAGTTAACCATTCATACCTCATCATAGGCTGACATCAAGTGTTTTTGAATAAAAACCCAAAAGTAAATTTAAAATATTTTGAATTTGGAGCCAAGGGGGACTCATTCGTCACCCATGGTGAATGGGTCCCACCTAGGACTTAAAAAAGAGTGTCTGGAATTAAGCTGTATTTAATGTTGTTTATTGGGATTACATTCAAAAATACACTTAATTAAAGCATATGAGGGCATAAAAGGGTTAAATAAGTCATAAGAAAGGGATAAATAGTAAAGTTGTGCCTAGGAAAGTGTGAAATCTTGTTACATGACTTTACAACACTTCAAAATAGGACTTGACGATGAGTAAAAAGATGATTTTTACTTGAATTGTAATGAATAAAGTCTAGAATAATGTAGAAATGTCTTACAACACTTCACAACACCTTCACAAGACGTCATTATTTGAATTTTAGTACCTAAATATGCATGTTCAACCCATGTTACATCATAAAATCAGAGTAAAATAGATCAAACACCATGAAACAAGACCTAAAAGGCCATGAAAATGACAATGGACCATTTCTCTATGACACATTTAGCTCCCACTTTAGTGATAGGATGAACCTACTTAAAAATCACACTAAAGTAGCCATGAACATTTAGAGGAGGGTTCAAATGCACTTACGTTAGCAAGATGGAATGACAACAATCAAGAGGGATGATCAAGCCCCAAGGATGAAGATCCCATGGCAAACTAAGCATAAGAAAAAAAGGAACACACACAAGTGTTGGGAATTAGATGAATCTTCGATCATCAATCCAACTAGTTGTGGATAAGATCTAGGCCAAAAGAGAATGTTTACTCACTCTAGGGTGACATAACTCATGATGGTCCACCAGGTGAGAAGTCCCAAATGTACTCATTTTGGGGCCACAAAACTTATGACCATCTACGGGGTGAGAAAACCCAAAAGGGTAAGATACATATGCTAGTTGGTATGCACTCACAAACACAAAGGTGGCTATGGGGAAAATTCATGCCGCTAGGTGGGATTCCCACTCAACCATATTAAATTTATACCACCTGATATCTTTAACAAGGTTCCAAAAAGAAAAAGAAATGTTCATGAATAAAAATAAAGGGTATCACAGGCATGCAAGTTACATTATGCAAGGTGGAAAAAGAAAGTGCAAAATGTAAAAATTTAAAATGAAAAAATGATGTAATGCGAGAGATGTTCAAAGAAGTCTTGTTAAATTCATGCAAGGTCAATCACTTAGAGAAAATTATGTCTAATGTCTCCAAGAGAGGACCAATCAAAGAATAGTATATTCACAACTTAGGGGATGCAGTGCCTCACATCAGGCCACCAAGAGGAATGTGATATGCTAAGATAGATTGAACTTATGAAGGACATCACACCCAATGTCATCCAAAAAGTAACAAACACATCATATAAATGACAAGGATACACTAGAAACCAAGAATGAAAATGAAGTATGGTAATGTATGCCCCCCACTTTAAAGGAATTGCTACACATCATTCTATGAGAAATTACTTTAAAGTAGCAAAGGAAAGAAAATGCAAAAGGAAAACAAGATATGAGAGCCAACTTGGAAAGCCCTATGCCAATTCATATGTTTCAAAAATAGGTTGCGTCACGTCAAGGAAAATGGAAAAAAAAGGAAGGGAGTTTCCCCCCTCATAAGGGATTTGTGGATTTGGGGTTAGTATGTTCGTTGCTACAATGTTCTTATGAAAGAGCTCGTAACAACCATCATTACCAAAAGCACATAGAATTGGAAGAATGACACAAAAATAGCAAAAAAAAGGAAAAGGAGAGTTCATTTTGGGTCAACATGGAAGAGAAATTGTAGTCTCAATACCATGCATCATCCCCAAAAGGAAAACACAAGCGAAAAGGAAATGAAGAGGCAAAAGAAAGGGAAAAGCTTTTGGGTCAACATGAAGGAGACATTTCAGTCTCAATACCTTGCATCACCCCCAAAAGGAAAACATAAGAAAAAGAAAAACAAAAAAAGGACAAGGACCAATTGGGTCAAAATGGAAGAGACATTGTGGTTTCAATGCTTTGTGTCATCCCCAAAAGGAAAACACACAAAAAAAGAGAAAAAGACAAGGATCTTTTGGGTCAACATGGAGGAGACATAGGGTGTCTCTACGCTTTGTGTAATCCCCAAAAGGAAATCACAAAACAAAAATAGAAATAGACAAGGACCTTTCGGGTCAACATGGAAGAGACATAGGGAATTTTATGCTTTGTGTCATCCCCAAAAGGAAAACACAAAAAAAAAAAGAGAAAGAGATAATGCATGAAAAATAGAAGAATAGGGATACAAATAGAAGAAGTGTACAAAGAGAGGGAACATAAAATGCATGATACTAGGGAACATGATTCACATGAAAGGAAAACAAAAAGGAAAAATAAAAAGAGAAGAAAAAAGGCTAGTTAGGTGAATGCAATTCAACCATCTAACAAGTCATCTGCCTCCCAATCATGTTCAGTGTAATGTGAGGGTGGTTGACTCTCCAAAGGAAGAATTACAAGTGTTGAACTAGGAGTCATACCAGGTTCTTCACTTGATAGAGAATATTTATCTTTTAAGCTCATTATAGATGAAAATGAAGATTTTAGGTCATTTTGTATTTCTTCATCTTTTTTTTCTATTATTGCATCATCATCATCATCATCATGAAGATTGATGACAATGGGAGGACGAAGGGTGATTTCTAAGGATGGATGTATCAAAAGTTATGGCTGTTGGATTGGTTCATGTGGCTGTGATTGTTGCATTGGACTATCTTGTGGTAGTTCAAGAGAAGGAGGGTGGTCATCTACTACCTATGTTTGGTTTTCTTTAGTTTCTTCTATGCAAGATTGACAAACAATGAGACGATGACGATGCCTATGTTCACTAGCACCGCAGTTTCATTGAATTCAATTTTGGAGTTGTTGATGTGTAAGAGTGGATTGAGTCAACATAGGTTCTTCTGCTTCCGAAGAAGGAAGAACAAAATAAAATAAAGAAGATGGGTCAACCACTTTCTCTTTTGCTTTATACACTTGTTTAATGTGAGGAGGCATGATAGGAGTTGTTTCATTTTCCCTTGGTCATTTAAATGATGGTGGGGAAGTGTCTAAGGGTGGTTGTTTAGGAGGTTGTGTGGTTTACTCAATGTCTGACTCAGGTTGAAGCAGGGTTTCATCTATGATAAGAGGTGCAGAAGTGGATGGGGACGTTCCACGAAGAGAAAATTCATTTTTTTTTGGCTTTGAAATTTTGATAGGCTATGAAAAATAAGTCCTTTCGAGGTATGATGGGTTCCATGGGTTCACGCCAAAGGCTTCTAAGGAAAAATTTCCTCTAGAGGAGAGGGGATTAAATCCACTATGGTGTACCGTAAAGATTTCATTTCCATGTGGAAACTTCAAACACTTGTGAACAACTGATGGGACCACTTTCATTGATTGAAGCCAAGGATGACCTAGCCGTAAACAAAATTGGTCTGATTATGAAATAATAGAAAATGTTACCTGCAAAGTTTAGATTCTATCTGTAAAGGGAGAATGATTGATTCGATTGTAGGGAATGAAAAACTACTGTGTTTCTTAATCCATGTAGTTAGTTTATTATAATCTATTGAAATAATGGATGTTGAATCACCAATGAAGCTACACACACTTCAAAGGATCTTTCCAAGAGAAATTCAACCACACAGAAAGTGTTTCAACTAAGGGCATGAAAATGGAGATTGCTATTGATCTAGAATATAAGATGATTAAACAAATTCCCTGAATATATAGGCATGAGAGAGATGCAAGATGCAATATGATGTTGCCATGTGTCATAATCTAACATGTGACAACATGTGAACCCTACCTAGGAAATGATAAAAGATTGAGATAAGCTCTAGAAGGACAACTCATCTTCTAGAATGAATCTTATCCCTACAAACATGGAGGGGGGAATTACCCCATTATTTAATGATTTATCTAAAAATGTAACCTAGGACTAAATTAATGCAAGACCTAAGTTAACTTATGCTAGTGTAATAATTAATTAATTACACAATACCCCCCTATAAGTGCAACTTAGGGAGGAAATGAAATGATTATGCAAATATTATGATGATGGGTACCGGCCACATGATGGCTATTTTAGGTACCCATTTACATGATGAAGATGAAGATGCAAAAAATCTCCCACAACCAGAGAAAAGGGGAAAACCCAACGGGAACAAAACCCCTCTCCATAAAGGAGATGAAAAGGTAGAAAAGTGAGAAAGGATGGGAAGGATGGAGGACTCCCAAATACCCCCCAAGTACACCATCTGTCACATGGATATATTACAATCAATATCCCCCCCACATGGAGGAAATAAAGAGACTATATAACCCCCCCAGAACATGAGATCACCTAAAAAAATGATAAGTGTTTGAAGACAAAATATGATCCAATGTCGACAAACAACTAGTCTCCCTTTCGAATGAAACAAAATCAAGTTAAAGTGTAGGGATGCTTCCCATTCTGGATAGGAATTGAAGGAAGGAAGGATGAAGGTGGATGATGATGATGTCTTTGAACTCTACTCATGTGTCTCCTTTCCTAAAGATGAAGATACCACAATCAATGAAGAGGGTGACAAACCAGGACGATGTGAAAAGTGACGTTGAACAATATCCAAAGACTGTGATGGAATGAATGTGAAAGAGACTAGATTTCCCACCCATAATGAAGTGTCCTCAAAACCATTGAAAGAAGTATAAAGCAAAAAATGTGTCCAAACCACGTCTCCCACTAGGAAGAAGCAAATCCAATGGTGGATGTTGAAGAAACTCTAACTCCTGAATGAAATGAGAGGGACGAAGTCTCAAATATGAAATCTATGAAGAGAAACCAAGTGCCTCCAATATAGTCTCTGCATCTCCAATCAAGGTCAAGACAAAAGGATGAGAAACTCAAGAAAACTCTCCAAAGTTAGATCTGAATAGAGGAGTGATATCCCATCAAGAATGTCCTCCAAACCTGTAGAAGTAGCCAAGTCAATGATACCTGAAACAAAGCCATCCTGTGATGTCAAGTCTAGAAAACTGAATGTGTCTAGATGAATGATGATGGAAGCCTCAATCAATGACTCTGGACAAGGAATCACTGAATGTGAAGGGATACCAATTGTCTCTAATGGAGAAGATGTAACATACAAAGAAACCTTGTCAACCTCTTTAGAAGATTCAAGGAAATCCAAACAAACAACCTCCTGCACAACAATATCATCATGGGGTATGTGATCTGAAGAATGATATTTTGAATCATGACCATTAGGGAATGGTGGAGTATCTGAATCTCCATAGAGCTCTCAAAGCTTAGTCCAAAGTATATGAGGACAATCAGAATGATCAATAGAATCCAAAACATCACAATCAACTTGCATTGCAATGATCTCCAAGATAGTGTATCTGCAACAACTCCAAGCAAATTCCTGAATACCTTCACTTGGATGGGTAACTATACCATATAGATGTGGCAATAAATCAAGTGATTGGAGATGGTGGATGATCCCATCTTGCCATTGTTGATAGTTTTCCTTATGCAACATAACCAGAGGAGTATATGCAAGCCCCATAATGCACAATCAGATTTCTCCAAAAAACAAAGACAATGACCTTCAACAACAAATAGAGACTTCCAAGGATGATGTGCAACTGAAGTGATGCTACCCAAATCAAAAATCCTTTTCCCAAGCTTCAGGATATCTAAGTTATTGATCAAATGAACCAAATTGAAAAAATATTTAATGCAAGAGTATCTAGAGTTGAAACTAATCAAAGTGCCTGAATTGATGAAAAAATATTTGAATTACCTTACAGATGCCATTGGAATCACCAAAATCTGACAAAAGGTTGCATATATATGGGCCTTTATTTCCAAATTAGCATTTTGAATTTAGTTGAATGTAAATTTTTATGACTGCAAAATTTTGCAAAATTGATTTCACCACTAGAAAGTAGACCAAATCCTCTTTTCGACGGTATCTTGTTTGTCAATTTTTGATACCCTAGGTGAAAGTTATGAAAAAAAAAAAGGCCTAGATTAGCCACTTTGCAAGCTAATTAGGGGAAAAAAATAAGCCCCTTCAGGCTTAGCTCCTAATTGTTGATGTGACCTTAGCGGTATTTGTGGCAAAAAAACCCACCACTAGATATGGTGGTGACGAAGCGGCTTGTCGGTGATGTCTTGAGTGGAGTGGTGATAAACTTGGTTGCACTACTTGGATAAAGCAGGACCTCTTAGTCACCAATGCAACTATCAATGGGTGATGAAGTGGATGGAACCCGATGGTCGGCGGTAGGAAAGTACACGGTCTAGAAAAGACAAGGAACTAATGGTGAATGGCTAGTGGCGAGGGCTATGAGCATTGATCGCTGGCAATGGAGAAGTGTTCGTTGGTGGAGGAGATATGAGCCCGACATACAATGATGGGATGGGTCTACCAAATGGGCTAACACAAGTACACCCTCCTGCAACAAAAAGTAAGGCAGCTGACCACAAAGAATATATGTTGTAGAAAATTTAAAAAGTGACCAAAATATTTAAATATTTTTTTAATATTACTAAAAGCAATTAAAAAATCAAGGTCGATATAATATTTATGTGCTGCCAATTTAAAAACCCTTCAATGTCAACTAAATATTAAATCCAACTATGATTAAAATATGCTGCTGATAAACCCTCAAATATTAGCTGACAGAAAAAATACTATAGTTCACGAAAGAAATATTAAACCCTAGATGATGTCAACCATGGAATATAATGGTAGTCGCTCCAAAAAAATATTTTTCTATGAACTATAGAAAACTCAAAAAAATATTTCCAAAAATAATAGAAAATTGCCCAATCTTTTCTAAAAATGGAAATGGCCTACAACTAAATTTTTTTCCTCAAAAGACAACTGACTAAGATAATTTTTCACTAAAAATTGTATGGATAGTATGGTTGATTTTACAAACCCTAAATACCTCTCATGGCTCCCAGGATGATGTATCCCATTTTGATGATTGGGCAGGTGTTCTTGGGGTTTTGAGGCCTTTTGAAGACAATGGGGAGCTCAAATCTAACTCAATCTACTTCAAAAATCAGCTTGGTCCCTGGGTGGAGTCAAGTAGCCTGCAATAGAAACCTTCAAGCCTGCGATGAATCTCTCTAGCCCAACTTTCTTGATCATAGGATGAACTATCAATGGAATGGCTCTAATACAATGTTGAAATGATGTATGTTGAATCACCAATGAAGTTGTGCACACTTGAAAGGATCTTTCCAAGAGAAATTCAACCACACAAAAAGTGTTGCAACTAAGGGCATACAAATGGAGATTGCTATTGATCTAGAATATAAGATTATTACAAATGTACAAATGCCCTGAATATATAGGCATGAGAGAGATACGAGATGCAATATGGTGTTGCCACGTGTCATGATCTAACAACATGTGACAACATGTGAACCCTACATAGGGAATGATAAAAGATTGAGATATGTTCTAGAAGGAAAACTCCTCTTCTAGAAGGAATCTTATCCCTACAAACATGGAAGGGGGGAATTACCCCATTATTTAATGATTTATCTAAAAATACAACCTAGGACTAAATTAATGCAAGACCTAAGTTAACTTATGCTAGTGTAATAATTAATTAATTACACTAATATAATCATCTTGATATAGCTCATGTAATACTAGAAACTCCTCTGTGATCATGTTCTTGCCACAAGCCGGATCTATTAATATCCCATTAGTGGGCTTATCATAGATTCTGCTAGCTATGTAGAGAGGACCATTGGGATGTTTTTGTAGTATATCTTTAGCAGAAAAAGTGATATCAAGAGATTTAGTGCGTTGTCCCTTATGAGTGATAACATCTATTATGTCCACAATTTGATCCATAGGACTATCTTCAGTAACAGGTGGAGGTATATCATGTTGTTCATTGTTTGTATCAATAGTCATTACATTATTATTTGAAAGTTGGCTAGCTTTGAAAAATGAAGTAGTGTGTTTAGGCATAGGATTGGTGAAAAATTGTAAATTTTGGTTAGGGTATGCAACAGAATTATTGCCTTGATCATTAACACCTGCTATGGTCAAATGGCCTAAATCAATGAGGTCTTGAACTAGATGTTTTAGATGCTTGCAGTGTTCAATGTCATTTCCATTTTGGTGATGAAAATGACAATAAGTGTTAGGTTTGAAGGTGGGTGGTAATGCTGCTTTGGATCAAGTGGTCTAACAGGTGGCAAAGTGAGAATGCATTTTTGAATTAATTGGGTCATTTTATTATGGAGGGTATTGGGTAGGGGAGTAAATTGTCTCTTGGGGTCCCCATAATGATAAGGAACCACTGCCTTAACAACCAACAATTGATTTTGACCTTGTTGGGTTGGTTGCAATTGTGGTTGAGGAGGTGGATTAAACTGCAGAAAGCCTCTATTTGGTTTGCAAAAATTTTGATTGTTATTATGGTTTTGATTGTTGTGTTTAGGTGTTTCAGCTTAGTGAGAAGTGGATTTTGAATCATGACTTGAAATCGAGTTATGGTATTGTTGTGCAAAAATGCATAAATGAAGGGAATTTCATCATAGTTACCTTATCCTGAAGATTTTTGTGCAAGTTTTCAATAAACAACTTTTGGATATATGCATCAAGAATCTTGACATCTATTTGAGCATACAAGGATTGGTATCATGAGATAAAATCCATGAATTTTTTATTTGTGTTTTGTCTACATTACATGAGATCAACCATTGTATTTTTAGGTGTCATCTGAACTTGAAAGTTACTTATGAAAGCATCCAAAAGCTCATTCAAGGAGAGGATGGAATGATTAGGAAAGTTGGAAAACCACTCTAATGTAGTATCTTTCAAGGTCCTTGGAAACAATTAGGCTAAGAGTTTCTCATCAAGGAAAAAATCACTACATAAAGTTGTATAAGCATTAATATGGTTTATAGGGTCTCCTTTACCTCTGTATTTCTCAAACTGAGGCATTTCTATCCCTTGTGGCATCGGGGCACATAATATTTTTAAGGATAAGGGGCTGATACATACATGATAGGTGGGTGGAGCGTTTTGATCTTGGCTAATCGTGGAAAGTTGGTGTTGCATGGAAGAGATAGTGGTAAGGATTTATGTAAGAACAAGGTTGGGGTAAGTAGGTTGAGGTGGAAGATAAAATTGTGATGGGGTGTAAGTGATGTTATGGGAAGTAAAAGGAATACTAAGGGGTGTGAAGGTGGTAGAAGGGACTTGTGATGCCACAAGAGAAGTAAGAATGCTAGGTTGAATTAGGAAAGAAGTATCCTAGTGCATAGTTGTGTGGACTTGTGGATTGGTATAAGTTGGTATGGATGCTATGGTTGAAGGGGGAGGAACTTGAGGTCCTCCTTGGCTTACATGAATTTTTGTAGATTGGGTATTCGAAGAATCATGTTTATTTTAAATCTCAACAATTTTCTTCATCACTTGCAAGCCATCATCACTTTCAATCAAACAATGAAGATTATTAATGGCAGGTATGGCAGTGGTGGAAATTTTTTCAAGTGACAAGTCTTGTTGTAAATGTAAATTCTTCATGAATGCTAATGACCTTGTCTTGAGAAAGAGAGTTTTATTGTGTGTCAAAATTCATTGGATGGAAAGGTGAACACATAGAAGTAGTATTGTCAATTCCTTATGCACCATTGTTCATACTAGGAGTAGGAGCTCTTGAGATTCCAAGGTCCACAATGAAAGTGCTATTGCGGGATGCCATAAGTCTAGAACTTCTTCTCAATAAAGTATTATCAACGAGGCACCAAACACTCATACAAGTACCACAAAGGATGGGGTGAAATAAAATGCAAGGTAATTTAAGATGTCAAAATGCAAATAATTTTTTTTTTTCTAACTGTAACAGAGAACTAACTATAGAAAAGAGAAATGCAGGAAAATGCTAGAAAAATGCCATAAATGTTGTTTAAAAAGTGTAGAGGGACTAATTCACCTAGGGTGGTGAATGAGTCCTAGTATGCAATTTTTTTTGTGTTTTTCAAAAAAATTAAAATGATTTTAATGCTCTATAGAATGCAATCAAGGATGCAAAATGTAGATTTTCTATTTTTTCAATAAAATGCAATGCAAAAATGAAATCTAAATGAAGTTTTCACTAATGCAATATGAAAAGTCCTAGAATGCAAAAACAAAACAATGTCCTAATTTAATGTTGATGCAAATTTAATATAGGATGCAATAAGTGAATGAAATCATAAACGTAAAGTGTTCAAAATATAGGTTCACCAAAATGAACTATTGATTTTTGGTTCCTAAGTGCTTCTCTTGCTCTTATAGGGTTTTTTACCTAAAAGGAGAGAGATAGGGCCCAAAAAATGTAAGGGTTCATTAGAATTATGCTATCTAGGATGTTTTCTAAGCTAAATGAAGTAAACTAAATGCAAATGAATGATTTAAATGAATGAATATGGATGAAAAACTAAGATTTAAACTATGTTTGAAAACACACTATGATATGCAAACAATGAACTAAATGAAGAAATAGGATGAAACAGAGTGCACCTGGGAAATCTTTGATGAATCTGGAATGTTGTGAATGCTGACTAGAATTACTAAAATTTCACAGTGGGACTCATTTGCCCAGGGTGGTGAATTAGTACTACTACTTATGAAAAGGTGTCGAAAACTAGTTTCTGACTGTCGGGATCAAAAATCTGACAAAATTCAGATTTTTAGTCCAAAGGTGGGACTCATTCACCACTGGTGATGAATCAATCCTCTCCCAAAATTCTAAAAAATAAAAAGACAACTCTACAGCACCAAATCTGGAAATCTCTACTTGTCAGGTTGCCAAAGTCAATTTTTGTAGGAAACAGATAGAAAATCTTTTCCAAGCTTGAAATATGAATGATTTGACTTAAAGCACCTAGTTGACTTCTTCACCACTTTTCAAAACATAAATGCTTGTTAAATTTTCATACCTAGGTCTGCAAACACACATGCACAAAGGGAAAAATGGTTGAGGGTTAGCAAATAGGGGTTTTCCTTGGTCAAACCCTACTTTTGGTAATCAAACCCTTAATGAAATAATGAAATCAAAGAGAATGAAAAACTAATAACATGAAAATGCTATCAAATTTCCAAACCCTTGATGATGCAAATCTGAAGTAATGTCAATGGTTACACCAAAGTGTTTGAATAATGCTTGAATTGATATTGTGAGATGCTCGAATGCTTGAGATTGCTTGAATATGATATGTTAATGTTGGAGGATGTAAAATGAGGTGAAAATCACATATTTTTACAATCTTGTGCCTTAGTTAACTACTCATACCTCATCACAAGGTGACATAGGGTGTTTTTGAATAAAAACTCAAAAGGAAATTTAAAATATTTTGAATTTGGAGCCAAGGGGAACTCATTCACCACCCATGGTGAATGGGTCCCACCTAGGACTTGAAAAAGAGTGTCAGGGATTAATTTGTATTAAATGTTTTTTATTGGGCTTACATTCAAAAATACACTTAATTAAATCATATGAGATCATAAAGGGGTCAAATAAGTCATAAGAAAGGGATAAATAGTGAAGTTGTGCCTAGGAAAGTGTGAAATCATGTTACAAGACTTTACAACACTTCAAAATAGGACTTGATGATGAGGAAAAAGATGATTTTTACGTGAATTGTAATGAATAAAGTCTAGAAGAATGTATACATGTCTTACAAAACTTCACAACACCTTCACAAGATATCATTATTTGAATTTTAGTACCTATATATACATGTTCAAACCATGTTACATCATAAAATCAGAGAAAAATAGATCCAACACCTTGAAACAAGACCTAAAAGGCCATGAAAATGACAAGGGGCCATTTTTCTATGGCACAACATTTATGCTTGTATGTCATGTATGTATGTATGCATGCTTGTATGTATGTAGGATTGTATGTACATATGTATTATGCTTGTATGCATGTAAGTATGTATGTATGTATCTATTTATGTATGTCTTTAGAGGGAGGGATAATTTTAAG